>CM076570.1:270202417-270875664 GCA_034641835.2 Pinus albicaulis | reverse complement strand
ACTAGATAATAAATTACTAAACTAAAAACGACTAAGTTAAATGACTAATTTAGTAGGATTAAAATATATGACTAGATAATAAGTGACAAAATTAATATTGATTAATGTAAATGACTATTATAGTCCAAGAATAAAAATATGATAAATAACAAGTACAATAAGTAAATTAATTAGTCATTTATGTTAGTAATTTAATTGTGGACACATTATTTGTTATGGGTTTTTTGTGGCATTGTTACATACCATGGCTCATTATTGCACTAGATTCATAGAGAATGATTTCAATAATTTGAATTCAAATTATATATGTTGATTTATACATGGTCAATCGATATAAACCTAGAAGTTGACTCTAAAGTCATATTATTCTATAGATACATGCATTACAAAAATGTTCAAGAATTATAATAATGCATTCACATTCTTAGAATGTGCACACAATATTATTAGAAACCCATGCATACTAACAATTATTGTGGCTCTTTAATTATGTAGAATAACATGCTATGGCTCCCATGTGAAAGTTGAAAATTTAATATCCCTTAGAGAGTATCTATGTGGTTGTTTGGGAGTTAATTCATGTTCCTTGAACTCAAGAAGCTTTATTTAGGGCCTAAGGCCCTCTTTTCTCCTACCCTCAAGATAGTACATTCCCCAAGGCCCATTCTTACCATGTAAACCATACCAATGGTGACAAAGATCCCCCATATAGGCCAAATATCCCCTAGAGATGTTCCGTGTAGTAAATAGAATACTTGTTCAAGAAGATTGATCATGGGAAGATTCAAATATGACCCAAGCACCTTATGATCCTTCCTTGACCATGTTTAAGGCCCCAAATTCCACACGTGGTGCAAAAATACTCCTAATGATATTACGGCCAAAATTAAAGGCCCCAAGACCTAAATATGTCACAAAAATATTCAAATAGCACCCATATCACACCTAAAGGCTAGATATATCTTAGATAGGATATGTTTGGTCAACGTTTGAGGCCTTATTCATGTCCCTTGAACTAAATAAGTTTTGTTTAGGGACTAAGGATCTTGTTTTCCTTCCATTTCCATCATAGATGCCATAAAACCCATCTTTATTATGTAAAACATACTCGTTGTTCCCATATTTCCATTATAATATTATGTTCATGGAAATTAAATATTAGAAAGACCTGTTTTAGGCATAAGACCCTTTTCCATTCCTTGGCCACGATATAATAAGACCTAAATCCTTGCATATATGATGTGGAAAACCTCATAATGGAACCCTTATCCTAGACAAAGGCCTAAAATTCCTCAAAGATGATTTACATTGCAGTTCCTTATGGTCTTTTTCATGCAATGTGAGCCAAAGAAGTTTCATTTTGGGATTGAGGCCATTGTTTGCAAAGGGTACAAGCCTAATACCTATTCTTACTATGTAAAACATATGTAAAACATACCAATGACAGTAAAGATCCCCCATAGATTCCTAATATCCCCTATAGAGGTTATTTGTTGTTCTTTGAGAACTACTTCCAAAGCTTAATCATCAAAGGTTCCAATAAGGCCTAAGTCCCTTATTTCATTCCTATTTTGACCAAGCCTACACTTGTAAGCACCATATGTGATTTGAAAGCCTCCTAATTTCATTAAGGTCTAATGATGAGGCTCCAAGACCCAATCATAGTGTGCAAAACCTTTGAATGGCAGACACATCCCTTCTAGAGGCCAATGAATATCCCTTAGAGAATATAATTTATGTGGTGGTTTGAAGCTTTTTTAATGGGCACTAATTATTTAAGACTTAAGTCCCTTTTCTTTAGTGTCCTTCTTTAGCCATAGTAAAGGCCATGGGACCCATTCTTATTATGCAAAACATACTAAATTCCCATATTCCCAGCTAGAGGTATTGTTCATGGAAATTGAGCATGAGAAAGATAAATTTCGGGACACAGGAAATTGTTTTCCTCTCCTAACCATAACATAGACACTAACTCCGATATATGGTGAGAACTAATCCTATGGTGCCCATATCCCAACTTAAGATCAAAGATTCTTTAAAAAATATTTATGTGGTTTTTAAGTCTAGCTCATTGCCCTTGACACTAACAAGCTTATTGTAAGGCCTAATGCCCCTTGTTTACCTCTCCTACCCATAGTACATTCCTTAAATCATATACATGGTGTGAAAAAATTCCTAATCTAATTGATATCCCATATATTCCTAAGATTATTTAGAGAGGATCTATGTGGTTGTTCAATGCCAAATTCATGGCCCTTGAGCATGAAAAGCCTCATTTTAGAAATAAAAGTCTTTTTTTTACCTTCCCTCATACTAATTCTTATCTTGCAAAGAATAATAATGGTGCCCATATTCTTAGTCTAAGGCCCCTTTAATGTCCATTGGTAAAGGCCGTGAGAGTTATTCCTAGTGTACAAAATTTGGTAAGGTTGTGCAAATATTAGTAAAGATAAAAGGCCCAATAAAAATTACTCCATTGGTCATAACCTCTCATAATGGTAAATCTAGACAATTAGTCTCATTGTGATAAGTGGAAGTTTAGTAAAAAAAAAACAATAATTATCAAACTGGACATGTTATCATACATTTTTATGTCTATATTAAAACAAGAGAAAACCACATAAATTTAATTTTTGAATATCACTTCATAAACCTCCTACTAATTCATAAGTTTTACCTATTAAATAATTTATATACAATTTAATACCTTATTGAATTTTTAATTTAATACTATATATATATATATATTTGAAATATTATTATTAACATTTAATTTTTAATTTTTAATTTTAATTTTAGATGATTTTCAATTCTCTCGCCTGCTCGCTGCTCCCAATTCCCGCCTGCAAAC
This sequence comes from Pinus albicaulis, assembly GCA_034641835.2. NCBI lineage: Eukaryota > Viridiplantae > Streptophyta > Pinopsida > Pinales > Pinaceae > Pinus > Pinus albicaulis. The sequence goes on along the minus strand of CM076570.1, from coordinate 270,872,813 downwards.
CGGGAAGAATGCCACATGCTCAAAGAGCTGGAATTTTTGCAATTAGAAACACTTTTTCTCTCCCTTCTCCTCCGGTTGCCTCCCGCCACGACCGTCCATTGCATCTGCAGAATCCATAGAGGTACCATTCTCCAACGCCATATTCAGGGAAAGGGATTATCCACAAAGACTCCAAAGGAAATGCCTTGATTTCTGCTGAGCAAGATCATTTCATTGCTTCGAAATTTGAAGGATGAAGAAACTTCCAAAGCTCCTATGAAGAGGAACAAATGAGTCGGAGAATCTAGATAAGGTAAGTTATTTAAATTTTTGTATTGTTTAACATGTTCCTTTCGCACCAGGAAGTGATTCTATAAATATTCCCCTGCTTCCATATTTGATACAACAACAGAAAAAATCCCCTGCAGTGGCCCTGCTAACATATTAACATCACACTCATTTTGTTCTGCTACAAGCAATACCTCCTTCAAGACCTTTGATTGTTTAAAAAAATCATGTACATTGATTAATTTTTGTAAGTTTATCTTCTCGGTTTACAGATCATTTTAAAAGGAGGATATTTTTTAATGAAAGTTTCACAATCCCCAAATCTCAAGGCTCTTTTTGAGAGAACGTGGCACAATATTGTTGCTAGGCACAGACCTGATTTTCAGGACGCAGAAGATGCACATACACTTTGGGTTTTATGTTCACAAGTTGAAATGGACAACCACATACACAAACTTAATAGAACTTGCAAGTCGATCTCTTGTGAATCTGGAGAATAATAAAATGCAAGTCACTTCAATTATTTTTTTGGCCATCTTCTGTGTGACAGAAGAGTCCTAGTCACAAGCCTCTTACCAAAACGATAAATTAAAAACCTAGAGTGGGATAAATTGTCTTCAAGCAAAACTATGAAAATTGTCTTACAGAAAGGTCACTTACTTTGTTCAAAGAATTGCTCTATTATAGTTGGACCCTATTTGATAACTGTTTGAACCCTATTTGATAACTGTTTCTGTGTCATTTTCAGTGCCTAGTTTGTCAATGGGGTTTGAACATGGTCAGATGTAAATGTGGTCTCAACATTGTGCGTCAGCATTGCCGAATCCTCAGCTTGAAGTTTTATCAACTGTTCTTGCATTTTTCTCAGTGATTGGTTTTTCAATGGGGTTTGAACAGGTTGAGATGTTTGAACAGAATCAAAAGATGAAGGGAGTTGAGCCTGAACTTGCCATCAGGGAACAGGTTCAGCCAGAAGAGGCATGCATGAAGGGACAAATGTTATCTGCTGAGATTGAATCTATTGATAAGGAAGTGCTGCAACATGTTGTTATGTTTCATTCCTGTCAAGATGTAAATTTGGTACCTATTTCGAATCCCCAACAAGAATTTGTGGTAGAAACAAGTAAGAAAATGTCCACTCCGGCCTGCAAGTTACAGGATGTATCATCCCTGATTGGTAATTTGTCAATGGCTATGGCTACAGATCATTCAGGTTTTGTACACTGTTCTGTATTAAATACATCTAAGCAGCACTCACATAGTCTTGAATTTCTGGCCCCAAGTAGTTCGACACAGTTAAGAAACAGAACTTCAGATACACAGAAATTGTTTGCACTAGGATTTCAGCAGTTCAATCAAGTAGGAGGAAATAAACAGGAGTTCCACTCAGTATTTGGGTCGCAAGAGTATCCCTAGGTTGCAATAACGCATAATGTAACGATGGACAGACCCGTTCAACAAATTCCTATAGACATGCTGACATTTCCAAAATGCACGTCTGGACAATATTTTAATCTTGTTTCATATGTTCACTCTGGTAGCGGCATATCAGGATCTCATCAGTTTTCTTTTCATGGATTTCCATTTCCAGCTTCTACCAAAAAGAGATTTGGATGCAGCTGGATTGGGATGAATAAGTAGATGTATACTTTTATTGTGGGAGAAAGGTTATATATCTATCAGATAAAATTTCTGCAGAGTTGGAAAGATTGTTTATGATGATGAAAGGTAGCAGGGCATGCCTCTCATGCGATTTGCACTAATGTTTTGAAGGAGAAGCCGAAGCAAAATATTATTGTCAACACGGTGAGAAGCCGACATTTGCAATTGGTCTTTTAAACACAACCCCGAGACACCTATGTGGGTCATCATAAACTTTGAGTATGTGGTGATTTCCACTCTCCCATATTCTAGAGAAAATTTTCAGTGTCAGGGTGCCAATCCTTTCCAACATTGCAAAGCTGGACAATGTTATTGTGGCGATTATTGGAAATAGTAAGTGAACTATGAAATCCTCATATGCATCATTTTTCCTTGTTAGATAATGTTCATCTCGTGTAATATTTTGGATATGGTGAGATGAATGTAACAAACGAGTATATACAATGTGTATAAAAATCGTTGATTCATAGCTAGTAATCCAAGTGCCTGACAAATCTATGGTGTATGTCATAGTAGCTTACTCCTTTAAGCTAAAGAGTCAGATGGGTATAAACAATGTTTGCAATTAATTCCATTGGTTTCGTTAATGCATTGTTAAACAATATTTGCATAAACCACTAATTAATTGGTGAGATCTGCCTGAAACGTGTCATTGAGCCAAAAATACTCCCTTTTGCCAATTTTTGAAAAAAATGTTGGATGCAACGAAAAAGTCAGAGTTTTTTCTTCAGGTTTTCTAGTTCATTTTTTATTATTGTTCAGCTATTTTTTGTCGAGTCAGATTTTAGATCCTCACTGATTATTTCCAAATTTCTGTCATGAAACACTGTTGTTAAGTGTAGTTAATGTCAAATTATTTTGAAGTAACTTTATAAGAATTTTAGATGCCAGTGGATTTTATGGAAATTGTTTCTGTATTGATTTCTATGGAATTGTTGAAATTTTGGACTCTTTCGTAGACAATTTTTGCAAATTGAAAACATATTCATGGTACTTAAGTCAATATCTACCATACTACCATATTCTGGATATTGTTGAAATTGCATGGAAAATGGTATTTTCCAGGACATAGAAGAAATGAAGATGGGGTAAAAAGTGGTGTTTTACAAAACCCTTAAACTGTTAAAACATGTAGTGGCACTCCCCATTTCCATTGAGTATAGCATGGCATCACTGTAGCACCTGGAAATGTCTTGGGACATCCCTTGGAGATAGTGGGACATCTCGGGGATGGCAAACTGTCTATCTCTTACATCCTAGTGATGCCTTGAGACATCTATATTTCCCCTCCCTGGAGTGAAGGGATGCAGGAAATGCAGGGGACATGTCCCTACAGACTACTGATAAATGCAACTACATGATGTGGCTATGGTACTGCTAATAGTGCATAAATTAAAACACTTAAATGCCTTAAGTCAAATCCTCGTAGGTATACGTCTTTCAAAAAACGATATTTTGGCAAGCATTTCTCCCCAAATACGAGAAGCATAGATTGAGTTTGCCATAAATATTCAATAGCTATTGGAAAAATGACATGACACTAAACTGATAAGGATGATAGAAAAATAGCATGGGCTTTGCAAGAGTTTCAATCACGAATCTCAAAAAGGTTCAGATTCTTTTCTAAAGAAGGGTTCAAGAATCAAATTATTTTCCAATCATGAATCCCTAAAAGGTCCAATTTTTTTACCAATGGGTGCATTAGCAATTTTCTTTCTGAATTGGGGCATGGGTGGGTGTATTGGAAATTTCCTTTATGAATTGGGGCATACCCCACTCGGATGTTCACTAGGTATGTCCTTTTAGGACTATTATTATCTTGGATTCCCAATCCTCAAATAATATCGGTCCTTTTCAACCACTCTTGTCTTGGATACTTGTCCAATACTCAAAGAGTGTCAGTCCACTTCCTATTTTGGATTTTCTCTCATCAAGGAAATCATAGATGTTTATTTAATCTTCCATTCACCATTCTTCCTCCATGCCCTTCACTTAGATGTATGCTTGTTAGTCTTGGCCTAGTGCATGGCACATGATGAGGATAATACAAATGTGATGTTTATCATTACTCCCTATCAACCAGAGAGGAGATCCTTATTCCCACTTGATTTAGGGTATAGATCCTTGCTCATTCACAAATAATAAGGAGACTTCATACTCCTAAAATATAGAGGAGATTCTCCGTGTCAACCATTTGCGGATATAGAGAAACAAAGTCTATATATTTCTGAGAGGAAGGAGCATCTCTTACTCTCAGTGATGATTGGAAATTTCTGAATGCTTCTTTTTGAATATCATTTTGTCCATAAATAATTTTCCTAGCGTCGTTCTTGATTTGCCAAATAGAATTTTGCATACAATCCCTCGAAGTCTAGTTGTGGAAATATCTAGTATTTTTGTCCTCTTCATCAATCCACATTTGATGAATCTTCTGTTGCCATTCCTATGCTTGACGCCAAAGTATTCTCATTTTTTTGTCAAATTCTGCTAATTTATGTTTGGAAGCCTCTGAGAAGTAGTTTTTTGAATGTGGATCTTCCAAAGATTTAATATGGGCGTTGATTTGTATAATTTCTCTACTCCTTTCTTTTTTTAGATGACAAGCCAATAAACGAACTACCTATTTTAGCTTTTTCAACTTATAGAGAGATTGTCCATGGCCGAATTGCCAATGCTCAGATTGAATTTTGTCTAGAAGTCTTAGACCATTAAGGTTAATTCTGGGTCTTTCAACCAAAAATTGTTAAACTTAAAGGGAGTGGGCTTCCCTTTTGAAATGTCTTCCAGACTAAAAAGAGAGGAAAATGATCAGATATTTGCAAGGGAAGAACCCATGAGCTCAAATTGGTGAGATGGTTAGCTAGACCTTTCTTCACAAAGAAGTGGTCTAGTATTTTTGAAATGCCATAAGATCCCCATCTACCATTCCTCCATGTGGGTCCAATTGTGTCAAACTTAATATCTATAAAAGACTTTCGGAAAAATAGGTCCTTGAAGTGTGTTGCGAGAGAGTCTGGATTGTTTCGACATCAATTTTAAAGATTATCTCCATGTTTAAAAATGTTAGTCCAGGCTAATATTTGCATAAACTAACTCCAATTTAAATGTTGAAATTTCTCCCATCAAACAGATGCTTATCTTTATGAGATGTGAGATGTACACACACTCCCGCCTACTTGTTGGATCATTAATTTATCTAAAAAAAGAACACTTTCCCAAATGGTAAGGGGCAACAATGGGAATACGAGTTGTTGGAACTAGGACCTCAACAAAGATCGATCTCGTGCCCTAATAGAAATCTAGGGCTAGCATCACCGTGTGACTTAGAAAAGATGGATAGTTGGGTGTGGCACACTTAGGGAAAGGTTTGTCAACACTTTGTGCTCATGCCTAGGTTGTGAACAATAGGCTCGCCTCATGGCGCTTGCAGTGGAGAGTTTGATAGAACTTATGTGAATGCATATAACAATTAGTTGGCTCTGTTTGTGGTGAGATGATCTTATCAAATCTTCTGTTCCTTCGGTGTACCTTTGCACCTTTAGGGGTAATATCTAGTATATATATTAGTTTTATAAACATTGTTACGTTGTGCTATTAATAATGTATTTTTCTAAATATTTTTATATTATTAAAAATAAATTTACGCGATAAGCGTTTCCTCTTTGGGTGAGGAGATAGTGGTAATAGAAGACATTCGTTTTCATCATCCTTGGAGCAATTAAAATTGGAGACTTGTGCTAGTTCACCCCTCCAATAGGAGACATTGCAACACAACGAAGATAAAATCTCTTCCTATTCTTCTTCTTTCTTGCTGAGGATGTGTAGAAAGACAAATTCTTCTTGCCGGTTTTTTCTCATATCAATGGTGACGTCAAGAAGAGGAAGGAGGGCAGTTTCAAATCGATCGGGTGTTTGAGTCCTTTAGAGAGATGGCAGAGAAGCCCAAGACATGAATCGTGTGGAATGCAAAGAAGCAATTTGTCAATGGAGGAGCCTTTGGTATGCTCGCCATGTGTGCCATCTAGCCTGTGGACATGATCAAGGTGCACATTCAGTTGGGTCAAGGTTCGGGTTATAATGTTGCAAAGAACATGCTAAGGGACAAGGGATTTGGTGCTTTTTACAAGGGGTTATTAGCTGGTTCGTTAAGATAGGCAACTTATACACCAACACATCTTGGATCATTTAGGATATTGACAAACAAAGCAATTTCCATTAATGATGGGAAACCACTACCTCTCTATAAGAAGGCTCTTTGTGCAATTACAACAAGAGCTATTGGAGCATGTGTTGGAAGTCCTGTATATTTAGCTCTCATTCGCATGCAGGCGGATGCAACTCTGCCTGCTTTGCAGCGACGACATTACAAAAAAGCATTCCATGCACTATATCGTATTATTGGTGATGAAGGGGTTCTAGCCCTATGGAAAGGGGTGGGTCCAACAATTTTCTAAGCAATGGCCTTAAATATGGGCATGCTTGCTTCTTATGATCAGTCTGTAGAATTTTTCAAGGACACCATGGGCCTTTCTGAAGCTACAACTGTGGTTGGTGCAAGTGTCGTTTCTATTTTTTTTGCATCTACTTGTAGTCTTCCCTTTGATTATGTGAAGATTCAGATAGAAAAGATTCAATGCGATGCCAATGGGAAGTATCCATATTCAGTCTCTCTAGACTCTTTTGTGAAAACATTCAAAGTAGGGGGACCGTTTAAGTTCTATATCGGGTTTCTCGTTTATTGCGTTCGAATTGCTACCCATGTAATGATGACATGGATATTCTTATATTCATTCATTTTTTTCATCCTCAAAGGCTATGCACAACCTCGTCCTACTTCCCTGAACCTTATTTCTTCGCCCACCTGTCATTGGCACTCGAATGACGACGGGGTTTGGGTTTTCTTGAATCTATTTTCACTCTGCAAATTGACGTTTTGCTTTATTTCTATTTTCCTATAATATGTAGTTTGTTCAGTTAATAAACTCCAGGCTGTTGATTTTTGTGTAGCTTGAGAGGTACTCCAAGCCCTACGGTTCAGGGATTGGAGGGAAAAGCACCACAAGAGTCGCTTGTGGGCTTGGAACCCAGAGTGTGTGAATTTCGCAGTGTAGGAAGATCCGAGGCCCAACCTTGTGATGCTTCTAGAAATTGCAACTTTGACAAATTCTCTGGTAAAGGAAATGGCTTCTGGATTGGTGAGAATAAATTTGGAATGCGAGAGAACAGTGAACAGAGAAAATTTGTTTCAGGAACCCAGATGGACCATGTATTGCAATGGGCGTAAGGTTGGTTATGCTATGAGGAGAAGTTGGTATGAGTCTAAACATAAATAGATTGGATAGATAAATTCAAGATGCAACATTCCTTTTGATGGATCTAAATTGATCGGATCAATTTAGTGTTTTTCCAATCGATCAATCCAAGTGGGACCAAAGTGAGTCACGTCCCATTCAATTGAATGGCGAGTCACGATTATGTATAGATACTATAAATAAAATTACTTGGCAGATTATACTTTTAGAGGAGGAATTGAAATCATGTTTCTATATCAAGTAACATTGTACCCTCTTATTTGACGAAGCTTTTGCCCGCTCTTATCCCTTCATGCGACATGCGAGTTATTATGTAGAAAGGGAACACATCCGAATGGATAACGAATGTACGATGCTGAAATAATCAAGAGGGCGGGGATTCAATAATAATAGTAGGGGCATTTCACTCCTTTATCCTGTTTTGATTGCTTACTCTGTGTATAGGGGTGATCGGTTAGGCTCTATACACTCCTATCCCTTTCTTCTTTCACTGCTCACGATATATAGTTAATTGGCCTCTCCTTTCTTTCGCACTAATCTCATGATTATATCATTATTTATGTAATAACGAAATCAACATAACTCTATTGCTTCATGATAGATAGATAATTGGCCTCTCTCTCTTCTTTCACACTAATCTCCTGACTTTGAAATGATGTGCATAATAATGAAATCAACATACATCTCATTTGAGCATACTTTTATCCTTGCCTTCCAACCATCGATGATGACCTCTCCATCGGACGATCTGCCTCCCTACACCCATCAATAGGTCGAGTGCTACAATGACCTCTAGGATATCCCTTGGGGAGAGAGCATTACTCGACTTCATAATAGGGATAGGCTTATTGCTCGAGTCAAGGCTGTTACTTTCCTCTTTAATTAATAGTAGGAACATCGTGGGAAGAAGAATGAATTGACTATTTGGGAACGACTCTTTCCCACTTCTTTTCCCGGTAATCCATCTCCAAATATAATCTCATAAGAGTTGATAATTTCTTGATAGATAAAGGATTTGAATGCTTATTGTATTGAATGATCGCCCCAAAGTGAGACAACATAAAGGCTAGCACAATTTTGAATCCCCAACTTACATTTGAAAGTGAAATTATCTTCTTGAAGAATGGCATTTAAACACTGCTAAGGGGGGATAAGGTAATATTATGCAATTACTGCTTGCTCGCTTTTCGTTCATTACGGCATCGTTACTTGCTTTGTTTGTTACTGGCTGGCTAATTATTGCTAGGATTTGAATTTCTCATTACTTGCCAAATATTTTTTTTCCGTGTGACCATGACTATGGAAACTGCTCCTTCCCTTTCAAGCCCGCAGAAGATGCTCTACCTACCCTCTTGACTACTAAGCTAGATCGTTTCCCACAAACTGCTTGAAAAGCATCCAAAAGCACTTTCATTTCATATGTGTAATCCGGAACAAGAAGGGACAATCGATCCTATTCTAATGTATTATAGAGATATCAATGACTAAAATCCTTGTGCAACATTGATTGTTGTGGTGTCACTTTACAGTAACTTGTTTTTCTATTTTTGTGGACTAGCTCATACCATTACTTGTGGCCCCTTTTAAAAAATTTCTTTCGGTACACTGATTATGTTGGGCTAAAATTTGGCTAACCTCTTTGATGGACCCAATGGTCCTGACTCCCATGAAAAACACCCATAGCATGTCAGCCATGAGGAAGTACAGAAAATAGTTGAGTCTTTCACCTAGTTAATTAGAAAAATGGAAACCAATATGTTTTCCCTCACATTTCACATATCCCCCATTTTCAAACAATGTCCCTTTTTCAAAAGCTTTTCCATACAATGGTAGTTGATTATTTCTCTAATGATTGCTTTGGAACCTTTGAGCATGTAGGAGTTGCCATTCTCTTGAAAACTCATGTAGAATTCCAAGAAATCCATGGTGATAGGTCCTAGTGTTCTTCCCCATTCATCACCCAAAGGAATATCACAACCACACATTTCAATGGAAAACATGTGGCTTCCTTGTGAGGGAAGACATACTGGTTTCCATTTTTCTAATTTAGGGAACAATTCCTTGTAAGCAAGGAGGAAGAGGTGAGAATAATACTAGGTGACAGGTGGCAAGTGGGAATGTATTGCGGCGTATTTGTAAACATCTAATTGTAACTCCCGTGTTTAGGATACAAACAACCACCAATGACACCATTGATTTCTCCATCAATTGACTTCATTATTTTTTTTAGTTTATGTACTACAATATATTTTCATTTGTGGCATTCCTCTTTTGTAGTCTTCCTTTTATATTTTAAATTCCACTTATATTACTTACACTTATGCAATTAGTTAAACTTGTTATCATCATCTTATTTTCATAAGTCTTCTCATCTTTATTTGTAACAACATATAAGATATTGGGCAAAATCTTGCCATATTTTAGTAATCGTTTGATCTATTGTCAACTGATTAGCACAAGCTAATGTGCATCTTTGACCCATCCAAGCTAATGTGAGTTGAGGTTGGTAACTTAAGTTCCTTTTCCAATTGAAGCAAGAAAATGTTATTTTGGTTGCCATTATCAATGACCATATATGCTAGTTCGTGCTTGATTTGACAGTTCTATGTACAATGAGATTCCTTGTTGCTGGCAAGGCTAGATTTGTGCATTAGCATCAAGTGTGGGTCAATGTAGCTGGGATTGTTGACATCAACCTCTCAATAATTCTTATAAAGGAAGTATTTTTCCTTTTGGAGCTCTTTTGGCCTAAATGTTTGACATTCCTCATTGGAATGGGCAAGCTTCCTATGATAGGTGCCATATTTATTCTTCCCACAGCGGGTAGAGGATATGGAATTGGTTTATTCTTTGTTCTACAGTCTACCCAATATTGTTGGGATGAGTAATTAGTAGAAAGAAAATGAGGACGAAATTCCCTTCATCCACAGCTTCTTGAACCACCATTTATTTGTTGATATTTCTAGGTTTTGCATTGCAAGATAATACCCCAACTTAGTTAAATAATGTCGGCTTGTGGTGTTATAGGACCAAGCAATTTCATCATTGGATTCACTTAAACGAATGTGTGCCTTACTTTGCTTCATGTCCCAAATCCTGTGCTTGGACCCATCCCTATCTCCAAATTTTCATTCAATTGACATCAACATTTCTATTAAGTGTGCATTGACGTGTCTCTGGAATTTGAACAATAAGTGTCTCTGGCAGGAAGGCATTGTCCCCACAACCAACTATTGCATCTGTGCCAATTTTGACCCGTGGGCTTGAACCCAACTTCCATGCTAGGTATTGTACAACTATGAGAAAGGATAGAGTTAAAGCCTTCCATTGGTTTGATACATTCTGGTATTTTTCTGGCGATTGCAGATCCAATTCGAGATTGAGAATTTTGAGGATTGGGCTTTAAGAGAGGGGTGCATATTTTTGTTATTTTGTTTTTGGTTTTTATGCATTTTGGTGCTCTATGGGTTGCCTAGTTTCAAATGGATTGGTTTGGATCATAAGTGGGTAGGTCTTGTCCAAATCAGTTGGTGGCTTTACCACCCAAAATAGTGGTCTTGTCAAGGTCTTCATGAGAGGCAATCTGGAAATGAAATATGACTGCAGAAAAATGCAAATCAGCAAGCATAAAGACACTCAAAATACTAGACATAACTCTTAGAATAGCACCAAGATGAGTGATAGGAGCCCTTACAAATTGGGAGGTGAATAACTTGCTATAGATTTTAGTAAATGGTTGTAGATGATAAATTAACTTGCTGTTATGCACCTCTAGATCTGAGAAATGCAGGAAGATGTGGAAAATAATAAGCTAAACCACCCCTTGGGGGCCACCCACAAGTGTAGAGGCACTTTAAAGTGTTGGATCTATGGGTAGAGAAGCTAGGGTAATGAATAGATAATAACAAAAAACATCCCATCATTGAGAGTAGATGAGTAAAACTAATGATAATACAATTGATTACTCTACAATTGGGGTCAAATCCCCATAGGGTCAAAACCCAATTTTATTTTTATGTAGATTTTTTTTATTTCTAGCAAGTTGAAATTTTTTTATCACTTCAAATGATGATAAAATATAACACGGAAGTGAAGAAAAGAAAAAGGATCATGAATACATACCTTTTTGATCAAATCCTTAATGAGGGTTTCACTTACATAGTAATTAGTACCACAACAGTCGTTGTTAAATATATATAAATAGGGGACATGCAATTAAAAAACAATAGTTTAGGGGAAAATGGCACAGATATTGCATTAAAAATTACAGTTGTTACATCCAGGAGCCAAAAATTAGTCAAATAAGAGTTTCTTTCCTACAAAAAAAATAACAGTTAACACTCCCACATATTACCTAAAAATGGCAATGTTGGACAACAATTACATAGTCAAACTTGATCTAAATAGTAAATACAGAAATTTCATCCAAATTGAACAAAGTGTTCATATCATGAAACGTTGCCCAATTGTGTCACTTCTATAAGTAGGAAGGGATTGTTAGACAGATAACATCCCACAGTTCTACCTGCTTCTCGAACCATCCATTTGCCCCCAAACAGAGCATTATTCCAATGAACATAAGAAACAAAAAAATTAAAGATTAAAACAGAGATTAATATTAATGGCCTTGAAAGATAGATTCAAAGTTGCAATATGCCATACAATAACCACTCGTTAGACAAATGAAATGAAATTGATCCTTTATCACCAAAATATTGTGAAGAACCAACAATCTAAGTACTTCAGTTTTAAAATATGAATGGGATTTCCCATATCATGACACTTCTAGGGCCACCTTGACTCATGGTCTCAAACATTCCACTCCCTGTTGAGATGAATTTCCACTGAATGAATTGTCGGATCTTGTCATAGAATTCCTTGGTTCAATAGTGCCCTTAAATGGTATCTCATGAGACCATTTCCAATCCTTTCAAATGGAGTCAAGACTATCCAGATTATTTTCTTAGCTTGAACAAACATTCTTTGGGAATCATCAATATATTGCGGTAGAATCAATCAATTTCTTGAAGTCTTTCAGAATTAAAAGAGCTTGCCACAACAACCACTTGCCTGTGTTCTTGTCCCACAAATAGTCATACACATGAAAAGGCTCTCTTTCACAATGGTTTCCCCATAAAGAAAGGAACTTGCCAAAGTTGTCCTTAATATGCTGAGAAAGACCAAATTAATTAGACAAACAAGTTCCATACTTGTTGATAATCCATATGGTGTCACTGCAACTGCAAAGATACTAACTAACAGTTTCCCCATATCTGCTTGAGAATGCATGAACAAAGATCTTAAAGGCTTCAAACACACTTGACTATATGGCAAAGACAATAAGGGCCATCCTTGCCACTTATGTACACAACATTTAGAGCATGGTGTGATGCAAGTATCTAATAATGATTAATTTTGCATTGCAACACATGACTAATGATTAATTTTACAACAATGTCAGTTCTATGTGCACACATATCGATCAGGCCAAGCCTTCCCTCTTCTCTAAGTACAGAGGTTTCAAGGAAATAGAGGTTATACCATTTTTGTACCCTACTTTAAAATGTTTCCTATTGACTAAGTGCCTAAGGGAGGACGAAGTAGCCTATCCCACCCCATAGGCTATAGTCATTGATAAAGGGGGAAACCCATTATCCAATGTTTTGGGGCAACATTGGGTAAATTTGGGGTAGCTGGAGCAAAAAGGCAGAATTGGGGGCTACACTTGTAATCCCTCACATTAAATTAGGAAGAGAGGCCCCCATGAGGAATCTATAAATAAATAGATAGAGTCATTTTCTCATCGTCGATTTGGAATGGACTATCTTTGTTTTCTTGGAGCTGGAGTTGTGAGAGTTTTAAGACCCCTTTCTTCTCTTGATTAGTTTTGGTGGAGGTGATCCCACCCTAGCTAATCCCCCTCTCTCCTTTACACCTCTTACAACATAATATTTTGGATCATCTATGATTTGTTTTGGCAAGCAGGGAAACACATTCTCAGTGGTTATTCTTGGTCAATAAGTCCTATTCAAGACATCGAAGGTCTTTCTGTGGGATGCCTGGCCACCATTAGTTTGTCTAGGCAGCAAGATCTTCTCTCTGTGATCTATCTGTAGTGTACCCAAGCTCAAAACCATTGGTTAAGGAAAGGTAAGGCTGCGAGGGGTCCTCTCTGAGGCACTGAAGCCAAACAGGAGGTAGCGAGGTTGTTCTCAACCAAACAAGAGATTAGTAAGTTACTAAGTGGTTTTTAGGGCCTAGTCTGAAGCATTTAGGGTATCACCTGTATGCAGCCTTCCTCCTGAGAGTATTTAGGGCCGCAACAGATATCTCTTTCAGGGGTCTGTGATCACATGAAGCTTTGAAACCACTTCCCAACAATTACAGGCAAGTTCTTGGATAACGAAACATCCCAAGCAGGCCTCCAGAAATTGTATTTTGTTGACATGATGCACCAACAGGATCAAATCTCCAACTGCAGGTGAAATTTGGTTCAAAAGGGGACTGTCATAAGATCTAACCAGCGATTTGACCAGGTTAAGAGACTACTCCAATCACAGATGGAAACTCCACTTAGAAAGGGCTGTCACAAGCTGTTCTTAACATCAAACAAGTTTGGAGGCAACACAGTTAGACAGTGAGTTGTTAATTAGTATATTACCAACTAAACTTGGATAGTACTAGTGTGGGTTACAATTGGAATATTGATCTATTGAATATTGACATTACAGTCAGAATTATATTGGTGGATTATTAGTTGTATAGGTCTACTATTCATTAGGCAGTTAGCCCTAACTTGTGGTGGTTTGCTCAAGAAACATATGACTGTTAAATATCTCTTATATCATTAGTGAATTATATATAAGGGTACTTATTGTTATATGAGTTGATAAATGTGAACTGTTGTTATGATTCTTTTCATGATTGGTTGAAAACCCTAGATAAGGATTGAACCCCAAGGCCAAAAATTGCCTAGGGACATTACATACTTCCATTATAGAAACAATAAAAAATGCATTTCAATATACTTGGATCATAATCTATAACCAAAGACGTTGTATTGTGAAATCCATGAGAGGTTGGGGTAGGATGATGGCCCGCAAAAGGCAGAAGGGAGCTACAACAAGGTAGACTTCAGTAGGTGTGTGTTGCTATTGAAGATGATCTCCATAATGTGTCCCTCTATGGCGAGGATGCATGGTAGGACATAATGGTTCAGAGGGAGGTGAAGCAGAGGGGAATGTATTGCCAAGGGTGCCTAAGTTTGTTTCAGGGTGCAGTGGATTCATAAGGGAGATGAGGGCTCAAAATTCTATTTTGACTTTTTGAAAAGAAAAGTGGCAATGAACATGATCTTGGATTGCTCCATGCAAATGGTTCTTTTGTCAGCACTCCAGTTGACATTAGAGGTATGTTCAAATTGCAATTTCAAAATATTTTTCTCCTTATACCGTGATGGATCATGTAGTGGCTGCAAGAAATGCTTATTGTAGGGTCAATCCTCATAAGGTTTTTATTGGTGACTAGAGAAGGTTAAAGAACGATGACTTCTCAAAAGAGGAGGATTTTGCAGCACTTAGCTACATGAAGAATGGCAAGTATCTAGGTATAGAATCTGGATGACATTCTGTGTGAATTTTACAAGGCCATGAGCCATGTTAGTGACAATTTTTGTCATTTGGAAAACACATTCCCAAAAAAGCAGCCACAAACAGAATTGGTGATTGGCATCCAATGATATTGCTTAGTGTGGCACACAAGATCATGGCTAAAACAGAGACTCTAAGGATCTAGGCAATGCCATGGAAGGTTGTCTAACGATAACACAAGTTTTGTGTACGAACAAGTAATCTCAGTACCATGGTTTCAACATGTAAAACCTTCAAATGTGCACAAAAACTAGCCAACAACCCCTTTTATTTGAAATTGCATTTGAAAAAGCTTTTGACTGAGTGGATTGGACTTTCATTATTGAGATGTTGACTCTTGGTTCACATTGTGGTTGTCATGAATTTGTGAACTCCAGCGTAATTTTTCCATACTTTGTAAATGATTCAGGATATGTGGCTCTATCTCTCTGAGAATGAGAGGTTCTATGATTTTAGCAATGAAGCATCTCTTGTCTGGCAAGAATCCAATGTACCTTTTGCAGTCTGGGGCCCAAACAGTGTTCGCAAACATAGAACAGTTTACCATCCTTCAGAGGTATTTGAGATAATTCAATGTCAATTCTGGTTTTGATATATATAACTTTTTTTTTCTGTTAATACTTGTAATGTGATCTTACTTTCTACCATATTAAATTTTGGACTATTTGATTTGAATATCAGTTGGCATATAAGCTGTTAATATAAAACACTTGGATCGGTTGACTTGGTGGAGGCTAGAACAGGTTTTAGCATATTGAAGTATAATGGTGTATTTTTTGTATTTATTTCCAGGCTGTAAAGAATAATGGGAGTGTGTATGCTCATGTCTTCTTTGCTCGTTCAGGATATGCTCCAGATCCTAGTGATCTTGAGTATGATTCATCTACTACTTTTATGAAAAGCCACCGTAAGTTTGAATGTGCATGCATATTGCACTTGAGAATTTTCATATTTTTGGGCTACAATTGCACCCTTTGAAGGATGTTGCTGTGGATTGAATTGAAAAGAATAAGAATGTTGTATGTTTTCTTTGCTGAATTGTGTAGCTATTGTTACATATCTTCCAAAGCTAAAGGTAGATAAGCGTAAGAGCCTGCTGAGTGGTGGTGCAGCTGGAGACCAGGATGGATCAGAAATTGAGGTAAAGATATTTTTCTTCTTACCAGACATTTGTTGCCTGGAATATTGATTGTCAATATCTGTTACAAAATTCTGAGCATTTGCGGAAGAATATGTCGAGTGTTCAGTTATAATTATTTATTTTCTTCATGATTCAAGAGATACTCTTTGGTAGTTTGTGTAGAAGGTCAGAATTAAAGGTTATTAATCTGCCCCTCAGTGCCTTCACTAGCCATAGCATTCCCTTGGCACTAAAAATTGCATGCCACAAATCAAAAGCCATGATTTGGTTAGATCGCATAGAGAAGCAATATGAATTGCAACAGAGCCTCGAATCTCGAAAAGGATGTCAACCAATTCGTTCAAAAGCAACCTACTCTATATTGTAGACAAACCAACAAACAATTCCAAGAGGCATACGATTCTGACAGATGATTGTTTGTCAAGATTCTGACCATATTTCAACGATGCTATACGAGATCTAAATGGCTGCATCCCGCATTTGAAGCTACAATGTTCTCTTTAAATTCTGGAGCATAGAAGTGTGTCTTACCCACTGCAATTCATCATTACAATTTCAATAGCATCCTCCTTTTGGAAATCGGGGTAGTGATTTATTAGTTAAACAGGGTACGGGCTCCACATTCTGCATGTAGCTAATGTCAAAATCATAAATTGCTTCAAAATTCAACCAAGAATGTGCAAAAGGAAGTATAAAATGATTCTTGCACCCTTTAGAGACTATAAGCAGAACTTTTCTTTGCAAGTATCTCGCAACAGATTAAAGGACCTGCATGTTTCCTACAAATTCTTGCAAGGGAGCCTGTTACCATTGCTTCATAATAGGAGCTGATCAGTTCAAAATTCATCGATACAAAATATAGATGAATATCATTTACAAAGTTGTACATTAGCCATAAGTTGATAACAGTGGTTTACAAAAAGGAGAATCGATCCTTTGACTCTGCATTGCGCCAAATTGTATGCCTCCTATCTTGGAGTATTGGTTTTTTAAGCTTGCAGTGATGTTGTTAGCTCTAATTGAATGGGTTTCCACTTTTCGTTGTTTGACACAACAATATTTTGTTATCTCTTAACTCTGGCCCTTTCATCTATTTGCATTCTATTTGATTCCTGTAAAGTGAAAGCTTGAGGGTTTTATTCCCAAACGATAAGATTGGTCATTGACAGCAGTCCTCACATGGAAGCAAGGCATTGCCTGATTTTGAGTTGTTTTGAGTTTTCTTTCCCATGTGTTGATCTTGTTTTGAGGCTTCAAGTTCAAACATATGCACTAAAATGCAGTTGACATCAAAACTGTGAGCCAGGCTTAACAAGTGTCTATTAGTCAATGGCCATCCTTGGTGCCATTGGTGAGTCCTTTTATATGTGCTACTAGAGTAAGATGTGTATCAGAGTAATGGTGTATACTTTCCCTGCCCCCCTCTATTCTAATTTTGTGTATATTCTCTGATTGTTATGTTCCCCCATCTATAGTCTATCATCTTACATGTGCTTGTATGTTCATTGATTTGGTTCTTAAACTATTTTTACTATTTCAATATTTTTCTGTCATATCATCACTGTGTTGTTTTGCTTTGGTGGTATTCTGAGTATTTTTCCTTTGGCCTAAAGCTCTGGTGTACACTTCATTAAAATATATAGAAACTAAAATTTTCATATATTTCACTTTATTACTGTTTTCCACATTCCCTACTTCCAGCGTTTAATTTGCACCTCTTGGTGCAAATGCTAGTTCTATTATTATTTATTGTTCGAGATCAATTAATATTTTGTATTAAATTTTTTTAAATATCTCTCAAAATTGCTGGAACGCTAATTTCTGATTTTTCACTTTCTAAAGCTCATTAATTATGGATGACTGTTTTACTGGTAATGTTTTCTACTTCAATGTTTTTGGCTTAATGCAAGTTAGTTTGCAAAATCTCTTAGATTATAATCCAATGATTGGCTGAAGTTCTAAAATTATGATAGGTCAATCTCAGCTATTTTAATGAGTCATTGAAAGTCATTGGTTATCTTGTTAGATTTTTATTTCCTATATGAAGCCAGCGACTGTGAGGATGGCCATATGGTGGGTATTTCTGATCAAGGGTTTGACCTATTCATTTTTGTAAAAATATTTGCATGTCAAAACTATTGTCTTCAACATGTATACTTGAGGCTAGATCCAACTTTTCCCTACTTGACTTATCTTCTAACAGTGTCATACTTTCTCTCCATGGTGGATAAAATAAAAATCAGCATCAACTGTTTGGTTTTCCTTGCTTGCAATATTGATTCAATACAGAAGTAGGATGTCTAAAATGGAAGAGGAAGATATGAAGCTACATTAGACAAGGTGTTTGCATGTGCTGATATTATAAGAAAGGTCTTGTGCCAACTTGCACTTCTAGTACATTCAAATGGAGATGAAGTTTCAAAGATAATTTAGTTCCAAATTTATTAGACTTAGGCTATAAGTTAGAATGTTAAGTTCTGTGAAGAATTGACAATTAAGCTAAAAGCATAAGATTAAAACCAAAGCTAAAACACTGGACTATTGCCTTGTTGTGTAATATTCCACATTAACAAGTTCTACAGAATTCCTGAAAGTTGATGAAAAAGGCCAGAATGATGACACTAAAATTTAAAAGAAGTGTAAAATAACTTGTAATCATGATTTTTTTGTTACCCAGCCAGTCAGACTTTTCTGATTTAACCATAGGAAATTCATTCTATTGTGGAACTACACTTTGTGATCAGATGGACCAACCAGACATATGCCACTGCTGTTTAAACAAGTTTTATTATTTTATGTCTGTTGTCCGAGTCTAATGCATTAGCTTAGATGATGAAGGTTTTAACAAACCCCAGGACTGCATTTTCCCGTACAAAACGATAGTTAAAAGTATATTCTGGTTTTCTTATGTAATATTTAACTCTTGTATGAGACTGAAGTGATAATTTTGTTGCTTGAAACGTTTTATGTGTAAAGATATTTTCCCAGTTTGTTAACTGTAAGCAGGTGCACATTATTTTTCTTTAATATTACTTTGGTTTTGTAGGTGAACATATTTAAGGATGCTGCAGTTCTAATGATCCAGTATATTGAACAAATACGTGGTCAAGGATTTGAAATTAAGTATCTAAATATTGGAGGAGGTTTAGGCATTGATTACTATCACAAGGGTGAAGCGCTTCCTACCCCTAAGGATCTTATAAATTCTGTAAGTCCTTAAAGCTTTTAAGCATTGGATTAAACTAAGTTACTTTTTATTCAAACTTACACTCTTTTGTTGCCCAAGTTACTGTGTTGGCCTTGTTACAGCTATTTTGAGAATATATATAGACACTTTAAAGATGTATATTTGCACCATTGGCTGTTTCTTCAGGTAAGAGAGCTGGTATTATCTGGAAATCTTACACTCATTGTTGAGCCTGGGAGATCTCTTGTTGCAAAATCTGGTGTTCTTATGAGTCGAGTTGTTGGATTCAAGACAAATGGTAACAAGAACTTCATTGTAATTGATGGCAGCATGGTAGAGCTTATTAGGCCTAGCCTTTATGGAGCTTACCAAGTTAGTACATAAATTTGACTTGGGGCAAACCCAACTTTCTTTGATGATGCATGATTGAAGGGATGATCATTTCCAAATGAATATAGAAGGGATAATTTGTCCTACTTTGTAGTCTCCTTGTTGACAGGAAATATTACTGGTATTGAGATTCCCAGATACTAAATAGACCATTTTTTCTCATGACAGGCACATAGTCTGAAAGTTGTGATATGAATCATAAAATGATTTTGAGATTTTGAGATGTTTCTAACTGATATTCTTCTTGATACACAGCACATTGAGCTAATTTCTCCACCTGCCCCAAAGGAAAAATTCAAACTTTTGATGTTGTTGGGCCTGTCTGCGAGTCTGCATACTTTTTAGGAAAGGAAAGGGAACTTCCAACTCTAGAAATGGTGGTTAGTTATAGGACAATAATTATCACACCTAATATACATGCATGATGAGAAGGAATTGATTTTCCAATATGATATTTAATTGTTTCTAGAATTATTTTGTGATGCTTATTTGAAGGCATACACTTGTGGCTTAACTTTGAGTGGCCATCCTCTTTCAGTGGGCAGGAATGGTGGTCCATGACGCGGGAGCTTACTGCATGAGTATGGCATCAACTTACAACTTAAGAATGAGGCCAGCAAAATACTGGGTAAGTTGAGTTGTGAATGCATATTTTTGTTTCTAGATTGGAGTGAATGCTATATTTTTAAAGCTTTGCAATGCTGATTTTGATGATTGAGAGAATGCTAGACAGATTCAAGATGATGGATCAGTTAAAAAGATAAGACATGCTGAAACAATTGTAGGTGCTTGCTATAATTCATGACATTGTTGACCATCTTGTCTTATAGCGTACAAGAACAGTCAAGGTCTTCTTGTCAAGTTTTCTAGGCTATTGGGCAGTTGGTGTTGAACTTAAGATCTTGAAAATTACAAAATTTTGGTTTGACGTTAACAGATTTTGATATGAATATTTTTTAGAGTAAAATGTAACTGCGGATAAACTTTTCATTTTTCTCTTCTGGGCTATTGGTGTGTTCTCTATATGGATTACTTCATAGAGTGTATTTGTATAGCATTTTATTGAAGGTGTTTGTATGACATCTTTTAAAGTTGTTAAAAGGCAGTTTTGGGCCATCTTTAAAACAGTCTTGTAGTAGCAATTGAAAGTTTTTAAAAAAAAAACCTTTAAATACCCCTTTCTAGCAAATTGAAAACCTTTTGATGATGGATTTAGAGCAAGTTTGAATATTTAGTTTCGACAGTTATTTGAATCATTTGAAGAGCTAGAGCAATCTCCTTGGAGCGACTATTGAAGGATCTTCAATACCATCATTACTATGCCATTATTTTGGGACAATTATATTAGTGTTCCTTTATGTTAGTGTAACTTTCTTTTAAATTTTAACCTCCTATTACATTCTTTGAAAGATATATAGGAACTAAAATTTCCATATATTTCACTTAATTATTGTTTTCCCCACTCCTCGGCGTTACTTTGCACCTCTTGGTGCAAATGCTAGTTACATAGTCATTATAAGGAAGACCTACCTAGTTACACTCTTCAACATTATAACTATATATAATTTTGATGTTTCTAGGTTGGAGATTGTACTATTTTCATTGGAGGATGCTACTATTGATGCACACAAGGCTCTTGAGTTACTTGGTAGGATTCTCACAAAATTGGTTGTTGAAGGGATATTCTTTATTCAAGATATAACAAGGGAAATCAAGGATGGAGGTACATAGCCAGGAAGCTTATTAGAAACAAGGGGATTTTGAGGTATTTCTCAAGAATAAAATTTCAAGGTAGTCTGCTCACAATTTTAATGCCTGATCAATTTTGTGGTTTATTTGTGATCTCTCATGTTGACTAGTGAATGGTTGGTTAGTTTTTAGCTCATGCTCACATTTGTTGGTTCCTAAAGCTCGAGCACTTTATAACAAAAATATGCAAAGTCAAACAACACAAATGGTCCACTAGCTCTCTTTTCATTTGCTAATATTATAATGAAGTTTTATTAGAGGCACTGTTTGTTTGTTTATTTTGGTTAGAAAAGGGTTTGCTCTTGGTTTTATGTGATTTTCAATTTATCATATGTAGCATGTTGAGAAATGGGAAAGAATAACGTGACATTTATTTTGCAGAAATTGATGTTGAAGGAAAATTGCTTTGACATTGTTGATGTTAAGGTATATGTTGTATAAACTATTTATAGTCTAATTTATGTTATATTCTCGTGTTCATTGTCTTTCATTTCTTACAGTGCATTGTATTTTCTTTTGTTTTCAGAAAATGAAATCAGTATTGATGGTAAGAAGCAT
This sequence comes from Pinus albicaulis, assembly GCA_034641835.2. NCBI lineage: Eukaryota > Viridiplantae > Streptophyta > Pinopsida > Pinales > Pinaceae > Pinus > Pinus albicaulis. The sequence continues at coordinate 270,850,898 of CM076570.1, read as the reverse complement.
GAATTGAAAAAATAGAAGAGCAATAACATTGGAGCGACAAATGCAAAAAGAGAGAGGAGAACTGGTTTGGTGATACCGTTAGAACCAATATCTCGCATAAGACACACATATAAAGACTGATGATCAAGTCTTCAGAGTTGGTGAATTCACCTATAATGCCTTGAGAACACAACGATAATGTTTTGAAGTGATGAAACATCATTTCATGTGTAAATTGTAGTCCAACTAATATAAAGTTGGAAACTCATATTGTAATATTTTAACATTTCATATAATATAATTTATGTGGTTGAAATCATTTATAGTTGCACTTGATGTTGTTTAGTATTGTAATTAAAATATGCGACTTTGTGTTTTCATATTAGATGAACATGCACATTGTATGACATTTTTTAAATCATACAAATTAGTTTATGTTGATTAATAATGAACACAAATAAAATGAATATGCGACTAAATTAGTCATTTATAATGATTATTAATGAAATGAATATAAACTACTACATTAGTCGTTTATATAATGAATAAATGGCTACTGCAAATGACAAATTTGTGACTACAAATGATGACTAAATTTTGTATATATACGATTATTAGTAGCTAATTTACAGTATCTTATAACACGACTAAAATTTAGTCACATTTCTTTGGTCATTAATTGGTTTCAAACAATGACTAAAATTTGCATATATATGACTATTAGTAGCTAATTTACAGTATCTTATAACATGACCAACATGTTGGTCATAGTTCTTTGGTCATTAATTGGTTTTCTCGGGTGATCATATAGTAATATATTTTGTTGTATATTTGGTCATTAATTGTGACATTTAATGACCAAATCAAAGACCAAATCAATGATTAAATCAGTGATCAAATGAATGATTAAATGAATGACTAAATCAGTGACAAAATAAAAGACCAAATAAATGACTAAATTAGTGACCAAATCAGTGACTAAATCAATGACCAAATCAATGATCAAATATACAACTAGATAACAAAATTGAGATAACCAATTAATGACTAAGCTAAAAATGACCAAAAGTTAGTCGTGTTATAAGATACTGTAAATTAGCTACTATTGGTCACCGACCGAAAAATAGTCGTTTATATGCAAATTTTAGTTATTTTTTTAGTAACAAATTAGCCATTTTGTACTAGTGTGCCATGCCAATTATAGTTCAACTATCCAATAGAAACATTTAACATTATACCACATGTGTCAAATGTAGATTGAAACCATCCAAAACTTAAGTTTTAAAAACTTTTTGATTATATATCGTGCAACATTAAAACATTAAACATTTAAAACATTAAATATCACATGCTAAATGTAGATTGAAACCATCCAAAACTTGAGTTTTAAATTTTTTTTGATTATATCATACATAACATTACTTCACATGCCATGCAAATTATAGTTCAACTATCCAATAAAAACATTTAACATTATATCACATGCCAAATGTAGATTGAAACCATCAAAAACTTAACTTTTAATTTAACAAAAAATTATAGACCACAACATTACTTCACATGCCAAATGTACTTCAAGCATCCAAAACTTAAATTTTAAAAACAAAACAAATTGATAACACATCATTACATAACATGTCAAATGTAGTTCAGAAGCAAAACGAAACTTAAGTTTTAAAAACAAAACAAATTATAACACATCATTACATAACATGCCAAATGTAGTTCAGATGAAAACATTAATTTATAGATGACAACATTACTAGTAGTTCAGATGACAACATTAATTTATAGATAACAACATTACTAGTAGTTCAATTATCCAAAACTTAAAAGTTTTAAAAACCAAACAAATTATATAACAACATTACTTCACATTCACATGCCAAAAGTACTAAAACCATCCAAAAATTAACTTTTTGGAACAAAACAAATTATATTAACACTGTAATAAAATATGTCCAAAAATTGTAGATCTCACAAGTATCAAACTGTATCAAGTTCTATATATATATATATATATATATATATATATATATGACAGTGCATCTAGATAATATATAAAAAGAAAATTTAAGACTATCTAAATCTTGAAATCAAATATACAAATCATGTCCATCAAATATAAATGGATCTAGCGTCTTTCCTATCAGGGTCTCAATCCGTGCACTATCATGTGAAGCATGGGAAACCTGCATACACAATGCACATTTAATTGAATATTAAAATTTGACGTTTTAAAAATGAGTGAGAATATATATATAACTTCATGTAAAAAACAAAATATAACAAAAAAATCATGCAATACCTCATGAGGTTCCCTCTCCATTTGATGAACATGTTCCACCCCCATAGGAACATCTACAACGGTAAACTGTACAATATACATGTACAGTTAAATATATATATATATATATATTAAAAAATTTCAAATGAAAATGCACGTGTACATATATAAACTTATTTTCAATAATATTAAAAAAAAAGTTAGACAACTTGTTCAAATGGTGTGGATGTTCCTATCTCCGTCGCTAGAGTCTGTGGATTAAAAAAATCTTCTATAGGAACCTAAATTCAAAAAATTTAAAATAACTCAAAATATATATATATATATATATATATCTCAATTTTTAATGGAACTTTTTGAGGTGGAATATATATATATATATATATATATATATATATATAACTTAAACATAAATTTTAAAAGTGAAAAATTGTCCATACTTGTTGTGGATGTGGCACATCTCCTAAGGAAGTAGAAGGTACATCTCCCAAGGAAGAAGAAGGTACCGCCATCCCAAAAACATCGGACGGAATCGGAATCTGTTAAAACATTTTATCATTATATATACATACATGTACATGTGTGCACAATTATTTATTTTAAAATATCACTTAAAAAACACTAACATTTTCCAACATATCTTGATGGTGAGACCCATCTGCATTGTTTGAACCAGAGGTCCTGAACGTGATATTAACATTTTTGTCATGCATCATGCGTAACAACTGCAAATGGTGTTTTAACATATAATGATACATTTTTGTTAGATTAATGTACATACAAATAAATGTATACATGTACATACACATGTATTTATTACAAATCGTACACATGTATATGTATGTTAAAATAATTTCAAACCCTAAGGTCATTAACACATACCGTTCCCATGCCCTCTTCCTCATGAAGAATTAGGTCTTGAAAACCATTGCGACAATTTTTTGCATATATTCGGAGATCTTCAACATTCATGTTGTCAATCTCGTCATCTGTACAATACACATAATTGGCACGTGCATTTTCATGTGCTCTTTGTCGATTTAGACAAACATTGACTCCACCCAATCCGCTGTAAACATTGTCAATCATGACATCCCTTGCTTCTCGACTTATTTGAGAAGTCGCATCCATCTTTGACCGCAGAGTTTCGACCCAAAAAGGTCGACTCACCAATGGCGGCTCAGGGCGAGGCAACTCCACATCTCGCTTAGTGCCCTTACGGTCATATAATCGACCTTTCCCCGGACCAAAAATTCTGACGGAAGGTCATTGTAGTTGGGTTTCATACCAAAAAAAAATTATGCGTAAAACAATTGTGAAAAATAAACAGGTATCTCGTCGTTCCATGGGAGCCTTCCATAGGCCGCAAGGTGCCTATCATACAAATAGCGAGCTATATTTGGGTGCTTGAATATTGCACCTTCAACATTTTTCTTTTTGGCCCTTCCTTGAAATTAAACATTGACTTCGCCATATCTTTTGTAACTATTTGTTTTACATCCTCCCATTTATCTGGACCCATTAATGTTTCCTTTCTCTTTCTCATCACTTCTACAAATGTATCAGTCGTTGGCCCAAGAGTTTTGTACACATTTACAATTTCGCCCAATGAATGTGTAACTATTTCGAGGCTTTGTCGACTTTCAGCAGGTAGAGTAAAAGCCACGAGATCTCTCCGCAACTTTGCATGAAGTTTTTCACACCTTTGTAAGGTGCATTGCGCCATGTTTGTTTCCCATGGTATATCAGAAATGTCGGTCGGATAAGTTGTGCTAGGTAGGCAACCTTCTTCTTGAATGTAGCGTTCTGCCCTGCGTCTATTTTGACCAATATTTGGAACATTTTCGGCCTCTGCATCAGTATATATATAATTTCATATATTAGAAAAAACACATGTAAAAAAATTTGTATAAATTCAATAAAAAAAATATTGAAATTGATGGCAACCTTGACGTGGTTGGTTAGCATCTTCTCCACCATGAAACTGTTGAGAGCCAGAATGACCCTGCTGAGAACCAAACTTAGAACGACTCTGTTGAGAACCAGCACCACCAACTGTTGATTGGCCTTCAGGGGAATAAATATCACCCCCTTCACGCAACCTGCTACCACTCATTGATGGCCCTCTAAGGGGATTTGAACCACCACCAACCTCTCGAGACGAGAGAGAAGCTTCATAAACAAATACGAATTTATAATCAATTGAAAAATACATTCATGTGTACATATAAATACATATACATATTCATTAATTAAATTGCGTGAACCATACCACAACTGGGTGAACCATGGGCACGCTCCATGGATGGAGTAGAGACCCTTCTCTTATTAGCTCCTAAAAATTAAAAAATGAAACTCATTAACAACTAATTTAACTCACAAATTTAATAAAAAATCAATTCCATATGTACACACATGTATGGAGATTTAAGATTATATTTAAATGTCGTGAACATCCCCCGATCCCTGAACCTCCATATGGGATTCAGTTGATATTCATCATTCATCCTCCATGATATATATATCTATTGGTGGACATTTACACAAAATAGATTTCAGAAAATCAATTTGTAATTTAGTGTACACAAATTATGTAGAACACAACTTTCAAAGCAATAATTTATGTGTGAAATGTAATTTAAGCAAAAAAGAAATTATAAAAATGATAAGTTCACCAAATTGCGCTTTACATGGTGGGAGCACACTTGGTATAAAATTTAAAAAAACACATGGTCATTAAAAAAGAAGTGAAACTGCATTTAAACAAACTCCATTTAAACAAAAATTTGTTGAAGTTCCCGCATTTTAATTTTATAAAAATGTGAAGTTCACCACTTGTTGCAAATGTGAAGTTCACCAAGTTGCGCTTTACATGGTGTGGTGGGAGCACACTTTGTATATAATTGAAAAAAACACATGGTTATTAAACAATACGCATTTATAAGTACACAAAACACACATATCCAATATATGTTACAATGTCCATCAATAAATTTTGAAGGAGAGCGTCTCAACACTAATTCATCTTTGAGAGATGAATCTTGAATTTTTGAAGAAGAGCATCTCAAAACCAATTCATCTTTGAGAGATGAATCTTGCATTGTCATTGCTCTGTATAATTATAATTCATCTTTGATAGATGAATCATGAATTGGCATTGCCCCACGCAATAGATCAACATACATCTTATTCACATTTGTACAATGCCTTATACTAAAAAATTGAAATTGGCTAACAATATTGTTTGCTATTCCATGCAGTTCTTTTAGCCTCTCCTTCTTAACTTGGCACACGCCATTCATCTGGTTGCACACAAGTTCAGAATTGGTGAAAACTATAATTCTATTTGATTCATACTGTAGTGTCCCTTCTTGGTGAGATAGCTTTGATGACACTTAGAGATGGTGATTTTGATATAATGATATAATATTATGTATAAAAGACTTATGTACATGCTTATATGCTATGACCTGGTTTGGGTCACTCGGTTTTTTTGTGCTTATGATAATATCTATGAGCATATTAGCGATGTTTTCTCTTTTGGTGTCCTATTTTCGACATAGGTGTATGACATAAATGGTGATCCAGAATTGAGACACAGATCCATGGTCGATCATGGTTATGTGGAACATATGGTTAATTATGATTTATGGATGATACATGATTTGTATGATTATATGTGTGTAATCTCGTACTAAGCATGATGTGGCAGGGGACTTGGTCATTGCCAACATGGATGCTCAAGTTATAAATGTCTGCGGAAGTCATTTCTCCAAAACCAAAATGACTGTGGAAGTCATGCACAATATTTGGTAAAATTTGAATAAGTTAATTATGAAATTCATTTGATTTATTTGATCAATGAGATCGTGATGTGTGCAGGTCTTGGAAGAAGACCTTACCAATGAACCATCATATGGGTATAAGCTCACAATCAACACCTTAAGGTGAAACGTGGAGTTTTAAAGCAGAGTAGATGAGAAGCCATGAAAATTAGGGCGCGGAGTCCTAAATCCATGAAATATAAAGACGTTGAGTCTTGGATATAAAATAAAAGGATTAGGGCGCGGAGTCCTAAATCCATGAAATATAAAGACATGGAGTCTTGAATCTATAATGAAATGTTTGGGGTGCGGAGTCCTGAATATTTAAAAGATCAAGGTGTGAAATCTTGGATCTTTAGAGTAGATCAGGGCGCGGAGTCCTCAATCTACTAAGGCACGGAGATGGATACAATAGGGGTGCAGAATCCCTATTATCCGGAAGAAAAATATTACTCATGGGAAGCTCACAGATGAATTTCCTTAATAAAATCTTATTCTTAACAATTTTGGAGTGACTTTCGAAACATAGAAAGTCATGTCTACCATTTCAAGTATGACTTTCCAAAAATAGTAAATCACCTCCAATCAATGGGTAAACAAGTATACTTGAAGGAAAATCACTTAACTTATGATTAATCAATCGTAATAGTTCAATCTTGACTTAATCCTCAATATTATTAATATTATTAATATTATTATTATATTTTATGAGACTATGATATTATTATTAAAAGGGAATTATATCTCTTTAATCACTTCACACCTCTCTCTTTGATGATTCTCATGGCTCCATGTAACTCTCTCTCTCTCTTTTATGCACTCATCAAAGAATGGCATAGTCCTCTTACACTCATTAAATACATGTCATAAAATATTCCTCTTACACTCTCTCTTTAATGCATATGTTACACTCTCCTTAATTAAGGCATGCATACCTCTCCTTAATGGCATGAGTTACACTCATCTAAATGGAATACAAGGCATGCATATTACTCCTCCTTTATCACAAGAATTTGTTTCTCCTCCTATATATGTGTCTCATGTATTCTCACTTGGGGGGGGTGCATGGTGATACCAAGAGTTGGAGAGATTTGAAAAAAAATTATGAGAGGGAGGGAGTTGGAGAGTAGCCAATTTCTTTTGAAATGAATTTGAAATTGCTAAACTAAATCACTAAGTAGTTATACTTGATGCAGTTGACCTTGAGTAGTATTTGGAGGAATTGAAACTTATCTTCCTCAACTTGCCTTGGCTTTCTCTCTACTGCTATATTTCGGTATTGTTTGTGAGCTTTTACAGCTCGGGGGTTTCAGGGGGAGGAGTTATCCCTAGATATGGTTGGGTGGAAAACATGATGGTTCAAATGAGTTGGTTAAGGGATCAAAGGTGGATCATATTCTCAATGATTGGAGCTGAATATCTCTTCAAGTATAATTTCCATTGTCCTAAAATTATAGTATAGCTTTAGCATAAAATAAAAAGTAGACATTTAAATTGTTGTAAGCATCTAATTTTGGTTTAGGCTTATGTTATCTAGAATATTATTGATTAGTTAAAAATGAAGACTAGATCAATCTATATGTATGGATGTTTAGATCTCAATATTGGAGTTATTATTGGTGTAGTTTATGGTACTAATCTTGGTATTGTAGCATTTGAGAAAGGAAAACCAAATATTGTTGAAGGTAATTGCAATAAATGAATTCCAAAGGACTTGGGTAAGTATTTCATGATTTATGGTTTTGTTTCAAGTAATTAAGTGCATGTTTTATAAATCGTTTTAGGATATTTTGTAAAGTGTTTGAAAAAATCCCTGAATGAGTAATGTTATCAATTTTTTTATGCATGAATAAGTGCTAACTTCAGCTTACATCAGAAGTAAGAAAATGGACAGAATCAACCCTTAAAATAAAATGCAAAAATAATTAAAATATGGTTTGGAAGATAAAATGCTTGAGGTAAGTTAGAGATAAATTTCAGTTATGGCTTATGTTTCATATTCTTATCAATAATTCAATGTTTTTTTATTCAATTTGTTGTAATAGTACTATCAGAATTTTGACAGAAAGCCTTAATGGCTGTAGCATTCAGGGCTGCCATGTGTTTGTCAAATTATAGCAATTGGTGCAAAAAAGCTTGTCAAATCATGTCAAATGAATTAGCTTGTGGGTGGTAAAATGTTTCAACAACTCATATGGTGGATTTAGAAATGTGTGAATTCAATGAGCATATCTTTGTAGCATAACTTTGGGTTGTTTTTTCTCATGTAGAGTTGTAGTTGCAAGTTTTCATTCCATATGTTTGACAAAAGTCATAAATGAAACATTAAGGCTATAATTTTTTGTTGTTTTCAAGAATCTCTTTCCTGGGTGCTTTTAATTTGATTTATCCCAACATCAGGGGGTATCCATGCCTAATGGGAATGTAACCCCTGATTTCATTCCAAAAATATACTTTTCAGAACCCAGATCGAAAATCTAGGCGATTTTGCAGATTGCTGCTGTGATTTATGTGTGCCTATTGTTGAGTCTTTGATGAAATATTAAGATTAATTAGTCCCTGTTTTAATATGCCAACATTTAAAGTTTCAATTTCTGAATTTTATGAGATAAATATGTTTAAGAATAATCTTAAATTCATTGTTGCCAAGTGTTTGACAAAATGCCTCAATGACTTTTAATTGCATGCTTGCAAAGTGTTTGTCATAAGGGCTCAATGAGTGTAGAGTGCATGTCTGCAAAGTGTTTTTCAAAAGTCTTGAATGGCTGTAGCTTTTGTCCATATAAATTGTTAGTGTAAAACTACATATATAGATTCAATACCCTCAAAAACTCTTATAACACTAATATTGTGAAGAATTCATCTATCAAACTTATAATTTCCAATAAAGAATTGTAAACAAATTATATTAAAAAAATAAACAAAAAATTTATCCAAAAATCAATAATACTCAACAGAGAGGTGCTGGAAAAAAACACCAAACACAGAAGTCACATTACACGATACATGATGACATATCCATGAAGTACACAAAAATACATATTGATGCCAGAGACGATGATCTTGGGAGCATGACACAAAACACAATGATTCTCGAAATCATGGAGGAGACGTTATATATATATATATATATAATCAGTTCAAACAACACAAATAAAGATTTAGCCGCAAATTGTTTAGCCTAATTTCAACTAAAAATGTAACCTAAACTCCAATTTAAAAACTATTTGTTTTGCTGTAATGTTTTCCTTTCGCAACATAGTTTTCTTACTAGTTTTAGATCTTGTGAAGTTGGACATACCTCAAATTCCAATGCAGTTAACCCTGTTAATGTTTTGAATGGCTTTCATTTAATCAACTCCATCTTCTAAATTGTATCTAAATTAATGAAAAACAAGCCACTCTGATGGAACAAATCCCCAAAATACTTTGGATCTATGGAATTGGACTTTTTGATATTACTGTCAAAATACATCATATTTTCCTGAATACAGTCTTTTGATTTATTCCTGCATAGTTTAAAGATGTTCCAGAAAACAATAGAAATTTAGGTCATATTTTGGTAAAATCCTGTAAAAGTTTTTGGAAATCCCAAGTACAGTTGTAAATTTCATGATTTTGAGTGCCTTTAGTGTTTTTATGGAAAAAAATTGACCAAATTCGACAGGTTTTGACTAAAAAAAATTGACCAAATTCTACAGGTTTTGACTCTCTCCAGATAAAACTTCATTCCTCAATATGGTAGATCAACCTATCACATTTTTTTAGATTTGTTCCCTAAATTTAGTAAGATTCATTTAACGATGAAATTATTGAGTAAGCTCGTAAATTTGTTCTTGCTAATGATGAAGCTATTATCAAAGAATGCATTCTAGTCTTAAAGAAATATCACTTTTTGGCTTCTATCTCTAACATCGATGCAGATAAGGCAACATGTAAAAAAACCGTGAGCTCTCACAACCCAAACAATCTCTACAAAAAAAAGTGTGTTTCATATTTCAGAGAAAATTCAAATGAACACAATTGTCAGGAAGAGTAAAATGCAGATTTGGATGCCTTTAGTTGTATAAATATGATTTTCTTGCAAGGTTTAGATACAAAAACTAGGCCATCCTCAACACTCCAATAAGCACCACCATCCCTGAAAACTACATGTTTTATATTTCAAAGAAAATTCAAATGAAGATGATCATTTGGAAGAGCATAATGTAGACTTGGAATTATTTAGTTGTAAATTTGACTATCTTGCATGGTTTAGATGACAAAAACCAAGCCATCCTCGATGAGAGGAATGGAGCATTCATGGACGTTAATTTGTAGTGTCCACAACCAATACATGCCACATATAGTGCTTGTCATATGGTGATATGTATATTGTTCCAAAAGACCATTTGGATGGAAAAAAACTTGTGAACACGCCCAACCCACACGATAAACATTGTAAGTAGCTTGTAAGTGTAAACAACCCATGAGCACTCCCAACCCTACAATACAACCAATATTTAAAAAAAAAAATGATGCATGTGTTTTAGATGATAAAATTCAAATGAAAATGATTGGAAGGAAGTGTACAATGCATATTTGGAAGCCTTTAGTTGTATCTTTACTTGTAGAAGTCTGATTGTCTTGCATGGTTTACATGAAAACCTAAGCCACACTCGATGAGAAAAATGAAGCAGTCACAGACCCTAAGAATTAGTAGCGTTCCACCAATTATGCAGGCTAATAATAGTGCTTATCATATGATGATATGTTTTTTGTTCCATAAGACCAATTTGATGGTAGGAAAAATCATGAGCACGCCACCAGTAGATTCTGCGCTCGATGCTCATGTAATTTTGGTAATTTAATTTATATTTCTTAGTGTAATATATATTTTCACAGTTTGGAGGAAAAGAAATCCCTTTTTGAATTCCCACAGGGAATTGGGGTTTTCCCTTGTCTATGTTTTTATAAGTTCTAATAGTAAGGGTTTGTGCCTATGTAGCTATGGAGCTCATAGCCCAGGCACATAAATAGTCTTTTTTTCGGGTTTCAATATTCTATATTGTTCGTTGCCTTTGTTTTGTAAAAAAATCATTTATATTTTTATAATATCAGTAATGTATTAATTTAGGTATTTACAACCATTACTCTCCACAACCATGGTACTAATTAAAGCCTTAAAACATTAATTAGCTAATTAAAATAGTAAAATGTTTAATGGATCGAATTTGAAAATTAACCAATTACTTAGGGTTTTGTTACTCCATTACCTATGGTTGTCTATCCATGGCATTAGCAAACCTGCCCCTTGTAAGATAACCAATGGAATATTATGTTATGAAATTATTTCGCTTAAAATTTTTTTGCTCACAAAAGTCTTGCTATTGGACACTTGCATCCAAACCATTCCAACTTCTTTTTGTAACATATCCACATATACAAACAAATCTCCCATGATAAGTAATGTTTCATTGTTATATAAACAATATAATGGACTTGCATCCTAGCCATTTAGATATATTTTTGTAAACTATCCACGTGCAAATGCAAAAACAAATCTGGTACAATAAGTAGTGTTTCATTATTATATAAACAATATAATGAATACCCAATAAATAGTAGGGTAGAATTATATTAATGCATAGTATTATGTTTTATTATTTGGGTGTAAGTAAATTATAAGGGTGAGATAATGTGAGGATATATCATTTAACTAAATTGCTAATGAAGATTAACGTCTATGCAAATAAATAAAATTGTTATCACTACTTATTGTTATATTTAACACTTATTAGGCTCTTCTATTCAATGTTTAGTTAAAGATAGGATTTATCATTATCTTCATATAATAATGAAACTCTTTTAATTCATTATTATATAACTAAATTTATAATAAATAAAGGACAAAGTTAAATCATAATTAAATCATCTTAATATAATGATTATTATATTAAAATATATAGTATTATTATTACATAAATTAATTTTAAATATATTATATTATTTTGTTAAATTATTTTATATTGTTTTAATAACATTAATTCAAATATTAATTAATTATGCTCCTATATTCAATGCTTGGTTAAAGATAAGGTTCATCATTATATTCACATAATAATGGAACTTTCGTAATTCATTATTATATAATTTAATTTATAATTATATAACTAAATTTATAATGAATAAACGACAAGATTAAATCATAATTAAATTAACTTAATATAATGATTATTATATTAAAATATATATTATTATTATTATACAAATTAATTTTAAATATATTATATTATTTTAATAAATTATGTTATATTGTTTTAATAACATTAATTAAAATGTTTAACAATAATAAAAAATTAATTCAAATATTAATTAATTTAAACCTTAAAGCATTAATTAGTTAATATAAATAGTAAAATGTTTAATAAGATTAGTTAAAATATTTAACAATATATTAATTATAACATTTCTTTAAAAATATTTAAATTCATATATTAATATTAATTAAATAATTTGATATAGTTAAATATATTAAATAATTTAATATATTTAAATATATTAAATAATTTAATATATTTAAATATATTAAATATAGGGTTAAATATATTTATTAATATAGTTAATAATAAACATATCTTAATAACATTTGTGGAGCGGGCATAGTGGTCCACTTAAGCCCGAATAAAAGAATGGAAGCCTTGGTTGGTCTTGGTAGTGGAACAAACAATTATGCAGAGCTCAAAGCCCTCCACCTTCTTCTATGTTGGATTCTCCATCTGGGGATTTCTTCGGTTTAGATCTTCGACAACTCATTGAACATAATTAAATTTTTCAACAAGGAATACACATGTCAAAACTATATGTTAAAACCCATGCTTGAGGAACTTTGGATGTTGAATGCTCATTTTTCTTACATCACTGTGTGTCACATTTATAGGGAACAAAACGATGCAACAGATCTCCTTTCTAAGGAGGGTGTACAACAGAATTTGGGCAACTGAAAAATTAAAATGATAGGTCTTGAAGGCACAAAGGAGTTGGACCGTCCCCCCTTCACATGACTGGGGTCTTTTCATTTTCGTTATCGGTTTTTACATGTATCTGTAGTATCGGTTCATCAAAAACAGTTGTATTTTTTCTTCATGAACAGGATTGTACTCCATTTGACTACTTTTCTTATTGTTGATGACATAAAACTATGATATGGTTGATCGTATCTATTTTCCTCTTTGACTTGTTTTCCTCATAAGAGGAAGCTCGGGAATAGAAACGAGGTTTTATTGTTTATTACTGCTAGATGGAAAAAGTCTGGACATGAAGCCTTCCTTGTGGGTTATGGTTATTGGTCTTGGCCGATCAACGACTGTATGATCGGTTTTGGAGTTTCCATGGGGAATTAGACATAAGAAATGCTTAAATGCACGTGAAAAGTTAACTCTTTATTATATAATAAAAAGTTTGATTTTTTCCGTGGAAAAAAAAAATATCTTCATAGGTTAATTAAATATAATATTAATTACATATATTAATTAAACCCTAGGTCAATCATGGTCAACCATGTTTATTTTAGGGTTTATAATATTTATTTTAGGGTTTATATAGCTTGGGCTTATAATTTTTGTCCCTTGGTTTTATTATTCCCTTGGGTTTAGAATATCAGTCCCTTGGGCTTATTAATCTAAGGGTTCATATTTCTAGGGTTCAATATTATTTCCTTAGGTTTATAGTCCCTTGGGTTTTTAGCATTAATATGTAGGGTTTATTATTCCTTTGGGTTTATAATATCAATCATGGTCAACCATGTTTTATAAATTCAATCATTTTCAACCATGATCTGACATCGGATTATGAAGAATATTGTCTCAATATAAGAATCAACCATGTCCAGCCATGGTCCAATGTTTCATTGTGACAAAGATTCTCAATCATGTTGATACATGGGCCAATGTCAGATTGTGACAAGGATTGACTCAATATGGAAACCAACCATGGTCAACCATGTTTATTTTAGTGTTTATAATATTTATCTTAGGCTTTATATACCTAGGTGTAATATTCCCAAATGAGGAAGCCTCAATATATCGCATAAACATGGAAAGTAGAAATGAATACATCAATACACCATTACATGAGACAAATGTACATCCATAATATTAAACATATTAGCAAATAATTAGGCACAAGGTCTTGAGGATCAAGTCACTTAAGAAATGGGAAACAAGCCTCCAATAGGAAAATATGCTAATACATGGGAAATACTGCCATACAAGTGCCATGAGCCATGACAGCGTAGTTTTAGGGCATAAACTGCTGCATAAAGATAGATCAATAGAGATATGTTGTTATATAGCTCAAACAATGCTAGGAGTGAAGGTCTAGACTCCTAAACACCTTTCCAAGATAACCCGGGAAGGGTTTCCAGAAATACCCAAAAGTAAAAAATGTCAGAATGCAGCCCTAGGGTTGGATTGCAACTGCAAACTAAATATTGGAATGAGGTGGATGAACTGATAAATAAATGAATAGATCTCCTCCAACAAAGTCTCCAAGTGAAAGGTTTATCCTAACATTGAAGATCTCACCCTCCAAATTAAGCACTGAAACCTTCACTGCAAATGCTCACTGAAATAACGCAGTCAAAGAGAGATTCTGCACTGTAGATGATGGGAATAGGTTGGCCTGGTGCCAAGATGTGAAAGAAATCTCAAGAACCTCCTTTGTTGATCACCCAATGAGAAGAATGCTTACTCCCCTTGAAAAAATAGCTCAGAAAGTGGGTTTCTCAACCCTCCACTGCAACACCCTGCATCACAACACAAATCTGAACAGAAACTGTGCTGTAGCTGAAGAATGAAGCTTGGCCAGAATTCGAGATATGTGGAAATTATAGTACAATACTCTTCCAAAGCTATAATATTCCCAAATGGGGAAGCAACAATATATCACATAAACATGGAAAGTAGCAGTGAATACATCAATACACCATTACATGAGACAAATGTAAAACCATCTTATTAAATATATCAGCAAATAATTAGGCACAAGGTCTTGAGGATCAAGTCACTCAAGTAATGGGAAACAAGCCTCCAATAGGAAAATATGCTAATACATGAGAAATATTGCCATACAAGTGCCATGAGCCATGACGGCGCAGTTTTAGGGCATAAACTGCTGCAAAAAGATAGCTCAATATAGATCTAATGTTATATAGATCAAACAATGCTAGGAGTGAAGATTTAGACTCCTAAACACCTTTCCAAGGGAACCCGGGAAGGGTTTCCAGAAATACCCAAAAGTAAAAAATGCCGGAATGCAGCCCTTGGGCTGAATTGTAGCTGCAAACTGAATACTGGAAGGAGGTGGCTGAACTACTAAAAAAATGAATAGATCTCCTCCAACAAAGTCTCCAAGTGAAAGGCTGATCCTAACACTGAAGATCTCACCCTCCAAATCAAGCACTAAAACCTCCACTGCAAATGCTCACTGAAATAACGCAGTCAAAGAGGGAATCTGCGCTGTAGATGATGAGAATAGGTTTTCCTGGTGCCAAGATGTGAAATAAAGCTCAAGAAAATCCTTTGTTGATCACCCAATGAGAAGAATGCTTCCTCCCCTGAAAAACTAGCTCAGAAAGTGGGTTTCTCAACCCTCCACTGCAACACCTTGCAACACAACACAAATCTGAAAAGAAACTGCATTGTAGTTGAAGACTGAAGCTTGGCCAGAATGCCAGATGTGTTGAAATTATAGAACAATAATCTTCCAAGAGGCTACCTCAAGGGAAGAGGTGGGATCCCTGCTCGGGAACACCCTATGCTAAACAACACTGTAAGCTCAACTAAACAGCTGAAGGATGCAAGAAGTCATACAGACCACAAAATCAATAATCAATAACATAACCCACTATGGTTGCATTTCCCTCCTTATAAACAATGTGAGCCTTCTCACCTTGGGTCCCACTCATTAGGGTTTCCACTATCATGGAGTCTTCATTCCATTCACACTGCGCTGTCCCTATTGATGATCCACTCCCTCCATACCAGCGTTGTTGACTTGGTCAAACTTGACCTTGTCCACATGCATTAGCCCCTGTTCACTCATGAGGGTGCTTAATCCAGCCATGAATATGATCCCTTTTCACATTAAGAGGTATTTTATGCCTACTAAAGAGATTTATGGGCCTCCCTACCCATTTATTCATCTAACTAAATGACAAGAGCAAAATTAATATTCCAATTAGCTACATGCTAATTTAGGAATATTACAGTCCTCCCCTCCCAAATGTTGCTTATCCTCAAGAAACTACAAGGATAGAATCAAAGAGCCTCCTCTCCTCCTCCTGTAGCATCCTCATATTATAAACTCTTCCAAGGAACAAGATTTTGTCTCATCAATAAATCTCCAGGTTGCTCCTCCCAAATGTATAAGTATGCCTTTGGTGAAAAATCCAAATGGCTCTCATCATGAGCAAGTGGAATATCCATGGAAGCAACTATGTGTGGTCTAGAGGTCTTCTTGAGGCATGGAATCTGAAATATATTGGGAACTATCATTCCCATGTGAAGCCTCCATCCCCAAGCTATCATCCACAAAATGTGAGTTACCCTCCAACATGGAAACTCATGAAAAATCTCCTCCACCGTTGGCTCCTGAAATGTAGGTGGGCTGCATAACAGAACATGGTAGACCAAATGGCCTACCCCACGCTGTCTCTCTCTCTCTCTCCACTTATGGAAAGTGTAGAGTTGCTGCTGATATTGGGCTGCAATAATGTTGCCCTCAAGATACAAAAGGACAACTGGATCTCCAACCCCTCCTCTAAATTCATGAGCCCAAACCATCCCATACAAAGTGAGTGGTACATCATCACCATGTGGTATCCAAATCAGAAAATTTCTAAAGGTTATGTGCAAGTTTGGATGGTACCAGTGGTTTCTCCAGTGGATACATCGTAGTTTTACCAACTGCTACTTTAGAACATCATGTGGCAAGTTGTCTCCCAACAAGATTCTAGTTGTGCATGTTTTCTCATCTACTATGAGGTATTAAATGGCATTATAAATTAGCTGAGCATAACAAAAATAACACCACATTTTCCCAAAGTCATGTAAAGAAGGGCTATCTCCATCACAAATGTTGGTCCTAGAATGACCATGAAAGCTAAAGATAATCTTGCCCTCTTGTGGAGCAATGCACTGTACATGGATGGTGAGAAGATGAAAATAGTTTATGAAATGATCAATAAGTACATAAATACATTTCTTACCATGCATTGTGAGTAGGCTGAAAGTGAGGTCCATATATGAGCCCTCCCATGAAAATCTCCTCATAAGGGTCTGCAAAATGAAGGGATGCATACTCCCCTTGAAACACTCCATCAATAGAAACATACTCTCAAGTGACAATGATGTTGGCCTTAGTGATAAGGCACTTGCACTCCATAACTCCATTCTTTGACATGCCATATGCCAAAGTCATCCACCATCATGTTGCTATGTGTGGGAGTCTCCTTCCTATGTGGAAGTGCCTCTTGATCCTTTAATGCTGAAGGGTAGCCTTCTTGCACTTTGATTGTGCCATTCCTTCCTCCTGAAATATACTGTAAAGTATGGGAGAAATACAACCCATACTCTCCCAAGAGTAGCCAAAGCAACAATAGCTCTTGCTGCCTCCTCACACCTCCATCATACAAATCATGAGGTGAAAACAGGATGATTGACATGAAGAATGCCATATCAACATAATGCACCCAAACTCCCTGCTGCCATATGATGCAAGTGCCATGCCAAGTCCCTTCCACCAACATAATCTTTGAAATAGAATGTGTCATATGATGGCCAAACTCTTTCAAGAGTAACCAATGCAGCCTTGCCTCCTGCTCCCCTGTGTCATAGATCTGCAAGTGGATTTCCAACCTCTTGCTCATCAACATCACCCATCCAACCAATGGTGAGTGTCTATCATCATGCTCGAAATGGGTATCCCTCCAATGGAAAATACCATCCTCCCAAATCGGATTTCTATATTTGCATTCCATGGGATGTTAAAATGCAATCTCCTAGAGATTTCCAAATGAAGACCACTCATCAATGACCAAGTTGATCCCATAAGGATCCAAATAAGGTGTAGGCAAAAACTTCTCAAAAAAAGGTGAAGTGCTCATCAAGAAGTATCCATCATAATAATGGAAGATTTCATCCATCATAAGATGTCTCTCATCAACCATCTACCTATCCCCTGCTACACATGTAGAATGGTCATTTTAATGCTCCAATAATGGTTGGCCCCCCAACTCATCAGTGCTGCTCAATGACTGCGTTGCTGATATCCATGATGGTACATATGTTGTCTCAAGATTATGCTCAATGTTGAACATATAATTTTGCATTGCTTTGTTCAGTACAATGTTCATTCCATCCTCCAAAATTCTACACTCCAACCCCAAGAGTTGTATGCAACTCAACAATGATATAATAGGATGACTATATATCTCCTCCTTGAAAAAATCAAGGGTCCTCAGCGTAGTGATACCCTGCAGCTCCAAATCAACAATGTAATTTGACCCTAGGCCATGCATTTTCCCTGACAACATGTTTCCATAATCCTTCATTCGCTGTGCTGAAATAACAGGAAATGGAAATATGTGAATACCTTGGTAAAGCTTGGGAACATCTTATACTACTACAAGGGTTCCTTCCTCCAGTGTGATGGCTTCCCCAACTACTGATGATGATGGCTGCTCTTCTATGGTTGCATCAGTGCTGATATAAGTCTCCTCTTCCTCATGCATCTCCTTAATAGTGCATGGGACTCCAAATATCAAGGGATCAAGACCACCTTGAAAAGGTGCAAGTGTCATTTCTCCTGATGCAAGTGCTCCTGCAGCAAGTGGTGGTGAAGGCCCCTTCTCCTATGATTTCTTCTTGTCAAACTTCTTGATCAAAATTTGAGTAAAACCTGCATATGCAGTCACTCTTGCATGACTCAAATGGTTGAACCACCAAATTTTTGCTTCAAGGTGCAGCGCTACAATCTCAACAACTTCTCTCTCTACTACTGGATGTAGCAGGAAAAATGCATCCAACTTAATTCCATAAGCTCTTGATGTACATGTGGATGACCCATCAAATGTAGGCAATAGAAATCTATTGTTGCAAGGTCTTTTTTCTTCTTTGAGCTGAATGAACTGTGGGAGAGTTAGATTCTCCTTGAAAGCTCTAGGTTGAGACTTATATTCTGCAAGGTATTCACTTAGAATCTCATGATCCAAGTGTCCTCCATCTCCATGCCTCTTGTCTTCTTCTTCAAAAGAAAAGGGCATATTATGTTTCTTTGGAGCTCTATGCAATACCAAATCTTTCTTTTGCTGATAGGAAGTACATGGAACTTCCTCATCTTGAAACCCTAGTGCGGTTTCA
Source organism: Pinus albicaulis (assembly GCA_034641835.2). Lineage (NCBI taxonomy): Eukaryota > Viridiplantae > Streptophyta > Pinopsida > Pinales > Pinaceae > Pinus > Pinus albicaulis. The sequence goes on along the minus strand of CM076570.1, from coordinate 270,831,408 downwards.
TTGTTTTTCTCCACTTTTCTTTGCTTGAACTCCTTGGTGAGGTCCCTCTTAGATTTGAAAAGAGATGAGATAAAACTCATTCTTTCCATCATTTTGATCTATTTCTCCTTCTTCTTATTCTCCTGATAGCATAATGGTTGAGATCCACAGGCTGAGCTAAGACTATGCTCCCATACCACTGTAATATTCCCAAATGGGGAAGCAACAATATATCACATAAACATGGAAAGTAGTAGTGAATACATCAATACACCATTACATGAGACAAATGTAAAACCATATTATTAAATATATCAGCAAATAATTAGGCACAAGGTCTTGAGGATCAAGTCACTCAAGCAATGGGAAACAAGCCTCCAATAGGAAAATATGATAATATATGAGAAATACTTCCATACAAGTGCCATGAGCCATGAAAGCACAATTTTAGGGCATAAAATGCTGCATAAAGATAGATCAATATATATTTTTTGTTATGTAGCTCAAACAATGCTAGGAGTGAATATCTAGACTCCTAAACACCTTTCCAAGAGAACCCGGGAAGGGTTTCCGGAAATACCCAAAAGTACAAAATGCTGGAATGCAGGCCTAGGGCTGAATTGCAGCTGCAAAATGACTCCTGGAAGGCGGTGGCTGAACTAATAAAGAAATGAATAGATCTCCTCCAACAAAGTTTCCAAGTGAAAGATTGATCCTAACACTGAATATCTCACCCTCAAAATCAAGCACTGAAACCTCCACTACAAATGCTCACTGAAATAACGTAGTCAAAGAAGGAATATGCATTTTAGATGATGGGAATAGGTTGGCCTAGTGCCAAGATGTGAAAGAAAGCTCAAGAACCTCCTTTTCTGATCACCCAATACGAAGAATGCTTCCTCCCCTGTAAAAACTAGCTCAGAAAGTGGGTTTCTCAACCCTCCACTGCAACACCTTGCAACAAAACACAAATCTGAACAAAAACTGCATTGTAGCTGAAGACTGAAGCTTGGCCAGAATTCCGGATGTGTGGAAATGATAGTATAATACTCTTCCAAAGTTGTAATATTCCCAAATGGGGAAGAAAAAATATATCACATAAACATGGAAAGTAGCAATGAATACATCAATACACCATTACATGAGACAAATGTACAACCATATTATTAAATATATCAGTGAATAATTAGGCACAAGGTCTTGAGGATCAAGTCACTCAAGAAATGGGAAACAAGCCTCCAATAGGAAAATATGCTAATACATGAGAAATACTGCCATACAAGTGCCATGAGCCATGATAGCGCAGTTTTAGGGCATAAACTGCTACATAAATATAGATCAATATAGATCTACTGTTATATATCTCAAACAATGCTAGGAGTGAAGATCTAGACTCCTAAACACCTTTCCAAGAGAACCCGGGAAGGGTTTCCAGAAATACCCAAAAGTACAAAATGTTGGAATGCAGCCCTAGGGCTGAATTCAGCTGCAAACTAAATCTTGGAAGGAGGTGGTTGAACTGATAAAGAAATGAATAGATCTCCTCCAACAAAGTCTCCAAGTGAAAGGTTGATCCTAACACTGAAGATATCACCCTCCAAATCAAGCACTGAAACCTCCATTGCAAATTCTCACTGAAATAACGCAGTCAAAGAAGGAATATGTGTTGTAGATGACGGGAATAGGTTGGCCTAGTGCCAAGATGTGAAAGAAATCTCAAGAACCTCATTTTTTGATCACCCAATGAGAAGAATGCTTCCTCCCCTGGAAAAACTAGCTCAGAAAGTGGGTTCCTCAACCCTCCACTGCAACACCTTGTAGCACAACACAAATATGAACAGAAACTGCGTTGTAGCTAAAGAATTAAGTTTGGCCAGAATTCCGGATGTGTGGAAATGATAATACAATACTCTTCCAAAGCTGTAATATTCCCAAATGGGAAAGCAACAATATATCACATAAACATGGAAAGTAGCAGTGAATACATCAATACACTATTACATGAGACAAATTTACAACCATCTTATTAAATATATCAGCAAATAATTAGGCACAAGGTCTTGAGGATCAAGTCACTCAAGCAATGGGAAACAAGCCTCCAATAGGAAAATATGCTAATACATGAGAAATACTTCCATACAAGTGCCATGAGCCATGACAGCGTAGTTTTAGGGCATAAACTGTTGCATAAAGTAGATAAATGTAGATCTACTGTTATATAGCTCAAACAATGCTAGGAGTGAAGATCTAGACTCCTAAACACCTTTCCAAGAGAACCCGGGAAGGGTTTCCAGAAATACCTAAAAGTACAAAATGTTGGAATGCAGCCCTAAGGCTGAATTGCAGTTGCAAACTGAATACTAGAAGGAGGTGTCTGAACTGATAAAGAAATGAATATATCTCCTCCAACAAAGTCTCCAAGTGAAAGGCTGATCCTAACACTGAAGATCTCACCCTCCAAATCAAGCCTGAAACCTCCACTACAAATGCTCACTAAAATAACGCAGTCAAAGAGGGAATCAACGCTGTAGATGATGGGAATAGTTTGGCCTGGTGCCAAGATGTGAAAGAAAGCTCAAGAACCTCCTTTGTTGATCACCCAATGAGAAGAATGCTTCATCCCCTGAAAAACTAGCTCAGAAAGTGGGTTTCTCAACCCTCCACTGCAACACCCTGCAACACAACACAAATCTGAATAGAAACTATGCTATAGCTAAAGACTAAAGCTTGGCCAGAATGCCGAATGTGTGGAAATGATAATACAATAATCTTCCAAGAGGCTACCTCAAGGGAAGAGGTGGGATCCCTGCTCGGGAACACCCTGTGCTAAACAACACTGAAAGCTCAACTAAACAGCTCAAGGATGCAAGAAGTCATACAAACCACAAAATCAATAATCAATAACATAACCCATTATGGCTGCCTTGCACTCCTTATAAACAATGTGAGCCTTCTCACCTTGGGTCCCACTCATTAGGGTTTCCACTATCATGGAGTCTTCCTTACATTCACAATGTGATATCTCTATTGATGATCCACTCCCTCCATACCAGCGTTGTTGACTTGGTCAAACTTAACCTTGTCCACATGCATTAGCCCTTGTTCACACATGAGGGTGCTTAATCCAACCATGAATATGATCCCTTTTCACGTTAAGAGGGATTTTATGCCTACTAAAGAGATTTATGGGCCTCCCTACCCATTTATTCATCTAACTAAATGAAAAGAGAAAAATTAATATTCCAATTAGTTGCATGCTAATTTAGGAATATTACACTAGGGCTTATAATGGTTAAGAGCATGTATTTCGTCCTAAGAGGCAACAGATAATTCAAAACCATAGAGGGGTAGAGTATGTATGCCTTTGTAAACTTAGTAGTCGACTTATTGCACGGAGGTGGGTCCCTTATCCCACAAACAAGGGGTGGCATACACCAATTTGGTGTGTGGCTTGGTTGTGACGTTAAAATTATATAATAATAATAATAATTGTCCTTTGGGATTAATATTATCCCCTTTGGTTCATAATCCCTTGGGGTTTTAGCATTAATACCTTGGGTTCATTATTTCGTTGGATTTATAATATCAATCAATTAGGTTTATATTGTCAATCATGGTTAGCCATGGTCGAATGTCACATTGTGAAAATGATTGTCTCAATATGAAAATCAACGATGGTCAACAATCGTCCAACAAAACATTATGACAAAGATTGTCTCGATATGAAAATCAATCATTGTATCAACGGGGGTTCAATGCCACATTTTGACAAAGATTTTCTCAATATAATAATCATGGTCAACCTTAGTCAACCATGGTCAGCCATGTTTTATAAAGTCAAACATGGTCATACATGCTCATTCATGGTCAACCATGGTTGAAGGTCACATTGTCACAAAGATTATGATGATGTGAAAATCAACCATGCTTAAGCATGCTCAATTATGGTCCAACATTGCATTGTGATAATGATTGTCTCAATATGAAAATCAACCATGGTCAAGCATTTTTATGTTAGTGTTTATAATATTTATCTTGGGGTTTATATACCTTGGGTTTTAATATTAGTCCCTTGAGTTTAATATTATTCCTTTGGATTCATAATCCCTTGGGGTTCTGGTATTAATCCCTTGGGTTTATTTTTTTCTTTGGGTTTATTATATCAATCCCTTTGATTTATTATTCCCTTGGGTTTATAATATCAATCCCTTGGGTTTATTATTACCATAGGTTTTTAATAAAATATATATGTTTATGTATTAATTAAATATAATATTATTTAATATATATTAATTAAATATATAATAATAATAATGATGTGATTGTTCAATTAAGTTTTATTATATTTGAAAATTAATAGTCTTCAACATAATAGGAAACATTAATTAATTAATACATTAAAGCATTGATTAATCAATTAATTAATAAAATAAAAAAATAAATATTCAATAACATTAAACATTAATTTTAAAATGTTTAAATTAATTTAGTAATATTTATTAAATATATTAATATATTTAATAAAATATATATCTTAATATGTTAATTAAATATAATATTAATTACTATACATTAATTAAATTTTAGGGCAACCATGGTCAATCATGCTTATTTTAGGGTTTATAACATATATCTTAGGGTTTATATAGCTTGGGCTTATAATTCTTATCCCTTGGGTTTATAATATCAATTCCTTGGGTTTATTAATCTAAGGGTTCATATTTCTAGGGTTTAATATTTTTCCCATGTATTTATAATCACTTGGGTTTCTAGTATTAATACGTAGGGTTTATTATTCCTTTGGGTTTATAATATGAGTCATGGTCAACCATTTCTTATAAATTCAATCATGTTCAACCATGATCTGACATCAGATTATGAAGAATATTGTCTCAATATAAGAATCAACCATGTCCAACCATGGTCCAATGTTTCATTGTGACAAATATTCTCAAGCATGTTGAAACATGGTCCAACGTCAGATTGCGACAAGGATTGACTCAATATGGAAACCAACCATAGTCAACCATGTTTATTTTAGTGTTTATAATATTTATCTTAGGGTTTATATACCTAAGGCTTGTAATGGTTAAGAGCATGTGTTTCCTCCTAAGAGGTAACAGGTTTAAAACCATAGAGGGCTAGAGTATTTATGCCTTTGTAGACTTAGCAGTCAAATTGCTACACGGAGGTGGGTCCCTTATCCCACAAACAAAGGGGTGGCATACACCAATTTGGTGTGTGGCTTGGCTGTGAACTTAAAATTATATAATAATAATAATATTTGTCCTTTGGGTTTAATATTATTCCCTTTGGTTCATAATCCCTTGGAGTTTTAGCATTAATACCTGATGCAGGCAGGGCCTGCAAACCCCAGAATCTTTTTTTTCCATGCATATAATTATGCAACTCAGCAAATGCCCAACTCACTAATCTCAATCACTGGAAAATTCACGCTATACCATTTATGCGGAAGCTTTTACAAACAGGTGGCTCAAAATCATTTAACATATACTCCTTCAAAAGTCTTAAGAAAAGACTTTAATTAAACTCCCATTTACATAAATTCTCCACCAAAGCTCACTCAGCAGTTTCAATATGATGTGCGCCCTTGTCTCTTCATTATCACCCATATTCAATGTATGCAATTGAACCATTACCAATTAATGTGAACAATAGAACCAGTGGAGTCAAAATCCCCTTCAATATCCACTGTAGTTACATTTCAAATTTCTGCCTTCAACTTCTAGCAGATCACCTTGTCAATCTCTTTGGTCCTCTTTCAAACTACAACGCACAACTCGAATTTGGAAATCATCAACAAACAATCAGATATTAAATTTAGAACCTGGAAATTGACTTACCTTCTGTTCTGGCTTCCCATTTCCATGGTTCCGCTCTTCAGCTCCTTACTACGCACCTTTCAACACTGCAGATCGATTCTGCAAACACTGTATGTCATGTACTCCATTTCCAGTTTCGAATCCAACTTATTAAATCGGATTGAGGACTCATCACATCCGCATTCCATAGCGATGTTACTCTGCAAGACAATTTATAAAAAAAACACCTACATATTTCTGCGCCTACACCTTCGTTTTAATTCACAACTTTGCCAGGAAAATCCAGATATTAATTTACCATAATATGGCTCATAAATAGAAATCGAATCATTAAATTATAAATCATCAAACAATTCAATCGATTTCAGAACTCAACATTTGCAGAACAGAATTAGACACTCTCTGCGTATTCGCCTTTCACAATGCTTTAATAATCCCTTTCATCTAATCAGTAACGCAGGCTCCCAACGCTGTTTACTTCACTCTTAAACTCTGAACACTTTATCGATTCTAAAACTAGGCCTTTCATATAATTTCCCATGATGGAAATCGACTTCCCAAAGGTCGATATAAAATACCGCTTATGATTCAGCCCTCCTCACGCTGATCATCCCTCTGCATTTTTTCAACAATTGTAATTTCCATTTGACTTAACATGAATCGATATCAGTTTCAACTACATTCAATTCATTATAATAGAGATTTAACCTCTATTCAAACATTTACTTGGACTCTGCGCCCTTTCATACATGCCAGTCACACAGTATCAATAGAATTCAAAATTCACCTCTACGCAGAGAACGTAAACTCAATTTCGTGTTGGGCATTTCCATTTAACAATAAAACAATTACTTTCAATTCCATCACTCCAGAAAACGGAGGTTTAACCTTCGATTCATTCATTACTTGCTATTGAACTTGGTGTTTGCATAGATTCATTGAAATTTGCGCAGCTATGTACTCAACACCATTTCCTTAACTTCAATTTCATAATTGAAGTTCGATTTTGGTTTTTTTGTTTTTTAATGTGAAATCGATCCTTCCAAGGATCAATACAGTAAATATTATACCTTTCAGCTATGTGCACAATCTCAACAACTTCTATGGCATCGATTCAATCAAGATCAAGAATAATTTGTCAATCACACAATATATATAATCTGAACAGAACAAAATTACTTACAAACTCTTGTTGGCCAGATATTCGAGATCTGTGGCCCTTTACAATCGCTCGAAGGCTTGCAAGTAGAAACCCGCTTTCTACTCACCCCCTTACTCTCTCTTCAACCATTCAAGTGTATTTTCCTCTCAAAAACCACTCATATTTATACATAGATAATGCATTTAATTCACTCAAAATATATCTCCACCTAATCCTCAACTAATCTATATTTTAGGTGTGGAATCAACAAAGTCCCATACATAGAATTCCTAATCTCTAATTTTGCTCCTAAACTATTTCTCTCATATCATTTTATTTAATAAAAGAATATTTACAAAATCCTCACTTTTCCAAATTATCTCCTATTTTATTAAAAATAACAAATTAATTAATAAAATAATAAAAATGTCACACCCCCCTTTTATCACATATTTACAAATGAAAAATGGCCTTGATGCTCCTGCATCAGACTCCCAATGTTGAAAATTAATCATGATCGCCTGATCATGTGTTCAGATCTGTGTATGCCCGGATCCCATATCTTGTGCTGTAACTTTCCACTTGTCGCTGCTTCTATCTGCTGTTCTTCTCCAGGTCTCCACACTTTATGCTGCATTCTGCCTCCAGCTATGCCTTCATATTCTACCTTTGTCTTTCCCTTGTTGAAATTCCTTTTCTTTCTTACTGTTGTCTGCTGCCTCTGAGACACCTCCATCATCAGTCTTCTGATGGTTTCAATCTCTATGTCCAACCTACTGCTGCTGTCTCCAATTTTTGTTACTTCAGTTGCTGTATCTGCTTCTGCTGTTACTGCTCTTCTTGCCACCAACATTGATGTTGCTGCTGTCAATGTTGTCTCAGCTGTCACCATAAATTTCGCCTCAACTGCCACCCAAAATTCCTGTCCCTCTGAAACATTCTTTTTCTCATCACCTGCAATTTAATCTGCAACTTCTTTCTATGGTTCAAATGTCTCCAGCAAAATCAGCATTTCATCAACATGCTGCAATTTAACTTCAGCATAACCTCCATATTCCCCTTCGACAATCTCCAGAAATTGTCCATCATCATCTTGATTGATTCTGGCAATCAAATCAAGTTCTTAAAACACTATAGCCTCATCCTCTATCACTGTAGCAGCTCCAAAATTTTGTCCACCAGTTTTCTCTTGGCTATACAGACAAGCCAACTCTTTCTTGTCACCCATGGTAACAAGCCTCTGCTTATGAGACATGATTGTCTCACCTTCTTTCTGCAACAGTTCTCTTCTTTCCAAGACAATTCCAAATGATGGACTGTCTTCTACATCACCTGTAAACACAATCAAATTGTCAGCTTCAAAATCACAAGACCCAATGGTCTCACTTGTTGATTCAGTCACCAAGTTTTCTCTCTGTAGTTCCAAGTCTTCTTCAGGACTCAGAAAATATTTGCTGGCTTTCTCCTCAGCTTCTTCTGGCAACACTTCAGTATGATGCTCTGAGTTCATTTCCGACTCCTCTGTCAGCACATTAGTATGCTGATTTTCATTCACCATGAGACTGTTAGCTAGTCTCGCCTTTTTACCATCCTCTCCTCCATGACTGTCCTTCATGAAAAATTTCTTGTCTTGCTTCTTCAGCAAATTATCCTGCACATAAGTCCTCTGTCTCTCCAATTATCTTATCTGAAGATCTAGTTTCCTATATAATTCAACAATTTCATTAGGAGTAGAACTTGGAAACTTCACACAATTTTCCATACCTTCACCAGCTCTTGACCAATCATTAGCTGGTCCTTCTCTTTCTGCACCAATATTCTGATTAGACTCTTTCGTCTTCATTTCCTCCTGAGATCTTGCTCTCTCAGCATCGATCTGAACAACCTTCAGATTCAACTCTTCTTGAACAAACTCTAAAGCTTGCTCTTCTCCCTGTACTGTACCTGCAAACATACACAACTCATTAGTTTTAAAACCACAAGACTTTTCAGTCTTGACTGCTTCCTCCAACACTTTCCTTTGAACAAATCTGCATGTGGAATCTTCAAATTCCATCTCTGGCTCAAGAACTCTAAGTTCCTCCTTCAATAAGGCAATCACACTTTGCCTCATCTTCACCTGTAATGGTTGCCAAATCATTCTCTTTCCCTTCAGTGGAAAGATCCATCCTCTATTCTGATTTTCCTGCTCTTGCAACCATTCCTCTAATACATGCAATTGTACCTTCATTACTGCAATCTCTCTTTCTCTGATCTCATCAGTCATCTCACCTTTATAGCATTTCTCTGATCCTCCATGATCATTTTCTCCTTGAGTTTCTCACTCACCATGAGTTGCACTAGCCTCTGCAACAACAATCTCTTCTGCTGCCACTTACCTCACCAAGCTCTCCTCACTCAGTCTTTTGGTAAGTACTGGTTCACTGCCTCTGGAACCTCTTGAGCACTCTCCTCTGCTCTCTCTCTAGGCTATCTCTTCAACTCACCTTCCTTCTTCAAGACACTGCAATTGTCCTCCCTATCCAGCCTTTAGCTGAATGTCAGGTTCACTGCCATCATCTTATCTACAACCATAAAATTCAATCATAAATTCCAAATCAGAAAATCATCTCACCTTAATATCTTGCAGGATCTTGTCCTCTCTTCGTTTCTGCAATCATGTTCACTGCAATTATGTAGCTTGCATATTAGATTTAAAAATATGATCTTCCTTTCAGTCATTCATCACACATTCAAAGAAAACACACTTTAGTTCTCAACAAAACCTTCTGTCCTCATTCAGAAAACAAACATCTTCAACAGAGCATTCCAGCTCTAATACCAAAAATTGATGCAGGCAGGGCCTGCAAACCCCAGAATCTTTTTTTTCCATGCATATAATTATGCAACTCAGCAAATTCCCAACTCACTAATCTCAATCACTGGCAAATTCACGCTTTACCATTTATGCGGAAGCTTTTACAAACAGGTGGCTCAAAATCATTTAACATATACTCCTTCAAAAGTCTTAAGAAAAGAATTTAATTAAACTCCCATTTATTTAAATTCTCCACCAAAGCTCACTCATCAGTTTCAATATGATGTGCGCCCTTGTCTCTTCATTATCACCCATATTCAATGTATGCAATTGAACCATTACCAATTAATGTGAACAATAGAACCAGTGGAGTCAAAATCCCCTTCAATATCCACTGTAGTTACATTTCAAATTTCTGCCTTCAACTTCTAGCAGATCACCTTGTCAATCTCTTCGGTCCTCTTTCAAACTGCAATGCACAACTCGAATTTGGCAATCATCAGCAAACAATCAGATATTAAAATTTAGAACCTGGCAATTGACTTACCTTCTGTTCTGGCTTCCCATTTCCACGGTTCCGCTCTTCAGCTCCTTACTACGCACCTTTCAACACTGCAAATCGATTATGCAAACACTGTATGTCATGTACTACATTGCCAGTTTCGAATCCAACTTATTAAATCGGATTGAGGACTCATCACATCCGCATTCCATAGCGATGTTACTCTGCAAGACAATTTATAAAAAAAACACCTACAGATTTCTGCGCCTACACCTTCGTTTTAATTCACAACTTTGCCAGGCAAATCCAGATATTAATTTACCATAATATGGCTCATAAATAGAAATCGAATCATTAAATTATAAATCATCAAACAATTCAATCTATTTCAGAACTCAACATTTGTAGAACAGAATTAGACACTCTCTGCGTATTCGCCTTTCACAACGCTTTAATAATCCCTTTCATCTAACCAGTAATGCAGGCTCCCAACACTATTTACTTCACTCTTAAACTCTGAACACTGTATCGATTCTAAAACTGCGCCTTTCATATAATTTCCCATGCTGGAAATCGACTTCCCAAAGGTCGATATAAAATACCGCTTATGATTCAGCCCTCCTCACGCTGATCATCCCTCTGCATTTTTTCAACAATTGTAATTTCCATTTGACTTAACATGAATCGATATCAGTTTCAACTACATTCAATTCATTATAATAGAGATTTAACCTCTATTCAAACATTTACTTGGAATCTGCGCCCTTTCATACATACCAGTCACACAGTATCAATAGAATTCAAAATTCACCTCTACGCACAGAACGTAAACTCAATTTCGTGCTGGACGTTTCCATTTAACAATAAAACAATTACTTTCAATTCCATCACTCCGGCAAATGGAGGTTTAACCTTGGATTCATTCATTACTTGCTATTGAACTTAGTGCTTGCGTAGATTCATTGAAATTTGCACAGCTATGTATTCAACACAATTTCCTTGACTTCGATTTCATAATTGAAGTTCGATTTTGATCTTTTTTATGCGGAATCGATCATTCCAAGAATCAATACAGTAAATAACATACCTTTCAGCTATGCGCACAATCTCAACAACTTCAATGGTATCGATCCAATCAAGATCAAGACAAATTTATCAATCACACAATATATATAATCTGAACAGAACAAAATACCTTACAAACTCTTCTTGGCCAGATATTCGAGATCTGTGGCCCTTTACAATCGCCCGAAGGCTTGCAAGTAGAAACCCGCTTTCTACTCACCCCCTTACTCTCTCTTCAACCATTCAAGTGTATTTTCCTCTCAAAAACCACTCATATTTATACATAGATAATGCATTTAATTCACTCAAAATATCTCTCCACCTAATCCTCAACTAATCTATATTTTAGGTGTGGACTCAACAAAGTCCCATACATAGAATTTCTAATCTCTAATTTTTCTCCTAAACTATTTCTCTCATATCCTTTTATTTAATAAAAGAATATTTACAAAATCCTCACTTTTCCAAATTATCTCCTATTTTATTAAAAATAAAAAATTAATTAATAAAATAATAAAAATGTCACACCCCCCTTTTATGAAAAATGGCCTTGATGCTCCTGCATCAATACCTTGGGTTTATTATTCCATTGGATTTATAATATCAATCCATTAGGTTTATATTTTTAATCGCGATCATCCATGGTCGAATGTCACATTGTGAAAATGATTGTCTCAATATGAAAATCAACCATGGTCAACAATGGTCCAACAACACATTGTGGCAAAGATCGTCTCGATATAAAAATCAATCATTGTATGAACCAGGGTTCAATGTCACATTATGACAAATATTGTCTTTATATAATAATCATGGTCAACCATGATCAATCATGGTCAACCTTAATCAAGCATGATCTACCATGTTTTATAATGTAAAACATGGTCATACATGCTCATTCATGGTAAACCATGGTTGAAGGTCGCATTGTCACAAAGATTATGTTGATGTGAAAATCAACCATGGTTAAGCATGCTCAACCATGGTGCAATGTCGCATTGTAACAATGATTGTGTCAATATGAAAATCAACCATGCTCAAGAATTTTTATTTTAGCGTTTATAATATTTATCTTGGGATTTATATACCTTAAAATTTTTAATATTAATCCCCCGAGTTTAATATTATTCTTTTGGATTCATAATCTCTTGGGGTTCTGGTATTAATCCATTGGGTTTTTTTTTTCCTTTGGGTTTATTATATCAATCCCTTTGGTTTATTATTCCATTGGGTTTATTATTACCTTGGGTTTCTAATAAAATATATATGTTTATGTATTAATTAAATATAATATTATTTAATATATAATAATAATAATAATAATAATGTGATTGTTCAATTAAGTTTTATTATGTTTGAAAATTAAAAGTCTTCAACATAATAGGAAACATTAATTAATTAATACATTAAAGCATTGATTAACCAATTAATTAATAAAATAAAACAATAAAATGTTCAATTACATTAAACATTAATTTTAAAATGTTTAAATTAATATAGTAATATTTATTAAATATATTAATAGATTTAATAAAATATATATCTTAATATGTTAATTAAATATAATATTAATTACTCTATATTAATTAAATCTTACGGTAACCATGGTCAACCATGCTTATTTTAGGGTTTCTAACATTTATCTTAGGGTTTATATAGCTTGGGCTTATAATTCTTATCCCTTGGGTTGATAATATCAATTCCTTGGGTTTATTAATCTAAGGGTTCATATTTCTAGGGTTTAATATTTTTCCCTTGGATTTATAATCACTTGGGTTTTTAGTATTAATACGTAAGGTTTATTATTCCCTTGGGTTTATAATATCAATCATGGTCAACCATGATCCAACATCACCTTATGACGAATATTGTCTCAATATGAGAATCAACCATGTCCAACCATGGTCCAATGTCACGTTGTGACAAAGATTCTCAATAATTTTGAACCATGGTCCAACATCACATTGTGACAAGGATTGACTCAATATGGAAGCCAACCATGGTCAGTTATGTTTATTTTAGTGTTTATAATATTTATCTTATGGTTTATATACCTATAATTTATAATATTCATCCTTCGGGTGTAATATTATTCCATTCGGTTTATACTCCCTTGGGGTTTTAGTATTAATACATTGGGTTTATAATATCAATCCCTTTGGTGACAAAGATTCTCAAGTATGTTGAAGCATGATCCAATGTCACATTGTGACAAGGATTGACTCAATATGGAAACCAACCATGGTCAACCATGTTTATTTTAATGTTTATAATATTTATCTTAGTGTTTATATACCTAGGGTTTATAATATTCATCCTTTGGGTTTAATATTATTCCCTTGGGTTTTTAGTAATAATACCTTGGGTTTATATTGTCAATCATGGTAAATCATAGCCAATGTTGGTCAAACATGGTCATCCATGGTCGAATGTCGCATTGTGAAAATGATTATCTCAATATGAAAATCAACCATGGTCAACAATGGCCCAACGTCGCATCATGACAAATATTCTCTCGATATGAAAATCATTCATTGTCTCAACCATAGTTCAACGTTACATTATGACAAAGTTTGTACGAATATGATAATCATGGTCACCATTATCAATCATGGTCGACCATATTCAACCATGGTCAACCATGCTTGAGTGTCCCATTGTTGCAAATATTTTGTTGATGTGAAAATAAACCATGGTTTAGCATGCTCAACCATCGTCCAACATCCCATTGTGACAAGGATTGTCTGAATATGGAATTCAACCATGGTCAAACATTTTTATTTTAGTTTTTATAATATTTATCTTAGGGTATATATACCTTGGGATTTTAATATTAATCCCTTGGGTTTAATATTATTCCCTTGGGTCCATAATCCCTTGGGGTTTTTCTATTAATCCCTTGGGTTTATTTTTCCTTTGGGTTTATTATATCAATCCCTTTGGTTTATTATTCCCTTGGGTTTATAATATCAATCCCTTGGGTTTTTAATATCAACCATGGTCAATCATAGCCATCCATGTCCAACCATGGTCAAGCATGGTCAAATCTCACATTGTGACAATGATTGTCTTAATATGAAAATCAAGCATGGTTAATGGTCCAGTGTCGCATTATGAAAAATATTGTCTTGATATGATACTCAATCATGGTCATCCATGGTCCAAGTCGTATTCTAACAAGGATTGTCTCAATATGGAAATCAACCATGGTCAACCATGGTGAACAATGTTTATTTTAGGGTTTATATTATTTATCTTAGGGTTTATATACCTTGGGTTTATAATTTTTATCCCTTGGGTTTATTATTCCCTTACATTTATAATATTAATCCATTGGGTTTATTAATCTCAGGGCTCATATTCCCCGGATGCAGGTGATTGACACGCTCGATTCAGGTTGCCACCTGACTCTTCAAAGCGGGGGCACCTGGCAGATCCTCATGGCAAAACATTCCTCCCGCATGTAGAATTTAAATTGGGATGACAAGGGAGGACGTTGACACTCTGCGACATTCACTCCCCCTCCCTCAGGATTTACTCCTGTGAGTTGGCCATTAATTTTTGATGGATCCTAACATTCTCATATCAATTTTCGGATTTCATTTCCTGCAACGCTCCTTTGTCGCGCTTCCACTGCTAGTCGTTCTACTCATCTCCTTGGTCATGCCTCCTTTGTTAACTGTTTTGCTCATCGTTTCGCTCGTTCTACCTCTTCCCAAAAATCGCTCCTCCCCGTTGAGACCATGTCACGACGCCATAGAATGAGATGTCATCGAGGAGGTGGCATAGGCACCCCTCCCTCGCTCCCGCCCCTGGCTCATCTATGTGTACCCAGTCCCTCTTTATAGCCCTTGAAGACCCAGAGGTACTCGATCCTTTCTCTGCCCAACTCCTGGTTTGCCTCCCGGACGAGCAGTAGTAAGATATGGGCTCGAGAGGTAGGAAAACACCTCGCAAGTCAACCATCTCATGCTCCTCTTTCCCTCTACCACAAAAATCTGCTGGATTCCCTGTCAAAACCTTAGATCACGACTCAGACAGCGCCTGGAACTGCCCTTCGGATGGCACCTGGGAGAAAGAAGCAGTTGTGGATAGCGTGGCTTGCTCAACTAAGGCCAAGAAGACTAATATGATCTCCAAGTCGACTCTGTAGTCGGACCCCCAGCTCCCAAAGGAGGACAACGAGAACCTGTCTGATTATGAGTGCTTCGTGATTGAAGAAAATCCACAAAATGTGGACAATGATGCCCATAATCAGTAGCTGCAGCTCCTTGGCCCTCTTTTATCTATGTTTACATAGGTTCACCTATGTTTTTTATGTATATTTTTGCTTCTTCCTGCAAAATCTATTACTATTGAACTTGTTAATGGATGGTTTCCCCTTGAAGGGAAGCCCAATTTTTGATTTTTTGAACAGTCCTCATCGGATAGGGGTTGGCTAGTCGAGCAACCACCTGAAGCATGATTTGTATTTTTGTAAATTTTAATAGAAATTAGCCTAATTAAAAAAAAAAAAATCTAAGGATTCATATTCTAGGGTTTAATATTATTCCCTTAAGTTTATAATCCCTTGGGTTTTTAGTATTGATCCATAGGGTTTTTAATAAATGTAGTCAGGTCCATTAATTCCGTTGGGTTTACAATATCAACCCAATGGAATTAAGGGATCGATATCTATAAAATTATTTTAAGAAAATCATTAAAATCTAAACTATTGATTTTCTTCAATAAAATAGATTTTATTCAATAAAATAGATTTTATTCAATAAAATAAATTTTATTCAATCCTTTTAGTTTAAAATATTAATTCCTAGGGTTTATTAATTCCTTGTATTTTTAATATTTATCCATTGGGTTTGTTGATCCCTTAGGTTTATAACATTTGTCCCTTGGGTTTAATAATTCTTTGGGTTTATAATATTAATAATCCCATGTGTTTATTAATCCCCTGGGTTTAAAATGTTAATTGTTAGGGTTTATTAATCCCATGTGCTTTTAATATTAATTACTTAGGTTTGTTGATCCTTTAGGTTTAAAATATTTATCCCTTAGGTTTACTAATTCATTTGATTTATAATATTTCACCATTGGTTTTATCATTCGCTTTGGTATATAATATTTATCCCTTGTTTTTGTTGATCCCTTAGGTTTATAATATTTTTCCTTCGGTTTACTAATTCTTTCGGTTTATAATAATAATAATCCCATGGGTTTATTAATCTGTTGGGTTTAAAATGTTATTTTTTAGGGTTTAGTAATCTCATGTGTTTTTATTATTGATTCATTTAGTTTCTTGATCCTTTGGGTTTATAATATTTATCCCTTGGGTTTACAAATTCATTGGGTTTATAATATTAAACACTTGGTTTTATTAGTCACTTTGGTTTATAATATCAATAATTTCTTGGGTTTATAATTTAATCCCTTGAGATTAATAATATGTTAGGTTTAAAATATTAATTCCTAGGGGTTATTAAAATCTTGGGATCAATATTTAAAACAAAAGGGATTAATATGTCTTGGGGTTTAAATTTTATAATATATTATTATTAGGTATTATATTATTATATAAAATATTCATATATATTATTATATTAATATCATACATACATATATATATATATTAGTATAATATATAGTTTATATATATTTAATATTATTAATATGCTCTAACTAAATATTTAGAATATATTGACAATGATATTACTAAATATATAATAATTATTTACGATAACATAATGATGAGAGATAAATGCATATTATTAATAATAGCTAAATCCTATTAATATATTATATGTGAATCATATCATAGTTTTAAATATAATTTTCAATATATTAGAAATATTTAATGTAATAACTAATATTATACTAATATACAAAATAATGTTAGTATAATAAATATAATTATATAATATGGCTATATAATTATATAAATAATATGGCTATTATTATTTATATAGTTGTTCATAATGATAAATAGTTATCTTTTAACAAAATATACCTAACGAAAGATGGAGCAGAGGAGAAGGAGCTTCTAGTTTAGGGTTTCTAGCGGCAAAGGAAGTTGACGGAGATGGGGTTGGGTTGGATGAGCGACTTGGGCTCTGCTTTGGGAATCATGTTTCCCACTTTTTGCGGGCACATAAGGGAGATTTCTGCACAGCTACAAGAGGGGCAACGGTGGAAATGGAGTCACTGCCGGAGCTCCCCTGATTTCAACCTTCTCCTCCTTCGACACAAAAAATGAACCCAGCTCTGGCAGAATTCCATGACAAAGGGGTGAAGATGGTTTTCTAGGAAGCCAAAAGCAGAAAACGTGCAGCCGATAGGGCCCAAACTATCTTTCCCCTATTCTCGGGCTATCTAATCTCGACGCCCTCTCGATCTGTGACACAAAGAATGGGGAATATGGTTTTGAAGGACCAGGTGGGCGTTGGAGTGGAAGATGCACGAATAGTAAGACCATTTGTATGGATATAGGGTTTTCTTCATGAGGAGACTCTCTCTGTGCTCAAGGCCGGTGGTCTTCAATACTTGATGGTTGCAATTCTTCCGCCCCTGATGCTTGACCTTTCACACTACAGTGATGCCCCTGCCACAGTGTGTTAGTTCGTGGCTCACACTGCCCTGCTTCTCGGTGAGAAATCTTCGGTATTCATCCGATTTCTGCCTTCCTTTTTTCTGTTTAAGTTGTATGATATTGGGGTTTTGTTGTTGGGGTGAGCAGCGTGGAGCACGACCCCTTCCTCCTTATTTTTTTCTGCTGCAATGGGGGATGGTTGTGCATCTCTTTTGACTGTTGAGGACTTGGGATTTATTGAACCTATATTTTCCTACGGCCTATCCTTGTGCTATCTCCCCTCGGAGGTCCAGAAACATTCCGCCCTGCTATGGATTTGGTGTTGGGGGCTATGCTCCACATGCCCCTTACCAAATCTTTATCAAGTCCATTAATGGGAATACTACCATTCTATGGGTGTGGGACTCTGACTTAGTTGCTAAGATGAAAATAAAAATCCAAGCTGCTATAGGCATCCCATCCTAGATACAAATCCTGATATTCTCAAGTAGAGTACTACAGGAAATATCAAATTTACAGGAATACTAAATCCAAAAAGAGGCCACTATCTTCCTGAACCTAAGGCTTAGAGGTGGTGCCCCAGGGGAAAAAAAAAAAAAACAGACCAACATCAACAGGAAATGGCAATCCCTCATTCAAGGATATCCTGAGAGGGAAAGCCCCCACACAGGGGAAAAAAAAGATCCTGATTTATCCCTCCTAGGTCCATACATTGTAGAAAAAACAGAGAACATTCCGGACCTGGCTGTAGAAATTCCAAAGGTGACTGGACTGTTTGATGTATTACAAGCAAGAGCTGTTATATGTCGATTTAATGGGTACTGGCCAAAACCCGAAGAGTTACATGCATGGATTCACCAAAATTGGTCCCAAAACTGCGATATTTACCTTCGTGCAAAAGGTTTTGTTGTGGTGCAATTTGACAATACAGAGGACTATAGTTTTGTTACTACTGAAGTGTCATGGTTCTGGGGAAGGGTAGGCCTCTTCGTCTCTCCATGGGTCACTGGTTTCAATGCAAACACCATGGTGGTTACTAAAATGCCTATTTGGGTGAGATTACATAACCTGCCATTACCTTTTTGGCACCACTAGGTCCTAGAAAATATTGGGAACTCCATAGGAAGGTTCATTAAGTTGGACCGAGAGAGAATGGACATGGGGATTTTCACCTTTGCACGTATATGCGTGGAGATGGACCTAAGCAAAGGACTTTCGGACTACATAAATTTAATTCACAAAGAACTCAAGTGGGCTCAAACACTTGATTTCGAAAACACAGCATTCAGATGTAGAGTATGCCACCAAAATGGACATTTACAAAGCACCTGTACCCTTTCCCAGAAAAAGGCATCCAAGAAACCGCAACAGAAGAAAGGTTGGAACTTCCTGGATTTGTCACTATCATATGAAGAGGCTGAGGATAAATGAGTTAATCAGAAGCAAATAGAAACAACTAATCAGAAAGAAAACCAACAAGAAAACCCGCAAGAGTCACAAGAGAATAAGGAAATTGATGAGAAGACATCCATGCCTGCGGATGCAGATCCCCAATAGGGCGAGCAGAATGGTGACTGTGGGGTGATAGGCGCCAAGCGTGCACATGTTTCTAAAAGTTCTAACTCAGGAAAATATGTCCAACTCCCCTCAGCCTGGAGTTGGCCATTATTCATATTGCTTCTTCACTGGATGGCTGGCAAAAAGTTCAAAAGAAAAAAGGAAAAAAAGATAAGTCCAGTGTTTCTGGAAATGTGTAATTGGGCTCTTTGACCTACCCTCACCCTGCTTTGTCAGGGCGAGCACTCATATGGAATGCTACGGCATATACGCTGTAGCTGTTTGTAACTATTTATAAAAAGTTCGATTTTTTCTCGGGAAAAAAAAACAAAATATACCTAACAGTTATTAATATGGTGGGTGGAGGATGGTGGTTTAATCTACGTCTATAGGCCTATATCAACCACATTGGTAAATGTGGTTGTATATTTGTTTCAAATACGCCTATCGACGTAT
Organism: Pinus albicaulis; assembly: GCA_034641835.2. Taxonomy (NCBI): domain Eukaryota; kingdom Viridiplantae; phylum Streptophyta; class Pinopsida; order Pinales; family Pinaceae; genus Pinus; species Pinus albicaulis. The sequence goes on along the minus strand of CM076570.1, from coordinate 270,811,488 downwards.
ATCAAATACATTGGTAAATGTGGTTGTGCTAGGTTACAAGGTTTTTAGACTATGCTAATAAAAACCTTATTGAATACTATATGCTCGTAACTACTGCACTCTAACCTCTATATGCTTGTACTATATTATATTCCTGTACTCCAAATACTGCACGCCAACCTCCATGTAACCTAGTGTACAAAAGGAAAAAGAATAGGTGACTATATCATGAGGTCTGCTATGTCGTGTTAAAATTGATTCTTTTCATTTTCTTTACTATTATGATCTGGAAGAACCATGTTACAAGAAGTAGGCTCTTTGAAATATTCTTCTGTAATGTCCCGTCAGCTGTGTGAACCTTATCCTCCTACCATTTATTGTGTAATTTTAATTGGTTGTACATTTGTGGTTTTTGTTTTTTAATTGGATTTCCCTGATAGATATTTCAATGCTAGTATTTTTTTCCAAGTTTGATTTCTTTTTCATATTTTTCAGTTAAATTTATTTAGAATATAATTTGATGGTGAATTATGTAAAATCTAAATGTCTCAATTTTTTTTTGATGTTGAGTCCAATTTAAATTAAAAGTAAATTTTACACAACTTAAAACAATTTAAAAGGCCTATGAAGGATTAAAAGAAAAATCTACTCGGGTGGATCCTGTTTCCAAGGTTCATCTCCCATTTATCTAGGGGACCATGGACAGAATTTCCCATGTCCTTAGAAGGAATATTGTCTCCTCTTTGTTCAAGCCTATATATACTATTAAAAATTCTCTTGAATTTGTCAAGGACCCTATCGACCCAAAAGACATGAAAGGTGTGTACATGGTTCCGTGTTCCTGTGGCACTCCCTATATTGGTGAAATAAGGGCCAATCCATTATACAGAGAATCCAGGAGCATACTCCAGAAATTAGGCACAATCGTTCTCACACATCGGCTCTTGCAGAACATGCAGAGAAATCATGTCACCATTTATGCATTGAAGACTCCAAAGTCATTGCTAAGGTTGACCACTTCCATCATAAGAGGCTTAGGGAAGCCATTGAGATTGAAAGGCATGCTAAGAATCTCAACACGGATGATGGTTGGAAATTGAGTAACAGTTGGACCCCATCTCTCTCTAGGTGATTTTCCCCCCTTGCGTTAGGTTTTCTTTCGCTTTTGGTCTTTGTCTGGTATATATTTTTAGGGTTTTATTTTCCCTTATTTTTCCTTTTTACCCCTAGGTCTTTGATTATTTTTCCTTGTTTTTGTTTATTTCCCCTTGATTCTTTCTTATATTATCCTATGTTTTATATTATCTTATAATATATTATATAATTTACCATGTACTATATTAATAAAATAATGGAAAATAAATAAATATTTAATATTATTAAATATTTTAATTATATTAAGATATACATTAATAATTTTTTCATTTTATTATAATATTTATTAATTTGAAAATTTGCATTAATAAATTTTATTGATAAATATTTAATATTACTCCCTAATAACTAATGAACTAATTAATTAATGGCTAGTTTTTAAACGGTTAGTTTTTAAAATGGCTAGTTTTCAGTGAGTAATTGCGGGCAATGATTCATCCATACTATTTATTCAATAAGATTGGTTGGATTTTTCACCTTGTCGTGAGGAAGCGCCACATTAGTTGGCTCAAAACGTCGACCAAATCCTAATGACGTGATTAATCCAAAAATACATTTATCTACTTTATGGATCAAAAAAGTCTCAGATCTAACATTAAAAACAATTTGAAAAAAAATTATTTCCTTTGATGTCCGATACATAATCTAATTAAATAACTACTTTTTAACATTAACTTTTTTAAACTTTATTTTTTATAGTTAAATAATTAAATTTTTATTGTTGTATTTTTTTTTGCTTAGTTAAAACAATATTTTAATTCACATTAATCCAAATTCCATCAATATTTTAATATACAACATTTTCACATCTAGTCACTTTACAACAACATATTTTTTATGCTTTAAAACTAATAATATTTATATAAATTATTACAAAATTAATATTTTATACTATTATAAATTGAAATTTCTATATTCATGGTAAATATGATGTGATGATATTGTAATATATAACAAATTATTGTAATTTTTGTATTTATATTATTTCAAAATTTTAATTTAAAAAATTATTTAAGATATATAACAATTTTTTTATAAATAAATATTAATATTAATTTGAAAATAAACTCATGATAATTGTAATAATCTTTCTCTTCACCATAAAGTCTTAAAAATTCAATTTATAATATGTTAGGTCCCTATAATACTAGTGTACTCTCTTGTTGTTATTGTTAGTGTATTTCCCATATTGTTATTATTATGTCCATGTAGCCCCATATTGTTATTATTGTGCCCCATAGAAGTTCACTATTATTATTGTTGTACACTTACATTATTATTGTTATGTAGGCTTTGATTATATTGTGACCCCTCAGACTCCTGTTGTGGATCATCTGCACATCCTTTTCTATTTTGTCTTGAAAATTAGAAAATAAAAAAAAAAAATTGAAATTCTGAAAATGCATATGATATAGTATAATGTTTTATGTTGTATTATAAAAAAAAAGAGAAGTATCCTTACAACCTCAATGCAAATCAAGTTTATCATTAAAATTTATTTGAATGTATGTTTGGGATTCATGCTTAAGTTACGAGAAACTTCCCGAGCGGAAGTAGTGATCGTGGAAGAACGTTGTCGGGTGATCAAATGCGGGGGTATAAAGCGCTCGTGCATTATCCGATTCGACACCCCCGTAGTTGACTAGTTAGATCGCGGGTGAGCCGTGATCGATGGCTAAGATTCATTGCGGGGGGTGCCGGCCGAGGTTCACCGCCGTACTCCAAGACCCCCCGTGGTGACGTCATCAGGTGAGGTGGAAGACACCTGTCATCCTATTTCAATGGCTATTTCCACGTCATGTTGGCATTTATTACCGGTTTTCGTAGCTGTTAAAGAGTTATTTTGTCCCATTCCCGTCTATTTGTGATTGTTTTTCCTTTTGAAATGTGTTCTTGCCACCTTTGCATTATCCGCTACTCCACGAATTTTTTCCATTGCCAGTCAGCCATGGCAAAGCGAGTCTCCCTATCTGGTATCAAAAGCCTCAATTCCCTCTTGGACAGTGAAAAAGACGTCCATGATACCTTGTCTTCTGTCAACCATTCCTTATTGTATCACCAAGTGACCCTAAACGCTGAGAAATCCCCAGTGTTTTCAGCCATGAAGAGTTCCGGTATCTTGTCCGCCTGTATCCCAAAAGCCCACTTTTTTCCAGAATTCATATCATGGCTGGTCTCTTCAATGTACCCTGGTAAGTGTTTCATCATGAACTCGCAGGGAGAAAACGTTCTGCAGGTATCGACGCAATTAATTCGACAAGCATTGTGCTTTCCCGAAAACGAGTCACCATTGCAGTTTTCTGAAGATTCATTGGCTCGTTATTTTGAAGACCTTTCAAATGAAGAATTCAGTCTGTGTATGTCATACTTGAGATCAAACTCAGAGAAATCTCAGATCGAAGGAGAAGAATTTAGTTTGGAAGCGTTCGATGCTGAGTATATACCAGTTTTAAGTTGCATTGCGGAGATTTTGGGCAAAGACAATGACAAGACAGTTGATAAATCAGTCTTGGGAATGTATGCGCTCATGATGAAGCCAGGGGTTGTTCTTGACATTCCATCTTTCTGGCAGGATATTGTAAATTCTCAGTTGATGGCCTTTCCTCTTACAGGTTTCTTTAGATTCCCATCCTTTTATATCAGAATGTCGAAGAATTTATGAGTTTGGGATTGAATATAGTTGATGTCAATAAGCAAAAGAAATCTGTGTTATTTTGGACTGATATGACTAGAAAAGAAGGAAATGAAGCAGGGCTATTTGAGTTTACTAGTCATTATATGTCCATTGCTTATAGAATTTTGAATGGAGTTCCTCCTCCATGTTTTTTACCAAAAGCCCGGGAGTTCCTACAGCTAGGACCAAGTTGCAGATTTGGAGACTGGTTTGTGTTTGAAGAGTATTCAGAGATAAGGTTGTATGGAGCTAGCAACAAGCCCTATAGGCTCCCAACTTTTGTACCCATGCGGCTTTTCGCCTTGGAATTCATAAGACAGAGCCTTAATGTGGATCAGGTAAACTTTCTTCCCATGAAGAAAGGTTTTATGTTTAAATTGCCTATGAGTGTGGGACCTTTTGTGGTCAATATGAGACAAGCTTTTGATGAAGTTTCTAAAATTTTGGAAGAGACACAGTTGCTATTAGGAGAAAAGTGGTCTTATGATCCGCATGGAGTAATTTCTCAGAGAAGAATTGAGAATGGATATTCTGCGTTTTCTCATGTAAGCAGACCTAATCAGGAGAATCTAGCAAACCCAGGTGAAATAAACACATAAAAAATGAGCATTCAAACACCTGTTATTACTTAAAAGGCAAACAAAAGAGGTAGGGAAGATGTTGTTGAAGTAGATTATGAAGAGCCCAGGGAAGAAAAGAGAACCAAATTGGCTGAGGATCATTCTTCCAACTTGCCTGGTTTTACCTTTCATATCAATGAAGAACAAAATGTCCCTTCTTCTCCTAGAGGACATGAACTTTATTCAGAGAAGATGCCTTCAGTCAAACAAATATTTACACAGATTGAAGAAAGAAATTAGAGGATAAAAGATAATGTAGAAGCTCAGGAAGAGCATCACGTAGCTGCTGATCAGACCAGGTTATTGACTGTAATGGACCTCGAAAAGGATCAATTTAGGATGGCTCTGACACATCCAACCGGGATGTCCCTTGGATCTTCGAGCAGTTTTAATGAGGTAAACATAATTATGGATGTTAAAAAGATCCCACTGTGGGATAAAATGAATCTTCATATCCAGACTGGGCAGTTAATTGTAAATGATTTAACCAAGACTAATGCCACAGCAATTAAGGCTGAGATCATGCTTGCAAAAGTTATTAAACAGATCAAGATGGAGAAGGCTAACTCAAGGGCTTTGTCGACTCAAAATGAAGAATTGAAGAAGATCATTATGAAAATAGGTGTAGATCCCAATGATAAAGTTGTAGTTCAAAATCTCATGAAAAGTGCAGAAATAGAAATATCCTCATTGAGAAAAAAGCTAAAATTACCAGCTGCAGAGCACTCAATGGCCACAGAAGTAGCTGAAGTGGAGAAAGAAAAAGAAGAGCTACGTCTACAGTTGTTGCAAAAAGATGAAGAGTTGTCCAAAGTGAAGCAGACTGTTATTTCATTACAAAACCGTATTGAAGATCACACTTGCACTTTTGTTTTGCCTACAGGTGATGCTGATTCTGATCCTCAAGCACATGTTCTTCAGCTCAGCACCGAATTAAGGTTAGCAGAACGAGATCGTAAGCAGGCTCAATCAGAGTTGGAAATAGCTACCGAGATCATGCGAGCATGGGAAGATAAAGCGAATGAGAACAAGCAGAAATTACAAAAGGCTGAGGATGAAATTAAAGATCTCAAGGAAAAGTTAAAGGGTAATATCTCACTTTTAAGAGCTAAAGATATCATCTGGGGCGAAATAATCTCTGAAATGAAGTCCAATTGGGATTCCCTAAATATAATTGCTAAGGAAAAACGCCTCATCTAAGAGCATGAAGAAGAGATATTATCTGAAAAGAAAACGGTCAATAAAAGAGAAAATTGGGCTGGAAAGTTTATAAATTTTATCAATTCCAAATCGGATGAAGGGTTATAAGATATGGAAATACAAGACAGATATTTTTATGCCGAAGAAGTTAATAAGATGATAATTAAGAATAATCTTCGGCAAGTAGCAGAGAAAAGGTTACTGGGAATAAAAGAGGTGGTAAAGAAGTTTGATATAACATTTGATAAATTGATCAGAACAGGTTTACCTTCATGCTGGACAGAAAAGGGAAATATTTTGACATGGAAATTTTATGAAGATGCACTAACAATGGCAAAAAGCAGGGCAAATAGCAAGCACGAAAAGACACAAGTTTTAAAGGGAGAAACAATGTTTAACTTTTTGCAGAGGCATTTCAACTTGCTATGGATGGTAAAAACACTCTTCACAGAAAGACTTACTCACAGTCAGGCTATTGCATTTATATTGGAATATCTTAGTTACAAGAATGCTTCTACAACTCAAGGTGAACTTTGGAAAAAGTGCAAAAACTTCTCCATGGATACCGCAAAAGAGATCCCAACTGCTCAATCAAAAGTAGCCGTTGATTCAGCAACCGCTTTAGGACCAGATGTTCTCATAGATTAGAAGTTTTAAAATTCTCATTATGTTATTTTTCAAAATTATGTAAATGTAATAGGACTTTTCGAGGCATGTGCCTCCATAACAGTTAGTGGTTTAAGCAGTTAGAATTAGTTGGAGCAGTTAGAATCAATTTCATTACTGGAAACTGTCTTGTGATACTGTATTAAAAGAAAATTTCAAGAAAGATGAAGGTTCCAAGTTTTGAACCTTAAAGCCAAATTTTGTACTGGAGAATACTGAATCAATGAAAATTTTTGCAAGTTTCTATCATTCTGCCTATGCTGAATAGTTTCCCAGTTTTCATTATGTTTTCATGTCTTTGAATAAAATAGAGTAATTTGAGCTGCAGGTCTCTGGATACATGTGTATTTAAGAGTTGAATAAACCTTAATGGGTGCTCCTCTATTTTAACCTTATCATTTATTACTTCTTCAGGATTTTATAATGATAGATTCTGTTTCGGACAGCATATCAAATTAGAATCCTTTTCTTTATTGTTTCTTCCGTTCATTCACTTCAGCATAAAAATAATATGGCATTGCAGAACATGCATGGGTTTAATATTTGAAGATTATAATTAATGTTTAAAGGTTTATAAAACAGAGACAGTTATTACATTTGTTTGTGACATAATTTAATAATGTCTTGAGCACAAATTCCTTTCCACAACAAGGAATTGTTTCTTGAGGTACAACATTAATTGGCGTCGTTGCCGGGGACCGAAGATTCGAAGATTTTCCCTGGGTTTTGTTTTACATTTCCTTTGGTTGTTCAGAGAGGAGGAAATAGTAAGCTGTGTTTGTTTTAAAATAAGCTCTCGCTCCGAAGAAACCTCACACGAGGTCAAATACCTCTCAGTGAAAAGTTCCTATTTTGTCTGATCCTGAGAAGCTTGTTTCAAAAAAGAGCTAGAAACCAAAAATATTTGATACACCAGAAACTACACTGCTCGCACCAGGCAGCAGTTCGCACACTCCTTCATCCAAGAATATTTCCAGGAAACTCATTTTCTTGGAAAAATAATCCTCACTATCATCCATTCATTTGCAAGAGCCTATATTAGAAGAGCAATCTTTGGAGTTTGTATCTTTTCCTTTTACAGAAACTTAGCCCCATATAGTTTCCAGATCTTCTGCAATCGTTCATACTCAAACTCCTATATCAGTTGTGCCACCTCACTCATCCCCACCTACAACTGGTATTCATTTTACTCCCGCTCAAGGAGCAGTTAATCCGGGCGTAAACATGGCAGTCCCTACAGCCCCTGCTTTCTTGATGAATAGATATGCACCATTAAATCTACCCCAACCACTGCATGATATGCCTCAGGAGTATCTCAAGTTACTCCCTAGATTTACTGGTGAAGACAAAATAACTACAGAATAGCACTTGCCCCTATTTTGCACATTTGCTGAGAATTTAAATGTTGAACATTTGGACATTGTAATGAGACTTTTTATTCAGTCTCTAAATGGAGAGGCAAGGAAATGGTTTAAAGGATTGCCTAATGGTACCATAAATGATTGGGATACCCTAGAAACGCGTTTCACCGAGAGATGGGGTGAAAAAAGGGACCATGGCTATTCTTTGACAGAATTCAATGAAATAAAGAAGAAATATGATGAAAGCATGTAAGATTTTGTGAAGAGATTTAATAAATTGTATAATAGTTTGCCTGTTGAAATGAAACCCCCTCCTATTGGAGCAAGGGTTGTTTTTGCTGGTGCATTTGAACTAGAATTCAGTTTCACATTGAGGGAAAGGAGGTCACCTACATTGGAGCAGATTCAAACTGATGCTCTGGAGATTGCGGCTAATATGTCAGTTGCTGGTAAAGTTCAAGATAAAGGAAAAGCTAAAGAAGCCTCAGCTCAAGAACAAAGAATTGATGATATGAATAAGGTCATAAAAAATATGTCTAATAAATTGGTGAATTTGGAAATAGATAGTAAGCCTGCAAGACATAATAGAGGGGTTTTTAATCCCCAATTTAAAAAACAGCCCTTGCAGATTCTACAAAGAGAGAAGAAAGATCAAGATCAGGTGCAAGCACCTTTGTATATAGAGGCAGCTCCATCCCGTTCAGCAGATGATGATGATGAAAGAGAGGATGATGCTCGAATTTCTGCTGTGTACATGGAAGATGATGAAACAGAGGAAGAAGTTGAGGAAGAAGGAGTGGAAGAAAGTGATATTTCATTTGATCAAGAAGAGATGGATGATTACTGCAGACAGTTTACAGACTTCATGCAATCTGAGTTACATAAAAAGTATGATTTGAGGTCAAAGAAGAGGCTAAGAACTCAAGAGAATGAAGAAAAAGAACCAGAATCAGTGCCTGCTCCAATGGCGACTCCATTACAGAAAGACCAGACTAAGAAATTAGATAAGGGGAAAAAGCCCATGAATGAAGAAAAAGAGAAGGAAAAGCAGCAAGCTGAAGCTTGTCAAACAAAGGTTAGAGATTCTAATATTTTGGAGAAAGTGGTTACTGTTTCTAATCAAAGTCCAAGTTCCAAGAAAGATCAAGAAGAACCTGAAAATTTGACAAAACCAAATAAAACTTTCAGTTTGGCAAAAGAGTTGGAAAAAGTGAAAATTCAAGTTCCTCTTCTTGAATTAATGAAAACACCCACTTATAAGAAAGAGATTGCTGAATTTATTAATCTATCTCAGTCAGATGAAGTGGGTGATATAGTTAATCTGCAAGAAGAAAAACCAGTGGTTACATTTGGGCCTCATGTTGAAGAGGTAGATTCATTTGTCCCTCCTTTCTATATTTCACTTCTGTTACACGATTTTGTTCTGCATAATTGTATGCTAGATTCTGGCGCATCCCACAATTTGATGCCATTGTGTGTGATGAAAGAGTTGAATTTGAAAATCACTAAGCCATACCGAGATTTTTATTCTTTTGATTCAAAGAGGATAAAGTGTGTGGGTCTTATTAAGGATATGGTTGTTTCATTGGCTCAAATCCCAACCAAGAGCATTATGATGGATGTGGTAGTAGCAGACATTCCAGCTAGATTTGGTATGTTACTATCAAGATCCTGGGGGGCAAAGATGGGAGGAGTTTTGAAGCTAGATTTTACATATGCTATCATTCCTGTTTTTAATGGGGAAGAAAGGAGATTGTACAGAGAAACTAGGTTTCAAAAAACTGCCACCAAGAAAGATGCAGGTAATTCACCTATTTACGGCCAGGAAAAGGATGACCTTTCTTGTTTCATGTTGCATGAAGATGTAGAATTTGCTGAAGAAACGCAAGGGCATCTCCCTTCAGCCATTGTACATAAGGAGCTACATTCAAACAAGCTATGGAAGTATTATTTTGATGGTGCATTTTCTAAAGAAGGCACTGGAGCTGGCTTCATTTTTATCTCTCCGGAAGGTAACCTTGTGCCTTTTTCTTTCAAATTAGAGTTTGAGTCCAATAATAATGTAGCGGAATATGAAGCATTAATCATTAGTCTGCAGACAGCTAAGCACATGGGAATTCAGTCTATGACCGTGTTCGACGATTCTGAATTAATCATAAAACAAATAAAGAATTTGTGTCAAACTAAACATCCCAGATTAAGAGCATATAGGAATGAGGTCTGGGATTTGATTGAAAATTACTTTGAAGCTTTCAATTTACATTTTGTTCCAAGGGAAGAGAATAGAATGGCTGATTCCTTAGCAATTGCAGCTAGTACATTCAAGCCTCCAATTAATCCGAGACTGAGATATGAAATCGAGATGAGATATAGACCTTCAATCCCTGACAATGTCAAACATTGGCAGGTCTTTGAGGATGATGAACATATTAAGCAGTTTTTGTTGATGATTGAAGATTTTGAAGATCATCAGATTGATTTGGAGACTGATGAAGATAAGTCGGCTGATAAGACTCTGAAAAAGAAGATTGGTGGTCAGGATATTATTCAGTTGAAAGATAATGTTTTTCCAAGAGGCTTGGTGCCTCTCGAAAAAATGTTTGATGCAAATGACGTAGCAGCGAATCAGAAGAAAGCACATCAAGATGAGAATGTGGAAGATTGCAATTTAGGAACTCAATATGAGCCTAAAATGATCAAATTGTTCAAAGGTGTTCCGAAGGACTATAAAGAAAAGTACATGGATCTGTTCAAACAATTTGAGGATGTATTTGCCTGGTCTTATGATGATTTGAAGACGTATGATAAGAGTATCATACAACATAAAATCTCGCTGAAAGATGGAGTCAAACCGCATAAACAGAAGCTCAGAAAAATTAATCCATTATTGTTGGCTCCAATTGAAAAGGAGGTAAATAAATTACTGCAGGCTAAAATAATTGTTCCTCTCAGATATTCAGATTGGGTTTCCAATCTTGTACCAGTCAGAAAGAAAAATGGAGAGATAAGGCTGTGTGTAGATTTCAGGAACTTAAACAGGGCTTCATTGAAGGATAATTATCATTTAACAAAGATGGATTTTGTCTTGTAAAAGGTGACAAGAGCATACAGATTATCTATGGTAGATGGATTTTCAGGATATAACTAGGTTGCTGTGGAGAAGGAGGATCAAAAGAAAATTGCTTTCACTACACCCTGGGGAACGTTTATGTATGCCAGGATGTTGTTCGGCCTAATGAATGCAGGAGCCACATTTCAAAGAGCGATGGATATTGCATTTGTGGGAGATGAGTTCGTGGTTATTTATCTGGATGATGTCACAATCTTTTCAAACTCGAATGAGGAACATCTACAGCACTTGCAGAAAGCCTTCCTGAAATGTAGAAAGTATGGATTATCGTTGAATCCTAAAAAATATCTGTTTTCTCTGGAGGAGGGTAAATTGCTGGGCCATATTGTCTCCAAACAAGGAGTGAAGATTGATCCAGCAAGAGTCGAAGCAATACAGTCACTTCCACTGCCTTGAAGCAAAAAAGATATTCAGAGATTTCTTGGAAAAATTAATTTTCTAAGAAGGTTTGTTCCTAATTATGCAGAGATAGTCAAGAAAATAACAGACATGTTAAAAAAGGAGGCTGAGGTGAAGTGGGACAAAGAAGCGAGAGAGTCATTTCAAAGAATCAAAGAAGCTCTGAAGGAAGCCCCTGTTCTAATAAGTCCAGATTATCAGAAGCCATTTCAAATTTTCTCGTTTGCATCTTCCTCAACAATTGCTGCTATGTTATTGCAGAGAAATGAAGAAAAGTATGAACAACCTGTAGCATATTTCAGTAAAGTGCTCCGAGATGCAGAGTTGAAATATAATATATTGGAGAAACAAGTATATGCTCTGGTGAAAGCATTGAAAGCATTTAGAACTTATATTCTTCATTCCCAAATTTTAGCATATGTTCCTAATTCAGCTGTAAAAGACGTTTTAGTACAGAGTGAAGTGGACGGGAAAAGGGGCAAGTGGATCGCTAAAATCCAAGAATATGACCTGGATATTAAACCAACAAAATTGATCAAAGGATTGGGATTGGCCAAATTGTTAACAGAGTCAAATTTCCAAGCATTGGGAATTAATTTATTAGCGCCTGTAGAAGAATTCGATGGAGAAACAGGTGATAACCAGCCAAAATCAGCAATTAAATATAAATTCCTCTGCTCAGATTGGTACAAAGATATTGTTCATTATTTATGCTTTCTTTCTTGTCCTCCTTCAATAGACAGAACTAAATACAGAGCTTTAAAACTTAAGGCGCAACCTTATGTCATAATTGAAGCAAAGCTATATTGGAAAGATCCTGCCGGTGTGTTATTGTTATGTTTGACAGAGGAGGGAGTTCCAAAAGTAATCAAAGAATATCATGAATGTTTGTGCGGAGGTCACTACAGTTGGAAGGTAACTGCTCATAAAGTTTTTAAATCAGGTTTCTATTGGCCATCTGTGTTTTCTGTGTTTATAAAGCAGTCAGAAGTTGTAAAAAATGCCAAGTGTTTGCAAAAAAGAAAAAGTTAGCTCCTTTACCTCTTCTTCCTGTTTTTGTTGAAGAACCTTTCAGACAGTGGGGATTGGATTTCATTGGAGAAATCAATCCACCATCCAGTGGAAAATTCAAGTGGATCCTTACTACTACAAATTATTTTAAAAAATGGGTGGAGGCAATTCCCACAAGGAAGGCAAATGATTTGGTGGTTATGAGGTTTCTAGAAGAAAATATCTTTAGCAGATTTGGATGTCTAGTAAAGATTGTGACAGATAATTCTCAAGTCTTCAATTCAATCAGGTTTATTAATTTATGTCAGACTTACAATGTGATATTGTCTCATTCTACAGCTTATCATCCACAGGGGAATGGATTGGCAGAATCTTCTAACAAAACATTGGTAAGAATTCTGAAGAAGACAATCAATGAAAACCAAAAGAACTGGGATTCCAAGCTAGTGTTTGCGCTATGGGCAACAAGGATGACCACTAGAAGATCCAATGGTAAGTCACCTTACGAGCTAGTATATGGGACTCAGGCATTGTTTCCCACCCAGTTGGTGAAATTTGTGATTTCCTTCCTCCAAGATACTCAAGCAGAACCTAATGCCATGATTAGAAGAATGAATAATGTAATGGAGCTAAATGAAAGCAGAAATAAAGTTCGGTAGAATTTGATTGTTTATCAGTAGAAAATGAAGACCGCATTTGACAGGAAAGCAAAGGAGGTCATGTTTCAGAAGGGAGACCTGGTATTGAGGTGGGATACCCGAAGAGAAGACAAAGGGAAACACGGTAAATTTGATCCCTTGTGGTATGGTCCGTTCAAAATCAATGAAGTCAGGATGAATAACACTTTCATGCTAGAAAATCTTGAAGGAGAAGTACTAGATATGCCTGTGAATGGGAAATATCTAAAGCATTATTTCCGGCACTAAGGGACTATTTCATCACCATTGTATATATCTGGTGTGATCACTGTACATTTTCCATCAAGCAATTTTTGACTCCATGCCCGAAGTGAAGGCACTAATCTACAGGTTCTTAGTGTTTCATGGTAAAAACACTATCCCCAGGTGGAGCCAGATGTTGTGGATCATCTGCAAATCCTTTTCTATTTTGTCTTGAAAATTAGAAAATAAAAAAAAAATTTGAAATTCCGAAAATGCATATGATATAGTATAATGTTTTATGCTGTATTATAAAAAAAAAAGAGAAGTATCCTTACAACCTCAATGCAAATCAAGTTTATCATTAAACTTTATTTGAATGTATGTTTGGGTTTCTTGCTTAAGTTACGAGCAACTTCCCGAGCGGAAGTAGTGATCGTGGAAGAACGTTGCCGAGTGATCAAATGCGGGGGTATAAAGCGCTCGTGCATTATTCGATTCAGCACCCCCGCAGTTGACTGGTCAGATCGCGGGTGAGCCATGATCGACAGCTAAGATTCATTGCGGGGGATGTTGGCCGAGGTTCACCGCCGTACTCCAAGACCCCCTGCGGTGACGTCATCAGGTGAGGTGGAAGACAGCTGTCATCCTCTTTCAACGGATGTTTCCACGTCATGTTGGCATTTATTACCAGTTTTCGTAGCTGTTAAAGAGTTCTTTTGTCCCATTCCCATCTATTTGTGATTGCTTTTCCTTTTGAACCGTGTTCTTTCCACCTTTGCATTATCCGCTACTCCACGAATTGTTTCCATTGCTTGTCAGCCATGGCAAAGCGAGTCTCCATATCTGGTATCACAAGCCTCAATTCCCTCCTGGACAGTGAAAAAGACGTCCAGGATACCTTGTCTTCTGTCAACCATTCCTTATTGTATCACCAAGTGACCCTAAACGCTGAGAAATCCCCAGTGTTTTCAGCCATGAAGAGTTCCGTTATCTTGTCCACCTGTATCCCAAAAGCCCACTTTTTTCCCGAATTCATATCATGGCTGGTCTCTTCAATGTACCCTGGTAAGTTTTTCATCATGAAATCGCAGGGAGAAAACGTTCTACAGGTGTCGATGCAATTAATTCGACAAGCATTGTGCTTTCCCGACAACGAGTCACCATTGCAGTTTTCTGAAGATTCATTGGCTCGTTATTTTGAAGACCTTTCAAATGAAGAATTCAGCCTGTGTATGTCATACTTGAGATCAAATTCAGAGAAAGCTCAGCTCGAAGGAGAAGAATTTAGTTTGGAAGCGTTCGATGCTGAGTATAGACCAGTTTTAAGTTGCATTGCAGAGATTTTGGGCAAAGACAATGACAAGATAGTTGATAAATCAGTCTTGGGAATGTACGCACTCATGATGAAGCCAGGGGTTGTTCTCAACATTCCATATTTCTGGTAAGAGATTGTAAATTCTCAGTTGATGTCCTTTCCTCTTACAGGTTTCTTTAGATTCCCATCCTTGATTGTTTATTTATTTTTATATCAGAATGTCGAAGAATTTATGAGTTTGGGATTGAATATAGTTGATGTCAATAAGCAAAAGCAATCTGTGTTATTTTGGATTGATGTGACTAGAAAAGAAGGAAATGAAGCAGGGATATTTGAGTTTTCTAGTCATTATATGTCCATTTCTTATAGAATTTTGAATGGAGTTCCTCCTCCATGTTTTTTACCAAAAGTTCGGGAGTTCCTATAGCTAGGACCGAGTTGCAGATTTGGAGACTAGTTTGTGTTTGAAGAGTATTCAGGGATAAGGTTGTATGGAGCTAGCATCGAGCCCTATAGGCTCCCAACTTTTGTACCCATGCGGATTTTCGCCTTGGAATTCATAAGACAGGACCTTAATGTGGATCAGGTACACTTTCTTCCCATGAAGAAAGGTTTTATGTTTAAATTGCCTATGAGTGTGGGACCTTTTGTGGTCAATATGAGACAAGCTTTTGATGAAGTTTCTAAAATGTTGGAAGAGACACAGTTGCTACTAGGAGAAAAGTGGTCTTATGATCCGCATGGAGTAATTTCTTATAGAAGAATTGAGAATGGATATTCTGCGTTTTCTCATGTAAGCAGACCTGATCAGGAGAAGCTAGCAAACCCAGGCGAAATAAACACATAAAAAATGAGCATTCAAACACGTGTTATTACTTAAAAGTCAAACAAAAGAGGTAGGGAAGATGTTGTTGAAGTAGATGATGAAGAGCCCAGGGAAGAAAAGAGAACCAAATTGGCTGAGGATCATTCTTCCAACTCGCCTGGTTTTACCTTTCATATCAATGAAGAACAAAATGTCCCTTCTTCTCCTAGAGGACATGAACTTTATTCAGAGAAGATGCCTTCAGTAAAACAAATATTTACACAGATTGAAGAAATAAATCAAAGGATAAAAGCTAATGTAGAAGCTCAGGTAGAGCATCACTTAGCTGCTGATCAGACCAGGTTATTGACTGTAATGGACCTCGAAAAGGATCAATTTAGGATGGCTCTGACACATCCAACCGGGATGTCCCTTGGATCTTCGAGCAGTTTTAATGAGGTAAACATAACTATGGATGTTAAAAAGATCCCACTGTGGGATAAAATGAATCTTCATATGCAGACTGGCTAGTTAATTGTAAATGATTTAACCAAGACTAATGCCACAGCAATTAAGGCTGAGAACATGCTTGCAAAAGTTATTAAATAGATCAAGATGGAGAAGGCTAATTCAAGGGCTTTGTCGACTCAAAATGAAGAATTGAAAAAGATCATTATGAAAATAGGTGTAGATCCCACTGATAAAGCTGCAGCTCAAAAGCTCATGAAAAGTGCAGAAATGGAAATATCCTCATTGATGAAAAAGCTAAAATTACCAGCTACAGAGCACTCAATGGCCGCAGAAGTGGAGAAAGAAAAAGAAGAGCTACGTCTGTAGTTGTTGCGGAAAGATGAAGAGTTGTCCAAAGTGAAGCAGACTGCTATTTCATTACAAAACCGTATTGAAAATCACACTTGCACTTTTGTTTTGCCTACAGGTGATGCTAATTCTGATCCTCAAGCATAGGTTCTTCAAATCAGCACCGAATTAAAGTTAGCAGAACGAGATCATAAGTAGGCTAAATCAGAGCTGGAAATAGCTACCAAGATCATGCGAGCATGGGAAGATAAAGCGAATGAGAACAAGCAGAAATTACAAAAGGCTGAGGATGAAATTAAAGATCTCAAGGAAAAGTTAAAGGGTAATATCTCACTTTTAAGAGCTAAAGATATCATCTGGGGCAAAATAATCTCTGAAATGAAGTCCAATTGGGATTCCCTAAATATAATTGCTAAGGAAAAACACCTAATCTAAGAGCATGAAGAAGAGATATTATCTGAAAAGCAAACGGTCATTAAAAGAGAAAATTGGGCTAGAAAGTTTATAAATTTTATCAATTCCAAATCAGATGAAGAGTTAGAAGATATGGAAATACAAGACAGATATTTTTATGCTGAAGAAGTTAATAAGATGATAATTAAGAATAATCTTCGGTAAGTAGTAGAGAAAAGGTTACTGGGAATAAAAGAGGTGGTAAAGAAGTTTGATATAACATTTGATAAATTGATCAGAACAGGTTTACCTTCATGCTGGATAGAAAAGGGAAATATTTTGACGTGGAAGTTTTATGAAGATGCACTAATAGTGGCAAAAAGTAGGGCAGATAGCAGGCACGAAAAGACACAAGTTTTAAAGGGAGAAACAATGTTTAACTTTTTGCAGAGGCATTTCAAATTGCTATGGATGGTAAAAACACTCTTCACAGAAAGACTTACTCACAGTCAGGCTGTTGCATTTAGATTGGAATATCTTAGTTACAAGAATGCTTCTACAACTCAAGGTGAACTTTGGAAAAAAGTGCAAAACCTTCTCCATGGATACATCAAAAGAGATCCCAACGGCTCAATCAAAAGTAGCTGTTGATTCAGCAACCGCTTCAGGACCAGATGTTCTCATAGATTAGAAGTTTTAAAATTCTCATTATGTTATTTTTCAAAATTATGTAAATGTAATAGGACTTTCCGAGGCATGTGCCTCCATAACAGTTAGTGGTTTAAGCAGTTAGAATTAGTTGGAGCAGTTAGACTCAGTTTCATTACTAGAAATTGTCTTGTGATACTGTATTAAAAGACAATTTCAAGAAGATGAAGGTTTTGAGTTTTGAACCTTGAAGCCAAATTTTGTACTGGAGAATACTGAATCAATGAAAAGTTTTGCAAGTTTCTATCATTCTGCCTATGCTGAATAGTTTCCCAGTTTTCATTATGTTTTCATGTATTTGAATAAAATAGAGTAATTTGAGCTGCAGGTCTCTGGATACATGTGTATTTAAGAGTTGAATAAACCTTAATGGGCGCTCCTCTATTTTAACCTTATCATTGCTTACTTCTTCAGGATTTTATAATGATAGATTCTGTTTCGGACATCATATCAAATTAGAATCCTTTTCTTTCTTGTTTGTTCCGTTCATTCACTTCAGCATAAAAATAATATGGCATTGCAGAACATGTATGGGTTTAATATTTGAAGATTATAATTAATGTTTAAAGGTTTATAAAGCAGAGACAGTTATTACATTTGTTTGTGACATAATTTAATAATGTCTTGAGCACAAATTCCTTTCCACAGCAAGGAATTGTTTCTTGAAGTACAAAAACTCCTATATATACAAAGGAGGTATTTTCATGTGTATCGTCCAAGAATTGCTCATTTGTGTAATGTAAAGGAGGATTCCCCCTCAGAGAGAATAATTTTTAAATCGTTGACCTATATTTTCTTCTATTTTATGAGTTCGTTGCATAAAATTTGGTAACAAGGCTTTGGATTCTAGGGTTTTGCTGCTGCAAAAAAGTCATCGTGGAATTTTCACTATTAATTTTTTTTCTACGAAGGTTTAGAATCTAAAAAATTTACCACAAGGAGTCAAAATTCTCATGAACTTTGTATAAAAATTTCAGATCTTGGTTTGTTATATTTTCGGAGATATGGTATGAAGACTTTACGGCTTTTGCATGCTCCAAGATTTTGTCTCAAATAGGTGACCTTGGGAAAATCTTCATATATTTCTCTGCACATGGAACTTTGTACAAGTTTTCTCTACTAAATCAATCCATAATTAGGTCATTGCAGGAGATTGGACACAATTTTATCTTGAAGAATCCAAATTTGGTCAGACTTGTGACATTGGAAAGAAGAATGAGAGGGTTACCACAGGACCAAATTTTAGACCTTGGAGATCTGAATTAACAGAGATAAAACAAATTCAATATCAAACTCCTACAAATCCAAAAAAAATGTGTATTTTTTTTTTTTAAATTGGCATAAGTTTTGTTGGAAAAATAAGTTTGAAGTGATTCAAGGGGCATAGTAAAGCATAAATATCATTGTTTGATTCCAAAATGACTCGAAGCAAGAAAATGGAAAAACCTAGTAAGAAACCAGAAATATCTACTATGACGCATGAAGAAGAGGAAGAAATGCAACATGATATATCAAAATTATGAGACCAAGTGCAACAAAGTTCGCTCTCGCAAAAAGTAACCAAAAATGAAATGGAAGCTAAGATAGATGGTTTGAAGAATGGTATGGAAGCTAATATGGATGCTATAGAAGCAAAAATGAAAGGCAACATGGAAGATTTGAAGAATGGTTTAAAAGCAGACATGGAAGGTTTGAAGGAAGGTTTGACAAAGTTGTTACAAGAAATGCTTCCTAATGGAGAAAAGGTATTAGAAGAAACTCATGATGAGAAAAGGAATGTTAATCATGATTCCATAGAATCTAACTTTGGATTTGTAGAAATTTTTAATACAATTATGTATTGCTGGATTCTCCTGATCTAACAATTATATGTCACTGTTAAATACAAAATCCTTCTACTTAAATCTTTGCGGAAATTTAATCGCTAATTGCAAACACATGAAGAAAGATCAATCACACATAACACATATGTTTTTACCAAGAAAGCATCAAGCTAAAAACCCCACTATCATATATTATGTATATATCATGGATCATGAAACAATCTCATACAAAATTCTACTCCAATAGCTCTCAGTACAATATACAATCGTCTCACAATGTCATACAAAAATTGGCATAAACATGCACCAATTTACTGCCTCCACTGCAGAGTCCCTGCTGATCACAATCCCTGAATGAATTTGATCTTGCATTTCCTTTATTGTGCAATCCTCATTGGCATCTCCAATGTGTGTTTGGTTGCAAGTGTGCACCCACTATAGTCACAACTGATAGTCAAACTGTCCCTTTCACCTATCTCTCAACTGGGTCTCCACTGGATCTGACATGCATGTAGTTAACAATAGTAAATCTTCAGTTTCATGTGAGATCACTCCATGTGAATTAATTTAATATTTAATTCACTAATCTCTCACTAGTGTATCTTTAGTTACAACTAGCACAACTGAGTTTAACTCACTTAACTAAGTTAAACTACTTCACAACTCACATAACTACACATCCAACTCTGTTACAACTTTGTATCACTCAATTACAACGAATTCCACTAGCATGTCCCACAAACCAACCTTTGAACTCGAAATTCCTTCAGTTAATTGGTTTTCCACATCAGTTAACTGAAATCAAGTGCTTCAAGAGATTAGATTATTATTTATTGTCTAATTATTGTTAAGGGCTAACAATAATCGACATGCATTCCAAAAATAGACGCCCATCCATCCATATAATTTGCTCAACCATCTATAAATATATTACTGCTAAAAGGTAGCCTGTGGGCCCCACCTAGTGTAGGTGCTTAATTTTCACTAGGATCATCATCTTGTTGAATCTCGACAGGATTGAATACCCACCATATTCTAAATATCGATATGAGGACGTTTGATGGCAAGGATTCGGTAACATGGATACCACAGATAGAGCAATATTTTGATCTCCATAATGTGCAACACACACAAAAGGTACGAATTGCAACTTTATATTTAGAACCCAATCAGTTTGTATGGTATCGATGGCTTTGTTCTCATAAACCACTTGTCACTTGGTCAATTTTTATGGAGGAAATGATATCACATTAGGAGGATACAAAGAGAAATACCTTCTTTAGCCAATTTATAAACCTCAAACAAAAGGGTTCAATGGCAGGACACATTGAGGACTTCCAAAAATTTAATATCAGGGTAAACGATATTCCAGAGGAGAATAGTATGGATGTCTTCATAGGGACCTTAAAGGATAACATCCAACATGAGGTTCGTCTTTGGGAACCTGATTCATTGGAGAAGTCATTCATGGTGGCAAGAAAAGTTGAAAGAAAAATTATGGCAACAAGGAAGTCTACCACTCACAACTCTAAAGATGGAAGTGTTGTTGCTCCTAGCCTTCCATAACCTACAAGGTTGACACCACAACAATTGGAGGAAAAAAATAAAAAGGGCTTTGTTACAGTTGTGATAGAAGATACACTAAAGGTCATAAGTGCGGTGAGAATAAATTATTTTACATATATTGTGAAGAGGAGGAAGAAAAGGAACAAGAAACGTCAAAAGAAGAGGATATACACCAAGAACCAACTCCAGAGAAAGAAGAAATGAATCTGACCATATCTTGTAATGCATTGGAGAGAATTACCACTCCTCATACTCTCTAGATAGAAGGACATATCAAGAAGAAAAAGGTAATAATGTTGATTGATTCGAGTGGTACCCATAATTTTATTCATTATAAGATAGCCAAGGAATTGAATTGTTTCCTATATCTAGTACTAGAGTGTCAAGTGATGGTTGTAAATGGAGGAATTATAATTTTCTCTAGAAAGTGCCATAACATCAAGCTATCCATGGGTGAATATGTATTGAATATTCCAATGCTTTCCATTCCAATGGGTGGTGTTGATGTTGTACTATGAGTCCAGTAGTTACAATCTTTGGGGAACGATAGCTTTTAATTTTCAAAAAAAATTGTCGATTTTCTTTTGGGAAGGAAAGGAAGTTGAATTAAGGGGTATCACAGGAAAACCAGGAAAGATAATCAACTCTAATTGCATGACAAAGCTTCTAAAGAAACAAAAACGAGGAGTAAATGCACAATTATGCTCACTAGAGGTTCAAACATTGAAATCATCTATTTCTCTAGATTTACAAAAAGTCTTGGACAATCATTCCAAGGTATTTGAGACTCCCAAAGGCCTCCCACCTATTTGCAATCATGATCATGCTATTCATTTGATTCCAGAAAATGTTACTCCAAACATCAGGCCTTTCAGATTTCCCTATACCCAAAAGAGTGAAATTGAATGTATGGTTGTAGAAATGCTAGAGGCTGGTATAATTAAACCTATTCAAAGTTCTTTATCTGTTCCAGTAGTATTGGTGCACAAGAAGGATGGATCATGGTGCATGTGTTCAGATTATAAGGAGTTCAACAAGCTCACTATTGCAGATAAATTTCCCATTCTTTTCATTGATGAATTGTTGGATGAATTACATGGAACAATTTACTTCACCAAGTTGGATCTTCGTTCAGGATATCATCAAATTAGAATGAAGAATGAAGGCATTCCAAAAAAACCATCCATAATTCATGAGGGTCATTATGAATTTTTGGTCATGCATTTTGGCCTTACTAATGCACCTTTCACATTTCAAGGTTTTCTGAATTCCATTTTCAAACCCTTCCTTAGAAAATTTGTGTTAGTATTTTTTGATGATATATTAATCTACAGTAAGTGTTGGAAGGATCATGTTTAACACGTTGATAGGGTGTTCAAAATATTGGAGGAGAAACAATTATATGTAAAAACCTCCAAATGTTTCTTTGGAGTATAGGAGGTGGAATATTTGGGTCATATTGTATCTCATGAGGGTATTAAGTTATACCCTAACAAAATTAAAGCCATTAAGGAATGGAAAATCCCCACAACCATAAATCATATTCGAGGATTTATTGGGTTGATAGGGTATTATTGAAAGTTTGTTAAGAATTACAGAAGAATAGTGGCTCCTCTAACATCATTATTGAATAAATATGCATTTTATTGGACTCGAGAAGCAACTAAGGCCTTTTAACATCTTAAAGAGGCAATGTGCTAGACGTCGGTCTTATCTAGGCCACACGTCACAAAAACCTTTATTGTGGAATGTGATGCCTCATGAAATGGAATTGGTGTTGTTTTAATGCAAGAAGGAAGACCCATTGCTTTTGAAAGTCATCTAATCAAAGGAAAGTATTTACACAAACCTATTTATGATAAGGAAATGTTGGAAATACTACATGCACTAAAGCAATGCCGACATTACCTAATGGGAAGAAATTTCGAGGTATAATCATATCATGATTGTATTAAATAATTTTTGGAACAAATATTATCTTCATAAGAGCAACAAAAATGGGTCACAAAAATGTTGGGTTATGACTTTGAAATCATCTACAAAAAATGGAAGCAAAATGTTGTTGCAGAGCGACACTCTCAATAAAGAATGAGGATGTGGAAGCATTGCTTTGTGTCATTTCTATTATCCAACCTGAGTGGATAACATAAGCAAGGGATGAATGGAAGAATGATGAAGAGGTGTGGACGCTCATCCAAAAGTTGCAAAAAAATCCCATTACATCTGATACATTTAGCTAGAAAAATGATTCATTATGGTACAAATATTTTTTTATATATTTGTAAGAATTCCCAACTCAAACGAAATATTATTTTGGAATTGCACACCTCCCTCTTAGGAGGGCACCCAAGGTTTCTAAAAACTTACTGAAAGGTCAATAAGGAATTTCTTTGGGATGGCCTTATATCTAATATTAAGAAGTTTGTGGCAAAATGTTTGGTTTGCCAACAAAATAAAGTTGAGAAAATTAAGACCCCAAGTCTAGTAAAAACTTTAACCATTCCAATTCAGTGTTGGGAGGAGGTATCAATGCATTTTATCACAGGTTTACCGAAGTCTGAAGGAAAAAGTGTCATCATGGTGGTAGTTGATAGAATTCAAAGTAAGCAAACTTTTGTGCACTATATCATTCTTTTAAATCCAGTACAATTTCTACTCTATTTATGGAAACAATTCAAAAGCTTCTTGGAAGCCCAAAGAAAGTTGTAAGTGAAAGAGATCCCTTTTTCACTGGAAATTTTTGGACGAAATTATTTTCTTGTCTTGGTAATCAATTAGCTCATAGCTCATATTATCATCCTCAATCTGATGGGAAAACTGAGATAGTGAACAAATGTTTGGAAGGATATATTTGTTGTTTTTTATCTGATAAACAAACAAAATGGGTAAAGTGGTTACCTCTATTTGAATAATGGTATAACACTTCGTTCCATACTACAACAAACATGACCCCATTTATGGGTCTTTATGGATATCATCCACCACCCATCAAATCATATTTAAGAGAAAATTCTAAGGTTCAAGCAATGGAATAACACATCAAACATAAAAAACAAGTTCTCCAACTCTTAAAGGAGAACCTCACTCTAGTGCAGAATCAAATGAAACAACATGCATATCAACATCACATTGAAAGAAATTTTTAGGTAGGTGACTGAGTATTTTTACGGCTACAACCATACAAACAAATGTCCCTCAAACAAGCTAAGAAGGATAATAAATTATCAACCAAGTAACATGGTCATTACAAGGTGTTGCAAAAGATCGGTATTATGGAATACAAATTGGAGTTGCCTACATCTTCCTGAGTACACCCAATTTTCCATGTTTCATGCTTAAAAAAGGTTATCAATCACAAGCTTCTCATTCAAGCAGTGTTTCCAGAACTTGATGAAGAAGGAAAAATCATATTTGAGCCTAAAGTAGTCACGGAAACAAGAACCCGAAAGCTATGAAATCAATCAATTTTAGAGTATCTCATTAAGTGGAAGAATTTACCCACTGAAGATTCCACATGGGAGGATGAGAATTTTATACAAAAACATCCAAGACTACTCAAGTGTTGAGGACAACACTTTTTTGAAGGAGAGGGGCATGTTCGGTCCCTATAATACTAGTGTAGCCCCCTTATTGTTATTGTTAGTGTATCCCCCTTATTGTTATTATTTTTCCCATGTAGCCCCCATATTTTTATTGTTGTGCCCCATAGAAGCCCACTATTGTTATTGTTGTGCCCTTACATTATTATTGTTATGTAAGCTCTGATTATATTGTGACCCCTTAGAATCCTATATATAAAAAGGAGGTATTGTCATTTGTATCATCCAAGAATTGTTCATTTATATAATGTAAAGAAGGTTTCCCCCTCAAAGAGGATAATTTTTAAGTCATTGATCTATATTTTATTCTATTTTATGAGATGGTTGCATAACATAGTATCCATATTTCAATTTCCATTTAATATTATATATTCAATTAATGCAACTATATTGAGACTAATGAGCATTATATAGATAAACCCATAAGCTAAATATGGAATAAAATGTGCACAAACACATTTCAATGATCTCTTAACTTTTGTAAGAAACAATGATGTTGGGACTAATGTTTCATCCAAAATTATTGACACACCTATCTCTATTTTTCTTTGAGGTTATCCAGTCCATTAATTACTTCCGTTATTCAAATCTGTTTCACTATTATATTTATGAATTTGTTCATTTAATGCAACTATAGTGAGACTAATGATCAATATTTGGATAAACCCATAAGCTAAAGGTGGAATAAAATGTGCACAAACACATTTCAATAAACTCTTAACTTTTGTAAGAAATAATGATGTTGGGACTAATGTTTCACCCAAAATTATCTAAGCACCTATTTCCATTTTTCTCCAAGGTTATCTAGTACATTAATTACTTCCCTTGGTCGTATTCAAATGTGTTTCATTATTAGATTTATGAATTTTTTCAAGCATTCAATAATTTATATCTATTACTTTTTGGATACGAGGAAGGTACTAAGAAACAATGTTGCATATTAAACTTGTTTTTTTATTGAACTAAATATATTAAATTGACAATTTTGGATAAAATAGGCCGTTGCTTTTCTTAAAATAATGTAAAATTCTTTAATCAGATATTTGACCTATACTGTTAGCTTTCAAGTTACTCCAAAAGTGTTTACACTTGGAGTTGTTTAATGATATTTGTGGCACATGGTATATGTTTATCCCTAGGACAATATATGATGGATTTGCACATGGGATATGGTTTGCAATAGACTTTCACATTAGATATGACTTTCTTGCTTGGAATTTTCCCTAATGCCATTGGAGATCTCTTGATAGTGTGGCATCCTTTATGATGGCTACATGGATATGGTTTATTTCTTGGAGAACGCCCTACATAGGGGGAGGATATTTTTGCATCTTGGATAAGGAAATCATCTCCTATATAGTATGGGGTATCTTGGGTTCTTGTATGGAGGCTTGGAGTTAGCTTGTGGATACATAGATTGTGACAATGTTAAAGCAAGGGGACTGGACACAATGGAGTACATGGTTTAGGAGTATTGATGGATTCTTTGGAATATTGTAGAATTGTTAGACATGTTACCACAAAATATAGCAGGCCTAGTGAAAACCCTCTATAGGTAGATCCAAACCTCGTGGAAATAAGAGATCAAGCACCATTGTCACCTCGACAAATTTTTTCCAGCTATTTAGTGGATAATTAAACCATAAGGGAGGCTTCCTATATATGGATCACCTAGAAGATATTTAATAAGAATTTTTCATGGTGATGTAAAGGTTTAATGATTGGGATAGGGTACTAGTGGAGTTAAGAGGGGCCAAGAAACTTTTTCCAAAGTTCAAGCACTCTATCCGTAGACCACTCAAGTAAATTATAGCATTGATATAAATTAGGGTTTGATAGATTTTCAAAGATATGGCATGAAATGTCATATAAAAGCTAGAAGAAATAACATTACAATGATAGGTCAACCAAGGAGCAAGATTATCAATTAGATATGAAAAATTTAGGGTTTGAAATGGAATTTTTATGGTTGAAACATACATAAAACAACAATATAAATGATGATGTGAGCCCTAAAATTAGAATTTTATAACACAATAAATGATATATATATATATATATATATATATTTACTAATTATTAAATGTGATACCTACTAAAATGGAAATAATGCATCAAGAAAAATTACATTTTACAACATTTGAAGGAAACTCTAACCCTGACCCTAGATATCTAGAATTTTAGAGAGAAGAGGAGAAAGATAGTTACAAGAGAGAGAGATATCAACACCTCCTAGAGTAGTGCCTTTATCGAAATAGAAAATGGAGTTACTAGGGAAAATTTAACGAATACAACCTTTATGAAGAGGATGTGAGCATAGTATGCTCTTCCTAAAAACCCTAGCGACTTCCTTAAGAAGGAGTTTTAAGTTCAATAGATGCACAATTCAGGTTTCTCTTGAAGCATTAAAGGAAAAAAATTGCACACGACATAAGGAATCAAAATTTCAAGATAAATATAACAATTTCACACACAGGAAAAGGCCAAAGTAGCCCACACATGTGAGAGAAAACTGGTCTCCACCATAACAACATTCTCCAAAATGGGAAAAAATGCATCAAGGAACTAAGGCAATGGTCCAAGAGTGCTCCTCACTCCAAGAAAACCTCAAAGTGCATGTGCACATCTCCAAAAGGCACCTCCTCCATTATGACAACATTCAAATAAGCCCTACATCACCCTTTTCATGCATGTGGGAGTGTTGTGTGTAATGTCCCTGATTTTGTGAGTGTGGAAATTACTAAGGAGTTTTGCCCAATTTTCATGATCCTAATAAAAATGGGTAAATATTATTTTATTAGAGAAAGGTGGTGAATATTACTTTAATAGAGAATGTTTACAAATATTATTTTATTAGGAAAGAATATAAAATATTATTTATTAGAAAAGGGGGAATAAGCCACTTAGTGGAAAGTGGCCCCCACTAATAAAATAATATTGAAAAGGGAATCCAGAAGCTTGGAGAAGACTCAAGGAAATTTTATAAAAGGGGAGTGGACTCATTTTTCTAATATATCATATCCGATCATTTCTCATTGTTATTTAAAAGAACATGAGTTTCAGAGCGAGGGTTTCAAGTGAAATCCTCACTCTAGTTTTAGTGGATCTCTTTCCACCCTAGCTAGAATTTCTCCTTATTCGATGGGCATTATTTTCCACCCTAGTTAGATTGATTCCAATGTTTAATTTCAAAGGTCTAACTGAATTGGTTTGCGTAGGAGTTTCAACATTGTGGATCAAAATTTTTATTGCAGCAAGGTAGGCTCCAAGTGCCAAAGGGGTTAAATTCTTCAAAGGAAAATTTTATCTCTCTAAGAAGGCTGAATACTCAGTTATTGGAGGGCTGAATCTTGGAGAAAATTACCAAGTTTGAGTTGTGTGATAAGGGTTTTTTTTTTCCATCTAAACCCTAGGCTAAATCATATCATTTAGAGGGGTCATGTGGTATCTCCTCAAATAAAAATATTCTCTAACATTGGAGGTTGAAATTTAGGTAAATCACACAGAAGCCATGGATTCATATGGGACATATTTATAGGAACAGATTTTATAGGTAGGAAAATAGAATGATAGGTACCAACAACCTAAGCACAGGTTACAATAGTAGTGTACAAGTGATCAATATGTGCATTATCATCTCACGATGGATGGTTTGGTTAGATATGGGGTAACTCAAGAAGCTTCTCTTGAGGGAATTTCATGTAAAGTCATATTCAAGTCACCCTAGATATAAAAAAAACTCTAACATTTGTGAAGAAGTTCTACTGTTTTACGAATTTGAAGAAAGAGGTGGTTGAGTTAATCTTGAGGTGTTTGGATTGTCAATAGGTAAAAGCAAAGTGTAAGCATCCAAGTGGTTTACTACAACCAATTTTGATTCCATAATGGAAATGTGAGGTAATTTCCATGGATTTCCATCACAGGTTTTCCGAGGGCATCTAGACAGCATGATTCCATCATGGTTTTGGTTGACAGGTTGACCAAGATAGCTAGCTTCATTCCAATGAAGTCTACTAATTTATATAGTGAGGTAGATCAAGTATTCCTCAGAGAG
Source organism: Pinus albicaulis (assembly GCA_034641835.2). Taxonomy (NCBI): domain Eukaryota; kingdom Viridiplantae; phylum Streptophyta; class Pinopsida; order Pinales; family Pinaceae; genus Pinus; species Pinus albicaulis. Next base: position 270,783,330 of record CM076570.1, on the reverse strand, counting down.
ATAGTGAGATTGCATGGTATTCATAAGAATATTATATTTAATAGAGATGCCAAGTTCACTTCCAGGTTTTGGAAGGAGTTATTTGTAGGTTTGGGTACATATTTGGCCTTTACTACAACTTATAATCCATAGATATATGGACAGATAGAGACGGTCAACAAGATTTTGGAAGACATGTTGAGAACGTATTTTATGCACCAATAGAGGATATGGAAGGAGTACCTTCCACTGGTTGAGTTTTCTTACAACAATAGGTATCAAAATTCACTAAGGATGATTTTATTTGAGGCACTTTATGTGTGGAGTTGGAATACTCCCATCAGCTAGATTGATCCAGTGAATAGGGCATTGATAGGACTAGACATGTTGGTAGAGATAGAACAACAAAAGCAGGTTATCAAGAAGAATCTAAAGGAAACAAATGATAGACATAAGATTTATGCAGTTCTGCAACCTGGGGTATTTAATAAGTTTCAGGTTGGGGATCATGTGTACTTGTGCATCAATCCCAAGATGAGCACCTTGAGGATTGGGTCATGTGCTAAGTTGACACCTCGGTGTTGTAGGCCTTTCAAGATACTTGAGAGGATTGGAGCAGTAGCCTACAAAATTGAGCTACCTCTAATGGTCAAATTCCATGATTTTTTACATTTTTATTGCTTAAGATATATGTGAAGGATGTTGATCATGTGATTGATTGGTCTCTATTCTAGGTGGAACCAAAAGGAGAATTTCGGTTGGAACCTCAGTGCATATTGCATCGGAAACAACTCATGCTTTGGAACTGACCAATCGAGCAAGTTAAAGTGCAGTGGAAGCACTTTGGGCTTGATGAAGCTACATGAGAGATGGTTGATTAGATGCAGGCTAAGTATCCTTCATTGTTTTTCAGTTGAGGCAAAGGATTTTTGGTATATGTACATATCTATGTATGGTTTTTATAGTAAATATTGCATCAAGCTAAGTTATAAAGCTCCATGGGAAGTATGTCTTGATTTTCAGTGGTATTATTGGTTATAGGTGTCATAGAACACCGAGGAAAGTGTTCCCCTAAGGGGGAGGGGTCTCTAATAGCCCCAAGTTAAAATTTCATGTAAAGTTGAGAAACGAAAAATAAGACCAAGGTCATGGGACATGTATTCCAAGTTGAATGTTGGGAAAAAATTCCTAGTGGGAATCACTTGTTGTTTATTATGGCTAAGGAAGTTGGCAAAGGATTTGGAAAGGAAAAGAGGAATTAATTGGAATTTACTTATGAGAATAAAATAAAATAGGGGAAAAGGAAGATGTGAGGTCAGAAGTTCTCATGAGAGGGAAATTAAAGGAAAAATAGATGGAAATGAATAAAATAGAGGCCTCAATAATAAAAATGCCTATGAGGATCAGTTCACAACCTTTTGTCAGCTCAGTTTTGGAGCTCTCTCTATTCTCTCATACTATTGCAAGCTTAGAGCATTATTGGAGCAATCTAGCATTGGGAAAGGAAAGAAAAGGAAGAAAAAGGGAAGAAAAGGAAGGACAAGCAAGGAAGGTTAGATCAAGCAACTTCAACAGGAAGACTTGTAGGTAATAGCTTGCATGTTTTATTTCCTATCTGGTTTATGAATGCATGGTACATGTATTTGTGTATTTAGTTCTCTTGTTGCCACTGGAATGGTTTTTTTTGGGTATGAGAATGGTTTCAACCTTGCCTTTCCATTTCTAGATATCCATGGAGTGATGGGATTCTTTTGTTTGTTTGAGCTTTAGATTGTTGGAAGGTTTTGGAACAGGGTGAGGTGGTCTCAAGAAAATTCCCAAGGATTGGGGGTCGAGGTGTTTTAATCTCTGAGAATCCCTTGATAGGTGGGTGGAGACAAGGTATTGGTGAAGAAACTCTCAGGCACCCAAGCTTGTTTTGGTCTTAGTGATCTCTTGACTGGTTTTGGTGGGATCGTGGTAGCCTAGTTCTTTATGTTTTGGTTTTCTTATGTGATCTCTTGAATGGTTTTGGTGATATCATGGGAGCATGATGGTGGAGGTGGTTTAATCTTCAGTAATCCCTGATTGTTTATGTCTTTAGCTCCCACATTCATGCTTGGAATATGGGACGAGGTGATTAGATGAAATAAATATTTGGTTTAGCTCAATATATGGTTAGGTGGTACGTGGAAGTCCCTGAATTGGTTGGCTTTTTCATATGTTAATAGGAGATTTTTTTCTATTGTATTCTATGAGTACTTGTACTTGTTATTATGTGGCTTTGATGGTTGTTCTATCATGGTTATTATTCTCATTATATGCTGGTTATAAGCATGGTTCCAAAAATAGGTTCTAGCTATGGCTCTTGATATGTTCTGATTAGTTGGTGAATGGCTAATGAATGCATGAGCTAACAAATGTTATTGAAAATATTATGAAATGTAATTTGATCTTCTTGGTGATTCCCAGATAATTTGCATACCCTTATGTTCATATATTCATTTGTGACCTGTAGATTACATGTTCACCATATGTTTAACAAAATGACTGTCATGGTTAGGCCTGGTTAGGTCAAGTCCTTAATCAAGTTTTGTATGAATGGATTTGTCCTGATGTTATTTACCATTTTGGAAAGTATCATCGATTTATGAGAAGTGGTATGGAGACCATCCTGAAAACAAAAATCTATTCATGGGGCACTTAGAGTGATGATATTTGTTGATGATGTTTCCCAACGAAATTTCTCTCCTTCAACCACATGGGGATCGTGTGTGCCTCCAAAAAATGCACTCTTAGAAGGCTAATTGACCTTGAAAAATATGATATCATATTTTTACAAGAAACCATCAGGAATGGTTCCAATTTTTCTTCCTTGTTGGAATCTATGTTTGGAGGATGGAGTTTCATTGGTTTACATGTACAAGGGGAATCCAGGAGTCTTTCCCTAGGATACCAGTCCATATCCATAAATTTCATAAAATATTGAAGCATTAAGTCTAAACTGGTGTTAGATATTTTTTTTAGACCTGGGTACCTCTTTGATACTCATTAATACATATGGTCCCTATTTGAATTGAATAAAAGTATGGGACAAATTCTTTGCCAAATCCCTGATTTCTTTGAACTCCCACATCATAGGGGGGTCTGGATTTTTCATTGGGGTTTGATGAAGTTTGGGGACCTAGAGCCATTTATAACCCTCTAACGGATTTATTTTCCCAACATTTAGAAGAAAAAAAGCTAATGGATGTTGAGCCGGCAAAGATTAAAGAAACATGGAGGAATCGATAAACTGGGGATGATCGGGTTGCTAATACATTGGACCGTTTTCTTATTTCAGAAGCCCTTATATCTTGATTTAATCTATTTATTTAATGTGTCTATTCTTGAGGGGAGCCTAACCACTCACCTATTTTATTGGAAATCAAAGGGGTTTATTCCACACCAACCATCTCTTTCAATATGAATTCTTCCTAGTTAAAACATGCATACTTTTTCACTCTAGTAAATAATCATTGGAATTTATTTGATCCATCTATTGGAAATTATGTTGCTAAATAGTTTGAAAAAAACATGAATCCCATCAATTTTATTACCAAAGATTTGGATTTCATAAAAAAACAAGTCGAATATTTGGAAATTAGAGAAGTGGAGGAAGAACTCTAACATATTTCGAACATGGGAAGGGAAGGATTTTTAGATGATGTTTCCAAAGGAAATCTACATAGTTTGGAATTCAAAAATAAAATATTGTTTGAGTCAATTGAAGCAATGAGGAGACTCAAAAGAAGATCCATATGCCTGGAAAATGGGGACGAGAATACAATTTTTTTTCAATCTTATGCCAAAGGTCAAAATTTGACCAACACCATATGGATTCTTGAAGATCCATATGGCAGAGAAATACGTAGTTTTAAGATCTAACAACCTTTAGTAAGAGACACTTTCAAGGAATCCTCAAGGCAGAGGAAAGAGTAAATATTGTGGAAGTCATCATATTTGAATAGTTCTTTCCCAGTTTTGTGGAGGAGGAAGACAACCAAGCATTGTTAGAGGAATTATCAGAATATGAGCTCCAAGTGGTATTACATTCCTTCCAAAAATATAAAAGTATAGGTCTTGAAAGATGGGCGGTGGAGTTTTTCTTAGGAATTTTTGACATCATTAGGAAAGACTTGTTGCGATTTTTGGAAGAATCACGCAAGTATGGGTGTATCATACCATATTTAAATACAACATTCATTTATCTTCTTCTAAATTCTGACAACCCTTCTTATTTCGATGATTTTTGCCATATATCACTATGTAATTTCATATACAAGGTTATAGGAAAAGTAATAGCAAGGAGATTAAAACCAATTATATCCAAGGGTCATCTCTCAAGAATATTTTGGGTTTTTGGAAGGCATGAAGATCCATGAAACCATTGGGGTAGCTCAGGAAATAATTCACAACATTAAAATATTGATCTCTCAGAATCCTATGATTGGATGATTTGGCTATATATCAGATTGATTTAAACTCATGTTGGTTTTAGTCCGGAAGTGATCATGTAGATAATGAGTTGTCTACAAATAGTGTATTTTGTGGTCCTAATCAATGGATAAACTTCCCTTTTTTTCCATGTTGAAAGGGGATTGAGGAAGGGCTATCCTCTTCTTCCCCTTTTATTTTTACTAGTAGTAGAAGGGTGAAGCAGAATGTTGTCAGAGGCTAAAAGATGAGGTAATTTCCAAGGCACATAATTTCTTAAGAATTAGCAATCACTAACCTTCTTTTTGTGGATAATATCCTTATTTTTTTCAATGGCTCTAATTGTGATGTTAATAAAATATTTGAAATCCTCAATATTTTTTGGAAAGCTACCAAAATGCTTATTAATGCTAGTTTGTTCTCCATTTCCTTCCATAATTTCAAGGAAGAAGAAATACAACACTCCTAAGATGTTTTTTCCTTATGAAATTAAGAACCTCAAAGAAGGCCTGAAATATTTGGGCTTTCACTTAAAGCCTATTTTTATGGGAAATAAAGTCAAATATGTGTCAAAGGCCATTCTGGTTTACTAGATGTCTCTCACCTAGATTACCAAATCACTCTAGAAAGTATAAGAAGTATCTACTTTAAATTATTATGGGCATGGATTCAATATTAGAATGTCCTTGGTGGGTTATTTGGTCAAAAATTTCTACTCCTAAACTTCTCAGGGACTAGGGGCTAAATTTATTTTTTTTGTTCTCAAAAGCATTAGCGGAAAAGTGTGGGTGGAGATTCCTCTCAACACACAGTCTTTGGTGTCTTTGGATACCAAAAATACATAGCGTAAATCTCCCTTGAGAATTGGGTTAGAAGACCAGAAAAAATGTGTTCCAACATATTTGTGATATGGACATCAGTGCTATATTCATTTAATATTATTGATGCAGGCCTTGCTTGGTAGATAGGTAATGGATATAAAGGTATAATTGGCTCATTTCTTTGGCCTTATAGTGGCATGATGCACATACTCCCTTAACTTTTAATTGATTTCCTGCAGGACATAGGCATTTTGAAACTCTCTCATTTAGATAATCTCGATAACACAACATTGTGGCACCAACGTTTGAAATCGAATAGAGAATTAGGTTTGGAGGATGTATATAATGAGGCATGGAATTAATATCTGGAATCTCTTTCTGCAAGACACATTAGATTTGTGATCAGGGAGGATGAGCTTGTTTTGGATTTCTCACCATTCAAGGTGTACACTCATAAAATATGATAAATTCATCTCAAGGTGGCTAGAATAAAAATGTGCTCAAATGGTGGTAGAAATTGGTATGGTGCTCAAAATGTTTGGCCAAGGCATGCATCTTCATCTGTTGCATTCTTGAATCTAAATTTCTTACCTGGGATATTATTCAAAGGAGTTCAAGATTGGCCATTGTTGGTGCCCTTTATGCAAGGCTCATGAGGAATCAATATTGTATTTGTTCCTAGAATGCCCTTTTTCCTCTCAGGTTTGGTTTTCTTGTAAATTGGTTATGAGACATCATTGCGAAAGGATTGGTGCCACGATCGAGGAATCTTGGAGGTGATGGTATTTATCACCTCATACAATAATGCTCAAATCCATTCCTTTCATTATTTTTTAGGGATTAGGGATTTCAAGAAATAAAGCTATAGTTCAAGATTTACCCTCATCGCCTAAGTGGGTGACTATCGAAGGCTTGGAAATATTGGCACATTTTCTGCAAATAAAGGACTCTCCCCTCTTCGATGTGTTATTGAAGAATCCCCAGATGTATCACACCCTTGGGCTTATTTCAAAAGTGTGTGTCAAAGTGATGATCATATATGTGGCAGAAAAACTATCCTTCATCTTTTCGAACCTCACTCCTTCCACATAAAAATGGGATTACGCAAGGGCACAAATAATCAAGCCAAACTTTTGTCCTACAAAAACGTACTTTCCTTTGTAAAGGAAAAATGAGTCACACACTTACAATTTTTTGGAAATTCAATTCTTGTGATAAACTCAATAAAAAATGTTCAACAACGTCAAAATATTTTACTTGTCCCTATATTAGAGGAGATATTTTGGCTAATGGATAATTGCGAAAGTATTGCATGCTTTCATACTTACATGGAGAGGAATGTAGAAACTGACCTGCTATAAAAAGTTGGAGTCTTGTTGGACAAAGGATTATGGAAAAACTTAGAGCAAGAGGGGGAAGAACATTTTGAGTACTACCATAGACCCTTTGTAGAGAGACTTGAGCCATAGGGTCCACAATAAGAGTAATATACTTTTTGAAAACTCTTAGGGTCCACAATAGGCTGAAGGAAGGCGAGATTTAGGGTAACACCAAACCACGCTCAGTCTGGTAGCTAGCCCTACCAGAACAGGAGAGGGCTCTCTCCGGGTCAATCTCAGCGAAAGGTATTAAATGGGGCTTGAGATGACTGAAATGAGTGCTAATTTTAGGCTAGGTATATTAATCAAGGAGTTTAGAATGATTTTTAGGGGTTTTTTTTGGAAAAAGGGAAAGGCAGTTTTGGGCTTGGGGATGAGGCCAAATTCTTGCAGAGTTCAAGTTGGGGCAGGGAAGGCAATGGCTTTGATGTCTTAGATTCAATGAATGGATGGAAAAGATTGCTAAGGAGTTGAAAAGGGAAAGAGGGTGTAAGGATCCTCTTCAAACTGACGAAAACATATAAAACTAAAAAAAAGTTTAAGGCAGAGCACCAGCAAACAAATGAATTCTACCTTAGTTACTCATTTGTTTAATTCAGGAGCAAAGAGAAGGGAAATGGCATACATATAACATTAATTAAACTTACAGATACATGGAGAAAAACATCATCAAAACTCAGAGCCACAAGGATCCCAACAAGTGCTGCAAAACCCTGGTCTTTCCTTTGTCAAAAATGCTGAAATGAATATACAATGAGGTGCCAAACTATTCCCAAGAGTCCAACCCTGAAAATCTCTGAGAAAATACATCATATAGACATTCATAACCCATTCCCATGCCTCTAGGGGTCGAGCTCATCCTTCTAGGGGTTGTTTCAACCAATTCTAAACTAGGAACTGAAATCGAGGCAATCAAACAACTTGCCTCTATATGGTAGGAAACCGATTCATTCATTTAATTTTCACTTTTTAGTGAATGAATCCTCTAAAACAAGTAAAAATGAGCCAAAATTACATCATAATCATCAAATTACATCAATATAGATCAATATTTACATCAAAAAGTGAAACTAGTCAAAACTGGGCGAATTTCTGAGCTGAAAAGTAAAAATGAAGCCAAATTCCTCTATGTGCCGCGCCCAAAAACTCAATGCACCACACCACTTTGAGACTATTTTTGAGGCACTTCTTGAAGTCCAAATTGAGCTCATGATAGCTCGTTAGAAATCCCTTCATGTCTGATATCCATCCCAAGTGGAATTTTTGGATTTGCATGTCATTTTCCCCTCCAAAACTACAATCTCCCAAGACTGGTTCCTGTTGGTGCAAAAAGTGGCAGAAAGGCCATTTTTGGAGTGTTTTTGACCTTTTAAACCACCCAGAACTTGATGAAATATCTCAGCCATTCTTGAGCATGCATAATTTATCATAACAAACTCAAAAATATCAATTTTTCCTCCAGAAGATGTCCCAATCATAAGCGCGCGCCAAGTGGCGCGACGCGTCGGGCAGAAAAACCTGTTTTGCAACCAAAATTTCAAAAATGAAAACATTTACTCCAAATTTTCTGAAATTTGGAGTGAAGGTCCCCCATCATGTGCCATGCTTAGCCAAAGAAAATTCGGCCAAGATTTGGAGTGGATCAGGCCTTTTCCGGCGTTTCAGTGCTCTCCTCAGCCTCGCCTTCAGGATCTTCATCCTAGCTCTGCAAACGTGTGTGCGGGCCCAATAGTGGTTCTTCATGTTCCTGAGCAAGTCTTTGTCCCTATTGGCCTTCGCCAACAGCTTATCAAGATGAATTTTGACTCTCTCAAGCCAAATCTGCCGCTCAAAAGGTGTCATGTCAATTGGTTTCTTTCGGGCCAATTCTCGATCTTCACGGATTCTTTGCAACTCCGTGAGTGTCTGCTGGTCCTCCAGTTGTTTATTCCGCTGCTCCAAGTAATTTATAACCCACTTAGCTCTCTGCAACTTCTCGATTAGTGTGTCGATCTCAGCTTTCTGTTCCTGGATGGCCTCTCTCATCTTTGAGCTAGGAGAACTCAAATCAACATCGATGAGTGTAAAATCAGTGTCTTGGCCTCCTGAAGGCCCCTCACCGTGAATAGGCCTCTTGCCTCTGTCCTGTACCTGTACTGATGTCAAAGGCGAGACCCCTTCCACGCCAAGTGGAGATAGTACTCGTCGTGCTGCTGCAAATAAGGCTTGGGTGCCTCTCTGATAGGTAACACACACTGGAACACTGATAGGCTCTATCTCTGGAACCTCAAACTGATGTGAAGGCTCACCCTCATCATGAACAATCTCTGGAGGTGGCTAAGGGGCTGTAAAGAAGTCACGGGAAATGAACTCCTCCTATGCAATGCCCTGCAATCCAAGCTGATGTACTACAATGATTTTGATGAGCGCATAATGATAAATGATGTTATGCTGCTGCTCTGGAGTCTTCTTTTGCACAAGGTTAGTCATCCGCTCTATGTTTCGACACATGAAATATGGAATACTCATCAGTCTCACTCTCATGAAATGCATCAAAAGTATGATGTGGTATGCATAAAGGCGTGAAAACCGACCCTCACAGCTGAAGTATCTGATGATGAGTTTCATTATTGGTGCATAGGACTCCTTCAAGAATCTGAAGGGAAACACCCTGCTGAGCTGCCTCATATAACCAGGTCGGATGTATGGTTCATAATATGCTATATCCAACTGCTGTCTCTTGTTCCACTCTTCACCTATGTTCAGTATCCCGGTTGCCTAAGAAATGGTCTCTGGTGTCAAGGTGAAGTTCACTCCAGCAAGGTTTACATGACCATCACGCAAATGTAGGACAAATAAGCGAACCAACTCCTGATGATGCTGAATCTGAGAAATCATCTCACAATACTGAAAACATGACTGTTGTTGAAAGCATGCCATTGCAAGCAGGCAGGCCTGCAATTGAGTCAAGGAAGTGGGCTCTTCTTTGACGTGCCTGCCACTTTCATGAGACCTCCTTGGTACATTTAGCTCTGTGGTTGAGTCACTGTCTTGCTCATATCCTTGCTCATATGATGAATTTGTCTCTGACATGGTGCTTTGCAATGTGTACAACAAGTATATGCTGATATATATATGGTGAAAATAAGAGTTTGGTTTGTTTGAAAATGATGAATTGGTGTTTGTATTTCAATACCAAATATGGAAAATATGTACCAAGTAGGAAATGAGGGACTGTGGTAATTATGAACAGTGGAAAAAGTGGGGGTTTGTCAAGTGAAATTAATGCAATAATAGTCACTTGACTGTTGGGAATTGGGGATTTTATAAGTGATATGAAAGGGGGAGGCCTAGTAGGGTTTAGTGATAGGAAAAATGAGTACAAGGGATATGATTGGTTTTGGGACAGAGGGAATAGGAGAGGGGATTATGATAACAGTGTGATAGTGATAAGGAATATGCTTTGAAGTTCTTGGCACAAAAATCACACCCTTTAAATTTCAAATACAAAACCTAAGAGCATCTTGAAATTTTGAGAGGGTTTATCATTTTGGCATTTAAATTCTTATGTTTCACTTTCAAACTACACCAAACACCAGCTACTATCCATAACCAAAGCTCACAAACTTACTTGGATCATTAGAAAACCGAGTTGATTTGAAATTTTGGTGAAGTGGTGATGAAATTAAGTCTATCGGCTCTATGCGCCGCGCGCACACCCAGTGTGCCATGTCGGCTCTGTGCGCCGCGCTCAAGAAAATTAACACAGTCAGATTTGGCCCAATGCGCCGCGTCTTGTTTATGCGCCGTGCCTTCCTCCAATGCGCCGCGCGCACACCCAAGCACATAGTCTTAGCTCCAAAATTCAGTTTCTCCCTCTCACCTGCTCAAGTCGACTTCAATTGATCTCTTGGATGCAAATGGCATTGATACACATAGAAATATCTTTATAAAGTCATGGCTTTGATTTTTGCTTTGTAAAGACCCATTTTTGTAATGTTTTGGCTTGGCACTTTTTCATATTTAATACAAACTCTACTTTTCAAGTTTCCTCTTTAATTTTTTGGCTTGAAATGATGGCTACCTGGTTGATTTTTTACAGGGATGGTGGCATCGGATCTTCGGAAAAGGATGACCAGTGCATCTGAAGTAATTCATGACGGAAGACTTTAAAAATAAATATTTATTACAAACAACAAATTTGACGATTTCTTCCTCAAAACAGAGTTTTGAAGAAGAAACATCCTTGAGCATTATTGATGATAAAAATCTTGAAATGAAAACTTATTAAGAACCTCCCCATGGTCTGCTGGTATTATTTGACATTTCAAAGACTAAATTGACAAACCCTAGACCTAATGACTGAAAATACTCTTTTCTGACCAAAAGACCATCCATGACTGTAAATGACTGTAAAATTGACTTTGATGAACCTTGATGATCAGACACGAACCAACAGGTACATGACATGGGGGAAATTGAGACAAGACCCATCCGTTATAAAATCGATGCTCCTAGCGGGATGCAGATGACTGGATGAATGAAACACCTAAAATGAAATGTAAAAAGAGAAATTTTGATCTCTGACGGAGGGCTGACGAGACCGACTCTAACATTGGCTCCAATGGGGATGGTAGCTCCTGGGAGGTGCCAAGAACTACAGATATTTGGAAGAGTAGTCAGTGCCTTCATCCATTGGGCTATGGAGTCAAAAACTCAAACTGAAATGCATGACTGAAAACTGATGACTTGATGACAAAAATTGACTCTCACTCAACTAAAAACTGACTCGATACTTAAAAACAACTGACAAACTGGAAAAGATGCTCAAAGTAGAGCTTATTCAATACAACCTACTCTAATTGTTCTTTTCACCACCCAATCAAGTGAAATGAAACAACCAATGCAACCAAGTACGTATTGCAGCTGCTGTTTGATTTCTTCCCAAATGCTTTCTGATGCGCGGGAAAAGGGAAGAATCGAAAGGCAACTCCCATGGAAACTCAGAATCAAGTTGACTGCTGATAAACTTGCAAAGCATGAATTGACTGGATGACTTTAAGAAAACTGCGAAAGGGTCTTCATAAACATAGCCATTGATTTCCATTAACACATTACTACTCTGGTCTAAGTTATCTTCATAGCTGGATATTAAGATTTTTCTCACATCTGTGTTGTCCTTCTTTGGTGATAACAACAGCCTGCCAAAAGGATCCTGAAATTCGTGGATAACCAAACTGTGTTTCTTATTCCAAACAACAAAAGTCTCCTTTATCAATCTCCTCATATGACTGCAAACCTTGATATGAGCTTTGTAATGAAAAATATGTTAAACAATACAATGAATACGACTTTTGAATAAGATTATTATCAACATTCTTTTCTGTCACAAAGTTAGCCAATGAAGAAGAACTTTTACAGCAAACATCATCCAACACACGAGCGATAGGATCATCAAAAACTTGAGAAGACCGCTGCAATGTATCCATTGAAACTGTATGACATCCTACTGACTGTTCATCTTTTTCCTTAGAGATATTACAAAGATTCTGCTTTAAAAAATGAAATGCTTCGAAACAAAAGGGTATAGAATCTTCCTGCATCATCAAATCATGTATTTCATCTTCCACACCTTCATCTGTAATCTGACCTTCAATTTCATTTGGTGGTTGCAAATATGGAGCTAGGGAGGGTTTTGTATCCAAAATGATTTCATCAATCGCTTCAGGAGAAGATTTCTCATTAACAACTTGCTCAGGAATTTCGATATCTGTCTCATCCTCAACATTAACACTGAGAGACTGCTGATTTCTTACAGGCTGCTCATTTGAAGATTTACTATGCAATTTACCCTTCAACAACTGAAATGATTCAAAACAGAATGGTACGGAGTCACCTTGTAGCATTTGATCATATTTACCAGCTTCCATGGCTTCATCTGCAACTGGACAATCAATGGCTTTCGGGGGCTAAAAATATGAATATGAGAAGTCTTGAACAAGGCTTTCATTGCCTTCAAGATGGTCCAAATTAAGGCTTGTTGGAAGTTGATTTCTGATTGCATGGAAGTTGTCTCTGATGAACTGAAATGAGTCAAAACAAAAAGGCAAAGATCCTTCACTTACTTCAAAATTTGTTGCACTTTCCTCATCATTGTCATAGCTGATATGTATCGGTTGATCACTGTACTCGAACTACTGAAAGTGAACGTCCTCCTTCCGCAAACTAATTGCTGATTTATCTGCAAGATTAGCTTCTGTTTGGAGAACATAATCATCATCATACTGATCAAACTGAGGCAAATTAACAGTATAAAACACATCATCAAGCATACATGTCATATCAACAGCTCTCTCTTCTTCAAAATGATCTATAAAACAATCACTATGACAACTGGAGTAAGAAACAAAATGTTTTGGATCAGCAACTTGTTCTTCTTCAATTAGCGAGCCATGGGCTTGAACATTATACTCATTCTTTGTGGTGCTCTTTTGCATCATCTCTTCTACTGCACTTACCAACATGTCAAGCTTTACCTCTAGAGATGTCGATTTTTCCGGATCTATGTTTTTCATCTCTTCTTCCTTCAACCTTGCCTTTCGGATCAGCAAATAAGCCTCTACATTTACTGCACTGTTTTGTATCTCTACAAGTGTTGCAGTATTATTTTCTCTCAGCTGAAACTCCATTTCCGGATCAAAGGCACCCAGGTAGTGCAAGAGAGAAAATCTAGGAGAAGGTCTTATATCAGCTGGCATTGAAAAATAAAATTGGTTAAATCTGGCAAAAAATTATTGTACTGTCTCCCCTGGCAGTCTTTTCAGCTGGTTATACTCTTCTATAATCATGAAAAGGTTCTGTTTGATCACCCACCTGTCAAGGAAAACTTCGATGAACTGCTAGAAATCTGAGATGCTCGCATCAGGCAGGGCTTTAAACCAACTCTTCACTTTGCCTTGCAAAGAAAGAGCAAAAAGCCTAATACTAACATCTTCGTCATCAACTTCAAAAAGATCTAAAAAAGTCTCAAAAGTCTGCACATGTTTCTCAGCGTTGACGTCGTTACATTCACCATCAAATCTTGGTAGATATAGGTCATAATTTTTAGGGAAAGCATGAAGAACAAAAGGTAAAACAAGAGGTTTATACCTATCTCGGACTATAAAAGGTGCACGAGTATATACAAGAGCTACGGGATCAGTCTTGTTTTCTTTAAGCTCATCACTCTGAAGAGAGTCATCATAAGATGTGGGAAAAGTAAAGAGGCCAGGATCAAAGGGAAACTTAGTATTTACACTCTTTGAATAGGTCGAGTGAAGATTTTGATCACCTTTCTCATACAACAAATTCTGAAAAACTTTCAGGACAACTTCAAGAATAGCAAAGAAATAGTTTACAAGAAAGCAGACTAGATCCTGAATGCCATTCCACTTTAGATACCTGAACTTAGTGTAAGATCCTTCCATTTTCTCAGATTAGTCCTCCAGTGGAGTCTCTACATTGAGTTGGAGTCACCAGGTGAATGATTTCAGCCTTCTTATGTCTGATCGTTGTCCACCATCAACGATCGGATCTGAACTTGATACAAGTACTGGGGCAATACAATCTACAAGTCAAGTGTCACGTTCACAAGCTAGACCGGAGATTGACTGAAGCAGCGTTTATCTACTTCTGCTAATGCAAAGCAAAAGCGTTTCGAAGGCTACCTGGCATAAATTCAGGCTCCGTCTGTAGCTTATAAAACAAATAACACCAACAAGCAAACCATATTCGTCCCCAATATGGTTGCCACTATTTTATTGCCAAAATCCACCTTAGGCTGAAGGAAGGCGAGATTTAGGGTAACACCAAACCACGCTCAATCTGGTAGCTAGCCCTACCAGAATAGGAGAGGGCTCTCTCCGGGTCAATCTCAGTGAAAAGTATTCAATGGGGCTTGAGATGACTGAAATGAGTGCTAATTTTAGGCTAGGTGTATTAATCAAAGAGTTTAGAATGATTTTTAGGGGTTTTTGTTGGAAAAAGGGAAAGGCAGTTTTGGGCTTGGGGATGAGGCCAAATTCTTGCAGAGTTCAAGTTGGGGCAGGGAAGGCAATGGCTTTGATGTCTTAGATTCAATGAACGGATGGAAAATATTTTTGAGGAGCTGAAAAGGGCAAGATGGTGCAAGGATCCTCTTCAAACTGACGAAAACATATAAAACTAAACAAAAGTTTAAAGCAGAGCACCAACAAATAAATGAATTCTACCTTAGTTACTCATTTTTTTAATTCAGAAGAAAAGAGAAGGGAAACAGAATACATATAACATTAATGAAACTTACAGATACATGGAGAAAAATATCATCAAAACTCAGAGCCACAAGGATCCCAACAAGTGTTGCAAAACCCTGGTCTTTCCTTTGTCAAAAATGCTGAAATGAATATACAATGAGGTACCAAACTATTCCCAAGAGTCCAACCCTGAAAATGACTGAGAGAATACATCATATAGACATGCCTAACCCATTCCCATGCCTCTAGGGGTCGAGCTCATCCTTCTAGGGGTTGTTTCAACCAATTCTAAAATAGGAACTGAAATCTAGGCAATCAAACAACTTGCCTCTATATGGTAGGAAACTTATTCATTCATTTAATTTTCACTTTTTAGTGAATGAATCCTCTAGAACAAGTAAAAATGAGCCAAAATTACATCATAATCATCAAATTACATCAAGATAGATCAATAGTTACATCAAAAAATGAAACTAGTCAAAACTGGGCGAATTTCTGAGCTGAAAAGTAAAAATGAAGCCAAATTCCTCTATGCGTCGCGCCCAAAAACTCAATGCGCCGCGCCAATTTGAGCCTATTTTTGAGGAACTTCCTGAAATCCAAATTGAGCTCATGATAGCTCGTTAGAAATCCATGCCTGTCTACTATCCATCCCAACTGGAATTTTTGGATTTGGATGTCATTTACCCCTCCAAAAATGCAATCTCGCAAGACTAGTTCCTGCTGGTGCAAAAAGTGGCAGAAAGGCCATTGTTGGAGTGTTTTTGACCTTTTAAACCACCCAGAACTTGATGAAATCTCTCATCCATTCCTGAGCATGCACAATTTATCATAAAAAACTCAAAAATATCAAGTTTTCCTCCAGAATATGTCCCAATCATAAGCGCGCGCCAAGTGGCGCGACGCGTCGGGCAGAAAAACCTGTTTTGCAACCAAAATTTCAAAAATGACAAAATTTACTCCAAATTTGCTGAAATTTGGATTGAAGGTCCCCCATCATGTGCCATGCTCAGCCAAAGAAACCTCAGCCAAGATTTGGAGTGGATCAGGCCTTTTCTGGCGTTTCAGTGCTCTCCTCAGCCTCGCCTTCAGGATCTTCATCCTAGCTCTGCAAACGTGTCTGCGGGCCCAATAGTGGTTATTCATGTGCCTGAGCAAGTCTTTGTCCCTATTTTCCTTTGCCAACAACTTCTCAAGATGAATTTTGACTCTCTCAAGCCAAATCTGCCGCTCAAAAGGTGTCATGTCCCCTGGTCTCTTTCGGGCCAATTCCCGATCTTCACGGATTCTCTGCAACTCCGTGAGTGTCTGTTGATCCTCCAGTTGTTTATTCCACTTCTCCAAGTAATTTATAACCCACCGATCTCTCTGCAACTTCTCGTTCAGTGTGTCGATCTCAGCTTTCTGTTCCTAGATGGTCTCTCTCATCTTTGAGCTAGGAGAACTCAAATCAACATCGATGAGTGTAAAATCAGTGTCTTGGCCTCCTAAAGGGCCCTCACCATGAATAGGCCTCTTGCCTCTGTCCTGTACCTGTACTGATGTCGAAGGCGAGACCCCGTCCATGCCAAGTGGAGATAGTACTCGTCGTGCTACTGTAAATAAGGCTCTGGTGCCTCTCTGATAGGTAACACACACTGGAACACTGATAGGCTCTGTCTCTGGAACCTCAAACTGATGTGAAGGCTCACCCTCATCATGAACAATCTCTGGAGGTGGCTGAGGGGCTGTAAAGAAGTCACGGGAAATGAACTCCTCCCATGCAATTCCCTGCAATCCAAGCTGATGTACTACAATGATTTTGATGAGCACATAATGATAAATGTTGTTATGCTGCTGCTCTGGAGTCTTCTTTTGCACAAGGGTAGTCATCCGCTCTATGTTTCGACACATGAAATATGGAATACTCATCAGTCTCACTCTCGTGAAATTCATCAAAATTCTGATGTGGTATGCATAAAGGCGTGAAAACCGGCCCTCACAGCTGAAGTATCTGCTGATGAGTTTCATTAATGGCGCATAGGACTCCTTCAAGAATCTGAAGGGAAACACCCTGCTGAGCTGCCTCATATAACCAGGTCGGATGTATGGCTCATAATATGCTCTATCCAACTACTGTCTCTTGTTCCACTCTTCACCTATGTTCGGTATCCCGGTTGCCTGAGAAATGGTCTCTGGTGTCAAGGTGAAGTTCACTCCAGCAAGGTTTACATGACCATCATGCAAATGTAGGACAAATAAGCGAACCAACTCCTGATGATATTGAATCTGAGAAATCATCTCACAATACTGAAAACATGACTGTTGTTGAAAGCATGCCATTGCAAGCGGGTAGGCCTGCAATTGAGTCAAGGAAGTGGGCTCTTCTCTGACGTGCCTGCCACTTTTATGAGACCTCCTTGGTACATTTAGCTCTGTGGTTGAGTCACTGTCTTGCTCATATCCTTGCTCATATGATGAATTTGTCTCTGACATGGTGCTTTTCAATGTGTACAACAAGTATATGCTGATATATATATGGTGAAAATAAGAGTTTTGTTTGTTTGAAAATGATGAATTGGTGTTTGTATTTCAATACCAAATATGCCAAATATGTACCAAGTAGGAAATCAGGGACTGTGGTAATTACGAACAGTGGAAAAATTGGGGGTTTGTCAAGAGAAATTAATGCAATAACAGTCACTTGACTGTTGGGAATTGGGGATTTTATAAGTGATATGAAAGGGGGAGGGCTAGTAGGGTTTAGTGATAGGAAAAATGAGTACAAGGGATATGATTGGTTTTGGGATAGAGGGAATAGGAGAGGGGATTATGATAACAGTGTGACAGTGATAAGGAATATGCTTTGAAGTTCTTGGCACAAAAATCACACCCTTTAAATTTCAAATACAAACCCTAAGAGCATCTTGACATTTTGAGAGGGTTTATCATTTTGGAATTTAAATTCTTATGTTTCAATTTCAAACTACACCAAACACCAGCTACTATCCATAACCAAAGCTCACAAACTTACTTGGATCATTAGAAAACTGAGTTGATTTGAAATTTTGGTGAAGCGGTGATGAAATTAAGCCTGTCGGCTTTGTGCACCGCGTCGGCTCTTTGCGCTGCGCTCGAGCAAATTAACACAGTCAGATTTGGCCCAATGCGCCGCGTCTTATGGATGCGTCGTGCCTTCCTCCAATGCGCTGCGCGCACACCCAAGCACACAATCTTAGCTCCAAAATTCAGTTTCGCCCTCTCACCTGCTCAAGTCGACGTCAATTGATCTCTTGGATGCAAATGGCATTGATACACATAGAAATATCTTTATAAAGTCATGGCTTTGATTTTTTCTTTGTAAAGACCCATTTTTGTAATGTTTTGGCTTGGCACTTTTTCATATTTAATACAAACTCTACTTTTCAAGTTTCCTCTTTGATTTTTTGGCTTGAAATGATGGCTACCTGGTTGATTTTTTACAGGGATGGTGGCATCGGATCTTCAGCAAAGGATGACCAGTGCATCTGAAGTACTTCATGATGGAAGACTTTAAAAATACATATTTATTACAAACAACAAATTTGACGATTTCTTCCTCAAAACAGAGTTTTGAAGAAGAAACATCCTTGAGCATTATTGATGATAAAAATCTTGAAATGAAAACTTATTAAGAACCTCCCCATGGTTTGCTGGTATTATTTGACATTTCAAAGACTAAATTGACAAACCCTAGACCTAATGACTGAAAAGACTCTTCGCTGACCAAAATACCATCCATGACTGTAAATGAATGTAAAATTGACTTTGATGAACCTTGATGATCAGACACGAACCAACAGGTACATGACATGGGGGAAATTGAGACAAGACCCATCCGTCAGAAAATCGATGCTCCTAGCGGGATGCAGATGACTGGATGAATGAAACACCTAAAATGAAATGAATTAAGAGAAATTTTGATCTCTGACGGAGGGCTGACGAAACCGAATCTAACATTCTTCATAGTTGCAATAAGTAAATTTGAGTTGTTGATGTAACTCATTGTTGATTGTCCTCCATCATTTGAGGAGCAGATTTTGTACTTTGAGATTTCCATAGTTGGAAATTCTTTTGAGTCATTTGTATTCTTTGAAATTAAGTTGCATCACATTGTAAACGGGTGCATTTTCGGTTGAAGCCGACACCCTTTATTTTTTTAGCCTAAATTGTTGAAATGGCTAAAATCAATGAGGCATTAGAGTTGTTGAATAATCTCATTCATTCCAATGTTGATGATATGATAAAAATGAGCAAGAATGCTCTTTGTAACATTCAAAGTTGTTTGCAAGATGCACAAGAAAAGATTGAGTTTTTGCAGTTGGAATCTCAGCTTCAACAAGATGAACTTCAACAAAAGAGTCACCATTCTGAACTTGTTTCTGTTCAGAATATTGAGAAGGACTCTCATAAGAAGAAAGAAGATAAAGTTCTAGTTGATTCACATTTAGTTCCTTGCACAAGAGCAGATGTACATGCAGATGCAGCAGTTCAACCTGCACTTCTCAAGCCCATCATCAGACCTTGGGAAGAGCTTGTCCACAACAAGCATCGAACTGGTCTTGGATATGAAAAGTATGTGACCTTTCATATTCTAGACTACACCAAGCCCATCATATTTCAGAGTGCTGGATTCTTGTATGATAGTTCATCTGCAGCTGTCCCAGATCCTGCTCCACAACAACAACACCAGATTGTAAAATGCCAACATTGTGATCGAGTTGGCCATATGAAAGATCACTGTTTTGATCTTCATCCATGAAAGCACTGTGGTCGGCACACTCATTCTTCAGACAGATGCTTCAAAAACAAGCCTCCTGCAAGAACAAATATTCATCTTGGATGGATCGCTTCTTGGCAATGGGCATCAGCAGCTAAGAAGATGTTTAAGACACACGTCAGAACTTGTTCACAGATATTGAACAAACTTGCAGTTGAGTTTTCGCCATCATCTCACCTTGTCCCTGACAGGGGGGGGAATGGTGGTCATGTACAAGCTTCGACCTCAGATCAAGCGAGCCTGAGCCACAATCTCTCATTCCATGTTCAGAGTTGTAGCAAGAGACACAACAGTCCAAGCGAGCCTGAGCCACAATTCGTCATTCCAGATTCATAGATGTAGCCAGAGACACGGATTCCCATGAGCATGCCTTCGGTTGGTGGACAACCTTAAACCATCATCTTTGGTTGGTGGACAACCTTAAACCACCACAAGTTGTAGACCTCCCTTCTTTTAGGTTGAAGGTCTCCCTTTCATATATGAGGAACACTTCCTCTAGCAGAAGCCTTCAGATTCTTGCCATCTTTGGTTGAGTTCCAAGAAATGCTTCAAGCATTCCAGAGTTGTTGGTAATCCTAAAACCATCACAAGTAGTAGACCTCCCTTATTTTAGGTTGAAGGTCTCCCTTTTTTATGAGGGACAATTCCTCTAGCAGAAGCTTTCAGCTTCTTGCCAGTTTTGGAAGAGTTCCAAGAACTGCAACAAGTTTTGTGTTCCAATGTTGGTGGTCATCCTTAAACCACATCTTTTTTCCAAAATTTTAGAGAGTTGATTCAGCCCAAGTGCTGCCATGCATACTTTGCAGATTTTTATTACAACTCTCTTCTTGGACTCACACATACCCCTTCAGATTAAGGGGGGATGTTGGAACTCCTAATCCTACATGGGTAGGTGTGGAATGCGAAAAGTCACAATGGAGTCCAAGTGACCTTGGAATATGAAACCAAGAGTCACACCATTGTACTATAAATGTACATCTTTGTATAATGGAAAATATGAGCTACACGCTTATCCTTCATTGTCTTGAGTTTCTTGTTGTGTTGTGTGTGTTTATCTTTCCTCCACACCGTGTATGTTTAACAAAGATAAATGTGATAGGGTAGCATTTTTTGATGGAAATTTTATTGTTTGGGAAAAGGGATCTTGTTAATTTTGGACAAATAGATCAAAACTCCATGGTGTGATGCTCAGATGAAGATGCCAATATTTTTATTCGACTCCTCTTTCGGAGAGGTGCAAGATCGATCTAAAGATCATCTTTATCCGATGAGCAGAACATTTATTTTGAATTTATTCAAAATATGTGCAGATCAGCCTGAAGGTTTTGTGCCCCAGTAGTTGTGTCACACACCCTCATTGATGGATATATATTGGTCAATGTTGGAGGAAATTTTCACTCATCACATCCTCACACATTTCTATCTCCTCATCTGATTGGTTTGATTACTTGGAGGCTCCTCTTCACACGTGGGAAAATTTCAGCAAGTAGCATTTTTTGTTTTCGGCCTAGGGTTTTTGTAGCAGTGTTGACCAGCATTGAATTTTGTCAACACAAGTTCAAATGGACCTGAAACTCTCCCAAACTTTTGATTTTCCAAATCTGCATTTGTTGGCACTATTCCCGGGGCTAGACGTTGACTTTGACTTGGCTGCACTGACCTAGCTGCGGTTGTTGTTTGCATTGATTGGTTGAATTTTGAGTTGACTGTTTTGGCTCTCCTAGAGGGTTGTGTGACACTTCTGGTTGGTTGACCATATTGAGACTTTGTTGGTTGAAGCATCCTACCGACCATCGTAACGCACAAACACACTTATATATTTTGGTTTGTCTTTTGTCGATCCACTGGTATGTTCTATCAGCATTTTAATTTATTTTTTATGTGATTGCTAACTGATATTGGGATAAAAATTAAAGTTTCATCAAGCATAGAACATCTACAAAAATTTACATGGTATTAGAGCTAAGGTGAAGGCAAATCCCTAGTTTGTAGCAATCACCGAAGAAGAGCATGGGTTCCTCAAATTACAATCACTTTAAGGCTGATGACAAATTGACTGGGAAGGATGAATTCCATGCCTGGAAGATGACATTGGATCTTATGTTGGAAGACCAAGATGTCATGGACTATGTGCAAGGTAAAATTCAAGAGCCTCCATCCACTGCAACTGTTGCTGCCAAAACAAAGTACAAGAAGGGAGAAATCAAAGTGAAGCTGATGATCAGGGACTCTATTCGTAAGAGTCTGGTTGCCTACATCTCTAAGCTGGGCACATCCAAGGAGATGTATGATAAGTTGGTCAACATGTTCAAGGCCAACAATGTGAATCAAGTCCTATTCTTCAAGAATCAATTAAAGAATCTGAATAAAGGCAGGGATGAATCTGTTCAACCATATTTTCTAAAGCTGACCGAAATCAGGAATAATCTATTGACTATTGGGGAGACAGTAGCTGATCGAGAGATGGTTCTCACCGCACTTGGAGGTCTCTCATCTGAATGACATGTATTCAACACTACCATTCTCAATAACAATGTGATACCTAATTTTGATGAAGTATTATCGAGATGCGTACAAAAAGAGACAAGGATGAAGGAATATGAAAATGAAGGAAATGTTGCCTTCGCTGCTCATACTATGAAGAAGAACTTTGGTGGTCCAAGGATCAAAGGAAGAGCAGGGGCCCAAGGAAATAAGGGAAAGTGTTCCACTTATCACAAGCCATGTCACTATGCTAGAGAATGCCCTTTGATCAAGAAGGATTCTCCTGATGATGATGACAATAACAACAACCAGAGGAATGGAAATCAAAGGA
The DNA here is from genome assembly GCA_034641835.2 of Pinus albicaulis. Classification (NCBI taxonomy): domain Eukaryota; kingdom Viridiplantae; phylum Streptophyta; class Pinopsida; order Pinales; family Pinaceae; genus Pinus; species Pinus albicaulis. Next base: position 270,760,831 of record CM076570.1, on the reverse strand, counting down.
ACAACAGGTTCAAGGGGAAGATAAAGGCTACCTCCGGTGGAAATGTTCAACCTTTCAAAAAGTTGAGAAATTCCAAGTATGAGGAGTCAAATGTTGTTGATAATGAATTCATTCTTGTATCTGCCCTCTCTGATGCATCTCCACCCGAAACTATTGATGTCTGGTTGATAGATAGTGGTGTGTTTGGTCTAAAATGCGGATGCAGATTAGAGTTTCATTTACTATCAATCCAGGTAAGTAAAATTTGAGGATCATCCAAAATATATGGACTTAGAGACAAACTAAACTAAGCTAGGTGAATAAATACCAAAGTTCCCTTACAGGAGGTTGTTCATTAGTATTTCTAATCATCTTAATCAACAAACTATTTAAACTAATGAAATTAAAGCACTTCAGTCTAGTTCTAATTGATTTCATGAAATATGAAGCTCTCTTACAAGAGAATATTCATTTATATCTCAAACATATAAATCAGAAACTTAAAGTAATGAAATCAAACAATAACAAATTAGATTCATTGAAGGAAACATTAATACTTTCTTACGAAAGGTCATTCATTAATATTCCAAACATATGAACCTAATAATTTAATCTAATGAAATTCACAAACAACATAAAATAAAAGCTTACTAAAATAAAAGTGTACTTGCTAGGCAATAGGGATCCTTCCAAGGATTCACAAGCACACGAAAAGAAAAGTCAAATGTAGAGGATCAAAGAAACTCTGTCTTATTCATCATAAATTTCAAAGTGCAATTACAACCATTACAATGATTCTCCAATCTAACTTCTCACTACCAACCTAAGATTACAAAATGAAGAATAAGATTCAAGATTACAAAACCAAGATTACAAATGAAGGAGATGACACTCCTATTTATACAAAAGCTATGATAACAAACTCATAAATGTAAATTCACTATTCCCTCCTTTGACCCACATATCTCTCAACCAATGGTGACACATAACCCTATCCTTCATGATCTCCTCCATGAGCTCCATGATCTTCTCCATGAGGTCCATGATCTCCCCAAATTCGAATTTGATCATAGAGTGCCACATAAAGATGTCTAGAAAGATTCCTTTGTACCTACACATGGCAAAAAACTCATTATAATTGTTAGGTATAAGTATAAGCATATTATTTTCTAAAGTTTAACCACAAATCCACTTAAAAAATGTTGAGAATTAATAAACTTTTGGAAAAGCATAATTATAACCCAATGATGAGGTAAATGTAATGATGTGGAGGTGGAATGAAGGTGACATGAAGGTAATATGGAAGTAATTGTGAAGGTATTGGTGAATAATGGAGTGAGAATAGGGCTATTTTAAGACTAAATATACCCCCAAACTGAAGGTATTGCATGTCCTCATGCAATATATTACATTACTTTTTGATACTTGAGCTTTGGCTTAAACTCTGCATGATATCATTTACTTAACTTTTGCAGAGTGTTTTTGATGAATTGAAACTTGGTTGGTTCTTGTGTTTCAACCATATTTTGTTTGTTGCATTCAATTTTAATGTATGATATTTGCCTATTGATAATGTGATTTTTATTGCAGAGTATTTTTGTTGGAATGCATCATGGTTGGTTCTTGTGTGACAACCATGATCGTGTTGGCATCCAATTATCTTTTAAGTACTTTTTGAAAAGCCATTTATATGCTCATGATGATGTAATAGTAAATATATTTTGAAAGTATGTGGGATTTGAATGTGATATGAATGTTATATGAATGTGGCAACATAAGAATGTGAATGTATTTCCCCCCTCAACTGATGGTGTTGGCAATTTGACAAAATGATGAAAGGAAGTGAAGTTTTTCCAAAAATTATCATTCTAACTTTTCAAGGAATTAAATGGTTAAAATTTAGAAAATATCATACCTTAAATTACCCTTTCAAAAATGGATGAGAGTTGTGCACATGTGGCTACAAAATTCTGTTCATAGCTTCTTTACTTGGTTGTGAAAATGGTGGATGAAATCGAAAAAGTGAATCTTTTATTGTTGTTGCATCTGCTGCTAAATCTGCTGCTGGATCTTCTGTTGGATGTTCGGAATCTACTGCTGAATGCAGCTGAAAATGTATAAGGCTTGGAAGGTATACAAAATTCAGAATTTACACTTCCCCCCCAACCTTATTTATTGACTTGTCCTCAAGTCATTTAAATCAAAAATTGAAAAGTAATGAAAGTAATTCGGCTTCCTCTGCTACAAAATGATTGGTCTTCAAGTCTTCAACACTTATTGGCACAATTCTTTTCATGTGAATAAATGTTTCGGTGTCGAACATAACAAGAAATTGTTAACTTAGTGGCCGTTGATGGATGCCACTAGTCAACACGAGAGCTCCCATATTTAATGAGGATGACAGTCAAAATGCCTCGAACACATCTTTCTAAGTATGAATGAATTTTTTGTTGTCGAATACTTAGAAGATCCGATGAACAAGGGACCTTTATGTATTCCCTTTGTTTATCGGCATGATAGCTTGCCCTTAAGGCATGCAAGCTTCAAGGTGTTTTTAGAAAAATATTTAGACTCAAGGACTATGGAATCAATGGTGTATGGAGGCAAGGTTTTATTTGCAGGTGTAGGAAAAAGTAAATGGACAATGAATTTTTAAAGGGAACCAAAAAGCTTGTAGATGAACTTTGTTGGTTTTATTGGTGGGTTAGGATTGAAGAAAATGTAATGAAGAGTATGTGGTAATGGGAAATGGATAATGACTCTTGCTGGAAAAGAAAAATGGATTATGGCATGCAAACTCTCAAATATAGTAAATTTGCTCCTTAATTCTGGACTGCCTGCAAAAATAGCTGAGTTTGACCAGTGTTGACCATCCGCCTGTAGATGTTGAATTCAAGTGTGGATAGGTTTTTCACCATCCTTGTATATTTAGGAACAAACCTCATGTCTTTGATTTTTTCTATCTGTCATGCAACATGTCAAACCATTAAGCTATTACAGGAAGTTGCAAGAACTTGTAATTTTCTGGAAATTTGGTTTATAATCATGGATTTTTTCTTTAAAATTTCTCATGAAATTAGTCTTGGAAGACCAATTGTCGTCACAATGTAATCTCCTTACTGATCACTTGATTAACCTGTAACCTGCGAAAAAAAACTTGGCAGAAAGAAAACACAAGTGTGCTCAAGAAGAAATGGCCAGTTCCTTCATGATTCTTACACAAAAATTTCGTACCAAATAAAAAAAATTAAGGACAATCAAAGCGTTGAAATTGACTCAATAATGATATTAATATCAACTCGTTCTTAAAGATATAACCATGAAAAGTAAATTTACCCCCTGTCTGTGTCAGATAACACATGTGCATGGCAAAGAGCTCGGCATTATAGATTTGTTGTGTCCCTCAAACATGACCCTTTTCCTCAAATGAATGCATCCTACTTTTGCCCACAAATTCACTTTAAAATGTATGACAACTCTAAAAACCAAACATACTTTTATTCCCCAACCCCCCCCCCCCCCCCCGAACTAAAAATATTGCATGTCTTCATGTAATTTAGTTATTTTATGAATTTTGGGGAAGAAATAGTTGGTTTTATGAATTTTATGTGGGGCAAAGTTTTTTTTAAGTGAAAACCTCCTCACATCTCAGAAGAAATACCTCTATGGGTTGAAGCAAGCACCAAGAGCTTGGTACGAGAGGATAGATAGCTACCTGATGAAGCTGGGCTTCAATCATAGTAATGTTGATCTGAACCTTTACTTCAAGGTTGATAGAGAAAAGCCTCTCATTCTGGTGTTGTATGTGGATGACCTCTTCCTGATAGGTGTTGACCCTGTCATTCATCAGTGCAAAAGGGAGCTCGCTGTTGAGTTTGAGATAAAGGACCTAGGACTGATGTATTACTTCCTAGGCCTGGAGGTCTGGCAGAGACCTGGTGAGGTTTTCCTTTCTCAAGGAAAATACATTATGAAGCTTCTAGAAATATTTGGTATGGTGGACTATAAGTCCGTGTCGACACCGATGGAGCTCAACTTTAAGAAGTTGAGTGGCAGTGCTACTGGGCCCATGCTAGCAAATCCTATTGAGTATCGTCAACTAGTTGGGGCCCTGATGTTCTTAGTGAACACCCGTCCGGATGTATGTTTGCAGTGAACTCTTTGAGTCAACATATGGTTGAGCCTCATCACATTAACTGGGTTGGTGTCAAGAATCTATTAAGATATCTTCGAGGCACGATAAACCATGGGCTAAGACACACTGCCGAGAGCATGACACTCCATGGATATACTGATGCTAATTGGGTTGGCAGTGTGGTGGATCATAAGAGCACATCGGGATGCTGCTTCTCACTTGGTTTTGCTTTGATATCATGGATGAGAAAAAAGGATAAGTCAGTGGCTTTGAGCACCGCAGAGGCCCAATACATTGCAGTGAGTATGACCTGTTGTGAAGCAGTTTGGTTGCGAAATCTCTTCAGGGAGTTGTTCAGGCATGTGCTAGATACCACCATGATACTCTGTGATAACCAGAGTGGGATTTGGGTGTTCGAGAATCCTGTGTTCCACGATCAATCCAAGCATATTGATATCATGTACCACTTTATCCGGGATACAGTATAGCGAGGCGCCGTAAGGCTCGATCATATAGGAACTGATGAGTAGGCCGCGGATATTGTCACAAAGCCCCTGGGGAAGGTCAAGTTCCTAACCTTCCGTGAGAATCTTGGTATTATGGAACGACCCAATGCGGAGGGTCATGTTGGACGATGAGCTCTTGGAGCTCTAGGGGGCTTTGGGGATAGCTTCTTAGAGCTATAAGAAACCATAGGGCTAGGCTTGCGAAACCTCATTGGTGTACTTCTACCCCACTGTTATGATGATTGAGTTGGTTCACCTCTCATGATCTCTGCCCCGTATGCATCCTACCCATTTATTTCAGGGCTCATGGGAAGTACCTCTCATTTGGCTAGTGAGGTGGGAAAAGATAGAGACTAGTAGCAAAGACTAATGGATGCGTCAGAGATTATCATACTCTCTATCTAGGATGGCACGGTCCAACCACTTGATTTGGGATCAAGTATAGTGAGGTTTCGGACCTCCAACTGACTTCAGGTCAGGTAAACCAACTTCGGGTTCGTATGAGACTCTTTGTGAGTCCTATAGAGGTTTCATACCTCTGGGCTAAATTTTTCAGCCAGGAATGATGTCTTTGTGACTGACCCACTTCTGTTCTGAAATAAATAAGCCAACAAAGCAAGTTACAATGGGATGACGCACGATTTTTGGATTGCACAGGTGGATGGAGTTCTCCCTAGTTGAGAGGGAGTGTTAATTTTGGACAACTAAGTCCAAAATCCATGTTATGATGCTCAGATGAAGATGCCAATATTTTTATTGGACTCCTCTTTCGGAGAGGTGCAAGATCGATCTAAATATCATCTTGATCAGATGAGCAGAACATTTATTTTGAATTTATTCAAAATATGTGAAGGTAGGCCTGAAGGTTTTGTGCCCCAGCAGTTGTGTCACACGCCCTCATTGATGGATATATATTGGTCAATGTTGAAGGAAATTTTCACTCATCACATCCTCACACATTTCTCTCTTCTCATCTGATTGGTTCAATCACTTGGATGCTCTTTTCTTCACACGTGGGAAAATTTCAGCAAGCAACATTTTCTGTTTTCGGCCTAGGGTTTCTGTAGCAGCGTTGACTAGCGTTGACTTTGGTCAACGCAAGGTCAAATAGACCTGAAACTCTCCCAAAATTTTGATTCTCCAAAACCACATTTTTTGACACTATTCCCGAGGCTAGATGTTTACTTTGACTTGGATGCGTTGACCTAGCTATTGCTGTTGTTTTCGTTGATCGTTGACTGACAGCGTTGATTTTGGTTTACTTTTGAGTTAATTTTTTTGGATGTCCTAGAGGTTTGTGTGATACTTCTGGTTGGCTGACCGTATTGAGACTTTGCTGGTTGAAGCATCCTGCTGACCGCCGTGACACAGCAACACACTTATATATTTTGGCTTGTCTTCTGTCGATCTACTGGTATGTTCTATCAGCATTTTACTTTATTGTTTATGTGATTGCTAACTGATATTGGGATAAAAATTAAAGTTGCATCAAGCATAGAACATCTACAAAAAATTATAGATCTAGTATAGAAAATGCAAGGACTATTGGGATTCTTGAGGGGAGGTTGTATAGACTTCTGACTCCTCCTCCTCATGCTCTAGTGCATTTATAAATCAACCCTTGTGAATTATGGCATAGAATATATGGTCATCTCTATTACAAGATATTTCCATCATTAAATCAAATGGTTATTGGTATACCCTAACTGAAATAAGAGCATGAAGGAGTCCGCAAGGGACGTGGCCTTGGTAAGAATGTGAGTAAACCATTTACTAGCAATGACACAAGATCCAAGGAAATTTTGGACCTCGTACACTTTGATGTTTGTGGAACCATGTTAGAGAAGTCACTTGGTAGTCATCAGTACTATGTAAAATTTATTGATGATCACTCCAGAAAACCTTGGATATACCTCTTGAAGTCTAAAGATGAAGTATTCAAGAAGTTATAAGAGTTAAAATAATAAGTGAAAAATATGATAGAAAATAAGATCAAAGCCTTAAGATCAGATAATGGTGGAGAATATACTTCTAAAGAAATTGTGGATTTTTGCAAAGAAGCAAGAATTAAGAGGGAGCTAATAGTTCCCTACAATCCTAAACAAAATGGTGTGGGTGAAAGGAAAAACTGATCCATTGAAGAATGTGTAAGAGTCATGCTACATGATCAAGACCTTCTGAAATTCTTATGGGGAGAACCTTTTTTGATAGCATACTACATACAAAATAGAAGTCCTCACAAAATTCTTGATGACATGACTCTGGAAGAAGAATTTACAAGAAATAAGTTGAATATTGATCATATCATAATTTTTGGAAGTCCTATTTACATTCACGCTCCCAAGGAAAAATGGAAGAAGTTGAACCTCACAGGTATGAAAGGTATATTTGTTGGATATAGCACTTCATCAAAAGCATATAGATCCTTAATCAAGGAAGTATGTTGTATTGAAGTAAGAAAATATGTTATCTTCGATGAAATTTTTACATACAATAAGTCTAAAGATATCCTCATTGAGTCTGAAGAAGAAGAAGAACATATATTTAATAATGAAGAGAATTCAATGTAAGAAAATCCGCCAAAACCTACAACCAATCATCATGAAGAACCAGAAGGACCAAGTGGGCTTGTACAACGAGTCATCATTCCAGAAACTCAAAAAATACCTGCTTGGTTAAGATCAAGTCTACAAGAAGTTGAAGGACATGCAACATCAAAAGGAACATTTAGAGAAAGCAAGAAGCCCAAGATATATTCAATATATGCAGCTTACATGACTAAACTTATTGAAGAAGAACCTACCACTTATGAAAGGGCAATCGAACATCAAGTAAGGAAGATTTCAATGTTATAAGAATACAAATCCATAATGAAGAATGATGTTTGGGAAATGTTTCCTATACCTAAATACAAATCAGTTGTGACTTCCAAGTGGGTGTACAAAATCAAGAATGAAAATTATGGAAGTATTGACAAATATAAGGAAATATTTGTGGCAAGAGGATTCTCTCAACAAGAAGGAATTGATTAGGGAGAAAAAATTTCTCCAATAGCCAAATACACAACCATTAGATCCCTCATTTATGTTGCAACTACTATGGGATGGAAAATTCATCAAATCGACGTAAATACAACCTTTCTGAATGGGACAATTGATGGAGAAATCTACATTGAGAAACCCAAAGGATTTGAAGTTCTTGGAAAGGAAACATATTTTTCTATATTTAAGAAGGCTCTATATAGATTGACAAGCCCCTAGAGCATGTTATTCCATAATGGATTCCTATTTACTAAGACTTGGTTTCGTCAAAAGTTCTGCAAATCCTAATCTCTACATCAAGGTGGTAAATAATGAACTCATGATTGTACTACTCTATGTGGATGACTTACTAATGGAAGCTGTGGAGAATCATATTCATGCATGAAAGAAGCAACTAGTAGTTGAATTTGATATGAAAGATCTTGGAGTAATGCACTACTACTTGGGACTCGAAGTGTGGCAGAAACCTAGTGAGATTTATCTTCGTCAAGGAAAATATGTGATTAAGATTTTGAAAAAAATTGATATGATGGATAGTAAAACTATGAAAAATTCGATGATCACTAATTTGAAGAAGTTAAGGAATTCAAATTCAAGTTTCATTTATCCTACATCCTAACGATAGTTGATTGTCCCATTGAATAATCTTGTGAATAATATGCCAGATATATTTTTTGTAGTAAACACTCTTAGCCAATTTTATATGGAGCCAGGGCATGATCATTGGATAGCAGCCAAACATATTTTGAGATATATTCATGCGACTATACATAATTGTCTGAGGTACGTTGCAGGTAATGAGATTCAGTTATTAGGCTACATAAATTTAGATTGGGCAGGAAGTGAGGCAGATGGAAAAAGTATTACAGGTGGATGTTTTGGTTTGTGATCCTCTATGGTTTCATGGATGAGAAGGAAACATGACTTAGTTGCATTGAGTAGTTTTGAAGCCAGATATATAGCGGTTAGTGAAGTTGGTTGAGAAGCAGTTTGGATCTAGAAGTTGCTTGCATATTTTTTTTGAAGGACCTTTGGATTCTACCATCTTATGTTGTGCTAGCCTGAATTGAATAAGGTTGGTAGAGGACACCCTTTTCCAATCTAGGACGAAGCACATAAATATCAAGTACCACTACATTCGAAACTTAGTGTGGTATGGGGTTGTGAAGCTATAGTACATCTCCACTAAAAAAAATTAATTGATATATTGATGAAATTTGTTCTTAATAGGAAGCTTGAGTATTTGAGAGACAAGCATGGGATTGCGAATATTTCCTCCCTGTTTGAGAGGGAGTGAGGATCGACATGGTTTTCTCCATGTGTCATGCATTATGGCTAGCACTAATATTCATAAGCCTAGTGAAGAAACTGGTAGGGATAATGGTGGATTGGATAAGAATTTAGGATCAATATTCTTTGAGGATTTTGATCCGAGATAATAATAGTCCCAAGGACCGATATTATTTTATGATAGGGAAGATAAGAATTATCCTGTGAGGACATAACAGATGAATAGTTGGATTGGGTATGTGCCTAGAGAGGCGATGGTTTCCAAATTGATGCCTCAAAGAATTGTGCTTTGATCTAGTGGAGAGATATAGCTTTTTAGTCAAGGACTTTCTATGTTTGAGAATTTTGGTTTAATGATGATGCTTATCAATCTGAATCCCTTTTTATGAGAATATTTCAATTTGAGAATATCCTATTGTGTCATTATAAATACCTCTATAGTTAAGAGGGAGTGTTGAAAATGTAACTAGTGTTTGTCTTCATAATGTGATACAAATGTGTCATTGATGTACTTAATATATTCATTTATTACATTCATTATTATTATTTTTATTTCTATTCAATGCATGTTCTTCGTGCTTATAGGGTTTATTGAGTCAAAAGAAAATTTATTGAGTCAAATAATTGTATTTGAGTTGAACTCCTATTTGTACCCCTTGTGAGAAAAATAAATATTATTTTATTTGAGTCAAAAGTCAAATTTTCATCCAAAAGACCAATTTGGCCTAGAAGAGGCATATATTCAACCTCCTAGACATCTATAAATAGAAGACACTTCAACCTCATTCATCTATTCATCACATACATCGATTTATGTACCAAATACAAGAAGAAGAATAGTGAAGTCAAAGGAGAGAGAAGAAAAGTCAACAGATAAATAATTTGAGTCTTTTGACTTGTTTCTATTCACACGCGTGAAGGAAACATGGAAACTCTATGAAATTACAAGTCCAAAATTGCACGTCTGAATTGCAAGTCTGAAATTTTGTGTTTTGACTAGATTTGACAAGGTTTGACTAGTGTTGACTTTCATTGACTTTGACTTGGCTAAAGGACATTTGATGGAGGGATAACTTGGGTCTTTTTGTAATTCTTGGTCTTGGTCTTAGGTCTTGGATATCTCACTTTGATCTGATTCTATAAGAAGAGGATTTTTGGGTTTTTTCCCTTTGTGGGGTTTTTCCCTGGTTTAGAGCCTAATTTCTGGTGTTCTTTGTCTCTTTTTTATCTTTATTTTTTTGGTAATTTCTTTATGAAGAGAAAATAAAATTAATAAGAATCCAATAAATATTCACAAGTAATTATCAGGTTAAGAGAAATCATGATTATCTACTTGCTGTTGGTTTCTCAACAATTCCCACCTTTAGAAGTCAAACTCGAAAGGTTTAAGGTTCCAAGAAACCAAAAGCCCAAGAAGTGGTTAGAGATAAATCTCTCAATATAGAACAAAGTGAGGACCCTACTATGTTTCTCACATCCACGATGTTTAATATACCTAGCAATAACCCATTGAATGGATCGTTCTTTGTACAATTAATTGTAACCGATTAGATCCTTTGCAACTGCATGATGGATGTAGGCGCTACAGTTAATGTGTTGAGCCTATAGGAGGAAAATAAGATGGGACTTAATACTTCATGTCTATATAAAAATATATGTGCTTTTGATTCTCATGAGATCCCATCCATGGGTCTAACTAAATATTTGCAAGTCCGCCTCATGGCACATCTCGATGTATTCTTGAGCATGGATATAGTAGTATTGGATGTGCTTCTTGTTTGGGGAATGCTTCCTAATGAATAATATAAAATAATAGTGGAAATAATAAAATAATATTATATTACATCATCAAATTTTACAAGGAAAAAATAAAAATCTACTTTTTTAACTTGTATTTTAAACTTATATCCCTACAATTTTACTCAAATTTCGAGTGGGAGCACCCGTTGGATGCAGAATTTAATTCCTCATCCAATGAGTACCCATGGTGCATACTTTTGATGGACCCTACTACATGAAAAATGATAAATACATGAAAAAACGTGATTACAATCTCGGTTTTCATGTATTTCTCATTTTTCGTGTAGCGAGATCTATCAAAAGTATGCAACATGGGTACTCCTAGGAGAGGAATTGAATCATGCATCCAATGCGTGCTCATGCTTTAAAATTGAGTAAAACCATAGGGAGATCAGTTGAAAAATATATATCTTTTTTTAAATTTTTTTAATCATTTTACTTTTTTACTTCAAAAATGGTGAATCATCCCCCATGGTTGACATCATCATATTGAATCCTAGTAGTTCTTATAAATTTTATTTTTATTGTACAATTTTACTTTGAGGCCCATTTTAGACCTCAAAATTTATGTAATTACTAGAATAAAGTATTAAAGAAAGATGCCATATTTGAGAGGGATGAACCAAGTAAGATAACATTTTATCAAGTTAATAATTCCATTACCCGTACTCCATTTTTTATTAGCCTCGAATATACCAAAAAATTTATCATTTTCTCTTTTACTTTAGAGGACACCATCACAAGAATGATTTAAAAGAATGAATATCATGAGAAATCTATCACATTCATGAGAAAAATGCTTAGGGGTGCAAAGCTCAATTATGTCATCATGGAAAAGAAAGCTTACACCTTGGTTAAATAATTAAATAATTTTTCATGCATACGTGGGATACGATAATATAGTGGCTATTGTACCCCATTCTGTGGTTAAGGAAATCCTATCACAACATGATTGTTTGGGAACAAGAGGAAAGTGGATGTTGAAATTAAATACTATGATTCATAGATCAGACCCAATAAAGTGATTAAGGGTTAAGTACTGTGAACTCATGGAAAAGGGAAATTAGAAGGCCCTTGGATTAGATGATGAAATTTGTTCCATGGTTAGCACAAATTCTTGAGAGTTGGATAATACTTATTGGTACAAATATATCATTTATTATCTCCAACCTTTGAGTAGTCCTACAAACCTTCTTGATTATAAAGAAAGATCTATGAGGCTTAAAGCCTCTAAGTATTTTTACATTGATCAAGGGCTAGGATGGAGGAACTTGGATGGGTTTATATTGCGATGCATCAACTTTGAAAAATCTCAAAATTTGATCAAGGAATTTCACCAAATATTATATGGTGGCCATTAAACTATGAAAACTACCATGCATAAAATCACTGGGGGTGGATACTATTGATCTTCCATCTTTTTGGATGTCCATAAGTTCGTTAGAGAGTGTTAATTATGTTATTTTTCATGGGAAATAAAAACTTTGTTGTGGTCCCTTTACAACTAGTAGTGTTAGAGGAATTATTCTAGTGGTGGGGTCTTAACTTCATTGGGGAGTTTAAGGAGAATTCTAGTAACGATCATAAATAGATTTTGATCGCTACAGATTATTTCACTAGGTGGGTAGAGGCAATACCTACCAAGAAAGCCACCAATGACATAGTGATAAATTTCCCGGAAAAATAAATCATAACTTGTTTCGATGTTCATTTGAAATTTACATCAGATAATTCCAAAGCCTTTAATTCCACACAAAAATTATCCTTTTACTTTGATTATGCAAATTATCTCGGTCCATTCGTCTAACTATTATCCCAAGGGAAATTTCCTTGTCGAATACAATAATAAAAATTTAATGAACATTTTCATAAAGACTATAGAAAAAAATAAAAGGAGATGGGATAGTAAATTAATGTATGGTTGTGGGAATATAGAATAGCAATAAAATAATCTATCGGTAAAAGCCCATTTTAATTGGTATATGTAATGGAAACTAGTTTTCATATTCATATAAAAATTATTGTAGATCATGTTTTGCGGCTGATTTATATTGACTATGATGCCTTGCAAGAAATAATTTGACAATTAATTGAATTGTATGAGAACAAAATTAAATACTATGGTCATTTCATCAAGAGCCAAGAAGAAACAAATAAAAAATTTAACAATGAGACTTCATAACGGGTGATTTGGATCTCCTCTAGAATAAAAAGAAGGAAAAACCTAGTAATTATGGAAAGTTTGATAGTTTATGGTTGAGGCCTTATATCATTGTTGAGATTTAGGGTGATAATTTTTTTTGCATTGACCATTTATATGGTGAAATATTTCCATTGTGCGTAAATGGGAAAGCCTTTAAAATGCACTAAAAATGTATAACTCAATGTTATAAGGAATGTATTTATATTGTAACATAGTTTATTTTTTGCTTGTGTGATTTTATTTAATTGATATGTTGTTATAATTTAGTTAGTTATGAATTTTTCTTTGTTAATTAGATGTTATTTCGTTCCCTATATTAGTTTTCATTTTATCTTGGTTTTAGTATTATGTTATGAAGAGATAGGACTTCATTCTAATTCTCTCTAGGGAACTGGTGTTTTATTTTTAATTTGTTAGGTGATAGGTGGAATATTATGAGGCTCTCAAATCCTCCCGAGAAGAGAATTTATACCATGTTTGGAGCCAACAGTTACCCCTCTTGTTAGTAGGTATACATAAAATTTTTTAGCTCAGCATTCACTACCATTACAAGCCTAAGGTCATAAGTCGAAAGCCATGTGAAAACCATTTTAGTCATTGTATTAAGCATCCTAGACTTGTGTCTTGTCAAATTGAGTATGTATTAGGTTGTTTGGACATGCCATGCTATGTCCCTTGAAAGATTCACGTAAGCACCCTCGTCCGTAACTAGATTGGATGGATTTTGGTGTAATTTCTTAAGGAATCATGGTTTTATGGGAGCCTGCATTTTGTAGGGGTGATCACTAATGTATGGGAAATTCTAGTTTGTGTCAAGGTGCACCTATGTCATTTTGCATGGTTGGATTCTTATAGAATATGTAGATGACCTTGGGCCTTGGTGAAATATTCCTCATGACAATTGTCGCAGCATAACAATCTCATATGATCATTTCATGTTTTTGAGGTAGGTCACTATTCCCAATGAAAAATGGTTCAGGTGGTTAAAATACAACCCAATCCTAGATTGCAGAGCATGACTAGAGGATTTCATGCCACATGGAATTTTTCCAATCTGAGCATCGGGTGAAAAGTTACAACTTGGTCAAACTAGGTCAAAAATACAAGAAAAGTTTCCAAGGGACATTTCAAGGATAGAATTATACCGAATATTTCATGCATTATGTCAATAATTGTCAACACAAATAGATGAAGAATACCGATATGTCATATTTCAGTGATCCTTAAGGGCGTTAAAGAATAGGAACAATGGAAATATGACATGGCACATAGGGTGATTATGTGGAAATTCCCTAGATGATGTGGAAAAATAGAAACATAACCAATAATAATCATGGCTAGTACAAAAAACCCAGGTTCTAGAATTTCCAGAAGGGAAAAGGTAGTGAATATCCAATGGTTTTGGACTAAAGTCGAATTACTAAAGGGAAGGTCAACATGAAGTCAAGTAGAAATAGTCATTTGGAGTCAAGTAATCATTGGAGATCATGCCAAGTAGGCATTAGAGTCAAATATGGACCAAAAATTTAAGTGATAGACCAAGGAAATGATCATGGTAACAATGTTTTCTTTCAATGGACCAAGTCAAGCTACCTAAGTGATTTACACCACTCCCTAGAGCACTTCGAGTTGGGTAAAGAGTCAAGCAAGCTATACATTGGAGAGAAGTTACAACCATATTGACTGTTGACCACTAAAATCCATTTTCAAAGGGAATTAATTCTCTCATTTGGAAAAATTTAGTCAATTCAACCCCTTTGGGGAATAATTAAATTACTTTGTAATATTTTCAAGAAAATATAAAACTACTAATTCCTGAATTATGGAGGACTAGCAATATTTTATTGAGGAAAGTATTACTAGTCATTAACTAGCCACTAGAAATTCTTCTATAAAATCTAGACTCTCCTCCATTTTAAGTTGTCATTCATTTCAGACAATGTTATCACAAATGAAGAACTCATTTTCATTGCAAACACTTGTATAATTTCTTGTGCATTAGTGGAGTGACTTTTGTTTTCTTTCTTGCTAGGGCATTGTAATTCTATTTTTTATCGTTGATGAGTAAAATTATCCTAAAACTAATGTCCTTTTCCATTGAGGAACTACATAGTTACGTGGAAAAGAAAAACTAGGGGAAAACCCCACTTGTTTTTTTCTATTTTGAGAGTAAATTAGATCCATTGTTTTGAACTAATTCATGAGAAATATTCACTAAAATTCATGATTATGTGTTTTACAATACATTGAGGATGGAAGTTGGTGATGCCACCAAGAAGAGAGGATGCTCCTAGGGATATTTGATAATCTTTAAGAAGATTAAGCAAAGTTTGGGGACTATTTCCAAAAGCACCAAACCCATTCCCTTAATGAAATCCACCCTTAGAAACTTAAGGAAATAATTACTTCACACTCTAACAAGAGGTGAGACTCAAAGGGCACATGCATTATCGCAACCACAAAATTCAAAAATATTTAAACCTCTTTTATTTTATGTAGATATTTAGGAAAATCACTTTTCGGTTTTATTTTTACATCTATTTAGCAAGTTATAATCTTAATAAAAAGTGTCATAATCGTTATATCTAGTCAATATTCCATAAAAGTCTTTATTAATTTATATTTTACACTTGTATATAGTCATATGTGTTACATGTCTATAGGTTTACAAGGTTTCACTTCATTGGATCTGCAATTTAAAGCCACTTACAACAAGTTGTACAAGCTTCCAAGTAAGTATTCTCACCCTAGAACATATCATATAACTCTAAATTGTTTCCAAATTCATATTTTTATCATTTAGATCATTTTTATTTAATTTCCGACCAATATTAATCATATAACCCAATATGAATTTTTTTGAATGCATAAACATTTTTCTATTTAACCCAAAATACTAAAATTCTATCTCCAGTTAGTTGGAAATTTAGTTTTAGTCACTATTGGTAAATCAGGAGGCACCAAAAGGCCTCTATATACACTCTCTTACCTTTCCACCCTTTAGAATAACTCTCTATGAGTGTTTTATAACTATATGGGTTGTTAAATCTAAATCAATTTGTTGTCCCTGCATTTCATGTAGAATTTACAATTTGCAATATAGGACAACAAGTCACAATCAAATTGTTATCCCTGCATTTTTTTCATCCATATATCCTCATATAATCACTAAAATTAAAAGATATTTGTATTTCTAGTTAGGATTCTAAAATAGACCAAAATCCATAGGTTGCATGCTACATGTTTATTGATTTTTGGCTACTAATATTTTTTGTTTAGAATTATGTTACTATAGTGACAAATTTTATAATTAAGCAACAAGTATACTGTGAACATCTCCACCCCTTTGATTCCACATAAGGCACTAGTCTTGTATTGTAATTTTTGGGGATTATTTATGGACTCCTCCCTTGCTTGTTTAAGAGATGTTGGACCTAAACAGTAGGGGATTGGGATGAGGTGATAGTGATTCCTTGTCTTAGGTATGCCCATATGGAAAAGTTGTGTAGACCTTAGCAACGTTTCTAATCTAATAGGTAACAATGAAAACATCTACATGGAAAATTTTAAAGCACTTTATGGTATAGTAAAAAACATATTTGTACTTCCTAAGATTTTAATTTTTGGCATTAAATTTCCCCTTGTTTTTAGATATAATAAATTCAAAATCCCATATAACTTTCAAATGTCTTATATCATTCCTAAGGGGTATTTCAAGTCCTAAAATGAGGGCTTCATATCCAATGCTTTTATTAGTGCATTTGAAAGCAAGCCCATAAGAGAGCATCTTGGCTTGATGGGGCCTAGACCCAGGTTCAAATGTGGCTGCGAAAACCAAAAAAACCCACTATTGCCAGCCCTTTCGGCAACGATCTACTTGCACAGACCAAAGTCTCACCCGAGGAAATATAGGGGGATTATAGAACCAAGTTTTTGCATCTAGAGGGATAGTGGATTGTGTTTTTAGGGCTCTCCTTCCTTGACAGAGCTTGGTAAGTCTTCTCTACTACTTATAAAAGTGATGTTCAATGCATCTGTTGAAATTACTACCAAACTACACGATCTTGCTTAATCATACATAAAACAATCTAAGTAATCATAAACCAGACTTCGCTATGAAATTTCAGATCAAATCCTTTACTTAGAATAGATAATAATAAACAATAGTAAAGTATAACACATCAAAATTAACTCAGATCTATCTCCAAAGGTCTTTCATTCATATTATGATCTTTCACATACATTCACTTTCACCCTGCGCACTCAACTGCAGGGGTCTATGCACACAGCTGCAGACTTCCTAAGGTCTCCATGCACTCAGCTTAAGGAGCCTTTCCTCTAACTCAAAACCATAGACTACGACCCAAAACAGTGTTACATCCAAATTAATTTCATCAACTTCTACTTCTACTTGGACTTCTATCTAGACTCCTTATATAGATTTTGCATTTACAACACCATGGTTCGAAAACCATGGGCAGAGTTCAATGTTCAAAAAATATTCCCATTAAATTACATAATCAGGGGATTTGACCCACCCCAAAGCCCCTAAGACTCAAAATGGACTCTGCGTTGCGCGCTTCACTCCTCGATCTACGAAGTCTTTCTCTATTTCTTTCTTCGAGGGGATCCCATGTTCAACAGGCCCCCAACACAAAACTATGACTCGTCCTGAGTCACAAAGGTGGCATGCCATTGATATTTTCTTTGATACCACTCAATGCATCCTTCAATGGTGGAAATCCTTCGACGCACTTCTTTCTAAACTCTTTGAATTCTCTGAGAAGCGTCTCTGTGACTTTTTTGGTTGCCTTCTGCTCGAATCCTTTCTATGTCTTGTGCAGTGCTTTTAGATTATTTTATGCATTTTGGGAGAGCTGGTTGGCCTCAGATTCCCATGGCTTCATTCTGTCTATAAGTAGCTGCTCCTTCCTGTGCATCTCATCGACATGCTCCTATAAGAATTTACCCTCTTGGATATGGATAAGTCGCTGCATTGGTGCTAAGGTCTTTGCAGTGACCTTAATCTGATCCAATTGTTCAAGCTTTTCGTACACTTGGGCCTCTATATTTTTTACTTGAGGGTCCTCGTGCAGTGAGGACCAAGCATCAAGAAATTATCCAAATACATTCGCACACTCATTTCCTTCTTAACATCCTGAATGATCATGAGGGCATGTTGTTATTTGATCTTTAATTCCTCGTCAATGCCCTGGTGAAACTCATGCAAAATCTTTAGTGGTAGCGCGGAAAGATTTAGCTTTGTATTCTACTAGTGGGTTGCCTGCTTTAGCTTCTCCATCATGTCAAAAATCAATGTACCTATAGGGATAGGCACCATGCAGGTATCATAGGTCAGTGCCAATTCCGACGCCGTTGTGTTTGCACCTACTTGTGTCCCTCTCGGTTGAATCAAGCTCACTTGCAGTCCACCATTAGGGCAATTTTGAGGTCTAAAATGGGCCTTCTAAGAAAAATGTACAACCAAAATAAAATTTATAAGAACCAATAGGATTCAAGATGGTGATTTCAACCATGGGGGATGATTCACCATTTTTGGAGTAAAAAAGTAAAAATAATAAAAAATAATAAAATAATAAAACTACTTTTCCAATTCGTATTTTCAACTTATATCCCTAAGGTTTTACTCAAATTTCGAGTTGGCGTACTCTTTGGATGAAAAATTTATTTCCTCATCCAATGAGTACCCATGTTGCATACTTTTAATGGATCTTGCTACCAAAAAAATGAGAAATACATGAAAAAGCGTGATTGCAATCATGTTTTTTTATGTATTTCTCATTTTTTGCGTAGCAGGGTCCATCGAAAGTATGAAACATGAGTACTCATTGGATGAGTAATCAAATTATGCATGCAACGAGTGTTTCAGCTCGGAATTTGAGTAAATCCATAGGGAGATAAGTTGAAAATATGAGTTGAAAAAATAGTTTTTCCTTTTTTCCCTCTAAAATTTGATGATGTAATAAAATATTATTTTATTATTTCCACTATTATTTTATAATTTCCTTATGAGGCCCATTTTAGACCTCAAAATTCCCCTAATGATCACGCTCGCCTAAACAACGCTCATCTACATCTGCAAGTCTTTCAAGCCATTGTGAACATATTCCAGCACATTCTTAGATTTTTCTTCAATGTTGCCCCATAAGTTCTTAATGGCATGCTTCACAGTATCTCCAATTTTTTCGAGGTCCCCTTCAAGAAGTACGATGTATTCTGGGCTAGTGGACTTATCAGACTTTACCTTCTTCCTCATGCCGCTCTTCTATGGTTTTCGCATCTTGGTAGTAAAAGTGGAGGGGGGGTTAGTTGGGTCCACATTGATAGCACCACCAAGAGTAGCATCCCCTCCTATCTCTGGAATCTCTTCTTCGGTTTCTTTACTAGTCACGAATATGACTTTCTGGTCCTTCTTTCCTTTAGGTGTGGTGGGCTTCACACCACTCGTCCCAGCATGCTCTGCACCTAGAGTTAACCAATCGCTTAGCCATTGACTGATGATGGCTTCCACATATTCTTCTTTGACAAGGTACGTCAACTCGTACCAGACCCCAGCGAGGTCCTTATTTTCCTGAATGTGAATGTGGTGGAGGTCTGCTTTGAACTTTGTGATCTATCGATACTGATTCACAATGCTAAGTGATAACTGGGGCTTCTAGTTAATCACCGTCTGTAGACTCATCTAAAATCAAACCCAAGAGATCTTATTTTCCATGACCCTGGTTGGCTCTGTCGAATGTCACAATGAGGCATATCTAGACAACTTGCACAATTATGGGTCCGCAATGGGGTACTGCAACTCTTCAGGCTCTCTCCAAGCCATCAATTCAATGAGGAGCAAGAGCCACACATAATGGAATTTCTTGCCCTCTTCTTGAGCTACTCTGCAATCAACGAGGAATTAACTACAGAGATAGTCTGCCTAGTTATAGACAACACCTTTGCCACACTCGGTAGCCAAGGATATGATCGGCGCTAGAGCCTCCTCTCTGCGGATCTTTATCATAATATTCCCAGCTAAAATGTGCGTGGAAAAGTGCATAGGTCTATCATAAATGGAGTTAGTTGAATAACCCTAGGTTCCCTTCGTTAGATTGTAATTTTATTTCATCTAGTCGGCGAGTTGTTTATCTTGATATTTTCCCACAAAAGATTTTGCAGGGTCCGATTCGAGACAAGGAAGGGTCATAATCCTCCTTATTAACATCGCATCGATAGGGATCTTCTTCCCTAGCCACAAGCAGTCATCATGCACTATTAGTAGTAGTTGGCACACACAAATGGTGTTAATCACACTTCACCCAAAGTGTGGCATGTATAACATGTTGAGTATCCCAGCCTCTTGGATACTAGTCACCAGTTTTATGAACTCCAATCTGATCACTCCTTTTGCATAGTTTCATTGGCGTAGATACTGGTAGGGCTCAAACTATGGGTATTTTCTATGATCATTGAAGTCCTAGTCCTCCATCCGCAGTTGGGGCACCTTAGCCAATAACTCGCCTTTAATTGGCACTTTGTATGGAATAAAAGGGGTAAATACCTTGTATTTCACTGTGTCTGGATCCTTTTTCGGCTTCTTAGCTTTCGACTTCCAAGGCAGAATATACAGAGGCAACCTAGAGATAGGCTGGACCTCCTCAACATCAATTTCCTCTGGTACTAATTCTTCTTAATCAGATTCGATATCCATAGCCTTATTATGTCGGTCTCGGGCCCCCTTATTCTGATGTTTCTTCGGTTTTTTATTCTGAGGCGACAATCTTGTTACTGGATTCTGTGATTTTTTTGACGGCATTGTGCCCGTAGTCGTTTTATTTATGGGTGACCTTGACCCTATGATAGTTACTGGCAGTGTAGCCGTCATTATGAATTCCAAGTCTCTGTGGAGAAATTCCTGCTCAATCACCTCATAACTCTTCTCTGACATATAGTAGCTTGCTCAGCGCTCTTATAGACATCAATTCTAACTTCTAAGTCTTAGCGTGCAAAGTGTTCGAATGGGGAGCAGGAGCCTTGATTTATAGCTAAATTCAAATTCAAATCCCATCATCTCCTTTAGATCGTCCTCATAAATGTCGATTTGGCAGAAGATTTTCCCAAATATGGCCATTAATTTCATCCCTCCCGCTCATTTTAACGACCAAGTCATTTTCCAATCAACTATTACTGTTCCAACAATCACTTTTTGGAAGAAATTATCTAGACTCACCCCTTCGGCGCAATCCTGCCTCCCTTTCTACATTACCCTCCAGCCGCACCTGTTGTCGTGCTGCCTCACAATGCTTTTACTTTGAGGAAGCCACCCTTCAGAAAACTCGTTTGTAGTCCTACGTGCCCCTTCAAATAGGAATTCTCTAGTATCCTCCCCCAACATAGACTTGTTGTTTTAGATTTCAGACTTTTTCCATTAATTATTTGTTTTAGTGTGTCTTCCGGATCCATCGCATCAGTTTATTCGTTTTACCGACATTTCGAACCTGCTACCGAGGTTCATTATCAAGGTGACCAGATCTTTCCAAGCAGATTGGTTGTAACTTCCTTGATCATGTTCCAACTGCGTATCCCAATCAGACTATACCAACATCCTTGAATTCTTGGTAATTAGGAACACTCCCGCATTGAATTCTTGAAGAGCCTTAGTAATACGCTCCCAGGCATCATCGAAGCTATAAGTTAACAAGAATAATTCCATCATCTCGTCTAAATCCATAGTGCCATGGCACAATTCTATTTCAAGATACCATTGCTGAGGTATCGTATCCAAGGAATGAAACAACATGTGTACCCACTCTTATTGAGGTTTAGTTCCTCAAGATGCGGTCCAGCAAAATAAATGTGCACGAGGATATTTCTAACCATCATACTTCTTTGCGATCTTCCTATCAACATGACCAAACCTTAGCCTTATAAATTTGCATGACTCCTTCCATCCTACTAAAATTTCTATGTGCGCACCCCACCATCGGGCTGTAGTAGACCTCAATGCGAAGTCCAAAGGTTCATATCTCTAGTCCTCAGGCACCTTTTTCTCAGACTCTTCCAAAAGCAAGACAAAATTCCATGTTCCATCATAAAAATTCAACTCGCGCACTTCTGATCAGACACAACGCAGATATTTGGTAACTTTGTTACATCTCTTAGTAGTGACTTCATGCAAGTGATTTTGACAATGCTCCAAATCTTCATCAGAATATGAAACACATGACCTATCGCGCTCCCAACATATTTTTCCATCTATGGTCATATTAATCCAGTCTTCATCCTGCGCAGTAAGCTTATAGATTTGGCCAATCTCAGCATCTCCATACTCATGCTGGACATGCTCTGTATAACACACACCTTCAGAAGGATCTAATCGCACAACAACTCGAGTACCATTTTTTTCAAAGATCATCTACCTCTTCTTCAAGTTGATTATAACATACATGTCATAAGCCCAATAAAATCCTAGCAATGCAAGATAAGGATTGCTATCATCAATGATTTCAATAACTTCGAAGTAGAGTAACACGCTTGTTCCATCAATATCTATGGTGATCCCCTGCAATTTCCCCATAGGAATGATCTTCTATTGATTTTCCATCCTCATTTGAATTGTTGACCATTTCATCTTAGGCCTTCCCATTCATTCCCATGTCTATTTTGGCAGAACATTGGTATCTGATCCTAGATCCAAAATGACTTGATCCATCTCATAGTCTCTGATTTGCGCAGTCAACAAAATTTCCCAGACAATTATTTTCTTGTTCTTGTACACTTTATTTACCGTGCGATGTTCTAGTTTCATATTTTCCTTTCCAGTGCAGTTACCTATCATCTCCTATAACCCTTCTATGGCCTTCTGGTCCCTTAGTAATTTCATACATGTCTACAAGAAGGATGCAAATATAGACTGATCAACTTCCTTTACATCAGTATCCTCCTCAGTATTATTCTTCAATGGAAATAGTTGCCTTTGCACGGTTGATGTTGAAGATTTAGGAGTCATAAATTTATTCTTTGCTTCCATGAATGTCTCTTTTTCATGCTGCACTTTAAACCCAACATTCTTATCTTCAGCTTTCCTTACCCATGTCTCCATCACATTCCTTTTTTATTTCGTGTGGTTTCCTCTGGTATTCACACCATTGTGCATTACTATGTCAATGCTAGGATATTCTCAACGTGATTCAACCTTCATCATTTGTATATTTTGAGTCGGATATTGATTGTGCTTCTCCTACATTTTAGCTAAAAAAATGAGACAATATTTGATTTCATGACCAAATTCTTGACAATACTCATAGGAAGCTGCAGTTGGATTCTGACAATCCCTGGAAAAATGTCTTGCCTGTCCGCAGTTGTAACATATGATCTACCCTCGTCCATGACCAACGTCTCCTCCTTGGCCTAGGAAAACTCCTCACATAATCAGTGAACCCAAAGCTTCAAGACCTTCTACCTACATTCTATATGCACCAGGATTGTCTTGCATCATTAGATCATAGCTCTTACAATGATTTTCATCGTGTCCCATCAAACTTCAAAAATTACAGAACAATTGCTTCAACAATCTAACAAAATTTTGTAGTAGATGACAATAATCTGTGGAATTTTGGCTTGAAACTTCGCATATGCTACACCATACATGGGGTCCTACACTTATCCCAACACTCGATCCAGGCTTCAATGGACTTGACATCCCAACACCCAAATAGTCTCTATAAAAAGGGAACTACTATTTATAGTGACCATCTACTTTGCACTTGATACACCAAACTTCCGACCTTATATCATATCTAACCTCCTTTCCATTTTTTAGATCCTAAAACTCCATGTGCAAGCTCGCCAACTGAGTCTAAATATTTTTAACTCCTATGCTTGTATCAGCTACTATAAAAGCTTCAAGCTTCATCATGATCTTCAACACTTCAGCCTGAGTTGCAATCTTCTGTTATGACAATGGGAATCTGAGATGAGGCAACAACACATAAATGAACCAATCTCTATGATTTTCATCTGGGATCTTGAAGCTAATTTGGCTCAACGATGTCTTAAATCTCTGATATACCTCCCACACAGTCTCAGTAACCAGCTGCTTAATCTCTTTGATTTTTTTGATACACTAGGAAAACGAATTTGGTTTCTTGAATTCAAATTTCAACGCAGTCTTCATCTCAGCCAATGTAGCATTTTCATTCATCGTAACATATTACATGTACCAGGTGTTATCACAGTTCTATGCTTAGTCATGAGTGTGTTTTAAATTTTTTGTTTTTAGGATAAAAAATTGTAAATTTAAAAAACAAATTAGAACGATGTCAGAAGTTCTGGTAGCATCTGTTTTAGCCTTGTCGGACAGTTTGTTTTAATTCTATTTTATGTTTGTTTTTCCTTTACCTGAGGCTACCAAAAATTTTGGTAACCTCCCCTGTTTTTTAAAAAATAAAAAAGTGCATTTGCTTTTGTGTTAGCCATGTGTTCCCATTATCAACTAAGGTTTAAAACTTTTATCATGAGCTATGTCATGTGATAGGAAAGGTATACGTTTAAGTGATCTCGAGTTTAGTTGTGGTCATACATGGAAGAAGCTAGGTGTTGATGTGCAGTTGTAAAAGCCAACCGTTTTTTGTCCTATCTGTTATCCTAAATAATTATATCCACATGTCAAGGTATGTATCTAGTGTCAAGGAAGATCATGGATCTCTGATTTAATGTGGTGACCGTTTAGTGTAATCACACACGAACGTTGCCAAAATTTTAGGCCTGCCATAAAATACGATGGAGGTGACTGCCATCTCCAACTCCATTCAATTCCAGCCACATGTAGTGGATAATCTAAAACAAAGCAGCCAACTAAAGTTAATCATGAAAATCACGAGATGTGTTATATAATCCAGGATATTTCCAGTGAGAAACTTGAAGAGGGAGACTCAGTTTCAGACAGTTTACATTGAAGGTACAATAAAACCTATTAAGTAAGCTTTGCTAATCTTGACACCTATCAGATTATAGCAGACAACCTTCTTTATTGCTGAAGATAACTAAAAAAGGAGGAAAACTTAAGCGTATTGAACCTCAAGGAGTTGATTTAATAGATGCAAATAAAAATGTGATGAGGTTTTTTGAACAGGATGGGTGGTATCCATTTTTTTAAATGTTAGGAAACTCTCATCTAGGAGTAGCTAAGGAATTTTTCTCTCATTCCATGAACAAGAAGAAAATGTTTTTGGCCTCGGATTGCAAGTATTAGCATAATTCATTTCTAAAGCTTTCCACCTTCCACAAGAAGGAGAGAAATGGTACAAAAGCAAAGTTAGCACTGGAGAAGACCTCAACAGCTTCATCAAGGATGAATACAGAGACCCTAAATGGGCTAAAGGGATTCCTAGAAATTATCTCAAGGATGAATGGGTTGAAACTGTCAAGCTCATCAAGATCTACCTTACTTGTGAGAGGAGGTGTACTGTTTTTTTTCTATATCACATGAGGTTTTTGTTTCACATTGTAGGTATGAAGTCCCTCAACCTACCTTTCTTTTTGCTAAAAATCTTGACTATGATGTTAGCTAGGATACACACCCATGCAAAAAATTCAGAGTATATCATATATCATCAAGCTATTATCAACGTGATGGTTGTTGAAGAACTCAGAAGAAGAAACTAGACTTGGGAGCATTTCATATTCTATAGGGCAAACCAACCTGCACTTACACAAGACATTCCTTCTCATCAATCTCCAGCCTCACAGTGACATTCTCAACCTACCAAGAAGAGGGGAAAAAGTTAGAAACCAACTACTTCATCATTTGGTAAAAGGAATAAAAGAAAAGCTAAAAAGATGAATATCTACAAGAAGAATAAGGGTAAAAAGGAAAAGTATCCCTCAACCAAAGTTAAAGATAAGTTGGAGAAAGGAGAAGATTCATCAACCAGCAAGCCCAAATCAATGAATATTGTGCCTCCTATTTTTTTTTTTCCCAAAGTATATGCCAGAGCACAGAGAGGAAGGACTACAATTGTAGAAAAATCAAAAGAACAAGTGCTGCCAGAAGTTTCAGAAGCAAACATTTAGCAAAAGGTTCAGAAGGACAATCAACCCACCAAGTCATATGAGGAGCTCTTGAAGGATGCAGGGTATGATGTTAGCAGCTAGAAAATACAAAAATATGCAAAGCAAGTTCCTGGTAGCAGAAAAATACATACAAGAGACATCAACAAATTCAGGCTGAAATCTAAAACCCTGCATAACCCAAGTTTGCTGACAGAAGTTATAGATATTGAGAGGCAGTCTAAAGGGTTATAGATTGTAGCTCCTTCAATTGCAGAATCAAGTGGGTCCAAGAATAAATATAAGGGTAAATCCCCTTCAGACCAGCAAACAAGATCCTCCAAAAGAAGAAAAATCTAGAATAGTTCAAAAGAGAAAAAGACCATTGCAAAAGAGACAACCACCAGGAAAGACAAACAGATTTAGACAAGCTTGCAGAAGTTGCAACTTATATGGAGGAGAGTTGTTAGCAGAATTTTTGAGCTAGTCTAAGAATGATAAGGACTCCTACTGATATGAACATGTCAATTGATGGTTGATAAGTGGTTATGAGGTTGTTAAAAGTCACATTTAATGAAGACACATGGGTTTTAAAGAACCAAGGTCATGGAGAGACAAATAAGAAGAAAAGGAAGCAGGTTGCAAGCACACTCAGCAACACAGTTAAAAATTTCTTATTTCTTCCTATCTACCTCTATACTGTTATTTATATTTCGATAGGATATGCCTTTAATGTCCTATAACTGCTATGTAATGTGAGGGAGAGTGGATCCTTATTTTTAAGAGAGATGGAGTTGGTGCCTCTCTCTATAAATATCATTTGTAAATTCCATTTCAGGTTTGGATTTTGGTCGACCTGATGACTTTATCATAATAAAGAAAACTCCTTTTGTACTTCATGCTGGAGGACTTTGTGTTTCAAGGACTATCTAATGTATGGTGTGTTTCTCCTATTGTTTTATACATCTAATTTATGAGCTGCAGCAACTAGAAAAGTACGAGTAAGAGAACTGTTAGAGGATATAATAGTTAATTATCTATTGTTTAGCCTTCTTCAAATCATCTATATGTTATGTAGAGCATGCTAGTGAAGGTTTCATGAAGGATTTATGAGATTCTTTATGCATGTATTATGCTTTCTAAATGTTGTTTCCTTTACATAAAACAAAGTTTATGTAAAAGGCCACTCTTGTAGCTATGTGACTAATTTAGGATATGCATATTTATATATTGAGTACCATCTATCTGTCACCTTTCATCTGTCATAATATGCTCCCTATACTACAAATTTATCCATACAATTTATACTTGCCACAACTTGCCAAATGCATGAAAGTCTAAAAGAGTAAAAAAGCATTTCAAACTATTTAAGAAGCCATCCCACCACTCAAAACCTTTTACTTTGAAATGAACTATGATGTGTAAGGCTTACTCTTTTGCAATCAAGGAATGACTCCTTGCTCTAACATCTTTGGCGTTGTTTCTGGTGAGGCGAATTAAAGTTTATCCCTGGGT
This sequence comes from Pinus albicaulis, assembly GCA_034641835.2. NCBI lineage: Eukaryota > Viridiplantae > Streptophyta > Pinopsida > Pinales > Pinaceae > Pinus > Pinus albicaulis. The sequence continues at coordinate 270,733,309 of CM076570.1, read as the reverse complement.
GAATGACAAAGTTATAAGTCTGGTTCTGAGGTGTATAGTTCCAGCTGTATTTTTAGACTTATTTACACCTGGTGACTCCATTGTTGAATTTATGGCTCCTAGAAGTGCTAGAACCAGGGCTAACCCACATTATCCTTTGAGAATCCCAATCCCTAATCCTGATAAGCTAATCAAGAAAAATTGTAAACGAATGTTTTCTGCCTCTATTACTGTTTTCTCAAAGGTTGTCCCTAAAGAAGTGTTGCAAATTATTTCCCTTGATTTTGTAGAAAATTATGTACCTCCCTTGTTTTCCAACCAACAAATAGTCTCTACATCAAGTGTTGGTGCTTCATCATTTTCTATACAAAATCAACCAATTTTTGTTCCACAAATCCCAACAACTCATACCATGGCAGGTCAAAACCCAACCCCTAACCGAATGGATGCAATTGTTGCTGCTAGGTATGCCCCTTTAGTTTTACCACAACCTATGAATGCATTACCTATAGGAGATTATCTGAAGTATATGCCTAAATTTAGTGGTGAGGGAGAGGTAACAATTGAAGAACATCTTGCTGATTTTTATCCCTATGCTGACAATCTGAATATTGAGCATGATGATGTTTGGATGAGAGTTTTTGTTTAGAGCCTTTAAGGTGATGTTACGAAATGGTTCAGATATTTGACAGTTGGTAGCATCACTGGAATTGAAACCCTAGATGATACATTTTTAAGGAAATGGGGAGATAAGAAATATTTTCTATACTATATCATTGAATTTGGTGCAATCAAAAGAAAAGGAGAATCAATTTCTGATTTTTCTAAGAGATTCAATAACATGTATAGAAAAATACCTACTGAAGCTTCAGCCAAAATCACTTATGTTGGTTTTGATCCTGATTTTTTTTTACTGTTAAGAGAAAGAAGATCTACAACACTAACACAAATGCAATACAATGCACTGGAGGTAGAATCTAATCTATTAGTAGCTGAAAGGATCAGAGGAGGGATTGACAGAGACAAAATGAAGCAAAAAAATGAAGTTTAATCTTCAGGAACTTCTGACATAGATTGTAACCTAGATGAGCTAACCAAGTGTAATATTCCCAATTAGCCCAAGCTAATGGGAATATACAATTTTGTTCAATTTTATTGTTGCATGAATAAAATTGTAAAGGAGAATCAATAAACTCCTAAAACAACACAATAAATCAATGCCCCATGTGAACAAGGCTAAATCTGGGCTGTCTTAATAAAAATCCCTTATTTGTGAAAGGGATTGAGACAATTGACTAGGTCAACAGGACCAAATCCACAGCGCTGTCCAGATGCAATGAACCTCCTAGATGCACATCACAGTTCTAGTTGGAGGCTACACATGTGAAAGGAGCTAAACCTTTGAGATGGTTTAGGGTTTTGCAAGACTTTTATCCTATAAAAGGAAGAGGAGAACAACAGAAGAATGGTTGAACATATTGTTTTGGAAGAACATGTCTGTTTAGACATTTCTCATTCTCTTGGATGTTTAGCAGAGAATAGTGTTGTTTAGCACTGGGTGTTCCTAATCGGGAATCCCACCTCCTTCTTTTAGTAGCTCTTGAGGGAGTCTTGCATTTCTTGTACGTTATCAAGCATTTTTCCAAGCTCTTCTTCTAACTACAACACATATCTTGTTGAGGGTTTGGCTGTCTTTGTAAGCTGCAGCAAGTGGAGGCTAGATCTATTCAGATCTAAGCCATTCTAGTGATTCTTTTCAATGGTAAAGCCTTATATCCCCCTGGAAAGAGAGTATTGGATGAGGAGAGCTCATTTTCAGATCTTGGCTTGAGGCCACATCATGTTCTAAAGCCTAAAATGCAGTCCATCTTCCAGAACTACGTTATTTGCAAGGAGAAAGTTGCAAGGTCTTTTGGCACTTCAAGGAGGAGATATCTCTAGTGTTGGGAATCTGCCCTACACTGTGGTGATCCATGGATTACAGATCTAATCCATGTTCCATTCAGATCTGATCTGAATACTGATGTATTTTCTTTAGAAATTCTGAATCATTCTGCAGATCTACTCCATGTACCTCACTTTTTGCTGAAAACCCCAAGGGGATTTTGAAGAGGAGAATCTATAGTGTACAAATCTGATATATATCTATCTTTTTGTACATAGATCTTCTCTAGATATAAAGTGAAATATACAACTCTTTTTAGCTAATAAAATAACGCTGTCAAGCTTGAACAGTCATATCTTATGGTTGCAGCCTCTTATTTTGTGCATTTCTTCATGAAATGTCCTTTCTTCCTGTTCTATAATGAAAGGGCTTCAATATAACTCTGATTTGTTGTTATAAATGAACATATTGAGCCTCCATATTGGCCTCTTTCTATTTTTTAGCCAAACTGTGTTATTTCTGAAGCAGTATTGTTTGTATTGCTGTAGTCCCTTCCTTGGGAAATTGTCAAGCCATACTAGGTGTGGGAGGTCTGTTTACCTCACCTAGTTTGATTTGTTTCTGATCCCCTCTTGGATTTGGGTCTTATATTATCATATCTAATGGATCCAAGGGCTGATTTCAAATTCTATAGCATCCATTTCTGAAAAATTCGTTTTTCAGACATGCATTGCTAACAGTCCCAATTTGGGGATATTATAGTGGTATCAGAGCAATCATCTTGGCACAGCCTGTGAATTTCTTTTCTTAAGAAGCCAATATGTATTTTCATGGAAAGAAAATACTAATGAAGAAGTATGATTACACTGAAGACATATAAGAAAAGGGTAAGATCCCTTTATCTGGAAGATTGCAAAGAGAAGAGTTCTCTAAAGCTCTTTCTCAATCTATGTATGAACTGAAAGAAGAAATCTCGGGAATGAAGAGGGAAAGAAATGTAGATCCCTCTAGAGGATTTTTACATCAAGAAATCCCCAGTACTTCTTACTATGTGTGTGAGCAGTCAGCCACACAATCTGATCTGCAACGTTGGAGCATGCCTACTTTCTTGTCAAAGAAATAAGGAAAAGGAGGAACACCAAAGGAGGAATCTCTTGGTGATTATCTCCAAGAATATGAGTCTCTATCAGAGAGATTCAAAGAGCATATTAGTTTCCCAAATTTCTGTCAACTTAAAGAAGAAATATCCAACAACTACAGTAGAAGAAGAGGGTGCATGCAGCACACTTTGTGTAGATTCTCTCTACCTACTTTTGATGGATCACCTAAGGACTCAGGCAAGTCTTGGGTAAGAAAGCTTGACACATACTTCTAGCTACATCAAGTTTAAGAAGAAGACGCCTTGAGAGTAGCAGTGCTGCATCTTCAAGGAAAGGCTTATGCCTGGTGGCTATTTGATTCTTCTTCCTTGAAAAGGGTAAATATCTCTTCTTATGCACATTTCACTAGGAGACTAGTGAAAATATTTGATGTAAGACATTTTGAGACTTCTTTGGGAAAACAAATCAAGCCCAAGAAATATGAATCTTTGCATGAGTTGGAAGGATCCACAAAGCCAAATCCAATTCTAAAAATTGTTGAGGGGGTTGAATATCTGCTACATAATTTGCCAAAGGAAAAAACCCCACTACAACAAGGTCTCTTTTCTCAAGGAGAAAACATGAGGGTTCCTTCTTAAAGAAGCGTCCAAGGAAAAGGGTCTCTTAATGATGAGGCATTCTCCATTGATGAGGAGAAGGGAGAAAGGGAGAAGAGAAGATCCTCCAATGCTATGATAACAGGGGGAGATCTATTTTCATTAGGAGATGGAGATGAAGCAATGGATTCCACTAGAGGGGCTCTTGCATCTTTGCAAGGAGTTCCTAAGGATCTTCCATATGGAGGACATGAGCAGCATGTGTCTGTGCTAAGACAAAATGAGACAGAACAAAGGAGGGATCACAAAGCTGACATAAAAGAAGATGATCCACTATTTCTAGGAGAAGATAATGGAACAAATGCTCCAATCGGAGGCACTCTTGCACCACTAAGAGGGGTCTCCAAATTTCATGAGACTTACACACATGAAATAGAGTTGAAATTGTGCAGTGGAAGCAGGGACATGAGGATCCCATCTATTCTGCATATGAGGATGGTCCTTGAAACCTCATTATCTAGTGGAAAACCACCTGGGAGGCCACCTGATTCAGATTCTATGGGGAAAACCTCACAACTTGCTGCTCCAAAGTTAGATCTAGGAGGGATTGGAGCACTTGAAGACAAAGCTACAACACTGGGAGACTTGGGTAAGCTCAAGGAGGAGGGATATCTTCTTCCCCTATCATCATCGCCCACTCTCTTTTTTGATCCTACGCTATGGGAGGAGAAGAATGGAAGGAACAACCTTCCAACACACACCTTTGTCATAGGATATTTCAAGGGAAGGATCAGAAACATGACAGATAATTTGGTTGATGCATCATCAACGCTGTCATTGTTGAGAATTGTAGATTTGTATTAGAAATCCCAACTGCTAGTGGATTATTCCAAAGATCTTCACACATGTATGATACTTGATGACTAGCTGCATGAAGAGGGCTACTTAGTCCAAGGAGGAGTCATCTATCATCATGGTAGAATATTTTTTTCCAGAGCTTCTAAGCTCAAGAATAATATACTACAAGGATCACACAAAGAGTTATGTTTCAGCCACATGTATTCCATGAGGATCTACAACATCATCATGAGGAGCTTTGATTGGGAAGGCTTGAAAGAGGAACTATATTAGCATTTTCAAGAATGCATGAGCTATGTGGAGTTTGGGTAGCCATGGGAATCTATGCAAGAGTCATTTCAGTCATCTCTTCCTTCTTTGGAAAGAGGAGAAAGATCCATGCACAACTCCATGTGTATGAGGGACAGTGTTGGTAAAGGACCTGTTCATGTAAAAAAAGTTTTATTTTCTAATTGTACATGTTCTTTTACCATTCTTATGCAAGCCATGACTCCTAAAAAGAGAAATGTATCATGTAAATCTCATGGCAACTATTGGGCCATTAAAATTTTCTGAATTTGGCCAGTCCCTTGATGAGCAAAGGGATATTTTTCATCATGGTGGATGCTTCCCCAAGGTACCAAACATATATCTCACCTTCTACAATAGTGAGATGACTTGGGAAGCAACTAAGTGGTGGGAAAACCACTTAACATTTCTTGAATTGAGGCAGGCAGGAGATGCATTGCATTGGTATCATATGTGGGATTATGAACCACCTCCTCATGCTCAATTTTCTGTTTGTATGTACATAGTTTTACTTCCATACACTGATGATATACTTGTACTATTTATGAGCTTGTATGGAGTTAGGATGGGGAGCATGTATGTACCTCATGGGATGGAGACTCTCCATGTACCTTATGCTACATGTTTCAGGGAGAGTTTTGGTTCAGCCATGATTGTTTCATTTGAATTATTAACTCCTTATGGGATGGGTCATTTACCTCTCATAAAAACATTGAAGAAACAATTCATGGAAGGATGGTTTGGTGAACACTCAGCTCATGGAGAAGGCTTATCACTTGATTGTGTCACCAATGGAAAAGGAAAGGAGTTGCAACACTCACTCTATCAGTTGCTTGAGGACAAGCAACATTTTGGAGGGGAGGACTGTAATATTCCCAATTAGCCCAAGCTAATGGGAATATACAATTCTGTTTCAATTTTCTTGTTGCATGAATAAAATTGTAAAGGAGAATCAATAAACTCCTAAAACAACACAATAAATCAATGCCCCATGTGAACAAGGCTAAATTTGGGCTACCTTAATAAAACTCCCTTATGTGTGAAAGGGATTGAGACAATTGACTGGGTCAATAGGACCAAATCCACAACATTGTCCAGATGCAATGAACCTCCTAGATGCACAGCGCAATTCTAGTTGGAGGCTACACATGTGAAAGGAGCTAAACCTTTGAGATGGTTTAGGGTTTTGCAAGACTTTTATCCTATAAAAGGAAGAGGATAACAACAGAATAAGGGTTGAACATATTGTTTTGGAAGAACATGTATGTTTAGACATTTCTCATTCTCTTGGCTATTTAGCAGAGAATATTTCTATTTAGCACTAGGTGTTCCTTATCAAGAATCCCACCTCCTTCTTTGAGTATCTCTTGAGGGAGTCTTGCATTTCTTGTCTGCTATTGGGCATTTGGCCAAGCTCTTCTTCCAACTACATTGCAGATCTTGTTGAGGTTTTGGTTGTATTTGTAAGCTGCAGCAAGTGCAGGCTAGATCTATTCATATCTAAGCCATTCTAGTGCCTCTTTTTAGTGGGAAAGCCTTCTATCCCCCTGGCAAGAGAGTATTGGATGAGGAGAGCTCATTTTCAGATGTTGGCTTCAGGCCACATCATGTTCTAAAGCCTACAGCACAGTCCATCTTCTAGAACTGCGTTGTTTTCAAGGAGAAATTTGCAGGGTCTTTTGGCACTTCAAGGAGGAGAGATCTCTAGTGTTGGGAATCTGCCCTACACTGTGGTGATCCATGGATTACAGATATAATCCATGTTCCATTCAGATATGATCTAAATACTAATGTATTTTCTTCAGAAATTTTGAATCATTCTGCAGATCTACTGCATTAGATCTCATATCTACTCCATGTACCTCACTTTTTGCTGAAAACCCCAAGGGGCTTTTGAAAAGGAGACTCTATAGTGTACATATCTCATATAGATCTATATTTTTGTACAAATATCTGCTCTATATCTGAAGTGTAATATACAACTCTTTTTAGCTAATAAAATAATGCTATCAAGCTTGAACAGTCATATCTTATGGTTGCAGCCTCCTATTTTGAGCATTTCTTCATGAAATGACTTTTTCTTCCTATTCTATAATGAAAGGGCTTCAATATAACTCTGATTTGATTTTATAAATGAACATATTGAGCCTCCATATTTGCCTCTTTATACTGTTTAGCCAAACTGCGTTATTTCTTAAGCAATATTGTTTGTATTGTTGCAGTCCCTTGGGAAATTTTCAAGCCATACTAGGTGTGGGAGGTCTGTTTACCTCACCTAGTTTGATTTTTTTCTGATCTCCTCTTGGATTTTGGTCTTAGATTATAATATCTAAGGGATACAAGGTCTGATTTCAAATTTTGTAGCATCCATTTTTGAAAAATGCGTTTTTCAGACATGCATTGCTGACAGTCCCAATTTGGGGATATTACACCAAGATGGTAAATTCATTGACCACTGAAATGTCCAAGCTCAATATGGAAGCAAGACCAAATACTACTAGAAATATTTCATTTGATCAACCTAATAGGAAGAAGTTTAGAAGACCTAATGCTCCAGCGAGAAAGAAGAGATGTTGATGATCAAAAAGTGCAACCCCCTTTGCAAAATGCTATATTTGATGATGAAGAGGGAGTTGAAAGGTTGGAGAAAGGTGTTGATATCAATTTTATAAGAGATAAAGAAGGGTTGATGCATCTTACACAAGAAAATTATGAAGACTTCATGCCATATACTCAAAATAAGGAAGTGAGTTCTAATCATTCCATGATTGCATTTGATCATCAAAGTAGATACAATCTTAGATCAAAGAAGATTGATGATAACTCCAAGCCAATTAAACAACCAAAGAAGAATAAGGATACAGTTAAAATTATAGCAGAAAAGCAAGTGGATGAACCAAGCGAGCTAAAAGTTCCAGAAGCAGCTAACCCTCCTTCACTTAAGGTAAAAATTTCTCACAAGTTTCCCCTTGTTTTCGTTTTTGAAAATGAGATACAAAAGATTAATGTTCATGTTCCTCTTGTAGAACTCATGAAAAATGATGATTTCAAAAAAAAAATTATAAAAGCTCTTCAGCCTCCACCTACTGAAGTAGCCTCTGATTTTGCTAACCTTCAAGATTACAAGCCTACTGTTATTTTAGGTCCATTGGTAGAAGATGGAGATGACTCTATTCCTCTCTTCTATCTATCTTTGAATATTCATGATAAGATCCTGCATAATTTCCTAATGGACTCTGGAGCCTCATATAATTTAATGCCCAAGGTAGTTATGGATGAACTAGGTCTAGAAGGAACTAGAGAATACCAAGATCTCTACTCTTTTGATTCCCGGAAATTCCAATGCCTTGGTGTCATCAAAGATCTTGCAGTAAGCCTCTTTCAATTACCCATGAGAAGGATGGTGATGGATATTGTTGTAGCTGACATTCCTCCTAGAATTGACACGTTACTTTCTAGATCATGGATTAGAAGGTTGGGAGGAACTTTGCAAATGGATTTCACTTATGCTACTATCCCTGTTTTTGGAGGAGAACAAAGAAGACTTTATAGAGAATCTCAGTTGTCATATATTATTTGTGACAGAAAATACCCTACTAATCATCTAATTTATTCTAGAACAACTGATGTGGGTTCAATCATTTTGCATATGGATAAATTTTCCCTTCCTACAAAAAGTTTTCAGATTTTGAAGCCTGTTGAAAATCAAATCAATCATGACGGTTCTCAGGTGTGGAAAATGTATTTTGATGGATCTTGTTTTAGAGAAGGAGTTGGTGCAGTAATAATTCTCATTTCCTGTTGTGAAACCAGCTCCAAAAATAGAAGAAAAGAGATATCATCTCCTTAGAAATAAGCCACTTCAAGGGGGAAACCTCCAATATATTACATGAATGAAAAATTCTTGAATGATACAAATTAAAAAACCTCCTTTCTATATATAGGAGTCCACGGGGCCACAATGTAATCCTAGTGGGGCCACAATTTAATCCTAGCCGACCTAACAATAATAATTTAAGGGCACAATAATAACAATATGGGGGTTACAAGGGTACAATAATAACATTAAGGGGGTTACACTAACAACAATAAGGGACTATAATAGTAATATAGTGACCTAACATGGCCCTCTCCTTCAAAAAAGTGTTGTACTCAATGCTTGAGTAGCTCTGGGTGCTTCTGTATAAAATTCTCATCCTCCCATGTAGAATCTTAATTGGGTAAGTTCTTCCACTTGATGAGATACTCTGAAATTGATCGATTTCGTAGCTGTCGAGTTCTTGTTTTCGTGACCACTTCAGGTTCAAATATGATTTTTCCTTCCTCATCAAGTTCTGAAAATATTGTTTGAACTGGAAGATTTTCACCTATAACCTTCATTAAGCATGAAACATGGAAAACTGGATGCACTTGTGAAGAATCAAGAAGCTCCAATTTGTATGCTATAGTACCAATATTTTGCAACACCTTGTAAGGACCATAGTACTTTGGCGATAATTTATTATCCTTCTTAGCTTTCTTGAGGGACACTTGTTTGTATGGTTGTAGCCGTAAAAATACCCAGTCTCCTACATCAAAACTTCTCTCGCTGCGATGTTGATCTGTTGAAAATGCAACAAGATGATGGAGCTTAGTGAAATGAAGTCCCCTTCACTAAGTGGGCCCGCAGGCTATTTTTGGTGCAAAGTCTATTTTTAGACATATGGAGCATGGTCTAGGAGTTGCAGTATGCTATTCTTGGATGATTGGTCGAGTTGGTAAAAATAGATGGACCTATATTTTTAGACATACAGGTCGAAGTCTATTTTTAGACTTCCTATCTAAAAATAGGTCAGTCAAATATTATTAGCCCTTAATAATATTTGGACTCTAAACTTCAGTTTATTCTCTTACAGCACTTCAGTTGGAGCTATGGATGTGGCTCATGCATCTGACAGAAGGAATTACGCTATTCCTTGGGGTTTGGTGAGCTCATGCATGGTTGACTTCAGTTAGGACTTCAGTGGCAGAGTTTTGGTGGAGTTGATGAGACAGTTGGTGGAGTTGTGTTCGGTTTAACTTAGTTGAACTAGTTGTGATTAGTTTAACTAGCTAATCAACTAGTAATGAGTGGAGTGAATTAAATATTATTTAATTCACTAATTATTAACTCATTATTCAACTCAAGAACACATCAGTTCACTACAGTGCATGGACAGTTCAGTGGAGACCAGTGGAAGAGGTAGATGAAAGGGTGAGTTTGCTATTAGTTGCGACAGCAGTGGTGCATGAGATTTGCACAAGCATTGGAGGAGATTGCCAATGATGATTGCGCAGTTGGAGATAGTGAGATTCGAACTTGGATCTCTCATTACACCAGCCTTGATTGCGCAATAGAGGCAGGCAATTAGTGGATGAGTTTTGAACCCTTGACTTGTTCAAAACTAAGCTAGTTTGTGTGTAACTTTTGGAGACAGTACTGAGTACTTGTGAGGAGTATTGTACTGAGATTGTTACATGTTTATCTTCTATTATAATATACAAATAGCTGGGGGTTTTCAGCTATAAGCTTTCCCCATTACATATTGTGTTTATGTGCGCATGCGACTGTTTCTATTTCCGCAAATTGATGATTGATTGTAGAAGAGGTTATGTGTTATACATGAATTCAAATTAATGTATGATTAGGATAATCTCAGTGGATAAATATTCATTATTCAGCAAATTTATACATGGTATCAGAGGGAATTGATCATCGGGATCTATTGCAGTGATTACAATATTATTTCGGTAGACAGAGTCTGTAACGGGCCAGGTAGCCTCTGGATCCATCCTTTCTCTGAAAGGTGATATATCTAGTAAATGCCCTTACAGTCGATCTCTGTGCTAGAAATAATTTGTTCTCACAGATCCAGAAGCAGTTGAGTTTTTTGAGTTTGGAATTCGAATTTTGCAGCAGTTTGTTTTCTTGGTGCCGGAGTTGAAAATGTCTTTCAACGGTTTGCGACTCGAATATGCTCTTGAAGGCAGTTCGAATTATGTTGCATGGAAAGATCAGATAGAGCCAGTATTAGAAGATAATGGACTAAAGGATTTTGTAGATACGGATGTCCAAAAGCCCACTGATCCTGCTGAAGTCAAGGCTTGGCAAAATAAGATGGCGAAATGTCGAAGGATTCTGTTGGAGGGTGTGAAGGATCACATTGTATCCAGCCTGCATGGAAAAGCTTCTCCATATTTGATGTGGAAAGCGTTGAAAAATCTATTCCAGAGTAAGAGCGACCAAAGGAATCTGGCGCTCAAGGATAAGCTCAGAAACATTAAGATGGAGAAAGGTGACAGTATCGCCAAGTACCTCACAAAGTTCACTCAATGCAGAGATGAGCTGGGAAGTGTGGGGGTGACTGTCGAAGAAGAGGATATGGTAGACCTAGCTCTCCTTGGTCTTCCGAAAAGTTGGCATGCATATCAAGATAGTGTCAATGGTCGGGAGAAGTTGCCGGGATGGGAGCAACTTTGGGTGGATCTCATGCAAGAGGAGATAAGGAGGACTACCAGGGATGGATCTTCATCAAAGGTATCTGATGAAGAAAATTGCGCTTTGGCTGCCAAAGAAAAGAAGGGGAAGAGCAAGAAATCTTCTCAGTCTGGTGTGAAAGGCAAGAAGCAAGACATGTCCAAGGTGAAGTGTTTTCACTGTCACCAGCACAGACACTATGCCACAAATTGTCCGCAGAAGAAGAAAAATAAGAAGGTTGCTAGATCTGCAACGGGAGAGGCATTGGCTTCTCAATTCGAACTGGATTTTTCACTGATCGCATGCTTGGTTTCAAGTGTGATGGGATCAGTATGGTTCTTGGATAGTGGTGCGTCATTTCACATGACCAGAGATCGAGATCTGTTTTCATATCTGGAGGAAAAAGATCTTGGAGTGCACATCGAGATGGGCGATGATGGTAGATACAGTGCGACTGGTATCAGTACCATTTCCTTTAAGAGGGAGTCTAGTAAACCCTTCGTATTGAAGGAAGTATTGCATGTTCCAGGATTGATGAAGAATCTGATCTTTGTGGCGATGTTGGAAGACAAGGGGTATGATGTGGTCTTCAGCGAAGGAAAAGCCTTCCTGCGCAGTAAGACAACTGGAGAGACCCGGAAGATAGGGGTTCAAGTCAAGAACCTTTATCAGTTGCAAGTAGATGGCTGCGCAGCAATGGCATGCAAGGCGGGAGAAGTGGTGAGTCGGGATGATGAGGGCGAACTGTGGCACAGGAGATTGGGCCACCTTCACCATGGAGCTTTGAAGATCCTGCAGCAGATTTCTACTGGGCTTCCTAAGGGCACTCTTGCGCAGTCAGATCAGTGCAAGGGGTGTACTTTAGGGAAGTATGTGAAAGCCACCTTTCACGAGAAGGATAGTCGCGCCACGGCGATCCTTGAGAGAGTTCACACAGACGTGTGTGGTCCTTTCTCAGTTGCTTCGACAGCAAAGCACAGGTATTATGTGATCTTTGTTGATGATTTCTCCCGAAAGTGCTGGATCTTCTTCATGCAGAAGAAGAGCGATACATTCGCGAAGTTCTGTGAGTTTAAAGCACTGGTCGAGAAGGAGTCGGGGAAGAAGGTGATTGCTCTAAGGAGTGATAACGGTGGTGAATTCATCTCCGCTGAATTCAAGGAGTTCTGCAGCGCAGAAGGGATTCGGAGAGAGCTCATCGCACCCCATAACCCACAGCAGAACGGGGTGGCTGAGCGGAAGAACAGAACGATCGTGGGTGCTGCACGGGCGATGTTGCATGATCGGGGCCTACCCCTTCACTTGTGGGCTGAGGCATGCAATACAGCAGTGTATGTGCAGAACCGTTGTCCTCACAAGGTTCTTGGCATGAGTACACCGGAGGAGGCGTTTTCTGGCAAGAGGCCTGATATTTCTCATCTGAGAATTTTTGGCTCACTTGTCTACATGCATGTGACGAAGGATGCCAGAAAGAAGCTGGATCCGACCGCAGAGGTTGGAATATTTGTGGGGTACACTGATACACCTCACAACTATCGAGTGTATTTTCCAGACAGTCGCAAGACTGTTGTGCGACGGGATATCAAGTTTCAGGAGGAGAAAGCCATGTAGTGTTCGCTTGAGAGGGAGCCACACTTGCATGCAGATGAGGAGCTGTTAATTCCTAAGGAGGAGCTTCCGGATGTGGATCAGCCACAAGAGGAAGTTCAGGAGGTGGAAGAGACCACCCATGCAGTGCCAACCATCAGAGGGCGCAAGAGCACTACAGAAGCTGAGCGACTGGCTCGAGATGCAGAGAAGGTTGTAGGACCACCTACAACACAGCGCAGATAGAGGCAGTCACCGGATCGGTACACTGGATACATGGCTCTTATGAGTCAATGTGTCGTGATGGAGCCATCCTCTTTTGAGGAAGCTGTGGAGGAACCCGCATGGGTAGATGCCATGATCGAAGAATATGATTCGATCGTCAGAAACAGTGCATGGGAGATTGTCCCAAGACCGAAGGGGAAATCAGTGGTGGGTTCGCGATGGATCTACAAAGTGAAGCAGGCAGCTGACGAGAGTGTGAAGAAGTACAAGGCGAGATTTGTCGCCCGTGGCTTCTCACAGATCGAGGGGATCGATTATGAGGAGACCTTTGCACCTGTCGCAAGGTACTCTTCCATACGGACGATCCTTGCTCTCTCAGCGCAGATGGGATGGCACATCCATCAAATGGATGTGAAGACTGCGTTCCTCAACGGAGTCATTGAGGAGGAGGTGTACATAGAGCAGCCTGAAGGTTTCGAGATCTTCAGCAGTGAGTCGCATGTGTGCCGACTCAAGAGAGCACTGTACGGGCTGAAGCAAACACCTCGTGCTTGGTACACTCGGATAGACAGCTACTTCACCGGGCTTGGATTCTCCAAGAGTGAGGCGGATCCAAACCTGTACCAGATTGTGGTGGAGGGGAAGTTGTTGATCATCGTACTGTATGTAGATGATATGATTTTGACTGGCGACGAGCAGTTGATACTTTCATGCAAGGATGATCTTGCACGAGAGTTTGAGATGAAGGACCTGGGCATCCTTCATTATTTCCTGGGATTGGAGATTTGGCGGCGCAGTGGAGGACTGTTTGTTTCTCAGGGCAAGTATGCCCGGGAGATTCTGGAGAGGTTCAACATGCAAGGCTGCAAGCCTGTTGACACTCCTCTTCCTGGTGGTTGGAGGAAGGAGGATGCTACTTCAGCGGAGGTAGTGGATGCCACTGTCTATCGACAATTGGTGGGGTCGCTTATGTATCTGGTCAATACACGACCCGATATATGCTATGCTGTTAACCAGCTTTCACAAGCTATGGTTAAGCCTACCAAGCTCTTCTGGAAGGTAGGAAAGCATGTATTGCGTTATCTTAGTGGCACATCGAGATATGGTCTATGGTACAGAAAGGAGGATGGAGCGAAGCTTTCCGGCTTCACTGATGCAGATTGGGCAGGGAGCCCAACAGGTTGAAAGAGCACATCTGGAGGAGTTTTCAGCATTGGGTCGACAACAGTTTCCTGGTACAGCAGGAAGCAGAGATCCATGGCACTCAGTTCAGCAGAGGCCGAGTACATGGCGGCAAGCTTGGCTGCATGCGAGGCTATTTGGATGAGGAAGATCCTCGTCGGATTGTTCGGGTCGCACTTGGAGCCTACTGTGATTTATTGTGATAACCGGAGTTGCATTAAACTCTCGGCTAATCCAGTATTTCATGATAGATCCAAACACATCGACATCAGGTACCATCATATCAGAGATTGTGTGCAGCGGAGAATCATGTTACTTTCATATATTCCCACGGAGGATCAGGATGCTGACATCTTGACGAAGGCGCTCACCAAGAGAAAATTCGAATTCCACAGAGGCAGGATAGGGGTTGCAGATAATCCATATCTTGTTGAGAGGGAGTGTTGAAAATGCAACAAGATGATGGAGCTTAGTGAAATGAAGTCGCCTTCACTAAGTGGGCCCGCAGGCTATTTTGGCGCAAAGTCTATTTTTAGACTATGTCTATTTTTAGACATATGGAGCATGGTCTAGGAGTTGCAGTATGCTATTCTTGGATGATTGGTTGAGTTGGTAAAAATATATGGACCTATATTTTTAGACATATAGGTCGAAGTCTATTTTTAGACTGCCTATCCTAAAAATAGGGAAGTCGAATATTATTTACCCTTAATAATATTTGGACTCTAAACTTCAGTTTACTCTCTTGGAGCACTTCAGTTCGAGCTACAGAAGTGGCTCATGCATCTGACAGAGGAATTACGCTATTCCTAGGGGTTTGGTGAGCTCATGCATGGTTGACTTCAGGTAGGACTTCAGTGGCAGAAGTTTGGTGGAGTTGATGAGACAGTTGGTGGAGTTGTGTTCGGTTTAACTTAGTTGAACTAGTTGAGATTAGTTTAACTAGCTAATCAACTAGTAATGAGTGGAGTGAATTAAATATTATTTAATTCACTAATTATTAACTCATTATTCAACTCAAGAACACATCAGCTCACTACAGTGCATGGACAGTTCAGTGGAGACCAGTGGAAGAGGTAGATGAAAGGGTGAGTTTGCTTTTAGTTGCGACAGCAGTGGTCCATGAGATTTGCACAAGCATTGGAGGAGATTGCCAATGATGATTGCGCATTTGGAGCCAGTGAGATTTGAACTTGGATCTCTCATTACACCAGCCTTGATTGCGCAATAGAGGCAGGCAATTAGTGGATGAGTTTTGAACCCTTGACTTGTTCAAAACTGAGCTAGTTTGTGTGTAACTTTTGGAGATAGTACCGAGTACTTGTGAGGATTATTGTACTGAGATTGTTACATTTTTCTCTTCTATTATAATATACAGATAGCTGGGGGTTTTCAGCTATAATATTTCCCCATTACATATTGTGTTTATGTGCGCATGCGACTGTTTCTATTTCTGCAAATTGATGATTGATTGTAGAAGAGGTTATGTGTTATACATGAATTCGAATTAATGTATCATCAGGATAATCTCAGTGGATAAATCTTCATTATTAAGCAAATTTCTACATGATCTGCCTGTTGTTTCATTCGATTTTGAAAGCACAAAGCAAATTGTGTTATCCCGTAACTGTTGGAGAACTTCTCGTTGACACTGGCGGACCCTGGATCACTTGAACCTTCGAATTTTCCTTAAATATGATGTGATGGATGGTGGATGATATCCATAAAGTGCCATAAATGGGGTCATTTTTGCTGCAATATGGAAGGAAGTGTTATACCACCATTTAGTGAGAGGTAACCACTTGACCCATTGTGTTTGTTTATCAGATACAAAACAATGAAGATATCCTTCCAAACATTTATTTACTATCTCAGTTTGACCATCAGATTGAGGATGATAAGATGAGCTATGAGCTAATTGAGTACCCAAACAAGAAAATAACACCGTCCAAAAATTTCCAGTAAAAATGGGATCTCTGTCGCTCACAATAACCCTTGGGCTTCCATGTAGCTTTTGAATTCTGTCCATAAATGTAGCAGCAACTGTACTTGCTTTAAATGGATGAGATAATGCACAAAAGTGTGCATACTTGGTAAGTCTATCAACTACCACCATGATGACACTCTTTCCTTTGGACTTAGGTAAACTTGTGATAAAATCCATTGAAATCTCCTCCCAATGTTGACTTGGAATGGATAAAGGTTGTAGAAGACCCGAGGTCTTAATTGTATCAACTTTATTCTGCTGGAAAACCAAAAATTCCGCCAAAAAATTTTGAATATAAGATTTAAGGCCATCCCAAAAAAATTATTTCTTCACCCTTTGGTAAGTTTTTTGAAAAATCCTTAGTGTCCTCCTAAAGGAGAAGTGTGCAATTCCAAAAGAATCTTTTGTTTTAGTTGGGAATTCTTACAAAGATATAAGCGATCTTTGTACCATAAGGAATCATTTTTCCAACTAAATGTATCAGATGTACTAGGATCTTGCTGCAACTTTTGAATGAGTGTCCATACATCTTTGTCCTTCTTCCATTCATCTCTTGCTTCGGTTATCCAATCTGGTTGGATAACAGAAATGGCACAAAGCAATGCTTCCACCTCTTCATTCTTTCTTGAGAGTGCATCTGCAACAACATTAAGCTTTCCTTTTTTGTAGATTATTTCAAAGTCAGAACCAAACATATTTGTGACCCATTTTTTCTACTCTTCTGAAGATAGTCTTTCTTCCAAAAATTGTTTAAGACTATCATGATCAGTTTTTACCTTGAAGTGTCTTCCCTTTAGGTAAGTTCTCCATTTCTTTAGTGCATGCAGTATTGCTAACATTTCCTTCTCATAAATAGGTTTCTGTAAATACTTTCCTTTGATTGGACGACTTTCAAAAGCAATGGGTCTTCCTTCCTGCATTAAAACTGCACCAATTCCATTTCCTGAGGCATCACATTCCACAACAAAGGTTTTTGTGAAGTCTGGTGTAGCTAAGACCGGTGCTAGGCACATTGCCTCTTTAAGACGTTCAAAGGCCTTAGTTGCTTCAGGAGTCCATGAAAATGCATCTTTTTTCAATAATGTTGTTAGAGGTGCTGCTATTCTCCCATAATTCTTAACAAACTTGCGATAATACCCTGTTAACCCGAGAAATCCTCGCAACTGCTTTATGGTTGTGGGGACTTTCCATTCCTTAATGGCTTTAATTTTGTTAGGGTCTACCTTAACACCCTCGTGAGATACAATATGACCCAGATATTCTACCTCTTGTAATCCAAAGAAACATTTGGATGTTTTTGCATATAATTGTTTCTCCTGCAATAGTTTGAGCACCCTGTCAACATGTTGAACATGATCCTTCCAAGACCTGCTGTAGATTAGTATATCATCAAAAAATACTAGCACAAGTTTTCTAAGGAAGGGTTTGAAAATGGAATTCATCAACCCTTGAAATGTAGAAGGTGCATTGGTAAGGCCAAAAGGCATGACCAAAAATTCATAATGACCCTCAAGAGTTCGAAATGCTATTTTTGGAATATCTTCAGTCTTCATTCTAATTTGATGATATCCTGAACGAAGATCCAACTTGGTAAAATAAATTGCTCCATGTAATTCATCCAATAATTCATCAATCACAGGAATGGGAAATTTATCTTAATGGTGAGCTTATTGAGCTCCCTATAATCTGGACACATGCACCATGATCCATCCTTCTTGTGTACCAATACTACAGGAGCAGAGAAAGAACTTTGACTAGGTTGAATTATACCTGCCTCTAACATTTCTGCAATCATACGTTCAATTTCGCTCTTTTGGAAGTAAGGATATCTATAAGGCCTGATGTTTGGAGGAAGACTTCCTGGAATCAAATGAATAGCATGATCATGATCACGAATAGGTGGGAGTCCTTTGGGAGTTTCAAACACCTTGGAATGATTGTCCAAGACTTGTTGGAGATCTGCAGAAACAGATGATTTTGATGTCGGAACTTCTAGTGAGCATAATTGTGCAATTACGCCTCGTTGTTCTTTCTTTAGAAGCTTTGTCATGACATTAGAGCTTATTATCCTTCCCGGCTTCCCTTCAATACCCCGTAATTCGACTTCCTTTCCTTCTGAAAAAAAATTTCAAGAAAAGTTCTTGAAAATTAAAAGGTACTGTCCCCAAATATTGTAACCATTGTATTCCTAGTACAACATCAGCACCTCCCATAGGAATGGAAAGCATAGGACTAGTCAATACATATTCCCCCATGGTTAGCTTGATATTATGGCATTTTCCAGAGCAATTTATAGTTCCTCCATTTGCAACCACCACTTGACATTCTGGTGCTGGGTATAGGAAACAATTTAATTCCTTGGCTACCTTATAATGAATAAAATTATGGGTGCTACCTGAATCAATCAACACTATTACCTTTTTCTTCTTGATTTGTCCCTCTATCTTGAGAGTTTGAGGAGTGGTAATTCCTGCCAGTGCATTACACGATATGGTCGGATTCATTTCTTCCTCTTCTAGGGCTGGTTCCTGGTGTATATCCTCTTCTTGCTCATTTTCTTCTTCCTCTTCACAATCTATGTAAAATAATTTCTTCTCAGCACACTTATGACCTTTAGTGTATTTGCTATCACAACTGTAGCAAAGCCCTTTTTCTCTTTTTTCTTCCAATTGTTGTAGTGTCAACCTTGTAGGTTGTGGAAATCTAGGAGTAGCAACACTTCCATCTTTATAGAAGTGAGTGGTAGGCTTCCTTGTCACCATAATTTTACATTCATTTTTTCTTGCCAACCTAAATGCCTTCTCCAATGAATCAGGTTCCAAAACGCGAACTTCATGTTGGATGTTATCCTTTAAAGTACCTATGAAGAGATCAATCATGTGTTCCTCTGGACAGTTACCCTTATATTCAATTTTTGGAAGTCCTCAATGTGCTCCCCCACTGAACACTTTTGTTAGAGATTTATCAATTGGCTAAAGAATGTGTTGCTCTTTGTATCCTCATAATGTGCTATCATTTCCTTCGTAAAAATTGACCAAGTGAAAATTGTTTTACGAGAGAAAATCCATTGATACCATACAAATGTATTTTGTTCTAAATGTAAAGTTTCAATTCGTACATTTTGTGTGTTCGAACATTATTGAGATCAAAATATTTCTCCGTCTCTAGTATCCATGTTACAGGATCCTTTCCATCAAACTTCCTCACATCCATTTTTGGAATATGGTGGTTCCTCCCTCCAACATTAGAGTTTATGAAATCACGATTAACATTTATTTTGTTCTCATCACGAGTTTCCTCTACTATCTTTTCACCATTAGGAAACATTTCTTGTATCAACTTTGTCAAACCTTCCATGTCTACTTTTAGATCATTCTTCATGTTTTCCATCTTAGCTTCCATGTCATCCATCTTAGATTCCATGCCATCCATCTTAGCTTCCATGCCATTCTTCAAACCATCCATCTTATATTCCACGTCTTTCTTCAAACCATCCATCTTAGTTTCCATGCCTTTCTTCAAACTTCCATGTCATTTTCTGTTGCTCTTTGCGAGAGCGAAATTTGTTGCACTTTCTCTTGTAATTTTGATATGTCATGTTGCCATTCTTCGTCTTCATGAGTCATAATAGATATTTCTAAAGGCTTAATGGGTGTTGAATTCTTTTTAGGGGCCATTTTAGAATCCAATACGGATATCTATTCTACAATATGCCCTTGTAATCAATTCAACTTTATTCTTCAAACAAGACTTATGCAATTCGGGAAAAAAATACACACCTTTTACTTGGATTTGAGGTGCTCGATATTGAAATTGACTTATCTATATACTTGCAGATCCTCAATATCTTAAATTCAGCCCTATAGTAGTCCTCTGGAGCTTCTTTCAAATGCCATAGTTCTGACTTGATGTGGATTCTTCAAGACAAAGTTATGTCCAATCTCCCACAATGACCTAATTATGGACTCATTCAGTAGAGTGAACTTGTATGAATTTCCATGTGTCACTGTTTACTCCTTTGGTCTAAAATTTATAGGCAGGAAACTACAGTCCGTGCAATTCCAGTCAATTTTTACAGAATTCCAATCCGATGCTCATAGAGAGAGTTATGAAGATTTTCCCACGATCACCTCTTTGAGATGAAATTCGAGAGCCTGAAAAAGACCTAAATTCCACAGATCATATCTCCGAAAATATTGCGAACCAAGCTCTGAAATTTTGCGATGATATTCCTCAGGATTTCGGCTTCGTGCTATAAAAATTTCCACTTCTAAACCTTCATAGAAAAAAATTTATAGCTAAAATTCCATGATGACCTTTTTAAGTGGAATTCATGAGCCTACAAAATTCTCTTACTTCCACAGATCATATCTCTGAAAATATTACGAACCAAGCTCTGAAATTTTGCGACAATGTTCCTCAGAATTTCAGCTTCGTACTCTAAAAATTTCAACTTCTAAACCTTCGTAGAAACAAAGTTATAGAGAAAATACCACAATGACCTGCTTGGAGCAGTGAAACCCTAGAATCCAAAGCTTTGATTCCAAATGTTGTGAAACCAGCTCCAAAAATAGAAGAAAAAAGATATCAACGCCTTAGAAATAAGCCACTTCGAGGGGGAAACCTCCAATACATTACATGAATGAAAAATTCTTGAATGATACAAATTAGAAAACCTCCTTTCTATATATAGGAGTCCATGGGGCCATAATGTAATCCTAGTAAATAATAAATGTAATCCTAGCCGACTTAACAATAATAATTTAAGGGCACAATAATAACAATATGGGGGTTACAGGGGTACAATAATAACAATAAGGGGGTTACACTAACAACAATAAAGGACTATACTAGTAATATAGGGACCTAACATTTCCCCTTTGAAAGAGAGCTCCACTTTTTATTTCAAACTTGAGTTTGAAGCAACTAACAATGTGGCTAAATATGAACCTCTTTTAATTGGTTTAAAAATAGCAAAAGACTTGAATATTTCAGAGATTTTTGTTTTTGGAAATGGTGAACTTATTATTCAACAAATCAGAAATGTTTATCAAACTAAGCATCCCAAACTCAGATATTACCAAAATACAGTATAGAGCATTGATATGAATATGGGAAAACTAGTTTTGCTGTGCTATCTCCCTCATCAGTTAAATATAAATGTGTTTAGGATCGTCTCAAGTTAGCCATTTGTGAAGGGGTTTGTGTCAAGTTTTAAGTGTCTTTGATCAGAAATTTATGAGTTAATTAGATTTTAAAAACTCATGTACAAAAAATAAAATGCAGAGAAATAACACACAACAAACACATTACACAATAGATGATAATGGAATTCACCCCTCCTAGGCTACATCTCCATGGACCTGCTTCAAATGGCTAGGCCCTCTTGGGATTAATGGTAAAATGTCTGATTAAATGCACCTAAATTGCTCCAATGGATTTGAAACCTACTCCATTGGCTTCATAAGACCCAAAAACCTCAAAATTGACTATTCAATCTCTGAAAATGGTCTCTAGTTGATCTAGGCATGATCTCCTCTCCTGGTTGCCCCAATATTCTTTAATATTCAAAGTGGAAAAAAAAAAAAAATCGAAGTGCTCCAATGACTCTGAAACGTATTCCATCATGTTCATAGCATCAAAATAATCTAAGAATGACTCTTCTTGAGCCAAAATTGGTCGAAAATTTCTTCAAATGTGCCTCATTTAATTTTCCTAGGAAATGTCCTCCAAATCTGGAGAAGACTCTAGTTAAGGCCGCCAAATTTAGAGAACTCGCCGGTTTTGGAGGCACCTCTAAAACTCCGCCAAACTAATTTTAGAGTTAAATATATTTTAATTAATTAAAAACCATATTATGTGTGGCTAATGGCGCACTAAGCACGTTTTAATGCAATCCACATTATAATATGGTTTAATTAAATGTGGTTCCACTCCATGTAACAAGGAGCAGCACTTGGCACATTGGTAAGGTGGCAGATTTGTTGGGGGGAGATCATGGGGTCTAACCCCAACCTTGACCCTTCCCGTGCATATAATTTTACTACCCGATATATTTAAAACCAAACTTTGAATATAGTTCGTACCTTGGTATATAGTTCAAATTGCTCCGAAATATGAATAATAATTTGACCTTAGACCAGACTTTGGTCTTAATTAATATCCAACCTTATAATAAAATAAAATGTGGCCATTGATATATGAAATGTGAACCATAATATAAAATTTCAATTCGGCCTTCCAAGTCCACCAGAGGGGGCACGTAGCGGCCCCTGGCTGCACCACGTCTCAGCCTCTGGTTAGGCTGTCCCCACCATTAAAAAAAAAATTCAAATTTCCCTTAGGAGGATATATATATATATATATATATATATATATATATATATATATATATAATTTTCACCTTCAAACCATTCCTATGAATCATGCAGTGACACTCATCACAGTTTCATTGGGAAAAAATGGAGGAAAACCCAAATTTTTGGCCTTTGACCCTGTTTGACCCTATCTTTTTTAAATTCTCTTATTTGACACGACGATCAAAAGGCTATAAATTTCAGATACAGACTCTGTTTTGAGTGAAACAAATTGTGCCAGCTTCCTAGTGACCGGCCAAATCCGATCGTTCTAGTTTCATGCAATTCTGAGCATTTTGAATTTTTGGCAAATTTTTTCCCCTAATCTAGATTCCGATCAAGCATTATAGAAGACTCATTCATGGCCTTTAACATTTATTTTGTTCCAAGAGAAAGTAATATTTTGGATGATTCACTTTCTATTTCAGCAAGCTCATTCAAGATTCCAATACCTATAAAGCTAGAATATGAAGTGGAAGTTAGGTTTAGACCTAGCATTCCTGATAATATCAAACATTGGAATTTTTTTTTAGGATGAACAGGAGATTAAAATATTCATTGAAGGTGTTGAAGAATTTGTCATCCTAAACATTGATCAGGATGAGTATCTCATGAAGGATAATGTTGATTACCAAGATACCAAAAATCTGAAAAAACATATTGTTGATCAACCTATCATACAACTTCCTACCAATCATATTCCCAAGGGGTTAATCCCACTTGAGAAGCTTTTTGATCATAATGATGTTTCAATTAAACAAAGCTAGCTGAAGCAAATGTAGAATTGGAAGATTACAATTTGGGTATAGAACTAGAGCCAAGGTATGTTAAGTTGTCAAAAGATTTATCAGAAGAAATAAATATTGAATAACACAAACTATTTTGTGAATTTGTTGATATTTTTTCTTGTAAATATGAGGATCTTAAGACATATGAAACAACTATAATTGAGCATAGAATACCATTGAAATATGGTACTAAGTCATTCCGGCAGAAATTAACACAAATCAATCCACTATTGTTACCAGTGATGGAGAATGAAGTGAAGAAACTTTGGATGCTAAAATTATCATTCCATTGAGATAATCAGATTGGGTTGCTAATCTAGTTCCAGTGAGAAAGAATAGTGGTGAAGTCAGATTATGTGTAGATTTCAGGAATCTTAACAAATTCTCCAAGAAAGATAAGTATCCATTGCAAATATGGAGCATATTCTTCAAAAGGTAACAGGCTCAGACAAAATTTCCATGTTAGATGGGTTCTTTGGGTACAACCAATTATTTTTTTGGCCAAAAGATCAAGAGAAGAAAACATTCACTAATCCTTGGGGAACATTCATGTATGAAAAGATTCCATTTGGGCTTATGAATGCCGGCGCTACTTTCCAGCGTGCTAGGGAATTTGCATTAATTGGAGAAAAAGACAAATTCTTGGTCATTTGTTTGGATTATATTACTGTTTTTTCAGCTTTAGATCAAGAGCATCTTCAACACTTGAGACAAGTAATTTTTAAATGCAGAAAATATGGTATATCATTGAATCCAAAGAAGTCTCATTTTTCTCTTAAAGAAGGTAAGATTTTGGGTCACATAATTTATAAATATGGAGTGAGAATTGATCCCAAAAGAGTGATTGCAATTCAGGCCTTAACACTTCCAAGATCCAAGAAAGAGATTCAATCTTTCCTTGGTAAGATTAATTTTTTAAGAAGATTCATTCCCAATTTTGATGAAGTGGTGAAGAATATTACTTGCATGCTAAAGAAGGAAAAATAAATAAAGTGGACATTTGAAGCCAGAAATTCATTTGAGCTAATAAAAAAAAAGCTATCATTGAAGCACCTCAGTTGGTAAGCCATAAATACTCAAAGCCTTTATTAATCTTCTCATTTTCCTCTCAAGATACTATTGCTGTTGTTTTATTTTAAAAATATGCTGAAAATAAGGAAGCCCCCATATAATTTTTCAGCAGAGCTCTTAGACATGAAGAATTGAAGTATGAAATGTTGGAAAAGCATGCCTATGCATTAGTTAAATATCTTAAGGCTTTTAGAGTTTATATTTTGCATGCTCAAATTATTGCCCATGTACCTTCATATGTTGTTAGAGAAATATTAGTTCAGCTTGATATTGATGGAAAAATAAGTAAATGGGTGACTACAATTCTTGAATTTGATTTAGAGATAAAGTATACCAAACTAATCAAATGTCAAGGATTAGCCAAACTACTAGCTGAAGAAAATTGTGGAGTTTTGGGCTTGAATTTCATGGATGACAATCTATAAGGGAAAATTTCGTAACCTATTGAAAACATGGCAGTGGATGTAAAGCTTGGTGAGTGTAGCTGGTAAAAGGATATCATTTATTTTCTGAAACATTTTAAACCTTCAAATTTTGATAAAATCAAAATGAGATATTTGAAGCTGAAAACCATTAAAATTTTCATCAAGGATAATTGTTTATATTGGAAATATCCTGAAGGATTTTTTTTGAGGTGCATCTTCCCAGATCAATCTAAGAGGGTTATGTTTGAGATGCATAGTAGTGTTTGTGGAGGGCATATTTATTGGAGAACTTCTACATATAAAATACTGAGATTTGGTTATTTTTCGCCTAGCTTATTTTCTGATGTATGTGCTAAAGTGAGATCATGTGAAAAATGTCAAAAGTTCATTGGAAAGAAACATTTGAAATATTTGTCTCTCAAGCCCATAGTTGTTTCCGCACCTTTCCAACAATGGGGATTGGATTTTATTGGGGAATTTCATTCACCTTAAAGTGGACAGTATTGTTGGATTCTTGTTGCAACTGATTACTTCACCAAATGGGTTGAAGAAAAACCTACCAGAAATGCTACTCATAAATTCATCATTAACTTTCTGGAGGGTATCATAACCAGATTTGGATGTCCATCAAGGCTAGTAGCAGATAATGCAACTTATTTTAATGCTACAACATTGGTAAATTTCTATGAGGATTATGGTATTTGGCTTACTCACTCTACAACATACAATCAACAAGGGAATAGTTTAGCTGAATCATCTAACAAAAGTTTGGTAAGAATCATCACCAAGCTATTGGAGCAAAACAAGAAAACCTGTGACTCTAAACTGAAATTTTCTTTATGGGTTGATAGTGTGCAGATAATAAAAAAATTTATTAATACATCACCCTTTAAAATGGTTTATGGAACTGAGGTTGTTTTTCCAGTCCAATTAGCCATTCATGTAGATAAATTTATGCAATATCATGAAGTTGAACCAAATGACATGACCAGAAGAATTTATCAGATCATAGGAGTGCAGCAAAAGTGAGAACAACAATATGATTTTGTAAGAAAATATCAGAAAGTTGTAAAGCAAGTTTTTGATAAAGGGACTAAAAAGGAATATTTTCAGATTGGAGATCTCGTGTTGAAATGGGATACACAACATCAAGACCCAAGTAAGAATTCCAAATTTGATGCTTTATGGCTTGCTCCTTTCAGAATCTCCAATATTCTGCAGAAAAATACTTTTGAGTTGCAACATCTTGATGGGACATAACTAGTTTGAGGCATATTTAATGGACGCTTCCTCAAAAAATTCGTTTACTAAGGTTGGTGGCCTAAATTCACTATAAATATCAGTATGTTTCATAATAAGACTCCATAGCTCAATGAAAAGGCACTAAAACTGAAAAAGATTCTTAGAGCCTCGAAGGGAGAGCGATATCCCCTGTGGAGCCAATTTTATCACAGTTCTATGCTCAGTCATGCGTGTGTTTTATTTTTTTTTCTTTTAGGATAAAAGTTTGTAAATTTCAAAAAACATTTAGAACGCTGCCAAAAGTTTTAGTAGCGTTTGTTTTAGCCCTGTTGGAAAATCTGTTTTAATTATGTTTTATGTCCGTTTTTCCTTTACCCGATGCTACTGGAAATTTCAATAACCTCCCCTGTTTTTAAAAAAAATAAAAAAGTGCATTTGCTTTTGTGTTAGCCCACATGTTCCCGTTATCAACTAACGTTTACAACTTTTTATCATGAGCTATGTCACATGATAGGAAAGGTCTACGTTTAAGTGATGTCAATTTTAGTCATGGTCATACGTGGAAGAAGCTAGGTGTTGATGTGCAGTTGTAAAATCAAACCATTGTTTGTCCTTTCTGTTAGCCTAAGTCGTTATACCCACATATCAAGGTACATATCTAGTGTCAAGGAAAATCATGGATCTGAGATTTAATGTGGCAACCGTTTGGTTTAATCACGCATGAATGCTGCCAGAATTTTAGGTTTGCCATGAAATACGATGGAGGTGACTGAAAAATCCAACTCCATTCCGCTCCAACCACTTATAACGGATAATCTGAAACAAAGCAGCGAACTAAAGTTAATCATAAAAATCACAAGGTGTTTTATATGGTCTAGGATATTTCCCATTGTGAAAAAATCTCATGCATGGAAAGGTGAACCAACATATCATTTAAAATCACCGAAAGAAAGGGAAAGAAATAAATTTTCAAATTTGGTTGTTGATGAATGAGAAGTTCCAATGAGCATCTTGAAGAGGGAGACTTAGTTTTTAGATAGTTTGCATTGAAGATACATCAACACCTATTAAGTAAGCTTTCCTAATCTTGACACCTATCAAATCATAGCATACAACCTTATTTATTGCTGAAGATGACTAAAAAGGGAGGAAAACTTAAGCTTATTGAACCTCAAGGAGCTGATTTAATAGATGAAAATCCAAATGTGAGGAATTTTTTTGTACAAGATGGGTGGTATCCATTTTGTTCAAGGTTAGGAAACTCTCATCTAGGAGTAGCTAAGGAATTTTCCCTCTCATTCGATGGACAAGAAGCAAATGTTTTTGGCCTCAGATTGCAGGTATCAGCAGCATCCATTGCTGAAGCTTTCCACCACCCATAGGAAGGAGGGAAATGGTTCAAAATCCAAGTTATCACTAGAGGAGACCTCAACATCTTCATCAAGGAAGAATACAGAGATCCTAAACGGGATAAAGGGATTCCTAGCAGTTATCTCAAGGATGAATGGGATGAAACTATCAAACTCATCAGGATCTACCTTACTTGTGAGAGGAGGTATACTGTTGTTTTTCTGTATCACATGAGGTTTTTGTTTCACATTGTAGGTATGAAGACCCTCAACCTACCTTTATTTCTGCTATAAATCTTGACTAAGATGTCAGCTAGGATACAAACCCATGCAAAAGATTAAGAGTATAGCATATATCATCAAGCTCTTCTCAAGGCATCGGTTGTTGAAGAACTCGGAAGAAGAAACCAGACTTGGGAGCATTTCCTATTTTACAGGGCAGGCCAACCTGCACTTACACAAGACATTCCTGCTTAGCAATCTCCAGCCTCATAGTAACATTCTCAACCTACCAAGTAGAAGGGAAAAAGTGAGAAACCAACTACTTCATCAGTTGGTAAAAGGACTAAAATAAAAGCTAAAAAGATGAATATCTAAAAGAAGAATAGGGGTAAAAAGGAAAAGGCTCCCTCAAACAAAATTGAAGAGAATTTGGAGAAAGAAGACGTTCCATCAACCAGAAATCCAAAATCAATGAATATTGTGCCTCCTATTTCTCCTTTTCCCAAGGTATATGCTAGAGCACGAACATGAACGACTGCAGTTGCAAAAAAATCAAAAGAACATGTGCTGCCGAAATTTTCAGAAGAAAACATTCAGCAAAAGGTTCAAAAGGACTATCATTCCACCAAGTCAAATGAGGATATCCTAAAGGATGCAAGGTATGATATTAGTATAAAGAAAATAAAAAAAGATGAAAAACAAGTTGTTGGTAGAATAAAAATACACACAAGGGCTAGAAAAAAATTTATTTTGAAATCTAAACCCTTGCATAACCCAAGTTTGCTGACAAAATTTAAAGATATTGAGAGGCAGTCTGAAGGGTTACAAACTGTAACTCCTTAAATTGAAAAATCAAGTGGGTCTAAGAAGAAATATAAGGTTAAAAATCCCCTTCAGACCAGCAAACAAGATCCTCCAAAAGAATACAAATCCAGAAGAGTTCAGAAGAGAAAAAGAACATTGCAAAAGAGACAGCCACTAGGACTACAAGGTCAAAATCCATAGTTGGCAGACAAAGATATTTAGACAAGCTTGCAGAAGTTACATCTTATATGGAGGAGAGTTGTGAGAAGAATTTTTGAGCAAGTCCAAGAATGATAAGGACTCTTAACGATATGGACATGTCAAGTGATGGTTTATAAGTTGTTTTGAGGTTGTTAAAAGTCACATTTAATGAAGACAAATGGGTTTTGTTATCACCCAAAAAAAAAATGAAGCATCATTTGACAAGGTTAAATAGGTTCATGTGTCAAAAATCAGGGTTGTAGGATTCATTTTTTATATTCTTGGTCAAGGGAAATATTAAATTTTTCTTGTTTAAGTTTACCCTAAGGTCTAAACCCACTCATTTTAAAATCCCCTCATGTCATATCACGCATTATTCTCTGAAAGATTTTAATTCCCAAGGTTTTTGTATCAAAAATGTCATTTTATCCAACAAACCACAGTTTTGTAGCAAAATATACTGAGAAAAGTCACTTTTCGCTACGAAACTGTTGATAGTTTCGTAGCGAAAACAACCAAATTTACACTAGATACGCTACGAAAGCACGGTTTCGTGTCTGTCTTATCAGATTAGCTGTTAGGTGTCATAATATCATTGGGAAAGGGTATGTTAGATACCATTCGAGTCATGGAGGGATACAATCAAGGTACATGGTCAAGTCTGAAGCTATCATCACCAGTTTAGGTATGTATGAGTCATCATTGGGTCATGAGAAGACATCAAAACTTCAAAATCTCTCCTAATTCAGTCATTTCCCATTTTTCATTCCTTCTTGTGTGATATTGAGCTCTGGAGAGTTATTGAATTAATCCAAAGTTGTGGCTGGTGTTTTCAAAGGTTTACATTGAGCACTATCAAGAAAGGTTGCAAACTATAAAGCGAGGTTGCAAATCATCAAGTGAGGTTGTGAAGACATTAAAGTAACCATGGAAAAAAAATGAAGGACAAATAAGGGTGGCCAATACCTGAGATATGAACTAACATATATGAATTTGATCAATGAAGACCCAACAGCAGTGGAAGTCTTCAGAAGGACAGGTTGCTTACAGTTTTTTGAGAAACTACAAGGCTTCCATGTACAGGTTTCCAAAGAGTTTTCTTTGAATTTCACTAGAACAACCACAAAAGTGGGAATTCTCAATCTATACATCACACTAGAGGTTATTGCAGCTGCTACAGGGATTCCAAGAGGACAGGAGAAGTGGTTCAAAGGTATCAAGTTTAACATGGAGCAGTTCAAAGAATTTATGAAGCATGAAAACAGTGAAATGGATCTCACCAATGCCATTCCAAGGAGCTGCATAAAGGAAAACTACTCAAAATTAATGCTCATCATCCAAAATTAGTTTACTTGTGAAGGGAGATACCACAAAGTCTACTCATATCATTTCAAGCTACTTCTACACTTTACTGGTAAGATTTCCCTTGATCTGCCTTTCTATTTACATAGAAGTTTGTCAAAAATAGCAGATAAGGTCCAAGAAAAATATAAAGGGAGTGAGACTTCATTATTTCATCATGGTTTAATGAAAATTCTGGTTTTAGATGAACTCCAAAGGTTAGGCAGAGACTGGTCATCATTTTTGTTTGTTAGTGGTTTTGAGTTGGATGCTCTTACTCCTTCAAGAACTCCTAAACCTAGGAGAATTCCATCACCATTAGCAGAAGAACAGAGTGAACCATTGGTAGCAGAACCAAGTGAGCCAATTATGATGGAGACAGAGCAATTGCAGAGTTTTGATACACCAAATTTCCCACCTGCAAAACAGAATTCAAAAGTGGTCAAACCTACAAAACAAAAACAAGCTGTGAGTAAACCAAGAACAAAAAGGATGAGAAGGAGCCAAACAATGGCCTTAGAAGAGAAAACAGTGGTTGTAGAAGACAGAGCAGTAGCTAAAGGAAATTTGGAAGATATTTTACATGTAATTGACATAGAATAAAATCCTATAGTCCAGGCTGAGAGCATAGAGGAAGGTGGACAAAAGTTAAAAAAGGCCAAATCTGTTAAGAAATTAGAATTTGAAGGAGAAGATGCAGGTTTTATGTTCCAAGCAAGAAAGCCTATGATAAGGCATGCTAGGAAACTATTAGAGAGAAATAAAGAGGTTCAACCACCTACTGACACAGTTTAGCCACCACAAGAGATCACTGACCTTTCATCCCCTGCAGAGAAAGATACAAATAGCAAATCAAAGAAAGGAAAATAGAAGGTGATGGAAAAAATAGAGTTACAACTCCTTGAAGAACAATTGAAATTGGAAAATCATGAAATTGCTACTATGAAAAGAGAAGCAAGGAAACACAATGTAGAGAAGATTCAGTTTGAAAAGATGAAGGTAATTTTGGAAGAGCGGGTTAACATTGTTTCCAAGACTTTGGATAATAAACAACACCATATCAAATGGACCATTCTAGTGAGGAAAGAGGCCAAAAATGTCAGGAGGATGAACACACATTTGAAAGCCACCGATAGAAGGTTGAAACATCAGGTTAAGGACCTCCAGGAGCATCTTGAAATAATTCATGAGGAGTTAGATAAAAAATGCCCTAAAATGACAGTGCTTGAAGAGCCAATAGCTTAACCCATCATAAATGAGGAATAAATCCCTCAAGAATCATAATGTGAGCTGGTTTATGGTTTTTAAAGCTAATGGAATGTTAGAAACAAGGTTTTGGCACTTAAAAGGTTTATTTTTCAAGTTACACAAAAATCTGGAATTTTAGCACTTTTCAGCAGTTTCATAGCATGCCTGGACTTGAAGAACAACAAAATGCTACGAAACTACTGTAGTTTTCTTTTTTTCTTTTTGAACAAGTTTTGGGAGCTTTCAGGAGGTGAAATTTGTATGGGAGATGTGTCTAAGGATGATGAAGACAATACCAAAGGAAAGAATAAAAAACATTGATGGTAAATGGCATTTTTGCAGTGCTACGAAAGTATGCTACGAAACTGTCTTACTTTCGTAGTGTACTGTGTTGGAGTTTTTTTAGCAGATTTTGGAGCATCTTTGGACAACTTGGTATTATCTAAGTGTTAAAGGACCATGAAAGTAGTTATTCAGCACTTAAAGACCACGAAATGAAGACAAATTAGCAGCCAAAGCATTCATGGAAGAAGAAGACCAGTTTGCTTAAAAAAACAGGGTTTTGTTTCAAGTTTTAGAGGAGGTCAATTAAGAGGTCATGTAGTGATGAGTCCCATCACCCCAATTCGAACATGTGAAAGCATATTTTTCAAATATGTAATTTCTTCAGAAGATAATTTTGTTAAATGTAATAATGAACAGTTTGAGTCATATTAGGAAAAGTACTATCAAGTAGGATAACTTTCATTTTGTCATTAAATAGATGTTTTATGGTTATGCAAGGTGTCATTAGGAAAAAAGTCGATGAATATAGCCAAAAGGCAGATCATCTCATGATGTAACAAGTCTATTAAAAGTAATAGAGTCTAATTTGTCAAGGGTTGGAGATTTTTTGGCAAAACTACAGCTTTATGTAATTTGACTGTTTCAGTAATATAGATACTTGTTTCTTGACCAACCTGAGATTCTGATTGAGTTTTTAGTGCTTGCCTATATTATCTATATCTTTATGTGTATCATTTGCAGTGGTTTTTATCTATAATACTCAGAATTCATTCATGTAATGCTCTGACTTCCTTTATAGATGAATTGACTGTGTATTTTCCTGTTTCATGTGTGTGTGTACTACTTCTAAAAACTATTACCTACCTCAGCTTCCATGTCAGGTGAAATCACTACTGAATCACTGAAAGTGTTGACTCCATAAGCCCAATGTTTGCATACTGATACTATTTTCAACCTACACTCATCATAAGAAATTTGTTTTCCAAGTATAGTTAGCCATATAAAAACATTTTTATTCAATATCATTAACCCTTTGAGAGAGCCCTCTTAGACTGAAGAGGCTAAGCTTCAGTCACAATATTGGTTTGAAAAAGTTACATGAGATTGTCTGATCAGTAGCCCATCAGGTGAAATTTTGTGATAACGGGTTTTAAAGAACCAAGGTCATGGAGAGATAAATCAATAGAAAAGGAGGCAGGTTGCAGCACACTCAGAAACACATTTCAAACTGTCTTCTTTCTTCCTATCTACATTTGTCCTGTTAGTTATTTTTTGATAGGATATGTCTTTAATGTCCTAAAACTCCTATGTAATGTGAGGGAGAGTGGATCATTATTTTTAGGAGAGATGGAGTTGGTTCCTCTCTCTATAAATATCATTTGTAAATGCCATTTCAGGGTTGGATTTTGGCCAACCTGAAGACTTTATTATAATAAAGAAAACTCCTTTTGTACTTAATGTTGGAGGACTTTGTGTTTCAAGGACTATCTAATGTATGGTGTGTTTCTCCTATTGTTTTATACATATGATTTATGAGTTGCAGCAGTTAGCAACGTACAAGTAAGAGTACTGTTAGAGGATATAATAGTTAATTATCTACTATTTAGTCTTTTGCAAATCATCTATATGTTGTGTAGAGCATGCTAGTGAAGGTTTCATGAAGGATTTATAAGATCCTTTATGCATGTATTATGCTTTCTAAATGTTATTTCCTTTACATAAAACAAATTTTATGTAAAAGGCCACTCTTGTAGCTGTGTGACTGATTTAGGATATGCATATTTCTTAGATTGAGTACCAGCTATTTATCACCTTTCATCTGTCACAATCTGCTCCCTATACTACAAATTTATCCATATAATTTATACTTGCCACAACTTGCCAAATGCATGAAAGTCTAAAAGAGTAAAAAATAATTTCAAACTCTTTAAGAAGCCATCCCACCACTCAAAACCTTTTACTTTGAAATGAACTATGATGTGTAAGGCTTACTCATTTTCAATCAAGGAGTGACTCCTTGCACTAACATCTTTGGTGTCATTGTCAGGAAGGTGAATTGAAGTTTATCCCGGGGTGAATGAAAAAGTTATAAGTCTGGTTCTGAGGTGTATAGTTCCAGCTGTCTTTTTAGAATGATTTACACCTAGCGACTCCATTATTGAAGTTCTGGCTCCTAAAAGGGCTAGAACCAGGGCTAACCCACATTCCCCTTTGAGAAAACACAGTCATTGATCCTGAGAATCTAATCAAGAAAAAGAGTAAACTAAATTTTGTTTCCTCTGCTACTGTTTTCTCAAAGGTTGTCCCTAAAGAAGTGTTGCAAATTATTTCCCCTGATTTTGTATAAAATTCTGTAACTCCCTTGTTTTCTAGCAAACAAATAGTCTCGACATCAAGTCTTGGTGCTTCATCATCTATTGTTCACAATCCACCAATTGTTTTTCCACAAATCCCAACAACTCATATCATGGTAGGTCAAAACCCACCGCCTAACCGAAAGGATGCAATTGTTGCTACTCTATATTCCCCTTTATTTTAACCACAACCTATGAATGCATTATTAGCAGGAGATTATCTCAAGTATATGTCTAAATTTAGTGGTGAGGGAGAGGTAATAGTTGAAGAACATCTTGCTGATTTTTATGCCTATAATGACAATTTGAATATTGAGCATGAAGATGTTTGGATGAGAGTTTTTATTCAGAGCCTTGAAGGTGATGTTAGGAAATGGTTTATATCTTCGACAGTTGGTAGCATCACTGATAGGCTCAAAGGAGGGATTGACAGAGACAAAAGGATGCAAAAAGATAAAGTTTCATCTTCAGGAACCTCTGACATAGATCCTAACCTAGATGAGCTGACCAAGATGGTCAAGTCATTGACCACTGAGATGTCCAAGCTCAAGATGGAAGAAAGACCAACTACTACTAGAAATGTTTCATTTGATCAGCCTAATAGGCATCAGTTTAGGAGACCTAATTCTCTAGTGAGAAAGAATAGATGTTGATGATCAAAAAGTGCAGACCCCTTTGAAGAATGTTATATTTGAAGATGAACATGAAGTTGAAAGGTTGGATAAAGGTGTTAATATCAATTATCTAAGACATAAATAAGTGTTGATTCATCTTACACAAGCAGAGTATGAAGACTCCATGTCATATACTCAGAATAATGAAGTGATTTTTAATCATTCCATGATTGTAGTTGATCATCAAAGTAGATACAATCTCAGATCAAAGAAGATTGATGATAACTCCAAGCCATTTGCACAACCAAAGAAGAATAAGGATACAGTTAAAATTCTAGCAGAAAAGAAAGTGGTTGAACCAAGCAAGCTAAAATTTCCAGAAGCAGCTAACCCTCCTTCACTTGAGGTAAAAATTTCTCACACGCTGCCCCCTATTTTCACTTTTGAAAATGAGATATAAAATATTAAGATTCCTATTCCTCTTGTAGAACTCATGAAAAATGATGATTTCGAAAAGAATTTTATGAAAGCTCTTCAGCATCCACCTACCGAAGTAGCCTATGATTTTGTTAACGTTTTAGATGACAAGCATAATTTTATTTTAGGTCCATTGGTAGAAGACAAAGATTAATCTAGCCCTCCCTTCTATCTATCTCTGAATATTTATTATAATATCTTGCATAATTTCCTAATGGACTCTAGAGCCTCACATAATTTAATGCCCAAGGTATTCATGGTTGAACTAGGTCTAGAAGTAACTAGAGAATACCAAGATATCTACTCTTTTGATTCCCAGATAGTTGATTCAGGTGGATATTGGTGGCAACCTGCCTATTCCACTTGGGGCCCCACCATTGTCTCTTTCATTTTTTCAGTTTTGGCACGACTTACTATTTTTAGTAGTTTTTCAGGTCCTGAACTTCCGAAGCCGTTTTGAGGCCCTAAACGATGTTTTTTGGGAAAATCGGGAGCAACTTGGGTCCATGCACTGATGTTTCTCACATCAAAAGTTGTAACCCTCAGATAGATCTTTCTAATGAGGTATGGTCTACATCAAACAAAGATCATATGACAAAGTTACGTCCTCGAGAAGTTGAAACACAAATTTACCCAAACGAGGCCCATAGTTTTGGCGCTTCATCTCCTAGGGTTAGGGTTTTGGATGTTTAGGGTTTTCCATTGTTTCTAAATAATAAATAGGCCCTCGAGCCTCATTGTAACACAATTCAGAGGCATGTAGCCACCACATCTCTTCTCAGAGATAAGCTACCAACACCCTAGCTAGTTTATTTCCATTATGTTTGTAAGAAAATTTTAGTTCTTTGATATTAATGAAATGAAGTGTTATTTACACTGCATCTTTGTATTTATGGTTATATGTGTATTATGTTACATTCCTACATAAATCCAGATCAGTGGTATCATAGCGGTCTGCTGTTTCTTGATCCTTCTTTGCATGTCCCCAACGAGGTCGGGGTAAAAGGAATTACGGCTCGATCTGGTGGAACCTTTGCAAGATCAGCCTCGCAAACCTCGACGGCCACCCATGGGGGATGAAAAGAAAGATGAGGGAGAAGGAGATCCTATCAAAATATTTCTCAAGGAGGCCCTTGAAAAACAAAGGAATGTGATGATGGATAACTTTTCCTAGATCCTTCATCGATTGCCCACCGGCGGCACATCTGCATCCATCAGCCACTCTGGAGGCGTGACTCCCTTTAAGGTGCAAGTAAACTTTGACATTCCCATATTTGAGGGTCAAATATATTATGATGATGTAGATAGATGGTTGAATCTATTAGAAGGATATTTATCGATTCATGACTTTTCAAACTGGGAGAAGATTATTTTTTCACTCCTAAAATTTATCCCCCATGTCAAGGACTAGTGGGAAATCTGCTTTGAGAAAAAGGACGAGAAAAAACCCTCTTTGTTCTCAGCCATACCCACTTGGAATTATTTTCGAGATGCCATCAAGGAACAATACTATCCCGTGGGGAGCTATGAGGACAAGTACATATAATGGACCACACTGTGGCAACAAAGGGATCAAGATGTGCATGAGCTGACGAATCTATTCCATACCCTGCTCACAAATTTGGGTATCAAATATTTGGAGAAAAATTTGGTGCTAAAGTATTGTAGTTTTCTGCACAGATACATTTAAGAGGAATGGAGTTCCTCGACATCTCCTCGCTTGGTACGACATACTGGTATGTTGCCAAGATTGAGCAGAAATTCTAACAGAAGAAGTAAGACTTTGGATCTGCAAATAAAAATCAAGGGAAAGGTGCCCCCAAACCACAGAACAAAGGACAAAGCCAAGGCATGGTGGCCCAAGGCAACCTATCAAAGCCACAAGTAAAGAAAAACACCGCGAAGCCAAAGAAGGACACGGTAAAGTGGTGTGAGTTCCATAAAAGCTCCACACACAACACGAGTGTCGAGCCAAGTAGTTGCTGGTGGCCGAGATGAGGGCTTCTGATTCAGATGCATGCTCTGACTCTAAATCAGAACCTGGCAAGGGGAATGACAAAGGAAAACAAATTATTGATGCAGAGCCCAATGCCATTGTTTCCACTGCGAAGATTTTTGGTGAAAAAAGAGGTTTTTGGGCAAGACCCAGCTTCAGGATAGAGGCCAACAAGGTTTCTGACATAGTCTAGCACAACGCCGACATTTTTACCCTACTCTAGAGAGCAGAGCACCTCACCCGAGGCGTGTTGTGACCTTAGTAAGATTAGGAGGCAGATCACGTATAAGAAAAATACAACCATGAAGAACAGTTACGAAAACTTGGAAGCAACACACATATCTAGCTGCTCTTTATGAAATATAATTCATCCAACCATGTTCAGAATGTTGAATTAAAATTTAAACTCGGCATACATTCATAGTAATAAAATGACTAACAATCAACTAATAACAATACACACAGCAACAACTAGATTTCATTATCAATATCAAGACATCATACATATACTCCGCAGAGTCTATTACAGTTTGATTCAATATAACAGAGTTCTCACAGAGCTCTCCTATGGCTTTGCTCTCTCTATCGGCCTTCTGCCGCACTAAATAACTAACTCCTCTATGCTGGTTGACTGCCTATTAATTCTTCTGCCAACGTGATTGTCAGTCTTTCCTCTTTTCCTACTCCGTTGCTTGTCTCTTCTTCTTAATTACTGTGAGTTATGCTGATTGTCCTTGTCTCCCATATCTTCCATCTGCACTGTTCTCCGAAAATGTCGCGCCACCTATATTCTGGCTTTCTACAACTGTGACAACTCCCTGTCTACCTTGATTGCGCTCCACCACTTTTTATCCGCAACTCAAAACTATTTATTTTTCAAAACAAAGGCCCCAGAAGGCCCCGACCACATGCTATTGACTCGTCCCGAGTCAATATTTTCTTGCTTTTGCTGCTTCCGTTGGTCTATCGGCTTCGGAGGCTGACTTTGTCTGTTATGCTTCTTCACTCTGTCCAAACAAAGGCCCCAACTCTGGAACCTTGATCAATGCTAAAGACTTGAGTTCTGTGAACTCAGTGATTGCCTGTTGCCAGTCTTTAATTAACTGTTCGGTCTGGGTGGCGACTCTTTCAGCCTTGGTTTCACTTGCTACTGGCAGCATCTTGTTGAATACTTCCTGTATCTTCAGCCCAGCTTCGGCTGTAATCTGCTGTATCGGCTATGATTTATGCTTAACCAGCTACCTTAGCTCTTTGAGGACATGCTTTGTGGCAGTAGAGTGTTCTTCTATTTTCTGGATTTTGGTTTCCAGCACCTCTGCTTGGTTGTATAAATGGGTTATACTGACTGAATCAGTGGCCTCTTTGATCTCTTGGGAAATTTTCTAAAGTTGTGTTGATATTGGGTGGGGTTTCATTGTTAACGAGTTAGAGCATTCATGTAAATGCTTCAGTAGGCTATAGGCCTCTTTGACTGTTGTCCCCAGGGTTTCCTTCATGCCGGTTACCTACTTCTGTTTCTCGGTAACCTTCTTAGGATATACCGTGGCAAGGTCTGGTAATGCTGGTCTAGAAGCTAGCATTTCTTTGAGCTCTTGGTTCGCTCTGCTAATATTTGCACATGCAATTTTCACTCGAATAGTCCTTTCAACCATTGAGCAGGCTGATATGTCCTCTGGCATTTTGTTATCCTGGGAAATTATTGTCGGCCATAGATATTTGAATATTTTTGTTACCTTTTCCAACTGCTCCTGTAAATTTTCCTTTTCCCCTTTTAGCTGATTGCGCTCTTTAGTAAGCGCGATGACCTGCTTTTGTTGTTTCTCAAACCTCTGTTGGAGTTCGTTGTGAACCCCTTCCGCTTGTTGTGCTTTTTGTTGAATGAAATTGTATAACTGGCCAGCCCCCTAGCTCTGCATGCTCTCAACGCCTGATATGTCTTGGGTTGGTTGTATTTCTCTAAGGGGTTTCCCACTGGCGATTGATCTCTCTAAGTGCTCCTATGGGGATGCTGGTTAGTTTTTTTGCGGCAGCTGAGGTTCTGGGTTATTCAGTGGTCGGTAGAATCTGCTATAATATTAGGTTGGCTTGTTGAAATGGGTTCAAATCTATTAGCGAGGGCGTTGTATCTGTAGTAAAAGACCCTCCTTGAACTAATAGTTCCAGGAAAGTTCCCTGTCCCACCAAAGGTTGGTTAACCTCAGGTATTCCATCCATACCCAAGTTAGCTTCTACCTCAATGTCCCCATTTGTCTTGTTGGCTAGCTTTACTAGGTCTGAGATAGTCACTGATGTGGATGGAGTGCGGGTGGATTGGTCTTTGGAAGTAATGAAGTATGTGGTGATGAGTTGTGAGTATGAGGCGGAGACGATGTCTGAATGTTTAGAATCGAGGATGGATCAAACACAGGTAGCACGGAGGTTGCTTGGGCTGTAACCTCTGACTCTTCTCGAACTAGTACTCCTCTATCCATAGGTTGGGTCTAATCTTCCTCGGTGAGATGAAATATTTGTTTAGGAACCACAATTCTTGCTTTCTTGGGCTTGGGTGCAACTAACAGGGGTTTGGGTGCCTTACTCTTGTGGATTGGAGTGACTGTGGTTGCTGGGGGTGAGTTGAACATGGTGGAAGGTAGGGCGGTGACAATATGGGTTGTTGTGGATGGTGAAGAAAAATTTGAATACTGGAAATTAGAAAAATAAGGAAACACAGTAGAGGCACTTGTGAGAGTTTATATTACCAGATTGAAGCCCTTCACCCTCGTGTCCAGTTGGTCCAGTAAAGTTTGTAGCTGCAGTTGGGAAATCCTCCTCGTTGTTTTCTCTGGTGTCTCCCTTGGGAGTGCTTTTGGTAGCATTGCCTCAAACGAATAGTGGGGTATTCTGCTTCTAACCTCCATTGTAGCTCCTGGCCACGAATAGACTTTGGTGTGGAAGGATTTTTCTTCTACTTGAAACTTTAACGACCGCATTCGGA
Organism: Pinus albicaulis; assembly: GCA_034641835.2. Classification (NCBI taxonomy): domain Eukaryota; kingdom Viridiplantae; phylum Streptophyta; class Pinopsida; order Pinales; family Pinaceae; genus Pinus; species Pinus albicaulis. The sequence continues at coordinate 270,693,379 of CM076570.1, read as the reverse complement.
ATGTGGTTTCATCCATGAAACTAGGTCTAATATATGTCTGCTTGTGGGTTACCCCAAACCATATCTGTGAAGAATATCTATCCAACAGGCCCCTCGGATCCCTTTGCTGGCTTGCTACCACATCTACCATCTGCCTGTACTAGAATGAGAAAGCCTCCTCATTGACCTCTTTGGTGTTGGGACCTCCCGATACTCTCTAGGGTGTAAATATTAACACCATTGGCTGGTCGTGAGTGATCTCGGCGAGCTGCCTTATCCCCAGATGAGTCCACTTCCACATCGCAAACGACATAACGAGATAGCCATAAATGAATCCTATGGCTCGCCTATAATTATTCTCACAGGCCTCGAACAGTTCGTTCATTAGGAAGGTACACCAGTTTAGTTGGGCTCCCTCAATGCAATGTTATACGACTAAAATGGTGTCAAGGGTGCATTCACTTTTGTTGTAATGCCTCATTGTCTTACCTGCTATTAAATAGCAGGAAAATTTCATTGCTAGATTGTTGATGAGGTTTATCTTCGCTCCTTCCCTCCTCTTCTGGTCTCATATTTGTTATAATAATCACAGTCCCCTGACTTCTTGGCTCTCTTGGACATGTTCTAGAATGCCATTGAGACGCCATTCCCTTCTACTGATAATATGGTAAGTCTACTGATGTCCTCTGCATGTATAGGTACTTCTCTCCCCAGCCACAATGATCCGTTCTAGACTCTGTTCAACAGGAATTTCGTACACTGCATTGCTGCTCCCATTGTTACAAACACTGGGAAGTTCCTCAGGTTCAGTATTGTCGATATTTGGATACCTCTGAACTCTGAATTCATCTTGCTGCTTCCCCTCCTCCCTCTATGACATAATTTTCTATGTGTACTTGTCACTTCAAAGCTGGGAATTGATAGGAGTCTATGAAATCTATATCAATTAACGAAGCATTGTCATACTCACCAATCAATGATTCTATCCTCTGAATTCTCTCATCGAGCTCGTGCTCGACGACTACTGTTGCTACCTTTGTCACATTTGTTCTTCTTCTGTATACTTGGAGTGTTGTTTCTGATCTATTGCTGTGAATTCCTGCTGCTAGACTGTTTCTTTCAACTTCCTCTGATGAAATTTCGCTTGTTGTTGTAGCTGTTTTTGTTTGTTCTAACTCAGAATTTTTCAACATTCTGGTGCTTTTCTTCTTTCATGTGGGTTAAGTAATGTAACTGACATGAATGAGGTTGATATGACCCCATAACTAACTAATTTTTTTTTATTTCTCCTGCGGCTATAATCATGCGATTAGTTACCGCGATGAGGTGTATTCCGACATTGCTAACTATGGCTTTGAGATTTGGGTAGACGTGATGGGTAATCATTATGGCTAAATATGGAAAATTTATTACAGTATGGGTGTTACTAATTATGGAAATTAATTTTCAAATTCGGGTGATCCTACGGACTGACAACAGTATGATGGGTTATTATGACAGAATGATACTTGACACACTTGGATTTCTAACACGGATGACATGTTAGGCGCTCCCCCCCCCCGACCAAAATTGGTTGCGATGAGGTCTCCGCATCGCAATAGGTGGAATTACTCTCTACATTATTGTGATGTATTTTTATTGGGATTCCTATTCTATGTCTCATCTCAAGTGCGAGAGAGTTATTGACTCTATCTATTTCTATTCTACCCTACTGACTGCTCTCGGTTGTGAGAGTTATTTGAAAAAAATAAATAGTGGAACTTACTCGTGATAGGGCTTCAAGCGTGCACCATTATCCCATCCTTGCAATACTTGGCCATCTAGTTGCGCCAATCGGACCACGCCTGAATCTTTAATTTCTATGATATGGTATGGTCCCATCCAGTGTATTCTGAGTTTGCCCGGGAACTTTTGAAATTTGTTATCGTACAACAGAAATTTCTTTTCGATAGTGAACGTCTTATGCTTGCTATGATGGTCATGCCAAGCCTTATGTCTTTCCTTTTGCATCGTGTGATGGAATTCTACCAGGAATCTCTCTTCTTCAAGCTCTCGTAGCTCATGGAGGCGTTCAGTGATTGAGTCTTCATCTATCATATGTACTGTTGAAGCAATTAATAGACTCGGTATAATGAATCCAGCAGGTGTCACTGCCTCTCTGTCGTACACCAGCTGGAATGGAGTTTGATTGTGCAACATTTTTACAGTTGTCCTATATGCCCATAGTTTCGCCAGTATCCTCTCATCCCAGTCATCCCATTTGGCATTGAATATCTTGGTTTGTCCTTTTTCTAAGATATTGTTGAATGCTTCAACAATTCCATTCGCTTGAGGGTGGTATGGGCTGATTTTGTGATGTTGTACCATAAAATTATCTAACAGAGACTTGACTATTGTATTAATGAAGTGTGTACCTTGATCACTAGTTAGGCTTCTAGGGCAACCAAATCTGCTAATGATATTCTCGAAAATGAACCTGGTTGCTGTGTCTATTGTGTAGTCTTTTACTGGTGCTACCTCCACCCATCTTGTGAGATAATCTGTTGCGGTTATTATGTACCTTGCCTGTGAATGTCTTTTCATTGGTGCAATTGGCCCTACGAAATCAACTGCCCATTTTTCAAATGGCTGCAGTTCTCTTACAGGTTGCAGTGGTAACTCATCCTGGTGTGACGGATGTCTTGTTATTTGACAGACATCACATTTATTTACATATTATTTACTATCTTTGTGAATTGTGGGCCACCATAACCCTGCTTGTAGTATTTTTCTTGCGGTGGGTTTTACGCCGACATGGTCTCCCGCAACTACGCTATGAGACTCCCACCAGATATCCTCTCTTTCATGGTCCATGACACATCTCCGCAATACATGATCCAATCCCATATTATATAATTGGCCTGCTATCAATTGATATTCAGCTGATTTCAAGACCAAATGTCTTCTTTGAGTTGCCATGTATTCTGTTGGGCATTGTCCTATGGCTAGATACATTGTTGTCTACTCTATATAATCTAGGATAGCTTCTACTCTGAAGAGGTTAGCATCTGGAAACTGATCATAAAGGGATCCCCTGTTCTCCCAATTCTCCAACCTTCATAAATGGTCAGGACCCATGTTTAACCTCCCTGGTTTCACTATCACTTCAAAGGTGAACTCCTAGAACAGTAAGAGCCATTTATAGATTCTTCCTTCAAGCACCAGTTTGTTCACAAAGTATTTCAATGCTGAGTGATCTATGAAGAACTTGAATGTACCTCGCAAGAGCTTCTCATTCTATTGTTGTGTAATTACTTTCAGCTATAGACAACTTCCTGCTTGCAAAGTATACTAGATGATCAACAGAAGTCTCTCCTGGTTGAGCTAACACTACTCCTAATGCAATGTTGGAGGCATCAATATGGACATGGAACTGTTTGTCGCAGTTAGGATGAACCAATATGAGTTCACTTGCTAACTTTTCTTTCAATGTATTGAGGGCGTTAATGCATTCGTCACTCCACATGAATTTCTCTGACTTCTGCAACAACTTTTCTAGGGTGCTGTAATCTTTTCATAGTTGCAGATGAATATTTTGTAGTACCCTATATGCCTGAGTAGTGATCTCAATTTTTCCATAGTTTCTAGTGCTTCTATATTAACAATGACTGCTACTTTTTCTGAATCTACAAAACCACCCTTCTTACAAACAACATGTCCTAGAAGTGTCCCAAAAGGTACTGCAAATATGCATTTCTTAAGGTTGAGGGATATTTGGATTTGTCTGCATTTTTCAAAATTTATTCTCAGTAAAGTTTCATGGTTCTTTAGTAAGTTTTAAATTGTCCAATCATCCATGTATACCTCTAGGAACTTATGAATATAGTCCCTAAATGTTGCTATCACTATTCATGAAAACACTGTTGACTCATTCATCAGTCCAAAGGGCATGACATGGTATGCAAACAATCCCCATTCAATTGTGAAAGTGGTATTCCTCTTGTCTTCTTATGCTATTCTCACTTGATGATATCCTAAGAATCCATCTGTGAATGAATAGGCTTCATTTCCTGCCACATAGTCGAGAACCTCAACGCTAAACAGAGTGGGAAATCGATCATGAATGCATGCGTTGTTGAGGCTTATGTAATCCACACATACTTTAATCTTGGATTTCTCCTTTTTTCTTTGTATCACAATGGGACTGACCCACTCTGCTTCCTCCACTGGAAAAATCAGCCCTGCTTTCAGCATTTTATCTATTTCTGCTTTGAATTTTTCCTTTACTCTTGGATTTAGGCGGTAAGTCATATGTTTTACTGTTCTTGTGTATGGATTTAAGACTATGCATATTTCCCCCATGTCCCCTTTTATTCCCTTTAGCTCTGCTACTAAATATGGGAATGAATATTCATATTCCTGTAATAGGTCAAAAATTTCCTTGGTTGTTTCTGTATCCTAGTAATCTCTGATAGACGTGATTTTGGGTTTCTCCGTGCTTCCAATGTTTAACTTCTTAGTCTTCAAGGGTAACAGGTGCAGTCCTTATGTGGTTGGTTCCTCCTATATAGCCTACTCCCCCTATTTCTATTCAAAATATAAATGTCATAGATTCTCTAAGTCGTCATCATCCATCTCATGATCTATTCGTTTACATGCTACTGACTCTTTGATTTTCTGCTTTGAGAGAGGTAGTTCTTCATTTTCCTGAATCTCTGGGAAAAATAGTACCCTTCTGATAGGTTGGACTACATATGTGACTGGTTTTTTTTCTCCCTTAAAGGAAAAACTTTGCGTAAAATTTTCCGCAACTACTTGCCAAGTGCCATTTCCTCTCTTCTTTTCCTCTATCAAATACCAGGCCTGTGGAATTGTGTCTAGTGAATGTATGAAATTGTGTATCCATAGATATTCTGGATACCCTTCTTTCTTCTAGTTATACTCACAATTCCTTAAATTTTCTATAGGGTCAGAATCCCCTTGGTACTTTTCAATGAATTGTGGTCCTGACGCTTCTTGGAATCTAGCTCTTAATGCTATTGCAACATCTTCCCATTGCGGAAGTGAGTTGCGAGACCCACCATATTTCTGATGTGGATTGTAGTGCTACATCAATAAGAGGGAATCTATGTTCTATTGGTACCTTTTATTATAATTTTTCAATAAATGTATTTACAACATGCATACTTGATAGAGTCGGATATCCTCTTACCTCGATTCCAATCCAGTTGAATCCCTAAATATTGGCACATATTCTAGTGTTGGTCTCATATCCTCCCTATTTCCAGTCATCCCAAGCTATTTCTGAGCCCAAATCTGAACTCTGAACATTTCTCCAGCTTATGGTCCCTCTTGTTGTTAGATTGATATAGTCTTCTCTCTTCCCTGATGTCATTTGGTAGAGGTGATCAAGAAGTTGAGCATCCTCTCCATTGTCAATTGTCTCTATATATCGGGGTTCTTGATATGGGTCAAGTGGATGAGTTACCCTGACTTCCCCGTCTTCAAAAATCATCAATTATTTTTTCAAATCAATCACTGCATAATTATCGAATGCCCAATCTATCCCCAGTAAATCAAGATATGGATCCTTATCCCCCATGATGTCTATCACCTCAATATCTGTATATGTTTTCACTCCCGCGACATCAACCTCGACCTCTTCTAGACTTCCTATGGGTACAATACAATACTGATTTTCCATTTGGAGCTATATTGGTGAGTATGTCAACTTGGGCCTCCCTAGTGCTTCCCATGTCTTTCTAGGTAGAATGTTGACATCTGATCCTAAATCGAGCATTGTGTCTTTGATTTGAAATCCCGTGACTTGAGTATTCGCACAAAATTCCTTTCCAGTTCTTCTCTTGTTTATTTTTATCCTTGTTAACTATTTTTCTGTTGAATTTATTTACTCTCTTGGTTCTGCGTTTCCTTGCACCACCAACTCTAGATTTTTCTTTAGTTGTTCCAGCATTGGTGCATTGGTTACAATTTTCAAGAACATTCGGAAACATTACTCAATAAATGTACTTGTATGAGTCTCCTTCTCTTTTTCAAAGGTCGATTGTGGAAGCTCAATGCCTCTACTATCACCTATCTAGGAAAATGTTCCAACTGCGTCCTTAAAATATTGCTTCTGTCTATCCGGTCTGAAAGCGTTCTTTGGAGATGCAGGCTTGATCAGCTTTACCGGGTCCATATTCTATGCATCCTTCCCTGTTTTCTTTCCTCCCTAGGTTATTATGGCTACACTTTGCATGGGCTAAGCTTCTACTATTCTCGATTCTGCATTGACTAGATTTGCTCCTCTTTGTCTAGCTCTTTCCTCCCAGCTCTTAATAAGTTATGGATAGTCTTCAGTGGTGTGTGTATTGAATTTGAACTGAGAGCACCATGGTCTTCTGGGTAGTGGAAATTCCCTTGTTATGTGTCCTTCTTGATCACAGTTATAGCACCTTACTGGTCCTCTTCCTCTGGTTCTGCCACCTCTCATTCCTCCTCCTCGGCCCCTTGGAGTTTCATTCACTCTATAGGATGGTATGTCCAGTCGTTCTACTAGTGCATCAAGGGCTCTACACTGCTCTATATTATGCGTTGTAGAAGCACAAAATTCATAATATGTATTGTTTGGAACATTGGAATATTTCTGAAAATTTGGACATAGTCGTGGAGGATGACCAATGCCTTTGCATATTTCATAGTAGTCAGTTGCGGTCTGATTTTGTTGAGTGGGGAACCCTAGGAAGTGGGGTTGCAGTTGGTATAATCCCTGAGTATTTATCTGTACAACTCCCCCAATTGGTGGATCCCCCTGTGTCACTGTTGCTGAAGTTCCTAATTTTTTCCCCCGTAACCTTGGACATTCTATGGCCACGTGTCCCTCCATCAGGTAATGGGTACACCACACATTTGGCCTTGCAGGTCGTGTCGGCTGAATGTCTTTCAACTTCTCTGTTAGACTAGCTATCTTTAATAGCCCTAATATTGATAGGTCTTGTACTATTTCTCCTCGTCTGAACTATTACGGATACCCTGCCATAGCTTCTATCTTCATGGGTTTCTCCAGGGAATCTTGTAGGGTATCAATATTCTGTTGTGTCAGTGGAGTTCTTGTCAATGGGAGGAGTGCTTTAATAAACTAATCTCATAGGTGGTTTGGGTCGATTAGATAACTCAACTTCCCAATCGCATCCTTGAACCTTCTCATAAGGTCCCAAGCCATTTCTCCTTCCTGCTGTTTGATTTCCCACAACTCAGACAACCCTTGCTGATCTATTTGAGATAATTTAAATTCTTTAACAAATTATTTATTCACATCATCTATCACTGGGTTTGGATGATATTCTGACCATTTAATGAACCAACGAAGAGCTCTCTCTCTTAGAGTAGTCTGGAACTCAATCAACTTAATTGCCTCTGCCGAGCCCTCCACATCGCTTCGCAGAGATACCAGTGGTGTTCCACATCATCGTTACCCCTCTCGGAGAATTATGCGTATTGGGTGAACGATCCCGCCATATTTCCTTGTATGGGTGGTACTAAAATAAAACCTCTACTTCCTGGCTGAGAGATTTTGTTACTAGCACTGTAGCTAGTATTTATCTGTACTGTAGACTTAACATTATTCAACTTTTTAAACTCCCGTAGCTTAAAAAAAAAATTATCAGGTGCCTGATAGTGTACCAGGGGAAGGTTGGGACTAGAGCTACTTGAAATTTTGGGAATAACATTACCTTGTGTTATGGGTGTTGGCCTCTCTCGAAATAGTTGCTCCATCGCAACATGCAACTCCACATCGGATGTCTCCTCCGGGCGTGCATCCTTCATGTTTGACTTTTCTCCCTTTTCTCTTCAGGCTAGGCTCACACTTGCCTAACTTTTTTTATGGTCCCTCCTATTCCTTGGGATCCCATATGACCTTCCCTTTCCTTTTTCATCTGCAACGGATTTTCCTTGTCTTTTCGATTACTCTCCTACTTCTCAAACTCTTTCATCACACTTTCTTACCACTTCTTAGCAATCTATGCCCTCTGAAGTGCTCGTCGCTCTCTCAATATACTGGAGGTTCAGGCATCCATATCCCTATTCCCCCTTCTTACTTAATTGTAGCATCTTTCCCTCATATCCTTCCCCTATTACTGGAGGTTTAATTATCCATCTTAGAATTTTGAAATGCCATTAAACCCTCATCCACCATTAAAGCTTTGATCCACAATGGGATTTCTTTCAACAGTTCTCTCCGCAATTCGGATCTGAATATATCTTTAGCTTTTGTAAAGGATTGGTAAGACTCAGCTGCGAATTCCACAATGTATCCTTCCAAGGTAAATTGTACCCAAAAATCTACTGCACGGGTCAAATCGGTATCTAACTGATGGAGTGCTACTAGATACGTGTGCATTCACTTGCGATAGACTCTACGCGATCCTCCTGAGAGTGACCTGATTTACAGTCTCCGTAACCAATTATAAAGTTCTTCAGGAAATTTTCCCCAGAAAATTTCGTACAGGTCGCTTGCAGATTCAGAAAATAGGACCCAATATTTAACAATATTTTCCCTCTGTTGTCGCAGCTTCGCTTGTTGTGATATGAACTGGTCTAAGTGGTTATACCACCAGCTTCGTAGTTACCTCTTAGAGATCCACGATACCATGATCTAACTCCTAAATGAATTTTCAGGTCCCAAAAACGGAACCATTTGTTGGCAAAAAAGGAGGTCTCTGGGCAAGACCCAAGTTCAGGATAGAGGCCAACAAGGTTTCCGCAGTAGTCTAGCACAACACTGGAATTTTCACCCTACTCTAGAGAGCAGAGTGTCTCGCCCGAGGTGTGCCGTGAGCTTAGTAATATTAGGAGGCATATCACGTATAAGACAAATACAACCATGAAGAACAGTTACGGAAACTTGGAAGCAAAAAACATATATAGTCGCTCTGTATGAACTATCATTCATCCAAGCATGTTCAGAATGCTGAATTAAAATTTAAACTGGGCATACATTCATAGTAAGAAAATGACTAACAATCAAATCATAACATTACACACAACAACAACTAGATTTAATTATCAATATCAGAACAACATACATCTACTCTATAGAGTCTATTACAGTTTGAATTAATACAACAAAGTTCTCACAGAGCTCTCCTACAACTTTTCTCTCTCTATCGGCCTTCTGCCGCACTGACTAACTAACTCCTCTATGCTGGCTGACTGCCTATTTTTTCTTCCGCCATGTTAGGTCCCTAATTGTTGTTAGTGTAACCCCCTTATTGTTATTATTGTACCCTTGTAGCCCCCATATTGTTATTATTGTGCCCTTAAATTATTATTGTTAGGTCGACTAGGATTACATTGTGGCCCCATGGACTCCTATATATAGAAGAGAGGTTTTGTAATTTGAATCATCCAAGAATTTTTCATTCATGTAATGTATTTGAGGTTTCCCCCTCGAAGTGGCTTATTTCTAAGGCATTGATATCTCTTTTCTTCTATTTTTGGAGCTGGTTTCACAACATTTGGTACCAGAGCTTTAAGATTCTAGGGTTTCGCTGCTCCAAACAGGTCATCGTGGAATTTTCACTATAACCCTTTTTATACAAAAGTTCAAAATCTGAAATTTTTAGAGTGCGAAGCCAAAATCTTGAAGAAAATCGTCGCAAAATTTCAGAGCTTGGTTCACAATATTTTCGGAGATATGATCTGTGCAAGTTAGGTCATTTTGCATGCTCTTCAATTTAACCTAAACAGGTCATCTTGGTATTTTTGTAATAAATTTTTTTCTACAAAGGTTCAAAAGTTGAAATTTTTAGAGTGAGAAGCTGAAATCCTGAGGAACATCATTGAAAAATTTCAGATATTGGTTCGCAATATTTTTGGAGATATGATCTATGGAAGTTAGGGCTTTTTGAGGCTTCTAAATTTCATCTCAAAGAGGTGATCGTGGGAAAATATTCATATCTCTCTCTATGAGCATCCGATTGGAATGATGTAAAAATTGGACGCAATTACACAGACTTTAGTTTTCGTTCTATCAATTTCAGAGCCAAAGGAGGAAACAGTGACACGTGGCAATTCGTACAAGTTCGCTCTACTGAACTAGTCCAAAATTGGGTCATTGTGGGAGATTGGACATAACGTTGCCTTGAAGAATCCAAATTAGATCAGACCTGTGGAATTTGAAAGAAGCTTCAGAGGGCTACTACAGGGCTGAATTTTAGATATTGAGGATCTGCAATTATAGAGATAATTCAATTTCAATATCGAGCTCCTCAAAAGAAAATAAAAGGTGTGTATTTTTTTCCGAATTGCATAAGTCTTGTTTGAAGAATCAAGTTGAATTGATTCCAAGGGCATATTGTAGAATAGATATCAATATTGGATTCTAAAATGGCCCCTAAAAATAATTCAGCACCCATTAAGCCTTTAGATATCTCTACTATGACTCATGAAGACGAAGAATGGCAACATGACATATCAAAATTACAAGAGCAAGTGCAGCAAATTTCGCTCTCGCAAAGAGAAACAAAAAATGACATGGAAGTTCTGAAGAAAGGCGTGGAAACTAAGATGGATGGTTTGAAGAAAGGCGTGGAATCTAAGATGGATGGTTTGAAGAATGGCATAGAATCTAAGATAGATGGCATGGAAGCTGGCTTGGAATCTAAGATGGATGACATGGAAGCTAAGATCGATGAGAAAATGGAAAACGTGAAGAATGATCTAAAAGTAGACATGGAAGGTTTGACAAAGTTGATACAAGAAATGTTTCCTAATGGTGAAAATATAGTAGAGGAAACTCATGATGAGAAAAAATAACTGTTAATCGTGATTTCATAAAATCTAATGTTGGGGGGAAGAACCACCATATTCCAAAAATGGATATGAGGAAGTTTGATGGAAAGAATCCTGTAACATGGATAATACAGATGGAGCAATATTTTGATCTACATAATGTGAAAACACACACAAAAGGTATGCATTGCAACTTTACATTTAGAACAAAATACATTTGTATGGTATCGATGGCTTTGCTCCCGTAAAAAAATTGTCACTTGGTCAATTTTTACGGAGGAAATGATAGCACATTATGAGGATACAAAGAGCAACACCTTCTTTAGCCAATTGATAAATCTCAAACAAAAGGGTTTAATGGGGAAGCACATTGAGGACTTCCAAAAATTGAATATAAGGGTAACTGATATTCCAGAGGAACACAAGATTGATCTCTTCATAGGTACTTTAAAGGATAACATCCAACATGAAGTTTGTGTTTTGGAACCTGATTCATTGGAGAAGGCATTCAGGTTGGCAAGAAAAATTGAATGTAAAATTATGGCGACAAGGAAGCCTACCACTCACTTCTATAAAGAGGGAAGTATTGCTACTCCTAGATTTCCACAACCTACAAGGTTGACACCACAACAATTGGAAGAAAAAAGAGCAAAAGGGCTTTGCTACAGTTGTGATAGCAAAAACATTAAAGGTCATAAGTGTGCTAACAAGAAATTATTTTACATAGATTGTGAAGAGGAAGAAGAAAATTAACAAGAAGAGGATATACACCTGGAACCAACCCAAGAAGAGGAAGAAATGAGTCTGACCATATCATGTAATGCATTGGTAGGAATTACCACTCCTCAAACTCTCAAGATAGAAGGACATATCAAGAAGAAAAATGTAATAGTCTTTATTGATTCAGGTAGTACCCATAATTTTATTCATTGTAAGGTAGCCAAGGAATTGAATTATTTCCTATACCCAGCACCAGAATGTCAAGTGATGGTTGCAAATGGAGGAACTATAAATTACTCTGGAAAATTCCATAATATCAAGCTAACCATGGGAGAATATGTATTGAATATCCCAATGCTTTCCATTCCCATGGGAGGTGCTTATGTTGTACTAGGAGTACAATGGTTACAATCTTTGGGGACGGTAGCTTTTAATTTTCAAGAACTTTTCTTGAAATTTTTTTCAGAAGGAAAGGAAGTCTAATTATGGGGTATTGCAGGGAAGCCAGGAAAGATAATAAGCTCTAATGTCATGACAAAGCTTCTAAATAAAGAAGAACGAGGCATAATTGCACAATTATGCTCACTAGAAGTTCCAACATCAAAATCATCTATTTTTGCAGTTCTCCAAAAAGTCCTGGACAATCATTCCAAGGTTTTTGAAACTCCAAAAGGACTCCCACCTATTCGTGATCATGATCATGCTATTCATTTGATTCTAGGAAGTGTTCCTCCAAACATCAGGCCTTATAGATATCCTTATGTCCAAAAGAGTGAAATTAAACGTATGATTGCAGAAATGTTAGAGGCGGGTATAATTCAACCTAGTCAAAGTTCTTTCTCTGCTCCTGTAGTATTGGTACACAAGAAGGATGGATCATGGCGAATGTGTCCGGATTATAGGGAGCTCAATAAGCTCACCATTAAAGATAAATTTCCCATTCCTGTTATTGATGAATTACATGGAGCAATTTATTTTACCAAGTTGGATCTTCGTTCAGGATATCATCAAATTAGAATGAAGACTGAAGATATTCCAAAAATAGCATTTCGAACTCATGAGGGTCATTATGAATTTTTGGTCATGCCTTTTGGCCTTACCAATGCACCTTCTACATTTCAAGGGTTGATGAATTCATTTTCAAACCCTTCCTTAGAAAATTTGTGCTAGTATTTTTTGATGATATACTAATCTACAACAGGTCTTGGAAGGATCATGTTCAACATGTTGACAGGGTGCTCAAACTATTGGAGGAGAAACAATTATATGCTAAAACATCCAAATGTTTCTTTGGAGTACAAGAGGTGGAATATCTAGGTCATATTGTATCTCACGAGGATGTTAAGGTAGACCCTAACAAAATTAAAGCCATTAAGGAATGGAAAGTCCCCACAACCATAAAGCAGTTGCGAGGATTTCTCGGGTTAACAGGGTATTATCGCAAGTTTGTTAAGAATTATGGGAGAACAACAACACCTCTAACAACATTATTGAAGAAAGATGCATTTTCATGGACTCCTGAAGCAACTAAGGCCTTTGAACATCTTAAAGAGGTAATGTGCCTAGCACCAGTATTAGCTACGCCTTTGTACTTCACAAAACCATTGTAAAGAATGTGATGCCTCAGGAAATGGAATTGGTGTTGTTTTAATGCAAGAAGGAAGACCCATTGCTTTTGAAAGTCGTTCAATCAAAGGAAAGTATTTACAAAAACCTATTTATGAGAAGGAAATGTTAGCAATATTGCATGCACTAAAGAAATGGAGAACTTGCCTAATGGGAAGACACTTCAAGGTAAAAACTGATCATGATAGTCTTAAACACTTTTTCGAACAAAGACTATCTTCAAAAGAGCAACGAAAATGGGTCACAAAAATGTTGGGTTATGACTTTGAAATAATATACAAAAAAGGGAATCTAAATTTTGTTGCAGATGCACTCTTAAGAAATAATGAAGAGGTGGAAGCATTGGTTTGTACCATTTCTATTATCCAACCAGATTGGATAACCGAAGCAAGAGATGAATGGAAGAAGGACGAAGAAGTGTGCGCACTCATTCAAAAGTTGCAGCAAGATCCTAGTACATCTGATACATTTAGTTGGAAAAATGATTCCTTATGGTACAAAGATCGCTTATATCTTTGTAAGAATTCCCAACTAAAAAAAAGATTATTTTGGAATTGCACACTTCTCCTTTAAGAGGACACTCAGGATTTTTAAAAACTTACCACAGCTTGAAGAAAGAATTTTTTTGGGATGGCCTTAAATATGATATTCAAAAGTTTTTGGCGGGATGTTTGGTTTGCCAGCATAATAAAGTTGAGACAATTAAGACCTCGGGTCTTCTACAACCTTTATCCATTCCAATTCAACGTTGGGAGGAGATTTCAATGGATTTTATCACAAGTTTACCTAAGTCCGAAGGAAAGAGTGTCATAAAGGTGGTAATTGATAGACTTACCAAGTATGCACACTTTTGTGCATTATCTCATCCATTTAAAGCAAGCACAGTTGCTACTACATTTATGGACACAATTCAAAAGCTACATGGAAACCCAAGGGTTATTGTGAGCGACAGAGATCCCATTTTTACTGAAAATTTTTGGACGGAGTTATTTTCTTGTTTGGGTACTCAATTAGCTCATAGCTCATCTTATCATCTCAATATGATGGTCAAACTGAGATAGTAAATAAATGTTTAGCGATATCTTTGTTGTTTCTAGTCCAGAAACAAACAGCAATGGGTCAAGTGGTTACCTCTATCTCAATGGTGGTATAACACTTCCTTCCAATCTACAAATAAACAGACCCCATTTATGGCACTTTATGGATATCATCCATCATCCATCACATCATCTTTAAGATAAAATTCTAAGGTTAAAGCAGTGGAAGATCACATCGGGCATCAGCAATAAGTTCTCCAACTCTTAAAGGATAACCTAAATTTGGCACAAAATCGAATGAAACAACAAACAGATCAACATTGCAGCGAGAGAAGTTTTGATGTAGGAGACTAGGTATTTTTATGGCTACAACCATACAAGCAAATGTCCCTCAAGCAAGCTAAGAAGGATAATAAATTATTACCATACTATTGTCTTTACAAAATTAAATGCAAAAGATTGAGATTATGGCATACAAATCGAGCTCTCGTCTTCACGACGGCATCCAATTTTCCATGTTTCATGCTTGAAGAAGGTTATAGGTAAAATCTTCCAATACCAAACAATATTACTGCATCCTCATGTTGAGGAAAATCATATTAACTTTAATGGCCATGGAAAAAGAACTTAACAAACATTTTAATCGATCAATTTCAGAGTATCTCATCAAGTGGAAGAACTTACCCACTGAAGATTCTACATAGGAGGATGAGAATTTTATACAGAAGCACCCAGAGCTACTCAAGCATTGAGGACAACACTTTTTTGAAGGAGAGGGCATGTTAGGTCCCTATATTACTAGTATATTCCCTTATTGTTGTCAGTGTAACCCCATTATTGTTATTATTGTACCTTTTTAACCCCCATATTGTTATTATTGTGCCCTTAAATTATTATTGTTAGGTCAACTAGGATTACATTGTGGCCCCACTAGGATTACATTGTGGCCCCATGGACTCTTATATATAGAAGGGAGGTTTTGTAATTTGAATCATCCAAGAATTGTTCATTCATGTAATGTATTGGAGGTTTCCCCCTCAAAGTGGCTTATTTCTAAGGTGTTGATATCTCTTTTCTTCTATTTTTGGAGCTATTTTCACAACACACCAGCGTGACTGTCAGTCTTTCCTCTTTTCCTACTCCGCTGCTTGCCGCTTCTTCTTGATTACTGGGAGTTCTGCTGATTGTCCTTGTCTCCCATATCTTCCATCTACACTGTTCTCTGCAACCGTCGTGCCACCTATCTTCCATATTTCTGCAACCGTGACATCTCCCTATCTACCTTGATTGCGCTCTACCACCTGTTCTCCGCAACTCAAAACTGTTTATTTTTCAAAACAAAGGCCCCAACAAAGATCCAGAAGGAGGAATCGGAAGATCCAGAGGAGGAGGAGCATCTCTTCCACTCCCAGATGTGGGTAAATGGTTACCCGCTACAGTTCATTGTCAACAATGGGAGCCAAAAGAACCTCATTTCAGCAGATGTCATGAAGCAGTTTGGCTTGCTGACCACAACACACCCACAACCATACACCATCGGGTGGCTTCACCAAGGACAAGATCTCTGCGTCAGCCAGCAGTGTCGCCTTCCCTATAGCATAAAGCCCTTCGCGGATGAGGTATTATATGTGACATTGCTCCTCTTGATGTTTCTGATGTATTATTAGGCCAAACCTACTTTTGGAAGTGACATGTTGTGTATGAGTCCTGACCTTGCACTGTTATTGTTACTTTGGGAAATAAGTTGTACAAGATACCAGAGGTACCACCGCCTGCTTCTATCTCTTTGGTTACTCCAAAAAAATGCAGTAAGATCATTTCCAAAACCAAATTTTTTTTTTTCCTGATGATCTTCCCCCAGGGAAAGAAGAATACTATGGCCACGGCCTCTAGACAAGGCTCCTCTACATGATAACAACAAATGGACAAGGTTGTGGAGGAGGACGGGGACATCTTCACCTCACCCAAAGGGGTTCCTCTACACTGTCAGATCAGGCACTCCATTGATCTAACCCCAGGTGCGTCGCTACCCAATGGACTGATCTATCGATGCTCTGTTCTGGATAACGATGAAATCAAGAGGCATATTTAGGATTTGTTGCAGAAAGGTCACATCCAGCCAAGTTCATCGCCCTGTGCGATTCCGATCATGTTGGTACAGAAGAAGGATGGGACTTGGAGACTTTGTATTAACTATCAGATGCTAAGCAAGATCACTATCCGGAATAGGTACCCAATCCCATGGATTGATGAAATTTTGGACCAACTCAAAGGGGCATAATATTTCAGCAAGATCGATTTGAAGTCTAGGTATCACCAAGTACCAATTGAACCCTATGATGTGTGGAGGACTACCTTCAAAGCCAAGGAGGGCCTTTTCTAATAGCTGGTCATGCGTTCCGGGTTGAAGAATGCTCCCAAAACCTTCATGAGGTTGATGGATGACATCTTGCGACCATTCACCAACTCATTTGTAGTGGTGTACTTGGATGACATTCTGATCTTAACCAGACTTGGGAAGAGCACCTCCACCACATCTGACAAGTCCTCTAAACACTACGGCAACACAAGTTGTGTGCCAATTTGGAGAAGTGAACTTTTGGCATGACCCAGGTTCAATATCTAGGATACATTATTGATGAAAGGGGGGTGCATGTGGATTCAACCAAGATCCAAGTCATTCGGGATTGGCTAGCCCCAACCACTCTAATAGAGCTTCACAACTTTCTGGGTCTTTCTAATTTCTACCATAGGTTCGTGTTGGGATTCTCTCATATCACTTGGCCCTTGAGTCAAGTCACCGAGGGAGGAGCGAAAGCAAAATTATTTTGTTCAAAATCTCAACATAAGGCATTCATATAATTGAAACATCGCCTCTGTTCTACCCCAATTCTCACATTACCAGACTTGAAACAACCATTTGAGATCGAGACAGATGCCTCTGACTATGCTATTGGGGCAATTATTACTCAACAAGGGTATCAAGTGGCATATCACAGTGATACATTGTCCGACACAGTTCACAAGTATCCCAATTATGAAAAAGAAATGTATTCCATTGTGCATGCTTGTAGACAATGGAAGCATTAAATTTTGGGGAAGGAAACAATCATCCACACAGACCACCAGCCCCTGCAGTTCATACAGACACAAGGGAATTTGTAGAACGATCGCCATCAGAAGTGGTCCACATATCTGCAACAGTTTCATTTGAACATCAAGTACAAGAAGGGTAGCACCAATAATGTTGCAGACTACCTCAGCCGACCACTGATCGTGGCGCTAACCACCGTTCTCAACTCTTGTGGGAATGAGACTTCTGATTAGCTGCTTCTCTACGAGAGCGATCCAGAATTCGGCCACACATACAAGGCACTCTTGGGGGGTACGCAAGTATCAAATTTTCACCTCCAAGATGCATTGTTATGTCACCTGGACACCTTTGTGTTCCTTCAAGCGAGCATGCCAAGATTATATGGGAAGAACACTACCGCAGAGTCGCTGGGCATTTTGGGGTCGAGAAAATAGTGGCAGTACTGCATAAGTATTTCTATTAGCCAAACCTTTGATAGGATGTCGGGAAGTACATTAGATCCTGCACTTCTTGCGCCATTGCCAAACCGACCATCAAGAAGAAAGGCCTCTATAATCCACTACCTACCCTTAGTCGACCTAGGGAATCCATCTCCATGGATTACATATCAGGCCTTCCTTCTGCTAAGCGTGGAAGTGACGTGTTTTCGTGGTCGCCGACAGATTCTCGAAGATGGAAATTATGGCAGCTTGCAAGAATAATATCACAGTAGAGGCCACTGCTAAACTCTTCTTTGGAACGAGTGTGGGTGCACTTTGGGATCCCACAGTCTATCATATCAGATCGAGACAACAGGTTCCGCAACACATTTTGGTCCAGCCTCTAGTCAATGCTGGACACCAAGCTCATCAAGTCCATAACTTTCCATCCCCCAACTGATGGCTAGACAGAGGTCGTCAATAGGATGATTGTACACATTCTGTGCATGTAGAATTCAAAGCATCCACGCACATGGGATGAGAGCCTCCCCTATGTAAAACACAGTTATAACCGAGCTCTCCACAGATCAACTGGCCATAGCCCCTTTCAGGTGGGCTTGGGATCCCATCCACTATGTCCCATTGACATAGCCATGCCATTTGCGACTACTCAAGTTGATTTGGCTAATGTCCAGTCTGAAGCTGACAAAGAGAACAACTTCATCGAGCAAATTCAACACATCTGCCAATATCTTCATAACATATTGGACAAAGCCAATGCTAAGTACAAGAAATGACATGATCAACATCGGGTGCCACACAACTTCCAGGTGGGCAACAAAGTGTGGCTACATTTAAAGAAGGAGCACCTCACTTGACCCCACTGCAAGCTTCGCTCGCTCCGATATGGGTTTTAAACCATCACCAAGGTTGTAGGGAACAATAATTTCGAGCTCAATATTCCACCATTCCTTGGTCTGCACCCAGTATTCAATGTGGACTGCCTTCGTCCCTACTTCCCACCTCTACTGGACACCTCTAACATTGCAGAACAAATCACACCAATAGAGTTGAACCCATACTGCATGGAACATGCCACCACATATTATATCATGGACATGTAGATCAAGAACACTCACCAACAGAAGATCCAACTATATCGGGTTGTCAAAGTTGGCCAACTCCTGCACTAAGGCAAGTGGTTCACTAGGGACCAAGTTTAGCAGAAGTTTCCTCATCTCATGGAGGATCTCAACGCAATGGGGACCATTGCTTCATAAGGGGGGAGGAATGATCAAGTGGATATTGGTGGCCAATCACCTATTCCACTTGGGGCCCCACCATTGTCTCTTTCAGTTTTTCAGTTTCAGCATGACTTACTATTTTTAGCAGTTTTCGGGTCCTGACCTTTCAGAGCCGTTTTGAGGCCCTAAACGACGTATTTTGGGAAAATCGGGAGCAACATGGGTCCATGGATCAATGTTTCTCACATCAAAATTTGTAGCGCTCGGATAGATATTTCTAACAAGGTATGGTGCACGTCAAATGAATATCGTATGCCAAAGTTACGTCCCCGGGAAGTTGAAATACCAATTTACCCAAACAGGGCCCATAGATTTGGTGCTTCACCTCCTAGGGTTAGGGTTTTGGATGTTTAGGGTTTTCCAATGTTTCTAAATAATAAATAGGCCCTCGAACCTCATTTGAACACATTTAGAGGCCTATAGCCACCACATATCTTCTCAGAGATAAGCTACCAGCGCCCTAGCTAGATTATTTCTATTCTGTCTGTAAGAAAATTTCATTTCTTTGATATTAATGAAATGAAGTGTTATTTCCAATTCATCTTTGTATTTATGGTTATATGTGTATTCTGTTGCATTCCTGCATAAATCCGGATCAATATTCTAACGCCTTGGTGTCATCAAAGACCTTGCAGTAGGCCTCTTTCAACTACCCATGAGAGGGAGGGTGATGGATATTGTTGTAGCTAACATTCCTCCTAGATTTGGCATGCGACTTTCTAGATCATGGATTAGAATATTGGGAGGAACTTTGCAAATGGATTTCACTTATGCTACTGTCCCTATTTTTAGAGGATAAAAAATAAGACTTTATAGAAAATATCATTTGGCATATATTATTAGTGACAGAAAAGAATCCACTAATAATCTGATTTATGATAGAACAACTTATGTGGGTTCAAGAATTTTTCATATGGATAATTCTATCATGCATACAAATTTTTTTCATATTTTGAAGCCTGTTGAAAATCAAATCATTCATGAGGGTTCTCAGGTGTGGCAAATGTATTTTGATGGCTTGTGTTCTAGAGAAGGAGCTGGTGCATGAATAGTTCTCATTTCCCCTTTGAAAGAGAGCTCCACTTTTTCTTTCAAAATTGAATTTGAAGCAACTAACAATGTGGATGAATATGATGCTCTTTTAATTCGTTTAAAAACAGCAGAATACATGAATATTTCAGAAATTTTTGTTTTTGGAGATGCTGAACTTATTATTCAACAAATCAGAAATATTTATCAAACTAAGCATCCCAGACTCAGAGATTACCAGAATGCAGTATGGAGATTTCTGGAAGACTTATTCTTGGCCTTTAAAATTACTTTTGTTCCAAGAGAAAGTAATATTTGGTTGATTCACTTTCTATTTTAGCAAGCTCATTCGATATTCCAATACCTATAAAGCTGAAATATGAAGTGGAAGTTAGGTTTAGACCTAGCATTCCTAATAATATCAAACATTAGAAATTTTTTGAGGTTGACCAGGAGATTAGAAGATTCATTGAAGCTACTGAAGCATTTTTTGTCCTAAACATTGATCAGGATGAGGATCTCATGAAGGATAATGCTTATTATCAAGATAACAAAAATCTGAAAAAAACAGATTGTTGATCTTCCTATCCTACAACTGCCTACCAATCATATTCTCAATGGGGTTAATCCCACTTGATAATATTTTTTATCATAATGATGCTTAAATTAAACTACTGTTAGTTGAAGCATATGCAGAATTGGAAGATTATAATTTGGGTATAGAACTAGAGCCAAGGTATGTTAAGTTGTCAAAATCTTTATAAGAAGAAAGAAAGATTCAATACCACAAAATTTTTTGTGAATTTGTGGATGTTTTTTCCTGGAGATATGAGGATATTAAGAAATATGGTACTAAGCCATTCCAGAAAAAATTACGACAAATCAATCTAGTATTATTACTAGTGATGGAGAATGAACTGAAGAAACTTTTGGATGCTAAAATTATCATTCCATTGAGATAATCAGATTGGGTTGCTAATGCAGTTCCATTAAGAAATAAGAGTGGTGAAATCAAATTATGTGTAGATTTCAGGAATCTTAACAAATTCTCCAAGAAATATAATTATCCATTTCCAAAGATGGAGCATATTCTTCAAAAGGTAACTGGGTCAGACAAAATTTCCATGTTAGATGGGTTCTCCAGGTACAACCAAGTATCTTTTTGGCCGGAAGATTGAGATAAGACAACATTCACTACTCTTTGGGGAACATTCATGTATACAAATATGCCATTTGGGCTTATGAATTTCGGGGCTACTTTCCAACATGCTATGTACTTTGCATTCATTGGAGAAAAAGACAAATTCTTGGTCATTTATTTGGATGATATTACTGTTTTTTTAGCTTTAGATCAAGTGCACCTTCAACACTTCAGACAAGTATTTGTTAAGTGCATAAAATATGGTATATCATTGAATCCAAAGAAGTTTCATTTTTCTCTTAAAGAAGGTAAGATGTTGGGTCACATAGTTTCTAAGGATGGAGTGAGAATTAATCCCAAAAGAGTGATTACAATTCAGGCCTTAACACTTCCAAAATCCAAGAAAGAGATTCAATCTTTCCTTGGTAAGATCAAATTTTTAATAAGCTGGGTCATTCCCAATTTTGCTGAAGTAGTGAAGCATATTACTTGCATGTTAAATAAGGACAAAGAAGTAAAGTGGAAATTTGAAGCCAGAAATTCATTTGAGATGATAAAAAAAGATATCATTGAAGCGCCTCAATTGGTAAGCCCTGAATACTCAAAGCCTTTCTTAATATTCTCATTTTCCTCTAAAGATACTATTTCTATTGTTTTATTTTAAAAATATGCAGAAAATAAGGAAGCCCCCATAACATTTTTCAACATAGCTCTTAGAGATGCATAATTGAATTATGAAATGTTGGAAAAGCATGCCTATGCATTAGTTAAAGATCTGAAGGCTTTTAGATTTTATATTCTGCATGCTCAAATTATTTCTTATCTACCTTCATATGTCGTTAGAGAAATATTAGTTGAGCCTGATATTGATGGAAAAAGAAGTAAGTGGGTGACTAAATTTCTTGAATTTGATTTAGAGATAAAGTCTACCAAACTAATCAAAGGTCAAGGATTAGCGAAGCTACTAGCTGAAGAAAATTGTAGAGTTTTGGGTTTGAATATCATGGATGAAAATCTAGAAAGGTAAATTTTAGAACCTATTGACAACACGACAGTGGATGTAAAGCTTGCTGAGTGCAGCTGGTATAAGGATATCATTTATTTTCTGCAACATTTTAAACCTCCTCCAAATTTTGATAAAATCAAAGTGAGATCTTTGAAGCTGAAAACCATTAAATTTTTCATCAAGGATAACTGTTTATATTGGAAATATCCTACAAGAGTTTCATTGAGGTGCATTGACCCAGTTTAATCTAAGAGGGTTATGTTTGATATGCATAGTAGTGTTTGTGGAGGTCATCATTATTGGAGAACTACTGCATACAAAATACTGAGAGCTCGCTATTTTTGGCCTAGATTATTTTATGATGTATGTGATGAAGTGAGAGCATGTGAAAAATGTCAGAAGTTCACTAGTAAGAAACATTTGAAATCTTTTCTTGTCAAGTCCGTAGTTTTTTTTGCACCTTTCCAGCAACAGGGATTGGATTTCATTGGGGAAATTCATCCACCTTCAAGTGGACAACATCTTTGGATTCTTGTTGCAACTGATTACTTCAAAAAATGGATTGAAGCAATATCTACAAAGAATGTTACTCATAAAGTCATCATTAACTTTATGGAGGGAACCATAAGCAGATTTGGATGTCCATCAAGGCTAGTAGCAGACAATGCAGTTGCTTTGAAAGCTACACCATTGGTAATTTTTTGTGAAGATTATGGTATTCAGCTTACTCACTCTACAACTTACTATCCACAATGGAATGGTTTAGTTGAATCATGTAACAAAATTTTGGTAAGAATAGTCACCAAGATATTGCAACAAAACAAGAAAGCTTGGGACTCTAAACGGAAATTTTCTTTATGGGCTGACAGGGTGACAATAATAAAAATCTATTAATATATCACCCTTTCAAATGGTTTATGGAACATAGGTTTTTTTTCCAGTCCAATTAGCCATTCCTGTAGTTGAATTTATGCAAGATCATGAAGTTGAACCAAATGACATGACCAGAAGAATTTATCAGATCATAAAAGTGTAGAAAAATCGAGAACAATAATATGATTTGGTAAGAAAATATCAGCAAGCCGTAAAGAAAGTTTTTGATAAAAGGGACTAAAAAATAATATTTTCATATTGTAGATATGATGTTGAAATGGGATGCACAACTTCAAGACCTAGTAAGCATTCCAAATTTGATGCTTTAGGGTTTGGTCCTTTCAGAATCTCCAGTATTCTACAGAAAAATACTTTTTAGTTGCAACATCTTGTTGGGACATAATTGTTTGGAGGCCCATTTAATGGGTGCTTCCTCAAAAAAATATTTTACTAAGGTTGTTAGTGGCCTAAATTGACTATAAATACTAGTGTGTTTCATAATAAGACTCCATATCCAAATGACAAGGAACTGGAACTGCAAAATATTCTTAGAGCCTCGCAGGGAGATCTCTATCCCCCGTGGAGCCAATGTTAGCACAATTTTATGCTTAGCCATGAGTGTGTTTTAAATTTTTGTTTTTAGGATAAAATTTTTTAAATTTCAAAAAAAAAATTAGAACGTTGCCTGAAGTTCTGATAGCGTATGTTTTAGCCCTATCAGATATTCTGTTTTAATTCTATTTTATGTTTGTTTTTCCTTTACCCGATGCTACCAGAAATTCTAGTAACCTCCCCTATTTAAAAAAAAAAAAAAAAAAAAAAGCGCATCTGCTTTTGTGTTAGCCATGTGTTCTCTTTATCAACTAAGGTTTAAACCTTTTTATCATGAGCTGTGTCACGCGATGGGAAAGTTCTACGTTTAAGCGATGCCAAGTTTAGTCGTGTTCATACATGGAAGAAGTTAGGTGTCAATGTGCAGCTCTAAAAGCCAACTATTGTTTCTCCAGCCTGTCAGCCTGAGTCGTTATATCCACATGTCAAGGTATATATCTAGTGTCAAGGAAAATTGTGGATCTGTGATTTAATGTGGCGATTTTTTGGTTTAATCGCGCATGAAAACTGTTGGAATTTTAGGCCTGCCATAAAATACGATAGAGGTAACTGCCAACTTCAACTCCGTTCAACTCTAGCCACCTGTAGCGGATAATCTAAAACAAAGCATCCAACTAAAGTTAATCATAAAAATCACGATGTGTGTTATACGTTCTAGGATAATTCCAATTATGAAAACAACTCATGCATGGAAAGGTGAACCAACATATCATTTTAAATCACCAAAAGAAAGGGAAAGAAATCAGTTTTTGAATTTGTCTGTTGGCGAATGAGTAGTTCCAGTGAGCACATTGAAGAGGGAGAGTAAGTTTTTAAACAATTTTCATTGAAGATACAACAACACCTCTTAATTAAGCTTTCCTAATCATGACACCTATCATATTATAGCAGAAAAACTTCGTTAATGTTGAAGATGACTAAAAAAGGAGGAAAACTTAAGCGTATTGAACCTCAAGGAGCTGATTTAATAGATGAAAATCCAAATATGAGGAGTTTTTTTTTGTACAGGATGGGTGGTATCCATTTTGTTCAAGGTTAGGAAGCTCTCATCTAGGAGTAGCTAAGGAATTTTCCCTCTCATTCGATGGACAAGAAGCAAATTTTTTTGGCCATATATTGCAGGTATCAGCAGAATCCATTGCTGAAGCTTTCCACCCCCCACAGGAAGGAGATAAATGGTTCAAAATCCAAGTTATCACTGGAGGATACCTCAACAACTTCATCAAGGATGAATACAAAGACCCTAAATGGGCTAAATGGATTCCTAGCACTTATCTCAAGGATGAATGGGCTAAAATTTTCAAGCTCACCAAGATCTACCTTACTTGTGAGAGGAGGTATACTGTTGTTTTTTTGTATCACATGAGGTTTTTGTTTCACATTGCAGGTATGAAGACCCTAAACCTAACTTTATTTCTTTTGAAAATATTGAATAAGGTGTCAGCTAGGATACAAACCCATGTAGAAGCTTCAGAGTATAGCATATATCATCAAGTTCTTATCACGGTGTTGGTTGTTGAAGAACTTAGAAGAAGAAACCAGACTTGGGAGCATTTCCTATTTTACAGGGCAGGTCAACCTGAACTTACACAAGACATTCTTTCTCAGTAATCTCCAACCTCACACTAACATTCTTAACTTTCCAAGTAGAAGGGAAAAATTCATAAACCAACTACTTCATCAGTTGGTAAAAGGACTAAAAGAAAAGCTAAAAAGGTGAATATATAGAAGAAGAATAAGGATAAAAAGGAAAAGGCTCCCTCAACCAAATTTGAAGAGAAGTTGGAGAAAGGATAAGGTTCATCAACCAACGAGCCCAAATCAATGAAGATTGTGCCTCCTATTTCTCCTTTTCCCAAGTTATATGCCAGAGCATGGAGAGGAAGGACTGCAGTTGTAGAAAAATCAAAAGAACAGGTGCTTCTGGAAGTTTTAGAAGAAAACATTCAGCAAAAGGTTCAAAAGGAATATCAGCCCACCAATTCAGATGAGGAGCTCCTGAAGGATGCAGGGTATGATGTTAGCAGCAAGAAAAGAAAAAAAGATGCAAAACAGGTTGTTAGTAGCAGAAAAAGACATACAAGAGCCAACAACAAATTCAGGCTGAAATCTAAAGCCCTGCATAACCCAAGTTTGTTGACAGAATTTATAGATATTGAGAGGTAGTCTGAAGGATTACAAACTGTAACTCCTTCAAATGCATAAT
This sequence comes from Pinus albicaulis, assembly GCA_034641835.2. Taxonomy (NCBI): domain Eukaryota; kingdom Viridiplantae; phylum Streptophyta; class Pinopsida; order Pinales; family Pinaceae; genus Pinus; species Pinus albicaulis. The sequence goes on along the minus strand of CM076570.1, from coordinate 270,667,560 downwards.
CAAGTTGGTCCAAGAAGAAAGATAAGGGTAAAGCCCCTTTAGACCAGAAAACAAGATCCTCTAAAAGAAGAAAAATCCAGAAGAGTTTAGAAGAGAAAAAAACCATTGCAAAAGAGATAGCGACCAGGACTACAAGTTCAAAATCAACAGTTGACAAACAAATATATTTAGACAAGCTTGCAGGAGTTGCAGCTTATATGGAGGAAAGATTCAACATAATTTTCGAGCTAGTCCAAGAATGATAAGGTCTCCTAACGATATGGACATGTAAAGTGATGGTTGATAAGTGGTTTTGAGGTTGTTAAAAGTCACATTTAATGAAGACCCATGGGTTTTAAAGAACCAAGGTCATGGAGAGACAAATCAGTAGAAAAGGAGGCAGGTTTTCAGCACACTCAACAACATAGTTCAAACTATCTTCTTTCTTCCTATCTACATCTCTCATGTTAGTTACATTTCTATAAGATAAAGTCCTATAACTCCTATGTAATGTGAGGGAGAGTGGATCATTATTTTTAGGAGAGATGGAGTTGGTGCCTCTCTCTATAAATATCATTTATAAATGCCATTTCAAGGTTGTATTTTGGTCGACCTAGAGAATTTATCATAATAAAGAAAACTCCTTTTACACTTCATGCTGGAGGAATTTGTGTTTCAAGGACTATCTAATGTATGGTGTGTTTCTCCTATTGTGTTATTCATTTGATTTATGAGTTGCAGCAACTAGAAAAGTACGAGTAAGAGAACTGTTAGAGGATCTAATAGTTAATTATCTATTGTGCATTCTTCTGCAAATCATCTATATGTTGTGTAGAGCATGCTAGTGAAGGTTTCATGAAGGATTTATGAGATTCTGTATGCATTTATTTTTCTTTATAAATGTTGTTTCCTTTACAAAAAACAAAGTTTATGTAAAAGGCCACTCTTGTAGTTGTGTGACTGATTTAGGATATGAATATTTCTTATATTGTGTACCAGTTATCTATCACCTTTCATCTGTCACAATATGCTCCCTATACTACAAATTTATCCATACAATTTATACTTGCCACAACTTTCCAAATGCATGAATGTATAAAAGAGTAAAAATCATTTCAAACTCTTTAATAAGCCATCCCACCACTCAAAACCTTTTACTTTGAAATGAACTATGATGTGTAAGGCTTACTCCTTTGCAGTCAAGGAGTGACTCCTTGCGCTAACACCAAGACAATTCTCTATATTGCAACGCTGTAACCAACTATTCTTTCTTCATGTTTTCATATGTAATATTTTGTGAACTCCATATTGCTTCCGCAACAAACCAAAATTGTTTGGATAATTAGATCCCTTGAACACAGACATATTTGGGGGTTGGAACATGGTGAATGGGGGAGGTGGAGGTTGAGGAACGGAATGGGATGGGGTGATGATGGGGGTGGAAGGTTGGGGATTCTCCGTAGTGCTTTGCTGACTTTCAGATATCCATGAAAGATTTCTCAAGGTAGCAGTATTTCTTTCTCCTTCTTCAAACCCAAACAACGGACGATATTCAGTCTCAATGTAAGTACCCCAATTTGTTCTGAATCTTTTACCACTCCATGTAGCACCGAGTTCTCTTTATTTGAACATCAATCTGAGCACATGTGTAATAGACCCTTTTCACACAATAGCATTTTAATCCAGAGCTTCAGTGAATTCAGGTACTTAACTCTAAGGCCTTGAAAGAACTTTCGCCCTGCTTCCCTATAAGACATAGAAGTCTTGATCGTGAACTCAATAATAAACCCTCCAAGGATACTATCAATCCAATAATCAAAAACCCTTGTGATCTCGTTATGAGTATTTTTCATCTTCTCAATCAGATCTGGGGTCCACGCAGTTGGATTATTATTGAAACGACCCATCTGCGTAGCTAGTCTTGATATCCACTCGTGCAACTCGCTAGCCAACGATGAAAAAAATATCTCATACTGATCTGTATAAATATAATTATGTAACTAATGTTCAGTATAGATGTGCATATTTCTATTTTCTTGCACAACAAACTGGTGTTCTTTTAGACCTACCCAATCTTCAATCTCTTTCTTAGACGAATTCCACATCCAACTATCCCGTAGTGATATCCCGGTCCTGGCAATGGAACCATCTGTTGGCTTAATGGGGATTAGATCCAGGATTAAATGTGGCTACGTGAACCAAAAAAACCCACTATTACTATCCCTTCCGGCAATGATTTCTTTGCGTAGACCAAAGTCTCACCCGAGGCAAAATAGGGGGATATTAGAACTATGTTTATGCATCCGGAGGGACATTGGAATGTGGATTTAGGGCTTTCCTTCCTTGACAAAGCTTCATAGGTTAGCTCTACTACTTATACAAGAGTTATTCAACGAATTTGTTGAACTTACTACCAAACTATGTGATCTTGCTTAATCATACATAAAACAACATAAGTAATCATAAACGAGACTTCACTATGAAATTTTAGATAAGAACCTTTACTTAGCTAATTTGGATCAACAATGTCTTAAATATCTGATATACCTCCCAAACAGTCTCAATAGCCAACTACTTAATCTCTTTTATTTTTGTGATACATTGGGACTGCAACTTTGGTTTCTTGAATTCAATGTTCAACACGGTCTTCATCTCAGCCAATGTAACATTTAAATTCGTTGTAACATATTACGTGTACTAGGACAATGCTCTATCTTGTAGCACTATAACCAATTGTGCTTTCTTCATGTTTTCATCTGTAATATTCTGTGAACTCCATATTACTTCTTCAACAAACCAAATTTTTTCTAGATCATCAGATCCATTGAACACAACCATATTTGGGGGTTGGACCATGGTGAATGGGGGAGGTGGAGGTGGAGGTGGAGGAACAGAATGGGATAGAGTGATGATGGGGGTGGAAGGTTGGGGAATCTCTGTAGTGCTTTGTTGACTTTCAGATCTCTGTGATATACTTCTTGGAGTAGCGGTGTTTCTTTCTCCTTCTTCAAACCCAAACAACGGATGATATTCAATCTCAACGTAAGTACCCCAATTTGTTCTGAATATTTTACCACTCTGCGTAGCACCAGGTTCTCTTTCGTCGAACATCAATCTAAGAAAATATGTAATATACCCTTTTCACATAATATCATTTTAATCTAGAACTTCAGTGAATTCGGGTACTTACTTATAGAGCCTTTGAAGAACTTGCACTCTGCTTCGCTATAAGACACAGAAGTCTCGATCACAAACTAAATAATAAACAATCCAAGGATACTATCGAGCCAATAATCAACAACCCTTGTGATCTCATTATTGGTCCTTTTCAGCTTCTCAATAAGATCTGGGGTCATTGCAATTGGATTATTATTGAAACAACCCATCTGTGTTGCTAGTCTTAATATCCACTCATGTAGCTCGCTAGAAAACAATGAAAAAAATCCTCATACTGATCTGTATAAATATAATTTTGTAACTGATGTTAAATATCGATGTGAAGATTTCTGTTTTCTTGCACAATAAACTCATGTTCTTTTAGATCTACCCAATCTTCAATCTCTTGCTTAGACAAATTCCACATCCAACTATCCCTCAATCATATCCTGATCCCGACAACAAAACCATTTTTTGTCTTGATGGGGCCTAGACCCAGGTTTAAATGTGGTTGTGTGAACCAACAAAACCCAATATTACCATCCCTTTCACCAACGATATGCTTGCGCAGACCGAAGTCTCACTCGAGGCAATATAGGGGGATATTAGAACTAGGTTTCTACATCTAGAGGGACAATGGACTACAGTTTTAGGGCTTTCCTTCCTTGATAGAGCTTCGTAGGTCAACTCTACTACTTATACAAGCATCATTCAACAAATTTGTTGAAATTACTACCAAACTATGTGATCTTGATTAATCATACATAAAACAACATAATTAATCATAAACAAGACTTCACTATGCAATTGGAGATAAGATCCTTTACTTAGCACATATAAGCATAAACAATAGTAAATTAAAACACATCAATCGAAACTCAGATATATCTTCAAAGGTCTTTCATTCATATTCAAATCTTTCACATACATTCACTTTCACACTGTGCACTCAGCTGCAGGGATCTACACACATAGCTGTAGACTTCCTAAGGTCTCCGTGCACTCAGCCGCAGGAGCCTTTCCTCCAACTCAAAACCATATATTCTGACTCAAAAAAGTCTTACATCCAAATGCATTTCATCAACTTCTACTTCTAATTAGAATTCTATCTAGACTCCTTATATATATTTTGCATTTACATCACCATGGTTCGAAAACCATGGGCAGAGTTCAACGTTCACATAATATCCCCATTACATTACATAATAAGGGTCTTTGACCCACCCCAAATACCCTAAGAATCAAAATGGACTCCATGTTGATCTACAAAGTCTTTCTCTACTACTTTCCTTGAGGGGATCCCATGTCCAACAGAGCATAACATATTTTTTGGAGGGTGAAATTAAAGTGATCGTCACCCCAACACCATATTTATAAAAATCCCCATGAAAGTACATTGATCAAGCCTTTCCCGCATCTTCCTCGAGGGAAGCTAAATTGGATAAAATCCTCCAATCCATAATCTTCTACTTCCTCCTCATAAAAAACAACATGTTTCTCTTCCACTACAAGCCATGTAGGGTATTGTCTAAAGATTAAGACATGGGATTATTCTCTATAGGAAATTGGTTGTAAGACGTAGATCTATATTGTTCCTCCTAGATTTCCTCCCCATTCTCTAGATAAAAACATGCCCCATAAATCATAAATTTCCATGATGTTGACATTAATGAGTATTATTATTTCAATATGTCCTTGGAAATAGGTTAGTAAGTCTTAAAATATCCCATGTACTTCAATGGCCCTAGATTCAATTTCACATACATTTATATATAGTCTAGTAAATTCTAATACTATTTGGTTCATGATTCTCAATGAAATCACATTTGTTGAGCTTCTTCATCAGTTTTTCGGGTATATAGGATAATTGAGGAATAAATTCCATCATTTTCCTCTACAACTTTGTTTCCTATACTTTTAGGAAGGTGTTTCTGCTCACTTTTCTATGTTCTTTAATTTTCTTAATATGGGTTGCAATCATTATAACTTTTAACTAGTGTAGGTTCAAATTCCCAAAATACATGTTTATCATCCTTTGGAAAATCACTTTATGAAACAAAAATAATATCACTAGTTGGGTGTTTCAGTCCCATATTTTCATATGTCTTGATAGCACTATTTTGGGTTTGTCCAATTATCAGGGGAACATTTTCCTTAAGGGGATGGGAATTTTCTTCAAATTCCTAGAGATATGCGGAGAGGACCAATTCATTAAGAGGTTTAAGTTTCTCAGGGATAAAAATTATCAGATGGTTAAACCTTTGGTTGAAATCCTAACACTCTTAGGTGCATTTATTTCTTTACTAAACTAAAATCCTTTTATAAATCCACAATTTCCATTTCTTCTATCCACCTAAATGAGAAAATGTCCATGAAAATTTGCCATGAATTTATGCACTTGTCTAGGATAGTTGTAAGCCATTCCTTAGCATTTCCCCTTAAGGATAAAACAAATGGTCTCATCCACACATCATCCTCTATATCCTCACCTAGATGATAAGTATAATCGATTATAAAGGAAATTAAGTTGTTTTTAGGATTACTAAAGGAATCTCCATATAATATAAGCAACCACTTGGAATATCTATGCATGGGGTGTGGATAACCTAATATCCCATCCAAAACAAGGGGGAACATAATGTATTGAACCCATAGTCTTATAGTTGTATTCATATTGAGCCTATCAAGGACAAGACCCTTGGGAGAACCTCCAGTTCATCTTTAGTAGGTTATAATTTGACCAAGCTCTTCAAGATTCATAATTGGGAGTCACCATATGATAAATTATAACTTAGGCATTGGGATGTTGTCATCAATAAATTTTGAGGCCTATGCTTCAAATCATGATGTGGACTCAAATCCTCACCGAGAATGATGCTAAAAATGTTATCGCAAAATCTAGTTGGTCTAGTGCAAAGCCTCACTAGGCAAGTCAAAACATCATGGAAACTAGATATTGGCCATAATGTCACCTCAACAACCTTTCTCCAGTTGTTTAGTGGCTAATTTAACCACAAGGTAGGCTTCCTTATATATGGATCACTTATAATATATTCAACAAGAAGTTTTCAAGATGAAAAGGTCTAATGATTGGGATAGTGTACTAGCAAAGCCAAGAGAGCTAAGATAAGTTTTACCAAATTTCAAACACTCTATCCTTAGACCACTCAAGTAAATTAGAGAGTTGTCATAGGTTAGGTTTTGATAGATTTTCAATGATATGACATGAAAATTCATTTAATAGAGAGAAGAAATAGCCTTACAAAGATAATTCAACAAAGGATCAAGACTTTCAATTGGATAATCAAGGTTTAGGGTTTGTAATGGAGTTTTATGGTTGAAACAAGCATAAAACAACAATATAAATGATGATGTCAACCCTGGAATTAGGGTTTTATAATGAAATTATTGCTAGATTTTTTTTTTTAACGAATTATTAAATTCAATCCCTACCATAATTGTAATAACACATCAATAAAAAATATTTTTTATAATTATTTCAGTGAAAAGATAACCCTAACCCTAGATATCTAGAATTTTAGAGACATAGGAGGAAATATAGTTATAAGAGAGAGATTTATCAACACCTCCTAGAATACTTCCTTGATATAAATGGCAACATAGTTACCCAGGGAAAATTTAATGAACATGGCCTTGATGAAGAGGGTGAGAAGGAAATTGCCTCTTCTTAAAAACCCTAGCAACTTCCTTAAGAGGGATATTTTAAGTTCAAGAGATGAATAATTCATAGCTCTCTTGAAGGACTCAAGGAAAAAAAATTTGCATCGTGTAAGGAATCAAGATGCAAAGATAAATATAGAAATTTCACAAATGGCACGTAAATAAACCCCAATTCACATAACATAACATGCAAAACACAAAATATAGGAAAGAAACTTACAAAATTTCTACAAGAATTTCTTCAATATATCCTAAGAAACTTTACTTATGCAAAAATATTTCTCTAAGACAAATTTTCACAATGGAATCACATTGTGTTCAAGTAAAAGAGAAGGCAAGAGCTAGTGCACACTTCCAAAGAGAGAGAATTGTGATGAATGATTGATGATAAAACGAAAAAGTGACACCCCTTTACTTATACGAGGGAACCAAGTCATTTTTTCATAATTTTACAAGAAAATCCCTAAAAAAAGTTTACTTGAGTGTTCAACTAGGTCAAAGATCACAATTCAATTGTGAAATAAATTTAACATAGAAAAATGTCAAAACTAACCCACGTGTGCGAGAAAAATGGTCTTCACCATGATGATATCCTCCAAAATAAGAAATAATGCATTAAGGAATTGAGGAAATCATCCAAGAGTGCTCCTGTTGGATTTAAGGGTCTTGACCCAGGTTCAGTTTTAAGGTTTGCCAAAAAACCTTGATACTACTGGCCCTTTCGGCAATGGCCTGCTTGCGTGGGTCAAGGTCTCACCCAAAGTAGTATGGGAGGGTGTTGGAACCAGGTTTCCACACCCTGAGAGAGAGAGAGAGATTTAATTCAAGGGGGTCCTTGCGGATCTAATAGACTTGCACAGGAGAAGCCCAACACAGAACCCTTTTAATATTATATCGGCTAAGCCCATATTATAATTAACAGGTAACTTGAGCAAAGTATTTTAACCAGAGCTACACATTCATCATATCGCATCCACATGCGCATCAATAGATCATCAGTATTCAGTAAGCAAGCACGATCTTAATACATAAACATAGCCAATAGTCACAACACAGGAACTAAAATATCATCGACAACCTTCTCGTTCATTGATAGATCTGACTTATAGACTCTAGTACCAGCCCGTGCACACAGCCAGAGGGATCCGCACACAACAAGACTTTGTGGTCTCTGCGCACATAACCAGCAGGAGCCCGTACTTAAGCGATCGACACAAAATATCACAAGTTCATATCCAAGCTTAACTTACTTCTTTCTTAGCCCCCTCTAGACTCAATTTATCTATATATTTATAACATATTAGCTCTCACTACTCTATGTCCGCAAACCGTGGTTTTCGGACTCCTGGTCTACCCTTTGACCCATTTACAATACATTGGGGCCTTGACCTACCCCAAAGCCCCTGCACTAGACCAAGTATTACAAAAATGTTACAAAACTGGACCAAAAATGCAGTTAGGGGACCTTCTTCCAACAGTCCCCCAACACAATCTTGTGACTCGTCCCGAGTCACAGCGTCAGAGGTGTCTTCATCGTTTCCTTGAGCTACTCAATAGTGGCAGCCAACGGGGGTGTAACGCATATGCTTTACGCAGGTGCATTCTACACAATATCAACCATATTTTGTGAAGTTGGACCTTCAGTCGTCGTGGTGACACTTTCCAAGGTCTCGTTCGATTGTCGCATGGTAGTGCTCGTGGGGGTGGTGGGGGTCGTGCACTGCATCATACAAGGAACCGCCAAATTCTTCGTTGTGGCGGGTGGAGTAGTATCCTTTGGGGCTGCACTTTGGTCGGATGTGCCTGCTGTGCCTAGGCTAGATGTCTGGGCAGAAATATTCCACTTAGGTGGCCAAGTTTCAATCACTTGGTCAATCTCTGCTTCTGTGGCCATATACAAAAGGTTATACCAAGCGGGATCTCTGTGGGCCCAAACCTGCAGATTATGCATGGTAACCTGGAATTTTGCGATATGCTTGTATTTCTTGTAGACCGTAGGTGACAAGCGTGGTTGGGAATGAATTTTCACTTCCAGGGTTTGATCATATAGTACCCAAAAGACCTTGTTCTCCTCGACCCGCTTGGGATCTTTCAAATCCCATAGGTTAGGAAACGGTCCTCCTTCACACATGTCTGGCTCGAGAGCGGGGAACACTACCTCTTCAAGTGTTGCCCATGCAACTAAGGAAATTAACAGTAGCAGCCTGGAGTAGTAGAAAGCTTTTCCTTGATCCTTGGCCTCATGCACATTGTCGAGAAATCAATTAACGAGATATTGCGGCCAGTTGAAGCAGACTTCCTTTTCGCATCTACCAGCAAGTTGAATTACATAGGTGGGGGAAGCCATGGCCTGGAATTTGCGCATAAATTTGCATGAAAGTAATAGGGTACCCATGAGTGTCCCTGGATCACTAATTGTATCTATTTGAAACCCTCGTTGGTTGTGAGTGACATGATATCTCTGCTGGACGTCTTCAACAATCTGTTGCTCAAAATTCTTGCAAATGCCCTCCTTAGGACTTGGCCCATGCATGGGGAGGTCGGTGATTCGGTGAATTAAAGCAGCATCGATTGGTCCTAATGCGTGGATGAACATATGGACCCATTCATTCCATGTTTTTTCCTTCCATACTTCCATCCAGAGGGCCAAGTGCTTGTGTGGATCCCCTCGTCCTGAGAAGAGTTCCCTTGGTGGTTTGACTGGAGGGTCAAATCGTAAGATCATCATCTTTCTGCATTCCCCCCAGTTCTGAAAAGCTCCCTTATGTGTTTCCCACCAGCGTGGGGGGGTTGTGCACATGGCCAAATAAAGGTCCCAAAATATCTGTTCTTCAGGGACATCTGCTTCAGTTTCTTTGAGAAAATAATTAACATTACCAGAGCCATTGAATTAGGGTAGTTCTCTTACCTCTGAGGAGATGCATCGAAAGCTTTTTGTGATCTTAAGACACCGCAGTGCAGATACATCATGCAGCCAATTTTTCCAATTTTCTATCTCTCCGTCTGAGTCAAATAAGAATTCGTTGTCTTTTTCCCAGCATAACATGCCATCATCCATGGGGTTTATCCAGTCGTCATCCCAGGCAGTCAGCTTGTAGATGTCAACATCCTCTTCCACTCATATTGGTTCAGTGTACCGCTCCCCTCTGTTGGATCCAAAGGGATTATCACCCTTATACCTTCACTTTCAAATATCATGCTCCTTATTTTTAAATTAATGATACCTCCCATGTAAATAGCCCAGTCCAGGACCAAGAGCGCGGGGTAAGGGTCTGCGTCATCCACTATCTGAATTACCCCAAATTCAGCATAAACCTTAACACCTACAATGTCTGCAACAAACTTTTTCAATCATCCCAGTGGGATAATATTTTGCTGATTAGCCATCCATAGCTAAATAGTAGACCATTCCAACTTAGGTTCTCCCATTCTTTGCCAGGTTTTCTTGGGTAGGACATTTGTGTCTGACCCTAAATCAAGGATGACTTGGTCCATTTCATAGTCTCCAATTTGCGTAGTCATGCACATCTCCCGTCCAGTCCTTTTTTGTTCTTGTATAGCTTGTTCACAGTTTTAACCTCTGGCTATAAAGAAACCTTTTCTGCGCAACTATCTATTAATGCTTGGAGATTCTCTATGGCCTTCTGATTTCGCAAAAGCTTCATACATGCCTGAAGGAATGGTTTAAATACTTCATTTTCTTTTGGATCTGCCATACCTTTTGAAGTATGTGCTTCATCTTTGGCCATCTCCCTTCGAGCTTCTATGAAGGTTTCTCTCTCCTTTTTTAGATCTAAGCTTTCCATTTTTTCCCCAGATTTTCGAATCAATGTTTCTGCCACGACATTTTCCTTGGCTCCTCCAGTGATGATGTTGCTATGTGTGATCACATTGATACATGATCCATCGTCTCGTGGTTCTTCCTTAACCCTTTATATATTCTGCATGGGCGTATGCTATTTCTCCTACATTTTTTCTATTAGTATCGGGCAGCCTTCAATGACATGGTCGAACTGCCTGCAATATCGGCAAGATTGACGCATAGGGTCTAAGAAATATCGTGCAAAATGTCCCACGTCTCCATAATTTTAACAGGTCAGTTGTCCCCATCCCCGACTTGCACTCCTCCCTCTCCCTCCTCCGCTTACTCTTGTAGGAGATCCACCCTGCCCAGACAGAGATAGTGGTGATGAGGGGTCTGCATGCATCCTGTATAGGTTTCCCCTACCTACCATGAGGTCGAGTGTTTGGTAGTTTTTTTCATCATGACCAACAGACGAGCAGAATCTTCACCACTGCTGTTTCAGTTTTGGGACATAAGCACCTAATCATGGGAAGTGATCTATATAATGTCTTCATGCTACTCGATAGTCAACGCACCACAACGTGGGATAGTCAGCGATAAACCATTCCTTGTGCTACTTTTCCTCATATAAAAATCCCCCATTGCTAATGACCTTCTTTAATCGTTGGTTAGCTTCCCAGACGGACTCTATAGGTCCTTACTTAAAGTCCTTTAATTTGACTACACATTGAGAGTATGACTTAGTCTTCCGGAATTGTTGCTTTAGGGCATCTTTAATATCTTGTATTGGTGCATTCGCATGTTGACCAATGTATCCCATAAACCAATCCAGGGCCCTTCCTTCGAAGGCTATGGACAAGTGCGCTCGTTTGATAGCATCATTGTTAACGTTATACGTAGTCCACACAGACTCTGCTATGAACCAGAATCGATCCATATCTTCATCCCCTACACCCTTAAAGGTAGGTAGTTTCACATGCGTAGCCATGTCGTCCTCAGGTGGTGGCGGAGGCAAGGTAGGAGAATTATTACCCTTACGTGGGTTTGATGTTGGTGTAGCCGGGGGATGGGTTCCAAATTGCGCAGCCCCTCCTTGGTTAAAATTAGGTGATTCCCTTAAGGGACTGTATACCAATCTATCTCCTTCTTAATTAACTCAGTAATATTTACTGCTTCGTGTTGTGCTCCCACTCTGGTCGGAGGTCATTCACTCGATGTGGCCACATAGGACACCTTTTTCACTCAATAACATCTTAATCAATAATGGTAGGGTTTTTGGGAACTTACCTCTAAATCCCTTGAAGAACCTTTGCTCCACTTCCGAATATGACACAAATTGATCAACGACGAACTCTGTCACAAATCCTCCCAAGATACTATCAACCCAGTGGTCTACAGTTCTGGTAATCTTGTGATCAATGTTTTCCAATTTTTGGATCAATTCGGGAGTCCACTATGTGACCTGATCGTTTTTCCAACAAGTCTGGAACTCTTCCAATCATGCCAACCACTCTTGAAATTTATGTGCGAAGGATACGAAGAATATTTCGTGCACTTCTGTAAAAATATACTTTTTTTTTCGCTCTTCAACAAATAACTTCTTACTTCTATTCTCTTTTAGGGAAAACTCCTGAATTTGTTTTTCGAACCAGTCTTCTAGCTCAGGCTTCAATGGCTGCCAATGACCCTGTGGCATTACCCAATCTCTCTCTCAAAATTCTCCCGGTCCCGTCAGTGGAACCATTTTTTGGCTTTAAGGGTCTTGACCCAGGTTCAGTTTTAAGGTTTACCAACAAACCCTGATACTACTAGCCCTTTCGGCAATGGCCTACTTGCGCAGGTCAAGGTCTCACCCAAAGTAGTATGGGAGGGTGTTGGAACTAGGTTTCCGCACCCTGAGAGAGAGAGAGAGTTAATTCAAGGGGGTCCAAGCGGATCTAACAGACTTGTGTAGGATAATCCCAACACATAACCCTTTTAACAGTATATCGGCTAAGCCCAGATCTTAATTAACAGGTAACTTGAGTAGAGTATTTTAACCAGAGCTATGCATTCATCATATCGCATCCACGTGCGCATCAATATATCATTAGTATTCAGTAATCAAGCATGATATTAATACATAAACATAGCCAATAGTGATAACATAGGAACACTAAAATATCATTGACAACCTTCTCGTCCATTCATATTCAGATCTGACTTACAAACTCTATTACAAGTCCGTGCACACAGCCAGTGGGGTCCGCACACAACAGGAATTTTGGGTCTCTGTGCACACAGCCAACAGGAGCCCGTACCTTGATGATCGACACAAAATATCACAATTTTGTATTCAAGCTTAACTTACTTCTTTCTTAGCCCCCTCTAGACTCGATTTATCTATCTATTTATAACATATTAGCCTGTGCTACTCTATGGTCTACAAACCGTGGTTTGTGGACTCCTGGTCTACCCTTTGACCCATTTACAATACATCGGGGCTTTGACCCGCCCCAAATCCCCTTTGCTAGACCAAGTATTACAAAAATATTACAAAAATGGTCCAAAAATGTGGTTAGGGGACCTTGTTCCAACAACTCCTCACTCAAAGAAACCCTCAAATTTCATGTGAGAGTGACATGGAACCTCTTAGGCCAAGCATTGGAATAAAAGAGGGATTTTATAGCCCTCAAGTTATCTGAATGATAACCATCCTCATTTGGTTTCTATAACAAGGTATTTTCCATAAAACAAGGTCAAGGCCAACTTGGTGCCATTCCAGTTTTGTTTAGGTGCATCATAAAATAGTCTAATGCCCATGATTTCAAGCTCAACCTTTCAACATCTATAGGCTCCTCAAGAGGTGTAGTAGAATGTGAAATTTGTGCAAGTCCCAAAGCTCATGCTTCGGAGATCAACATGGGGGCACAAGGTCATATATGTTGTCCAAACAAGGCAAAGAACCCCATGGGAGGTGCCGAAGTGGAATCAAGCTATCCCTCAAGGGACCTTTTCTACATATGTGATACCACCAAAATAAACCTCTCAAGATCAAGTGAGATAATCTTCATTAGCGACATAATACCATTAAAGCATCATAGTTAACCATATCTAATGTTAGGGGCATAAAAATACTTCACAAAAAACTCACCTTCAAACGTTTAACTAGATCGGGACCTGTAAACAAGTTACCTCACTCATGTTAGGGATAATTAGGTCAAAATCCATATTAGTTTCTTATATACCCCAAGGGAGGTGACATGTCCCAAGCTAACCCATCAATCCAGAAGTGTATGTGATATAGCGTACATGGAGTGGGAAATACTTCAAGGAAGATGCCACAACCATGAAACTAGCTAATGCATGGGGTCAAACATCTAGATTTTAATGATGTAAGGAGGGAGAAATCATGATGGCATGAGTTACCCCTATACTTGGCCTATTTTTCCCATCCCTCTGGTGTGCCTTTTACTTTAATTTTTTTCCTTTATTTGGTGCATATATTAGGAGCCCAAGTTTTATTATGCTTTTCCAATACCCCATTAGGATATAGTAGTTTCTCACTTATCGAAGTTGGGACTTTCAAGAGTTCATATAGTTTAGATGAAGCATTGAATGCTTGAGGAAATAGGCGATGTCTAACAAGTGGGGTAGATTTCGTGTTAAGATTTTCCCATACACTAAATATTTCCCAGCCATATTTTTCCTTTTAAATTTTATTTCATTATGAGTTCCCATGATTTTAAAATTATTTTAGTTGCATCAACCTCTAGGGCCAATTTTTTAGGCTCTAGCTTAAGGATATGGATAAAGGGTGACAATCCAAATTACCAATGATTATAAAACCAAATTATGGATATGGATAGCTAGGAGAGATGTAAAGTGGTAAGTATGGATTACCTTGGACAAGCTACATCAATTAGTGCAACCCCAGTAGTTCCCTTACTAAAACCTAAGGCCTCAAAGGAGGTCCCCTAACTAGATTCAAAGACTAACCTCCCAACTAAAGTGTAAGAATAAGGATATGATAGAGATCGATCAATCATCCAATTTTCCCAGTGATATGTATTAATATTCCCATAAGATCCAATGAAAACATATGATTTATAAAATGGTTAGAGTACTTATTGATAGAAAACCCACCTTCCTTCAAGAAGAATGTCAGATGGGAGAGAGATTTGACCAGAGAAATGGGTGGAGAACTTTGGCATATGGTTATGTGTTAATAATCTTAGGGATGCTTGCTAGATAACTCCCAAATAAGGAGAACATTTTTCTCTTATGGGTTCCCTCTTTTGTTGGGCATCAAGACACATCTCATGGAGAACCATTGCAGTTGGAGCCTTGCCTTTAGATGGAATCACCTTGGAGCTTGACACATGACATACCCTCGGTAATCAAAGTGTAGTTCTCCACATGTGTGAATCTACATGTGATTATTGTGTTAGAGATGTGATCAGAGGAGTACATTATTCATCCTCTCCCTAGTATTTTAATTTGCACTTGAACTCTTTGAATCTTGGAGTAGCTAGGATTTATTGAGCGAAGACTAGGGTTAAGGTTTCATCCCTTTAAAATTTGGATATTTTTTATATAAAAACCCAGGTTGTAAATGTTTAATTTTTGTATCTATGGTTGGTCTTCATATGAGGAAAATGATATATATGATTTGAATCTCAAGTTGGCTTCAAAAGAGGGAAAACCAATTTTTGAAATTTAAATTATTGGTCTCCTCCAAGTCAATTTGGCCCAGGCCAAGAGACACACTAATTGGGTGCATCTTATATCATTATAAATTCACACTCATCCTCCTCAATTTGGGAGAAATTCAGATCATCAATCATCTTTGTTCACATGCGAGAAAAAGCAAAGTTTTGAGGAAGCATGGATCTGTGGGATAGTAAGAAGGACGTTTATTAGGAAAAATAAAAGGACGAATCTATGTTTATACAAAGGTAGATTAGAAGGTTGAATTTATGATTTAAGCAAAAAGGAACCCCTGGAAGGAAAGTTTTGTATCTATTATCCATGGATGAAGGGTTGGTATAGCCCTTGAAATTTCCAAGTTATTATATTGAATTCAGGTTGAATCGCTTGTTGAATTAGAAAATTTTCTCGAAGAAAAAGTGGTTGGGTTTTTCCCTAGTTAAGCATTTCCTGGGATAAATTTTGTGTCTCTTGTGTTTGGTTGTCTCTTCTGTCATTATTAGTTTTGTAATATACCATTTTAACACATTATATATATATATATAAACTTCGTACAAAGGTTTGTAATTATTTCATCCTCTCAATTTTTATTATCGTATACATTTATATTCTATTAGAAACACTAGTAATCTTCATGATTTTGCATTGTCGTTTTTCCTTGTCATCTTATCCTTTATTTATATAAACAATGATTTCTTTCTACCATGTTGTGAATTTTATGTATATGCTAATGCATGAATTAAATTTAAATATTCCTAGTTAGGAATTCCATTTCGTTTATTTTTAACCTATTTTTCTTATATTAACCTAACACATATAAAATCTCATATAACATCTATCCTTCACTTCTCTCTAATGAATCTTGATCAAAGTGCTTGGATTCCCCAATAAATATATTATCTCCTATATATATATATATATTCATTTCAAGCTGATTAAAACCTTGGATAAGCCTTTATCTACTTAGATTGTGAGGGTGGTTCAATGTGGTATAATTAACCATGTTTTCATCACCGAGTTTCTCTATTGATTATAATTTATTATGTAATAATTGTGTTTACTTCTAGAGCTTTACATGATTACACGTGTTTGGTTTTTGGCACTGCCACTATGATTCCTCTTGACCTTCCAGATTGACGTATGTTGTGAATTCATATTTGATCGACAGTGTTAACAATATTACGGTTTAATGGTCAATATTGACTATGAATCCATCTGCTCATTTCGTTGTCAGTTTACCTCTTTTGCATTCTTGCCGCAAGGGTTTTCACAATTCTGTAACACAACTCTTTTTTGAGAGTTTATTCATTGTTTTTCGTGTTTCTTGGTGAGTAATTTTCTCCATTAACTGTTGCACTTGAGTTTTTATTTTTCCTCATTTCTACAACACACTTCTCTTAAGAATTTAAAGACTCTTCTGTTAAATTTTTTGCACTTATTAATAAGTTATTCATGTTTGGAAGAAGGTGTTTGTTTTATTCATAAAATTTTCATCAATTTTATTTGTTTCGTATTTTCTTTCGAATCTATGAACAATTTCATTCATAAAATTTAGGTTTTTATTTTACAGGAGACCCTTTCATTAAACCCTTACAACCTTGAAGCGGTTTGCTTATTTTTATCCCAATATTGTGGCTATTGGTCTCACATGGATTAAAGAAGAAAACTTGAAGGCTTTTAACGACATTGCACAGGTAAATTTTAAGCCCCTTGGTTATAGTTCTTTGTGAAAACATTCTCGAGATGAGTTATAGGATATGTCAACTAAACTACTTGTTTCATTGTTTGTACAAAACTAGAAACCCTTATGAGTATTCACATCTTCAAATTGTATCTCATATTTCTTTGATGTTCTTTTACACTGAAATTTTGCCATTGGATATTTTTCTTTTCCGTATGGGACCATTCTAGGGTTCTTCATTAAATAATATCCATTTTGCGACTTTTCTATGCCCCCAAGTTCATAGTTGATCTGCATCTTAATTTTTTTTTCTGATTACAAAAGTTGTGGCGATATATATATATATATATATACACTCCAACGTGTTTTGCAATACTTCGTTGTCTTTGTATAGAAATTTGTTGAGGGCATAAAATTTATATTTAGTTTCATGGCTTAGACGAATAACTATTCCACTTCCCTTTTCATGACATATTTTTTTATTTTCAAAACTTTTCTTTCTGTCGTGAGTAGGCATTGTAACTTCAGGGCTTGTAGTATTATTTTTACTGAAACTCTTCAAAAGTAGTTTTTCCTTGAATCACCTATAACATTAAACTTGAATTGTTAAAAATTAATTCTTTTTCTTTGTATCAATAACTAATTTTTTTCTTTCTTTTGTAGACGGGTTAACAGGAACCCCGAATTATATTTCGAGGTAATATTATGAGTTCATGTCCTATTCGGCTTAATAATTATTGTAACGAAATTTATGTCTTTCAAGTAATGACCCTGTGTCTGGAAAGTCTGACTTTCCTTCCATATTTCCAAATCTCGGACACCTATACTCCTTTACCAATTGTTCAACCGCTTTCCATTCCAGGTCATAGATTCCAACCCCCTTTGTCTCTCGCTCCTCGTGGCATGAATGCAATGTGTGAAGACGATTTCTTCTTTATTTAATTTAAGTTGTTGGAAGAAAATATTCATGGCTTCGACCATTTTCAAAGGTACATTATTTACAATTTTGGAAATATTACTCAAGAACTATTTATTTCCAAACATATTCTTTTATAAAGTTTCTTCTCAGGCCCTTTGTGCCAAATTCTATATGTTTCTATACTTTAATTGATGAGGATATATAAATATCTTGCAAATCTTCTTTCCTATATATTTCTTATGTTTTTGAACAAGGATAACTATATAATATGTTATACAACGTACTCTTTTCTTATACTCGATATTTTTTGTGATCCTGTGAAATGTTAACACAAAAAATGGTTCTAACCTTTATTCTGGTTCATATCAGAGAATAAATATGTATATATTTGGTCATTTGCATATACATATATTATTTCCAGTTAGGGAAAAATCTATTTCTTTTTCTAGTACAAGTCTATATATTGGTGTGTTCTATGATTATACTCTACAAGTTTATTTCCATTCTCTCATATATATATAATTTTTACCTTGTCTTTATATTCAGCTATGTTTGAAACATGTAAACAACCAAATTTAGCAGATGAACAAACAATAAGTTACTCTTCTTTCATAGTCACTATAACAGGAATTTGTACTTGTTATAACATTTTCCAACATAGATGGTATCAGATTTACTAACACAATTTTCATAATTGTGTCTTTTTCATCTATTTTCAACTCTAAATTTTCATAACAGTATTAAAATAAAGAATTATTTTGATCATTTCCTTTATACTTATTACATTTTTCCTTCAATGGTACATAAAATACTTCAGAACTATAAAATAAGCATAATATTGTTCAATTCAACAATTTCTTAAACAAAATATGAGGTAAGAATATTGAATTTAAAAAAATATCTTGAAACTTAATATTCAAGTACTTGGCTCCTCCCAGCCTTTGATACCTTCTTCAACCAATATTCCCTTGAGCCAAATTTTTCTCTTTGTACACCGGCAAGCCTTGTGTGTTATCATCTCATTCATGAGCTTATGTTTCCCACTTCTGAAGACAACTCCTTGTCTTTTAGGAAACAATTAATTGACCAATATCATAGTTCTTCAATAAATTTAATCATCCATATTATATGCCTAGGAATTATTGATAGGTACTAAATATTCCAAAATAATTTGTAACCTCATCTCTTTCAGCCATTTGTACTCAAAAACTAATTTTTCATATTTTCTTTATTTACAAAAATAAAACAACATAATTACAAATTTATAATCAATTATTGTTTGTATTAAATTATTGATAATTAAAATATTTAAATGTTTTTCACACTAACACGTTTAGCAAAGTACACAACTATGAACATTTAATTACATAAATACATTAAGCCAAGGGACATCACATCCTCCCCCACATGAATTTGACACCGTCCCAGTGTCTAATAAATATCTTCTTGGAATACACTTCATTTTTATCAAAACGGAGAAGGATGTGCTTGTTTGGAAGCATCCTCCAACTCCCAAGTTTCCTCTTCAGGATAGAATGTTTCCATTGAAGTTTCAATTGAGCTATGTCTTTGTTTTAGAGCGTGACTACTCTTTGGTCTTGAATATGCAGTGGTTTTGCTAGGAACTCTCCCTATGGTTCCACCTATACAACATTCCAATCAATGATGTGAGTTGGATAATGCACGTACTTCTTTAGTAAATACACATGAAAAACATTGTGAGCTTTTGTGTTTGCTGTAAGGGAAATTTGATAAGAAATAGGTCCAATTCTGGATAAGACTTCAAAATATCCACAATATCTAGGTGATAACTTAGCACAACTACCAACTCTAAGCATGTTTTTCTTAGGTTTCGCTTTCAAATACATATTATCTCCCACATTGAATTCTTTTGGTATTATTTTTAAATATTCATAACTCTTTTGATGGTCTTTTATTGTTTTTAAATTTTGTCTGACTAGTTTAACCACTTCTTCCATCTCCTTTAACATATCTAGTCCTAATAATAACCGACCTTCACTTCTTCCATGTTAAGGACTGATCTTCACTTTTTCCATCTCCTTTAACATATCTAGTCCTAATAATGACTGATCTTCACTTATTAAATCTCCTTTGACATATCTAGGCCTAATAATAACTGGTCTTCAGGATGGTCCCAACTCAGAGGTACTTTACATTTTCTATGATATAGTACTTAAAAGGGACTCATCTTTAAAGAATTTTGGTGCCCATTATTGTAAGAAGACTCAATCATGTGAAGGTAATATTCCCACTTGGTTGTTTTGTCCATAATATACATTCTCAACATGTCTTATAAAATATGGCTAGCCCTTTCTGTTTTCCCGTCAATTTTAGGGTGATAAGATGTATTGAAATTCATCATTTCCCCCATTCCTTAAAACTTTACATTTTCTATGATATAGTACTTCAAAGGGACTCATCTTTAAAGAACTTTGGTGCCCATTGTTATAAGAAGACTCAATCAGGTGAAGGTAATATTCCCACTTGGTTGGTTTGTCCATAATATACATTCTCAACATGTTCTCTAAAATATGGTTATCCCTTTTTTTTTCCCATCAGTTTGAGGGTGATAAGATGTATTGAAATTCAACATTTCCCCCATTCCTTCAAATATTCAGATCCAAAATTTTGAAGTGAATTTGGCATCATGGTCTGAAATTATGGTTTTGGGCATACTGTAAAGCATAAATATCCATTTCATAAAGACTTTTTCTATGTTGATAGATTTGAAAGTAGACTTAACAAGGAGAAAGTGTGCATATTTATTAAGCTTGTCTACCACTACCATTATTGAATCTTTTTGTTTCCTGGTTCTTGGAAAACTAGTAATGAAATACATGGATATAATTCCCTATTTCCATTTTGGAATTGGAAAAGGTTGAAGTAAGTTTTTACTTGTTGGCATTCCAAACATCTAGATACATGCTTTGTTGTCTAAGACTTCATATTTGGCCAATAATAATTTCTTAACACAATTATCAATCTTTGATGCCTAGAGTGACCAGCTACGGGTCTCTTATGCAATTCATCTAACATAAAAAATTCCAATTATGAGTCATGAAGAAAGTAAATTATGCCTTTATATAGAAACATATTTGCATTATTTACTGCAAATTTTGTGTCATTTTCACCTAATTCTTCATTTTTCTACAATTTCCTTTTGATTTGTAAATATTTCTCTTCATATTTTGTTGTTTTTTATAACATTTTAGTCAAAACCATTTTTCAACTAGTTGTTTAACGTGTGTAGTTTAAAGAGTGTATATTTGATGTATTTTTTCGCTCAAGGAATTAGGAATTTTATTTTCCTTGCCTTTAATATGTATGATTTAAAAATCATACTCACTACTAAATGCTAACCATCTAGGTTGTGTAGCATTTATATTAAGTTGATAAAAAATTGTATATAAGGCTAACATTGTCTCTCCTTAGCTGAAACTTTCTCCCAATCAAGTAATGTATCTATATTTTTAAAGCATGTAGTATGGTTTCCAATTCTAAATCATGTGTAGCATATGCTTTACATGATTCTTGAGCTTTCTAGACTCAGAACTGATTACATCTACATCTTGCATCAAAATATCTCCCAACCCTTCTTTACAAGCATCTGCGCACACAACAAACTCTTTATTTGGGTCAACTAGTTTTAGGATAGGAGTTGTAGCTAATAATCGCTTCAGTTTCTCAAAATCGTCTTAACACTTTTGATTCCATTCAATTTTTATCCCCTTCTTCTATAAATAAGTAATAGGATAGGCCATCTTAGAAAAACCCTCTATGAACCATCTATAGTAACCTATAATTTCCATAAATCACCTCACATCAGCTATGTCTTTAGGCATTGGCCACTCTACAATAGCTTTAATCTTTTCTTGATCCACAACATTACCTTCCTTTGATACTGCATGTCCCAAATATTGAAATTATTCTTAATAGAATGAATATTTGCTAAAATTAGCATATAACTCATTCTCTCTAAGCGTTTGAAGTAAAAAATGCAAAGGTTTATCATGGTTTTCTTTACTCTTAGAGTAAACTAGAATATCATCTATAAATATTAAGACAATTTTGTCAATTTAATGATTGAACATGTTATTCATCAAGTACGTGAAAGTTTCTAGTGCATTAGTGAGTCCAAATGGAAACACTACAAATTCATAGTGCCCATATCTTTTTCTAAATGGTGTTTTGTGTATATTTTCATCCTTTATCCATATTTGATGATATTTTGACCTTAAATAATTTTTTGAAAATATTGATGCTCCATGAACTTGATCAAACAACTCATCAATCTGAGGTAAGGGGTATTTGTTTTTAATTGTAATTTTATTCAGTTGTTTATAATCAATACAAAGCCTCATAGTCACATTCTTATTTTTGACAAACAACACTAGTGCATTAGTGAGTCCAAATGGAAACACTAGAAATTCATAGTGCCCATATATTTTAATATATGGTGTTTTGTGTATATCTTCATCCTTTATCCGTATTTGATGATATTTTGACCTTAAATAATTTTTTGATAATATTGATGCTCCATGAACTTGATCAAACAACTCATCAATCTGAGGTAAGGGGTATTTGTTTTTAATTGTAATTTTATTCAGTTGTTTATAATCAATACGAAGCCTCATAGTCACATTCTTCTTTTTGACAAACAACACTAGTGCACCCCAAGGAGACACACTAGGCCTTGTATATTTTTTATCCAACATCTCTTTTAATTGAATCTTCAATTCATTTAACTTGAGGATACTTATCCTATAAGGAGCTTTGGACACCGAAACAACTCCAGAAATGAGATCAATAATGAAATCTATATCTCTTTTTGGGGGAAGTCCTAATATCTCCTGGGAAAAATATCTTTGAATTTTTGTAATACAGGGTAGTCTTATAAATATGGTTTATATTGTGACTCCTTAGAATTCTATACATACCAAGGAGGTCTTATCATTTGTATCATCCAAGAATTATTCATTTATGTAATGTAAACGAGGAATTTTTAATTCGTTGATCTATATTTTCTTATTTTATTTGAACTAGTTGCATAACATTTGGTATCGTAGCTTTGGATTCTAGGGTTTCACTTCTTCAAACAAGACATCTTAGAATTTTCACTATAACTTGTTTTTTAAAAACTATCAGAAGATGAAATTGGAACCACGTGGAGCCGAAATATTGGTGAACCTCGTGTACGAATTTCAGATCTTGGTTCGCTATATTTTTTAATATATGATCCAAGGAAGTCAGGGCTTTTGCAGGCTCCAAAATTCCATCTAAACACTTTTTTGGGTATGATTTGCAGGGCCAAAGAACACAACAATGACACATGGAACTTCATACAAGTTCTCTCTACTGAACTAGTCTATAATAAGGTCATCATGGGATATTGGGCATAACTCTTTCTTGAACAATCCAATCTCAGTATGACTTGTGGGGTTGGAAATAAGACTTAGAGGGATACCATAGGACAAAATTTCAGATCTTGGAGATCTGAAATTACATATATACAACAAATTCAATATCAAGCTCCTAAAAAGCAAGAAAAAGGTGTGTATTTTTTTAAAATTTTGAAAACTTTTGTTTGAAAAATCAGCTTGAAGTAATTTAAATGGAATAGTGAAGCATTGATATCATTGTTTGATTCCAAAATGCCTCAAAATAAAAAAATAGACACACCTAGTAAGAAACCATAAATCTCTTCTATGACGCATGGAGAAGAGGAATAAATGCAACATGATATATCTAATTTATGATACCAAGTGCAACAAATTTCACTCTTGCAAAAAGTAACAAAAAATGATTTGGAATCCATGATGAATGTTAAGATAGATGATATAAAATTGGACATGTTAGTTAAGATATATGGTATAAAAAGGGATATGATAGATTTAAATGATGGTTTAAAAGAAAACATGGAAGCAATGATGAATTCCAAGATAGATGGCTTGAAGGAAGGTTTAGAAAAGTTGCTAGAAGAAAGGCTTCCCATTGGTGACAAGGTAATCCATGAAAGTCATAATGAGGAGAGAAGGAATATGAATTATGATTTTAGAGACTCCAATGTTGGGTTTAAGAACCACCACATTACAAAGATTGATATGTATAAGTTTGATGGAAAGGATCCAGTAGGTTACATGGATACTACAGATGGAGAAATATTTTGATCTCCATGATGTGAAACACACACAAAAGGTACACATTGAAACTGTATATTTAGAACCCAATCAGTTTTTATGGTATCGATGGCTTTGTAATCGTAAACCACTTGTCACTTGGTCAATTTTTATAGAGGAAATTATAGCACATTATGAGGATACAAAGAGAAACACCTTATTTAACCAATTCATAAAAAAAAAAAGAGTTCAATGGCGGAGCACATTGAGGACTTCCAAAAATTCAATATTAGGGTAACTGATATTCAAGAGGAACAAAGGATTGATGTCTTCATAGGGAATTTGAAGGATAATATCCAACATAAGGTTTGCATTTGGGAACTTGATTCATTGGAGAAGATATTCAAGGTGGAAAGAAAAACTGAAAGAAAAATTGGGGCAACAAGGAATTCTACCACTCACAACTATAAATATGGAAGTGTTGTTTCTCCTCGCCTTCCACAACCTACAAGGTTGATGCCACAAAAATTGGAGGAAAAAAGATCAAAAGGGCTTTGTTACAGTTGTGATAGAAAATATACTAAAGGTCATAAGTGTGTTGAGAAGAAATTATTCTACATAGATTGTGAAGATGAGGAAGAAAAGGAACAAGAAACATAAAAAGAGGAGTATATACACTAGTAACCAACCCTTTAGAAAGGAGAAACGAATCTGACCATATCTTTCAATGTATTGACATGAATTAACACTCCTTAAATGATCAAGGCAGAAGGATATATCAAGAAGAAAAAGGTAATAGTGCTAATTGATTCAAGTAGTACTCATAATTTTATTCATTGTAAGATAGCCAAGGAATTGAATTGATTCCTATATCCAACACAAGAGTGTCAAGTGATGGTTTCAAATTGAGTAACTATAAATTGTTCTGGAAAGTGAAATAAGATCAATCTAACCATGGGGGAATATATAATGATATAGTCCAATTCCTTCGATTCCCATGGGTGGTGATGATGTTGTACTAGGAGTCACCAATCTTTTAGGATGATAACTTTTAATTTTCAAGAAATTTTCATAAAAAAAATTGGGAAGGAAAGGAAATTTAATTAAGGGGTATCGCAAGGAAACCAAGAAATATAATCAAATCTAATGGCATGAAAAAACTTTTGAAGAAATAAAAAGGGCCATAATTTCACAATTATGCTCACTAGAGGTTCAAACATCAAAACCATCTATTTCTCCATATCTCCAAAAAGTCTTAGACAATCATTCCAAGGTATTTGAGACTCCCAAAGGCCTCCCACCTATTCATGATCATGATCACGATATTCATTTGATTCCAGGAAGTGTTCCTCCAAACATCATACCTTACATATATCCCTATACGCAAAAGAGTGAAATTGAACATATGGCTGCAGAAATGTTAGAGGTTGGTATAATTCAACCTAGTCAAAGTTCCTTCTTTGCTCCAGTAGTATTGGTGAACAAGAAGAATGGATCATGACATATGTGTTTGGATTATATGGAGCTCAACAAGCTCACTATTGAAAATAAATTTCCCATTCCTATCATTGATGAATTGTTGGATGAATTACATGGAGCAATTTACTTCACCAAGTTGGATCTTCGTTTAGGATATTATCAAATTAGAATGAAGACTGAAGACATTCCGAAAACAACATTCAGAACTCACGAGGGCCATTATGAATTTTTGGTCATGCCTTTTGGCCTAACTAATACACCTTTGACATTTCAAGTTTTGATGAATTCCATTTTCAAACCCTTCCTTAGAAAAGTTGTTCTAGTATTTTTTGATGATATACTAATCTACAACAATTCTTGGAAAGATTGCGTTCAAAATGTTGACATGGAGCTAAAACTATTAGAGGAGAAATAATTATATGCAAAATCTTCCAAATTTTTTTTGCAGTACATTAGGTGGAGTATTTGGGTCATATTGTATCTCATGAGGGTGTTAAGGTAAACCTTAACAAAATTAAATCCATTAAGGAATGAAAAATCCCCACAACCATAAAACATCTTCGAGGATTTCTCAGGCTGACACAGTATTATTTTCACAAGTTTGTTAAGAATTATGGGAGAATAACAACACCTCTAACAACATTACTAAATAAAGATGCATTTTCTTGGACTTCGGAAGCAACTAAGGCCTTTGAACATCTTAAAGAGACAATGTCCCAAATACCGGTCTTAGTCACGCATGACTTCACAAAAACCTTTATTGTGGAATGTGATGCCTCAAGAAATGTAATTGGTGTTGTTTTAATGCAAGAAGGAAGACCCTATGCTTTTGAAATTTGTATAATCAATGAATAGTATTTACACAAACCTATTTATGAGAATGAAATGTTGGAAATACTACTTGCACTAAAGAAATTAAGACCTTACCTAATGGGAAGACACTTCATGGTAAAAACAGATCATGATAGTCTCAAATAATTTTTGGAGCAAATATTACCTTCAGAAGATAAAAAAAAATGGGTTACAAAGATGTTGGGCTATGAATTTGAAATCATCTACAAAAAATGGAAGAAAAATGTTATTGCATATGCACTCTCAAGAAAGGATGAGGATGTGGAAGAATTGCTTTGTGCCATTTCTATTATACAACATGATTGGATAATTTTATGAAACCAACTCACAAAATAGAAAAAAAGATTGATCAACGAATTAGAAATCAACCTCTTCGAGGGGGCAACCTGCTTGACATTACATAAATGAACAATTCTTGGATGATTCAAATGAAAAAACCTACCTTCTATATATAGGATTATAAGGGGTCACAATATAACAATATGGGGACCACATGTGCACAACAATAAAAATAATGGGGCTACACCTATGGGGCACATAATAACAATATGGGGACTACATGGGCACAACAATAACAGTAATGGAGTTACACTAACAATAATAATAAGGGGCTACACTAGTATTATAGGGACCTAACATTCCCCTCTCCTTCAAAAATTTTTGTCCTCAACGTTTGATTAATTCTTGGTGCTTTTTTATAAAATTATCATCCTCCCATGTGGAATTTTTAGCTAGTAAGTTATTCCACTTGATGAGATGCTCTGAAATTGATCGATTTTGTAGCTGTCGAGTTCTTTTTTTGTGACTGCTTTAGGTTCCAATATGATTTTTACTTCCTCATCAAGTTCTAGAAATATTGTTTGAACTAGGACTTTCTCCATCTATAGTATCCATGTTACTAGGTCCTTGCCATGAAACTTCCTCATATCAATATTTGGAATATGGCGGGTCTTAAATCCAACATTAGAGTCTATGAAATCATGATTAACATTTCTTTTGATCTCATCATGAGTTTCATCTACTACCCTTTCGCCATTAGGAGTCATTTCTTGTAGAAAATTTGTCAAACCTTCCATGTCTGCTTTTATTTTTTCTTCTATTCCATCAATTTTAGCTTCCACTTCATTTTTTGTTACTCTTTGCAAGAGTGAAATTTGTTGCACTTGGTCTCGTAATTTTGATATATCATGTTGCACTTATTCCTCTTCATGAGTCTTTGTAGAGCCTTCTGAGGGATTAATGGGTGTGGAATTATTTTTGGGGGGGATTTTATAACCCAATACAGATATCTATGCTTCCATATGCCCTTGGAATCACTTCAAACTTATTTTTCAAAAAACGTTATGAAATTTTAAAAAACAAATAGACACTTTTTTCTTGCTTTTTGGAGGTTGATATTGAAGCTGAATTATATCTGTGATTTTGGATCTTCATTATCTGAAATTCTGTCCTATAGTAGCCCTCTGAGTCTTCTTTACAATGCCACAGGTCAGACCTAATTTGAATTCTTCAAGACAACATTATGCCCTATATCCCACCATGACCTAATTATGGTCTGGTTCAATAGAGCGAACTTGTATGGTGTGCCACATGTCACTGTTTCAACCTTCGGCTCTTGTTGTAGCCCCTACAACACCCTCCAAAAAATACAAAAAAGATAATAACACACACTTCTAAATTTTTTGGAGCCCCTTTGAAACTAGAAGAAGAAGCTAAGTAAAGTTTTTAAGAGCAAGTTGCTAAGTCGCGAATCCATGATTTGCGATCCATGCGACCTATGCGACTCTGCGACCCTAAGGTCGCCAGGTCGCCAGGTCGCAAGAAGTCGGAAGTCAGGAAATTTGCGACCTTGCGACCCAGCGACCTTAAGGTCGCGAGGTCGCAAGGTCGCAAAATTAAGTAATTAGAGGAATTGGCGACTCAGCGACCTTGTGACCCAGCGACCCGGAGGTCGCGAGGTCGCAAACTATCAACTTGCGACCTCATTTAGTGCTCGCACGTGCGACTCCTTTTTATAAGGGCAGGTCGCTAGGTCGCATTTGTGACTCGCGGCGAAAATCGTGGAATTTCTCTGATAGGTCGACTGGCGCGTTTTCTTCCGGGTAAGTTGCCATTTCCTTCCTGTGTTTCCTTCACGAGCATTTCTTGCCAAATTTTGGGCCTCCCCATGGTCTTAATTGCTTGCTGGTGAGGATGTAGGGTTTTCTGTTGAGTTTTATTGTTGTTTTGATTCTCATAAACCCCAAGGTCACCTTTGTCTTTCCCAGATCCTCATGAATGTGCCCTATCTCCAGTTTAGACCCTTTCCAGCCGCATATGTTTCCCATTAGGGAGAGATTATCCGCAAAACCGCGCGCGTTCGAAAACCCCCGGGTAGACCCTAGCGCGACCTGCGACCCAGCGACCCGGTCGCAAGGTCGCAAAGTCGTGCGATCTTCGGTTAGCGACTCTGCGACCCTGCGACCTAGTCACAAGGTCGCAAGGTCGCATGTGAGTTCTTTGGTTAATCAGCGACCCTGCGACCCCAAGAGAACTGTTAATTAAATTATGCATGGTAGACTGTATTTAGCCCGTTATCATCATGTCTTTCTCATCATGGGATTCTTTCCTGGATGCAACAGGTGAATTTGGAGCAGACACGATACCGGTTCTCTCTGATTCTAGCAACATGGCACCCCCAGTGTCCCGAAAGAGGGGCAAGAAGGTAGTGGAAGAAGAATCAGACATAGACGTGCAAATATCTCCTCTGCCAATATACATAGACACCCTTTGCACCTTCGCAAAAGGGGATAGTCTAAGATGGTATGAAGTATACCACGAGTTCGCTATAACAGAAGCTGAGTTTCCAGAAGATCTCCCAGACCGGGAAGTGTACCTCAAGGTCAAAAAATCCAAGTTACATCTAGCAGGGGCACATCCAGCCATCTTCCCGTGCCCAGAAATATTAGACTGGATCATTCAGAAAATAGATCCTAAGAAGTTTCTGATCCGAGATAGCAAGGGTAAAGCTTTCGCAACGTTGGAGGGCTCGGACGCCCATGTCTACTACTCACTGCCCCAACCAGAGGAAAAATTTACCCTGAGATGGGCTTCTGCCCATGAAGTACCTGTGGTTGATACAATCAGGAAGTGGTGGGCAGAGCCAGACAAATTTAAGGTTAGGAAAGACCAGGAGTACCCGGTGGCCGCTCTGAGGAAAGTGTACAAATTAGTGGCCGCCATGCTTTTCAGGTTGTATGGACGTCCGGATGCCACCACCTTCAACGGCGCATGGGAAACTATAATGGAGTATGTAACGGTGCACGGTACTCGTTTCAACTGGGCCGGTATGTTAATGGGCTCAATGCAAACAAATTTGGCTTCGGGCTGCTTGGATGAAGAGAATGCGAAAGTGAGTTCTATATCGCCCGTATCTACTAGATGATGTCTGTGCTTTGTTGCATTTTTGAGGATGTACATAACTACGACTCCGGCGAGACCCCAAGTAGTCCATTTGCGGACCAAGGTATTACGGAGTCCGGTACAAGTCGGATATTGAACCGTCTCGGATGTCATTCAGCCGCTACGGGAAGCTATTTGGTCAAGACACCCCACGCATGTCTTGGCGTGCGATGGAGACACTAGGTCGGGTGAAGCCTTTGGTTTCCTTTCTTTGAATATCTGATCTCAGAAATTATTCGGCACATTCAAGCACCACATGCTACTTCGGGTTTTGGCCGATAAGGTACTTATGCGGAGGTATGTTTGCAGTTATTCTCGGGTTTCTCCAATGTCCTTTCCAAAGGAAAGAAAAGCATAGCCCGCTACTGCCCTCCTCGCCAGTTGCTTATACGATCAAGGACTCTCCCGGAGAGGTAAGGGCTCAAGGGAAGAATGAAAATTATCTGCCCCAAGCACAGATACGGTATATGACCAGTTGAGATAGTTGGAGCACCAGAAGGCCAATTTTAAATGGAGCTATCGACATCGGCCTTCGGCGAATGGTGAAAAAGAAAGCGGTACAACTATCGAGGCAGACAACTAACAAAGTTGACTCGGCGAGAAGAAAGATCACCCCGAGAATTTAGAAGAACGGGAGCCGAAACTAGGAGGCTCTTCTTCTTCCAAAGATAAGAAAACAGGACCGTGCGGAGACTGACACCTGGATCGACTAAAGAAACGAGAGCCCGAACCCCGAAAGGAAGGAAAAAGAAAATGAAAGGAGGATGAAAACGTAAGAAGAGTAGGATAGAGCGGAGAAGAAAGGAAAGCAGTAGAGAAAAAACGGAAAAAGAAAGGAAGCACGCGCGCGCGCGGAATAAGCACTTAGAAGAACTTGTCTAGTAAGCAATGAGAAAATAGACCAAGCTCTTATGGCAGAGTGAGAGAGAGACGAGCGAGTCGGGGCTGCAGGGAAGAAGGAGGAACATGACAGAGAAGAAGCAGACGCCCGACCAAGGAAAGGAAAGGACAAGCGTAGGATAAAAAGGATGGGCGATAGATGATATCGACATATCTCCTGAGTTCCTCAGAGTGGCAGAAGAGTATCCTCCATGATAATGATTTTCTACGAGAACAAGAGGAAGAGGTCTTCGACTCCTTCAATTGACATTTGACCAATTCTCTTTCAAAATACGACGAAGAGAAAGAAAATCCTTGTGTAAACCATCCATATATCTGATGCATGCAAGACCGCCGTCCGGATACGAGTTCTTCCCGGTAATGATAGCATCGTGAGGCAAAGCACTGCCGTGACCTGAGAGAAAATGTCACTGGGTGGCGAGGGAGAATTCATCTCTACAAGCAGAAGCTAAACGTGAACAGGAGAAAACGTCTTGGAGAGTGAAGTCATGACTCCAAAACAAGCCTTCCCAAGCCAATGAAGTCCCTTTGGCGATCGAAAGGATAGATGTGGCCAAATGACCATGCAGCAAGTATATAGAAAATGCTCACCCTAAAACAAACGATGGCCCCATTAGCGAAACACGACGAAAAACCAAGTAAACTTGAAAAGCGACTCAAGGAACCTCATTGCTTTGAATGAAATGATAAGCTGGGCAATACAGTACCAAACAAGCTCTGAAAAAATGTAGGAAGGATTGGAGTCACACAAAGGCAGCCAAAGTACAAATCCGGATGAAGATACGGTCAAAAGACAGGCGGCCAAGGTTGGACAAAGTGGTGTACATATAATCCTTTTTGAATTAGTGGTAGACTCCATAGACGCTCATCACATTCGTCTCCGTTGGGAGCCTTTGAATGACAAAACTGAGAGAAAATAGATCGGAAATTCGATCTTTCATGACACTGAGACAAGCGGTACCTTTTGAGAATTTAATCACAGAGAACCTAAATCGGTTGCTTGTCCTCCAGATACAAATCTACACAAGCCTCCTCTCAATTCGGATCTCCCGGAAAGAGAACTATGTTTCAAATGCTGGAATGTGTGCATAATTAAAAAGAAGAAACCCTTCTAGTCTCCCCTATAACGGCGGACCGGGCACAGCAGGAATTTCCTCAAAGGAAAGAAAATTGAGGCTCACAGTCTCTCGAGCGCACCTACCTCCTCCTGTATTTTTTCGGTCGCGAGTGTGACCCCAGTGCGCGAACTAGCGCCTCCCGCACAGAGTGTGAGTCCTTTTTGCACGGGTTGCGAGGTACTAATTGTTTCCGCCGGTCGCAAGTCGCATGATCGTCAAGAGTCGCGGGGGCGGGCCGTCGGAAGCTTTGAAGAGCGTTTATTGAATCTATAAATACCTTATTGAAGACATAGTTAGAGGCTCTCTTTTGTGGTGAAACAATGTTGCATTGTAATTGAAGGGTCATATAGAACTCTGTGAACCGAGATACTTGTTAAAACCCCTTTGTTGGACAATGTGTTAGTTGTGACAGCATGTGTGTGCAACGTGCTCAGGGCTAAAATATCGTATGATTAATGAAGTACAATATTCTTAATAGTATCATTAGGTACTTCATAGCTATCATGATTGTGCTTGATGATGCTTAAGTTTATCGTTTGTTCTTATAATGAATGTTAATGAACTATTTTATTAGCATTTTCATTTGCATCTTACGGAAAATTAAGGGATATCCTTGCCACGAAGAAACATTTCTTTAGTGGTGAGATTATCTTGCATGCATTACCTCATAGATGTGTTGCTAACGACACTTCATTGTATGCATTTGTTCCAAATACCTTGCTAAACACGATGTTATATGAGTTTGAAATACATCGAACCATGTGATACCGTATCCTGTGAATGAGTGTATGTGATTGTCAGGTTCTTCGAGACAGTCATTTAAAAGGCAGCGAGACCCCACCTCGGGCCCAGGATCCCTGTTGCAAGCAGGTTCAAAGTCTAATTGGGACTTTCTCTAGGAGATCCTCTTGTTGGCTGAAATATTTTCCCGTCCAGCAATTTTAACACTAGAAAGGAGGACATGGCATCCTCCCGGCTGCCTAAGTGACATTCCGTCACAAACTCCCCACTGGAGATCATAAATACGAACCTCATCTTCCCCCTTGGAAGATATTCCAAGGGAGGCTGAATATTTTAAATCACAAACGAACGGTTGAATCACTTAGCCAGGTCGCCCATAATCCGTCGGGATTTACGAGGTATGCTCAATCATGGAACCTAGCCACACTAGGACCCCATTGCCGAGAACGTCACTCGTAATGAGCGTGCTAGTCGACACCATACAGACTTGTAGACTGCAGTTGAAGACCTCGGGCGGGCTGTCCGAGGAAAATGACCCCATTCTCCAAGATAGTGAGGTTTCACGATACGAACCTTTCCCAGAACCTGTTTGACTTGCTCAGTGGAACAACAACCAAGTGTATTCCCCACCGGAGAAGAAGGAGAGGAATTCGAAGAAATGAAGAAGAAGGTAACACGGTAGAAGAAGAAATGCGGGGGGAAAATAGACCTCGAAGAAATGAGGTGGGTCAACGAAGTCCACGGACGTGAGGTGAGAGATATAGTTCGCGGTAGGAGACACCAACCCAACCATCATCACCACAGCTCCAAAACAGGCCCTCCCCTGGCGGAAGTATTTTAGAAACGTGAATAACCGTGAAAGACACCGAGATGAACACTCTCGCCATCATGAAGGAGCATCAGTGTCAGGGACGGGAAGTGAGTCCGAGGCAGAAACTCGATATCATCAGCACCCCAGGAGGGTACAGCCTCTAGCCTGGATGGCTCAATCCCCATTGGCTCTTTTAGGTCCTCTCCATGATATGCCTAGACACCCAGAGAAGCATCTTCCTAAGTTCGATCCTGAGAAAGGCACATTAGCGGAAGACCATATTAGTAGTTTCTATCTGTCTCTACAAATCATGAGAGTTCAGTCTGATGATGTCGCGTGTAGACTGTTCCCACACACTCTTGTAAACCATGCGGCCACCTGGTATCGTTCCCTACCCAGTGCTTCTATTACATCCTGGGACCCGTTCCGTCGCGTGTTCCTGCAAAAGTTTGCAGAAGATAAAACACCCTCTATGCTCCTCACAGAGTTAAGCACTATCAAGTGTCATAGAAAAGAGAAAGTTAAAGACTTTAACCAACGCTTCGCCACAATATTGCAAAAATTTCCTCCAAACTTAGCATTGGACGATTCTATCACCATCGACTACTATACTAAAGCTCTCCCTAGGGATATTGCCGTTTTCATCAAACATGAAGCCCGCGCTACCCTTACAGCAAATTACGCTGCTGCTCTCGTGGTAGAAAAGGACATGTTGTCGATAGGAGTCATGGACCACGAAGGAAAGGATGATCACAAACCAATCGCTAAAAAAGGACACTCTTCCACCCCTAATAGAGAGAAAGAAACTTTTGATTTCGAGAGTATGGCCAAGACCCTCAAACTACTAACGAATGAGGTTTCTGACTTGAAGAGAAAAGGCGTTGAAACATCAACTTCTACTAAACCTCCAAAACCCTTTTTCAAGAAAAGTAATCCCAGCACCAGCAGACCTCCGTCAAACTCCAGCGCCGCTCTCAACGTGGAAGAGATAGGGAAGGATAATTTTTGCTCTTTTCACCAAGCTGCCCACTCTGAAAAAACGTGCCCGCAATGGATTGGCAGCATGACCGCGGTGGTTAACCAACTTTTGGATGACCAAACTCCGGGAAATCAGACAGAGGATGATGTTTCTGATCGAGATGAAGGCTCGCTCCTAGATGGGGAACCAGGGGCCTCTGTTCTAACTTTTGATATAATACGCGGGGGGGAGAGTCTTGTTCCCATTGATATCAACATGGCAGGCAGTCCCAAGGCTCAGCCCACTCGAAATTATAGTCTTAGAAGCAAAGGATCTATCCCCGAACAATCATATGAAGACAAGAAAAGGGCTTTCCTGAGGAAAATTCTTCCCCCTGGAAACGAAAGACAAGCTACGCCAGAGAAACCCACAAATAGTAACAGCAAAGCAAGTCACAAGAGCAAGCTCCCGATGGAACCCTCGAAAACCACTACCGAACCTAGTCCCCAAACTGATACTAGCTACAACATAGTGGAGGACATGAAAAAGACCAGAGCTAATATCTCACTCTACGAGTTGGCCCGCATCACGAATCAAAAGGAACTTATTCTAAAAGCTTTCGCCAACAACCAAAATACGAAAACTGTCAGCAACACATCTGCACAAACCAGTCCAGATATCCAGTCTATAGTGAACGCTGTCAACGCGAATTCGAGAGGATCCACCCCTCCCTTCCTCTTCTCTTTTGAGATGTTTAACTTCAACGTTCACAATTGTCTTGTCGACTCCGGTGCATCCACGAATGTCATGCCTCTATCTGTGTGCAAGAAACTCAATATCCGCCCAGAGAAAACTGACGCAAAAATCATTTAACTTGACAGATCACAAGTACCAGCAGTTGGAGAATTAAACAATGTCATCATCCGCCTCTCATCCGACTCTAGAGTCCATCAATGCATTGATATTGTGGTTGTTGACATCCCTGAAGCCTATGGTGTACTGCTTAGCAGGGACTGGTCTAGCAAGTTGCAAGGATACTTTGCCACAGATTGGTCCCACTTATGGCTACCTTACAAGGGGAGAAACAACCAAATTAGAGTCGAAAGTGAACCATACACGAAACACACTGTAACTGATTTGGATGCCACAAATGAACCCATCAGCTTTGCCCAGGAGGAACTTGGTATGTGTTTTCTAGATTCCATTTTTGGATGTTACCGACCTCCTCAGTCTTCAGTAGGCTCCGAGGTCCAATCTGAAATGACACTCGTCGCAGAGGAACAAGCCCAAACTGTCTCACACCAAGCCGAAATTCCTCCGCAATCCACTACCCCCAAGGGCCCTGAAAGCGACATATGGACCTTGTATTACGACGGTTCCAAAAATCTCGATGGTTCTGGCGCTGGCTGCATTTTGCTTGATCCTCATAAGAATAAATTCTTAATCTCCTGTCGGCTGGAGTTCCAATGCACCAACAACACTGTCGAGTATGAAGCCTTGATCCTTGGGCTTAAAAAGGCGCTGGATTTGAAGGTAAAATGCTTATGGGTCATTGGAGACTCCGAGATTATCACTCGGCAGGTACGCAATACTATTCACTGTTTGTCTCCACATTTAAAGGCGTATCAGCAAGAGGTATGGCGATTAATTTCTGCTTTTGACGCTTTTGGAATTAAATCTGTGCTTAGGATGCATAACACAGCGGCAGATACTCTGGCTAATGCCGCTGCCAGATTTACCCCTTTGAGGGATGGTTTTTCTATTGAAGTTATATATAAACCCTCTGTCCCAGACAATGTCACTAACTTGCGCGTCTTCGATGATGATCAAAAGGTGCTGGATTTCATGTGTAACTCAGAGATATTCAAAGACGCTGCTATAGATGAAGATGAGCACGACCAAGCTATGCAAAAGGAGTACGAACAAGTCAAAGGAAACCCCATGCCTAAAGGGGTGGTATCACTTGAGAAGCTTTTTGATCTGCAAAATCGTTTCCGAGGGCCCCCAAACGCCAAAATACAGAGCTCTATCTTGGCCCATCGACAAGTGAACTTGGGATCAGAAGATAATCCTAAATTCGTCAACCTGGGTAAAGACTGCACCCCCCAAGAGGCTCAAGATTTCACTCAGCTATTTCGCAAGTATCGTGACGTATTCGCTTGGACATATGAGGACTTACGCACATACGATACTCGAATCATACAACATGTGATACCCATTAAAGAAAATGTAAAACCATTCCAACAGAAGCTCAGGAAAGTACATCCTACGATGGAGCCATTGATTCTAAAAGAACTCAAAAAACTTTAGGATGCACGCATTATCTTCAAAGTTCGCCATTCCACATGGGTATCCAATTTAGTTCCGGTGCGGAAGAAGTCAGGTGAAATCCGCTTATGTGTGGACTTCCGAAACTTAAACCGGGCCTTGAATAAAGATAATTACCCGGTACCCCCTATGGAGCAAATATTACAAGCAGTGTCCGGGTCAGAAATGTTCTCTTTGTTGGACGGTTTCTCTGGCTACAATCAAGTACTGGTGGCTGAACCAGATAGGTTAAAGACTACTTTTCGGACTAAGTGGGGAACCTTCGCATTCAGGCGTATGCCCTTTGGATTAATCAACGCAGGAGCAACTTTCCAAAGAGCTATGGATATAGCATTCAGGGGTCTGATAGGCCAGAGTGTGGTGGTCTACTTGGATGACGTCACTGTGTTTTCTAAACATCGGGGGGATCATTTGCGTCACCTCAAACAGATCTTCGAAAGGTGCAGAAAATACGGTATCTCGCTCAACCCAAAGAAGAGCATTTTTGCCGTAGCAGAAGGAAATCTGCTGGGTCATATCATAACTAAGCAAGGCATTGTCGTTGATCCAGAACGTGCGAAAGCCATTGCTCAGATCCCTCCCCCCAGTAGTAAGAAAGCAATGCAATCCTTTTTGGGCAAGATCAATTTTGTACGTAAGTTTATATCAGATTTCGCCCAGATAGTGAAGCCACTGCAGGGAATGATAAAGAAAAATGCTACCTTCAAATGGAATCAACCCGAAAAGGAAGCTTTCGACCAGATCAAGAAAGCGATAGCCGAAGCACCTTCCCTCCAGAGCCCAGATTTCGGCAGAGATTTCAGCTTGTATACTTTCACTTCGGATTCGTCCCTGGCAACCGTACTCACACAAAAGGACAGAAATAATGACGAGCGTCCCATTTCATTCATGAGCACCGGTTTGCAGGGAGATGAATTAAATTATCCTGAAATCGAAAAACAGGCCTATGCGGTATATAAAGCGGTCAAACATTTCAGACCGTACATCTTGAAAAACCATGTCACAGTTTACGTTCCCCACCCAGCTATTCGCTCACTGTTCATGCAGCAGGAGCTGGGCGAGAGATGGGGGGAACTGGGTTGCGTGTATGCAAGAGTACGACTTAGAGTTTAAGCCAGCACACACAGTTAAAGGGCAAGGTTTATGCCAAATGGCTGCAGAGGCCGCAAGTTCCCAACAGAGTGAAGAAGATAATTGGGAGCAAGAAATTGATATGTACCAAACTGACGTCATGCCTCAGGTAAGGAACCCTTCTTGGTACTCGGATATTTCGGGATATTTGGCACACGGTGTGTTGGACTCAGCTCTAGATGCCCGGCAGAAACATGCAATCAGACTCAAAGCTGCGTCTTACCAGATAATCCAAGGGAAGCTTTTCAAGAAACATTCCGATGGGGTCATGTTACGCTGCCTGGAACATGATGAAGCTCAGAAAATCTTAACCGAGCTGCACGATGGACCAGCAGGAGGTCATTTTGCCGGGGATACGACTACCCATAAAATTATGTGTGCAGGTTATTATTGGCCAACCCTTTTCAGAGATGCCCACGCATATGTTCGGAAATGCATTCAATGCCAGAAATTCGCAAACCGAGAAGCGCGTCCTGCCGCCCCTTTGTTGCAGTAGCAGTAGAATAATCGTTCCAACAATGGGGGATGGACGTCATTGGTGAGATCTTACCCCACTCTTCTAAGCAACACCGGTACATAATAACGACTACTGATTATTTCACAAGGTGGGTTGAGGCAGTACCGTTACGCCAAATCAACGATCAGGAGGTAATGCAATTTGTCACTCATTCCATCATTACCAGGTTTGGCGTTCCAACTTCCTTGGTTTTTGATAATGCAACGTATTTTTCATCTTTTAAATTATATGATTTTTCTTTGGAAAATGGCATTTTTCTTAACACTCTGCAAAGTACTATCCCCAAGGAAATGGTCTAGCGGAATCAACAAATAAAAATCTGATTCGCATCATTAAAAAGACCCTTCTGTCTCACCAACGCAACTGGCACAATGCCCTCCAAAATGCACTCTGGGCTGATCGCGTCACCCCTAAGTCCTCAATAGGCACCTCACCATATTTTCTCGTCTATGGGAAAGAAGCTATCCTCCCGCCCAATTTATCTCTTCCCGCTCTGCAGTTATCTCAAGAGTGTCATGGTACCCCTTGCCCCGCCTTGCAAACCCGCATTGACACCCTGCTGAAATTAGAAGAGGAAAGGCAGAAAACCCGGGAAAAATTCGCCATCCACCAGAGTCGAATCAAGAAATGGTTCGATAAAAAGTCTGCAGGAGATAAAAAATTTGGAGTAGGAGATCTTGTCCTAAAGTGGGATAAAGCTCACGGAGAAAAGGGGAAACATGCCAAATTTCAAGCACTATGGATAGGTCCTTTTCAGGTTAAAGAAAAGGTAGGTCCCCATACATTCCGATTGCAAACTCTGGAAGGAAAAGTCGAGGTCCTCCCGGTAAACGGGCATGACCTCAAACACTATTTTACCTGAATATCCCTCAAAGGGCTGTTTCTGCCCATGTATCATAAAAGTCGTGTTTTTGTTCTTCTTGTCAAAAAAAAAAAAAAAAAAAAAAAAATCTCTTTCTCTAAATCTATAAGGAAGACCTTGTCTAAAGCTACCTGCAACTGGCTCACTCCTTGATAGGTTCTATGCTGATGAAAGGCCCTTCCCGCAAAACACGGGGCAGTCAAAACTCACTTGTGATGGGCACCATGGGATAGCGCACGACCTTACTGGAGTCTTCAAGCATAAGGAGCCACCTAGCGGCTCTGAAAGGTGCAGGCAGAAAAGGTCTTACATAGCAGCAACCGGATTGTGAGGGAACAAGGCTAACTCAGGAAAATTCAGGTCATCCGGGAAAAACCCAAGTCCTCATATAAGA
The DNA here is from genome assembly GCA_034641835.2 of Pinus albicaulis. Taxonomy (NCBI): domain Eukaryota; kingdom Viridiplantae; phylum Streptophyta; class Pinopsida; order Pinales; family Pinaceae; genus Pinus; species Pinus albicaulis. The sequence goes on along the minus strand of CM076570.1, from coordinate 270,627,981 downwards.
CCAGGAGCAACCTCTCTGCAAGCAAAATAAGTCGGGATCCCTCATCCGCCCAGGCAAAATATGCCCATCTAAATAAGTGCCACAGGCACATTCTCAAATAAGTGCAATCGCACACAAATAAAGGGTAAAGGATTGAGAAAGGCTTCCTGCGCAGAGAGGTGATGTAACGACTCCGCCGGGGTACTGACCAGGCTTGCTGGCAGCGGAGCAACATTCATGACTCATTAGGCAGTGACTCCGCCGGGGCCGAGAGGTTCGCTGGCAGCGGAGCAACACCATGAGGACGAAATAATTGTACCGGACCCTGAGGTTGTCCAAAGTTTCCCCGACCCTCCCGGTCCTGGAGCGCGAAGAATTAAAATTCGGTTGATCTGCACTCAATAAGCCAAAAGGTCAGGCAACTATGTGAGGTGGCAAAGGGAGGAAGGTGTAAACTCTGAGGTAAAAGAACAAGCTAGTATTTGGCCCCTCCCCCCTCCCTCATGGACCATTCATCGGCAGAGACTCTGAATTCATCCAGTGAATCGCCATTTGTTGTAGCCCCTACAACACCCTCCAAAAAATACAAAAAAGATAATAACACACACTTCTAAATTTTTTGGAGCCCCTTTGAAACTAGAAGAAGAATCTAAGTAAAGTTTTTAAGAGCAAGTCGCTAAGTCGCGAATCCATGATTTGCGATCCATGCGACCTATGCGACTCTGCGACCCTAAGGTCGCCAGGTCGCCAGGTCGCAAGAAGTCGGAAGTCAGGAAATTTGCGACCTTGCGACCCAGCGACCTTAAGGTCGCGAGGTCGCAAGGTCGCAAAATTAAGTAATTAGAGGAATTGGCGACTCAGCGACCTTGTGACCCAGCGACCCGGAGGTCGCGAGGTCGCAAACTATCAACTTGCGACCTCATTTAGTGCTCGCACGTGCGACTCCTTTTTATAAGGGCAGGTCGCTAGGTCGCATTTGTGACTCGCGGCGAAAATCGTGGAATTTCTCTGATAGGTCGACTGGCGCGTTTTCTTCCGGGTAAGTTGCCATTTCCTTCCTGTGTTTCCTTCACGAGCATTTCTTGCCAAATTTTGGGCCTCCCCATGGTCTTAATTGCTTGCTGGTGAGGATGTAGGGTTTTCTGTTGAGTTTTATTGTTGTTTTGATTCTCATAAACCCCAAGGTCACCTTTGTCTTGCCCAGATCCTCATGGCCGTGCCCTATCTCCAGTTTAGACCCTTTCTAGCCGCGTATGTTTCCCGTTAAGGAGAGATTATCCCCAAGCCGCGCGCACTCGAAACCCCCCGGCAGGCCCAAGTGCGACCTGCGACCCAGCGACCCGGTCGCAAGGTCGCAAAGTCGCGCGATCCTCTGTTAGCGACCCTGCGACCCTGCGACCTAGTCGCAAGGTCGCGAGGTCGCATGTGAGTTCTTTGGTTAATCAGCGACCCTGCGACCCCAAGAGAACTGTTAATTAAATTCTGCATGGTAGACTATATTTAGCCCGTTATCATCATGTCTTTCTCATCATGGGATTCTTTCCTGAATGCAACAGGTGAATTTGGAGCAGACACAATACCGGTTCTCTCTAATTCTAGCAACATGGCACCCCCAGTGTCCCGAAAGAAGGGAAAGAAGGTAGTGGAAGAAGAATCAGATACAGACGTGCAAATATCTCCTCCGCCAATATACAGAGACACCCTTTGCACCTTCGCAAAAGGGGACAGCCTGAGATGGTATGAAGTATACCACGAGTTCGCTATAACAGAAGCTGAGTTTCCAGAAGATCTCCCGGACCGGGAATTGTACCTAAAGGTCAAAAAATCCAAGTTACATCTAGCAGGGGCACATCCAGCCATCTTCCCGTGCCCAGAAATATTAGACTGGATCATTCGGAAAACGGATCCTAAGAAGTTTCTGATCCGAGATAGCAAGGGGAAAGCTTTCGCAACGTTGGAGGTCTCAGACGCCCATGTCTACTACTCACTGCCCCAACCAGAGGAAAACTTTACCCCGAGATGGGCTTCTGCCCATGAAGTACCTGTGGTTGATACAATCAGGAAGTGGTGGGCAGAGCCAGACAAATTTAAGGTCAGGAAAGACCAGGAGTACCCAGTGGCCGCTCTGAGGAAAGTGTACAAATTAGTGGCCGCCATGCTTTGCAGGTTGTATGGATGTCTGGACGCCACCACCTTCAACGGTGCATGGGAAACTATAATGGATTATGTAACAGTGCACGGTACTCGTTTCAACTGGGCCGGTATATTAATGGGCTCAATGCAAACAAATTTGGCTTCGGCTTTAGCCCCAGATGAAGGAACGCCGTCAGAGTTCTATATGGTTTCGTATCTACTAGATGATGTCTGTGCTCGGCTGCATTTTGAGGGATGGCCACATAACTACGACTCCGAACAGACCCAAGCAGTCCATTTGCAGACCAAGGTATTCTGGGAGTCCAGGTACAAGTCAGATATTGAGCAAATCTCTCAGATATTCATTCCCGCCCTTTACGGGAAGCTATTTGGTCAAGACACCCCCTGCATGTCTTGGCGTGCGATGGAGACACTAGGTCAGGTGGCACACTGGTTTCCGTTCGCTGAATATACAATCATCCGAGTATTCGGCACATTCAAAGCCCCACATGCTCTACCTAGGTTTATTACCGATAAGGTACTTATGCAGGAGGTATGTTTCCAGATGACCTCGGGTTTCTCCAATGTCCTTTCCAAAGGAAAGAAGAAACCTTGGCCCGCTCTGCCCCTCACCATCGGTGCTTATACAGTCAAGGACTCCAGAGAGGTAAGGGCTCAAGGGGAAGAGATAAAAGGGTATCACTTTAGAAGCCTGGAATACCGGACATATGACCCGTTCAAGATAGTTCCGAAGCACTGTAAGAAGGCCAATTTTAAATGGAGCTATCAGCATGTCGAACGCCCGGCAGATGATGAAAAAAGAAACTGGTACAACGCAGACAGGCAACTAGCTTCGGGGATTGACTCTGACCGAGAAGAAGAAGATCACCAGAATTTAGAAGACAGGAGCCAGAAACTAGGAGGCTCTTCTTCTTCCAAAGATAAGAAAACATGGACCAGTACAGGGCCTGACACCTCGGATCAGCTAAAAGAAGTAGAGGCCCAGGCCAAGAAGGAAGAGGAAAAGAAAATGAAGGAGGATGAAGAGAAACGTAGAAGAGATGCAAGGATAGAACGGAAAAGGAAACAGGCCGAGGAAAAAGAAAAACAGGAAAAGGAAGCACAGGCGGCGGCAGAACAAGCACTTAAGGAAGAACTTGACAAAGCCGAACAGCAGAAGAAAATAGACCAAGCTGCCGCAGCAGAGAGAAAAATAAAATCTGAGAGAGAAGCAGAGGCAGAGTCAGAACGCAGGAAGAAGGAGGAACATGACAAGGCAGAAGCCGAGCGCCAGCAAAAGGAGAAAGGAAAAGGACAAACGCAGGATAAAGAGGATGAACTGATAGATGATATCGACATATCTCCCCTGGAGATTCCTCCGAGTGGCAAGAAAAGTATCCTCCCTGATGACGATTTTCCCGGGGAACAAGAGGAAGAGGTCTTCGACCTGACTAGATTGACATTTGACCAATTCTCTTTCAAAATACGGCAAGAGAGAAGAAAATCCTTGGCGCAAAGCCATCCCGCCATATCTACGGTCGCCACTGAAAAGGACATCGTCCCAGATACCGGGACTAACCCGGTAATGATAGCATCAGCAGGCACCGCTTTTGCCGCGGCCACAGAGGAAAATGTCACTAGAATGAGCAGGGAGATTATCTCTCTACAAACCCGGCTAAAAGCATCGGAACAGGAGAAAGCAGTACTGGAGAGTGAAGTGCGACAGCTCCAAAGTAAGCCTTCCCAAGCCAATGAAGTCCCACTGGCAGTCAAGAAAGAATGTGATGTATTGGAAATGACCATGCCGCAAGTATATAGAGAAATTCTCACCCTAAAACAAACAGTGGCCCCATTGGCAGAGGCACGATCGGAAACCAAAGTGAAGCATGAGCAGCTCAAGGAGGCGTCGGTAGCTTTGGACAGAATGATAAACTGGACAGCACAGTACCATCAAGCTCCCGAAAATGTGCCTAGGAAGGATTGGAGTCACACACAAGACGCCAAAGTACAAATCCGGATGAAGATACAGTCCAAAGACAAGCTGGCCAAAGATTTGGACAAAGTGGTGTCTGCATATAATCACCTGATTAGTGGTATATACTCCATGAACGCTCTTCATCACATTCCGTCGTTGGGGGCACTGGACGAAACTAAAGACTGGGAGCAAATCGATCAGGAAATTCAGTCTTTTCTGCAACCCTTGAGACAAGCTGCTGCCGCATCAGAATTTGAGGCGTCACAAGAGAACCTAAATCGGTTGCTTGTCACTCCAGTACAAATCTACACCAAGCTTGCCTCCCTCTCAATTCAGATCTCCCAGAAGAAGGGAACTCTGATACCAAATGCTCTGGAATGTATGCACCGATTAAAAGAATAAACCCCTCTAGTCTCCCCTATAGCAGCGGATTACCAGGCCTGGCGAGATTTCCTCAAGGGGAAGAAAATTGACGCTCCTGATCTCTCGAGCGCGCTACCTCCTCCATAACTAAACTTTTTTCAGTCGCAGGTCGCGACCCCCCCCCCCAGGTCGCAGGTCGCACCTCCGCCTGAGTCGCAGGTCGCACCTGCACCTGGGTCGCAGGTCGCAATTGTTTCCACCGGTCGCAGGTCGCATGATCGTCAAAGGTCGCAGGGAAGCTAAACCGTCGGGAAGTTGAAGCGTCGGAAAGCCTGAAGGGGCGTTTCTTGAATCTATAAATACCCCTGCAGGGCACATAGTTAAGGGCTCCTCTTTTGTGGACTGAAGAGCAATGTTGCATTGTAATTGAAGGGTCATACTCTGACTCATGTGAACTTCAGATACTTGTTAAAACCCCTTTGTTGGATGATGTATTTAGCTGTGACAAAACTGTGTGTATTCTGCGTATAGTTTCAGAATATCGTATGATTAATGAAGCTGTGTTCTTAATAGTATCATTCGTACTTCATAGCTATCTGTGATTGTGCTTGATGATGCTTAATTTTATCGTTTGTTCTTATAATGAATGTTAATGAACTATTTTATTAGCATTTCATTGCATCTTTCGGAAAGTTAAGGGATATCCTTGCCACGAAGAACTGTTTCTTTAGTGGTCAGATTATCTTGCATGCATTACCCCATATATGTGTTGCTAACGACACTTCCTGGGCGTATGCATTTTGTTCATTACCTTGCTACGCACAGTGTTATATATCAGTTTGATACATCAGTCATGTATTCTGTATCATGTGAATGAGTGTATGTCTGCAGGTTTAATCAGGTTCTTCGAGACCGAAGAGAAAGTCATTTAAGCGGTAGCCGGACCCACACCCCGGACGGGATCCCTATTCCAAACGGTTCAAAGTCTAATTGGGACTTTCTACCGGGGATATCCCCTACTGTTGGCCGGACATATTTTCCCGTCAACAGCTCTGAAAACGATATACAAGAAACTAAAATTTGTCCACTTTCGGCCACTTTTACAGAATTCCAATATGATACCTAAAACGAAATTTATGATGCTTTTCCCTTGGTCACCTGTTTGAGGTGAAATTATGGAGCTTGAAAAAACCATAACTTCCACATATCATATCTCCAAAAATATTGTGAACCAAGGTCTGAAATTGTTACACAACGTGCCTCAGGATTTCGGCTCCAATGGGTTTTTGTTTGGCTTCTAAACCTTTGCATAAAAAAATTTATAGAAAAAAATTCCAAGATGACCTGTTTTCAACAACAAAACTCTAGAATCCAAACCTTTGATACCAAATGTTATGAAACCAACTCACAAAATAGAAGAAAAAATAGATCAATGACTTAGAAATCAGCCTCTTCGAGGGGGAAACCTCATTTAAATTACATAAATAAAAAATTCTTGGATTATTCAAATGAAAAAACCTACCTTCTATATATATGATTCTAAGGGGTCACAATATAACAATATGGGGACCACATGGGCACAACAATAACAATAATGGGGCTACACCTATGGGGCACATAATAACAATATGGGGACTACATGGGCAAAAAAAAAACAATAATGGGGCTACATTGACAATAACAATAAGGGGATAGGGACCAAACAAATAACCCAAGCAAGGGATGAATGGAAGAATGACGAAGAGGTGTGGTCACTCATTCAAAATTTGTAGCAATATCTGAATACATATGATACATTTAGCTAGAAAATGATTCATTATGGTACAAAAATCGCTTAAATATTTACAAGAATTCCCAACTCAAGAAAAATATCCTTTTGGAATTACACACCTCCCCTTTACGAGGGCACTTGGGATTTTTAAAAACCTACCATGGGGTCAAGAATGAATTTTTTTGGGAAGGCCTTAAATCTGATATTCAGAAGTTTGCGGTAGATGATGGGGCTTATAAATAGGTACATTATAAAGGGTGATAATGCCATCCTCCAAAAATATAACTATCTCTTTCTCAGAAGGAATAAAATTCAGAGCTCTGAGGAAACCATGGTGGCTAGGGTTTTCAGCGTTGGACAAGGAGAACGCAAGAAGGCGACCCCTCTCAGTCGTGCCACAAATGGGAAGTGGAATTGGAAGCCCGCTCACAACTCAAGATCGTCAGTTTCGTTGGAAGCCGATTTCAGAAGCACCACAAACCCCTCTGTTGCCGCTCTCCAATTCCCCTGCACCCCCCTCGACCAATCTCAATGGCCTGTCTCAATAGAATCCACCCGCCATAATTCTTCGCATGTGTTTCTTTCCCACGGGAGGGCACCTGCTACCGGGGATAGGGTAAGGAACCAGATGCATATTCGAAACATCCTGAAAGCTAGACCACCAAGGCAGCTGGCAGACTCTTGGAAGGTCCAGACTCAAATATGCCCTTGGGGTATTTTTTGCGAACTGAGGCTACTCGGAGGCCACATCCACAAATCACTGAGCTTTCTGCCTGAAATTTTGGTCCCGACTCGTGCTGAGTTCCCCTATTTTGCAATGATTCCTGGATTCCAATGGACTCTGCCTATGCCGCCAATATAGAACCCCATACAAGGATACACAAGCATCATAGATAATGAGGTATGCTTTGTCCAATTTCAGATATTCATGAAACCCCCTATGGGGAATAGTTTTTTAATTTGGGGACAAGAATATGATGGGGTTGTAAAACTGAAATACAACATTAGTCTCGCATCTGGTTTTCCCTATCATTTGCAATATTTAATCCACTGCGAGAGATCTCTTCAAGACTCCTGCACATTAAAATATTATTGCATCTGCCTAGAATCCACCATTTATCTCAATCTGAGATTGAGAGGAGGCACAACAGGACATCCCAGTACTCAAGGTTTCGTGTGGGGTATCACTTAAAAACCTGACATCTCAAAAATTCCCTCATACAGAAGTATATGACAGGGGAAAAAAAGCGTCTACACCAACTAAAGCAATTGAGAATGCACCCAAACCATATATAATGGAGCAATTAAATTGCGTCCCATAATTGAACATAGATAACCCAGAGATTGAAGATCATCGAACCTCTTTTGAAGCACAATAAATTATCTACAGATTTAACATTTTATGGCCCAAACCTATGGAGCTATTTCATTGGATATTCACCAAATGGACCATGGAATGTGAAATACACCTCTTCTCAAAGGGGGTTTTCATTGTCAATTTTACATCCTTGGAGGCTACAAACACCATCCTGAGAGAGGGACCATGGTTCTGGGGATCCACAGGGCTTTTCATCACTCCTTGGTTCCCGGATTTCAACGAAAACACTATGGAAGTAACCAGAATGTCGGTCTAAGTCCAACTATAGAACTTTCCCATTCATTTTTGGAATGAAAGTGTTCTAGCAGGTATAGGGAACATCATCGGGAACTACATTAAAATAGACACTCAACGATTGGAGGAGAGGATCTACACTTTCGCATGAATTTTTGTGGAAGTGGACCTCAGTAAAGGCCTTCCAGAAAGTATAAAACTAAATCATAAACAACAAAAATGGATGCAGCACCTTGAATTAAAAAATATTGCATTCAGATGCAGAATATGTAGGAACACTGATCATTTACAAAACACATACCCAGAGGCAAAAAGAGATAACAAAACAAAGAAAAAGACAGGGAAAACTACCAAAGGATGGAAATTTCCTTCAGTAGATCCTTTACAGGAGACAAAAGAAGAAGAGGATGTCCTCATCCCAACGGAGAATAGTCAGACAACCACTACTCTGGAGACACAAGAACAAGAGATGCAAGACCCTTTTGACCTCACTGCTGCGGTTCAGCCGACAAAGGACCATGGGGCACCAGACGGTGGAGGAATTAAAAGAAAACACAACTCGGATACCTCAGGCTCAGATAATGACAATGGTGCAATCACAGAAGATACCTAGCTTGCCCTTATCTCTGTCACACCTAAAAAAGGTGCTTGGAGAAAAGTTGAAAAAAAGAAAGGGAGAAAATATTAGATTTATCCCCATGTATTATATTTTTTATTTTATTTTACTTGCAATATCTTTGGTTGTCTTGATTGAAAATTACCACCACATGTAACACGTGATTTTGTTTTCAATAATAAAATTATGAATTTTTCCTTGGAAAAAATTATCTCTTTCTCACATTTATTTACATTTTTGTCATATTATGCTTAATGAGAAGGGTGAAATATGTTTTTCATATCATGTAGTCTAATATGGTTTAATTTTAGAAAATGGAGCAATTTTTGAGACAATTTCTATGTAGGGGCTTAGAGTAGACAACAAGGAGATATTGTACGGGGGTATTCCACCTCATTAACTCCCTCAATCAGCCAAGATCACATCAATATATCTCTCATCAGCTCGAGGTCATTGGCATCCAAGCAAGTGAAATGCATGAGGAGTCAAGCTCCACTACTCTCAAGTTTCGAGGAACAATATTCCTATTTTCTAGGGAGTTGTTGGTAGCTACCCTCTTGTGTAAATAAATTTGTAGAAGATCACATTAGAATTAAAAAATTATTTTCATATATGTAGATCTTGAGCTCAGGATTATTATTATTTTTTTAACTGTCATGTGATGTAGTAGACTTTGATGCAATCATAATGATAATATGTTGTTTGATCCATTACTGAGTTAATTTCAGAGGGATGATGTTTTTGGGTTAGGGCCCAATCCATTGGCTAAGTCCCTCTTGTGTACTTGTATATTCTCTTTAAGTTTCAATACTCTTTTTAGTTTCTTGCATTTCAGTAGCTGATCAGGTGCTCAAAATTATTCTCAAAAATCAAAGTTGTTGAAATGGTGTGGAACTTGAATGAACGCGTAGATCTTGTCGTTCTGAATCTGAAATAACTCATTTCGTGGAAAACCGACACCGTAGGCTCCCAGAAACACATTCTGTTCATTTTCCCAAATAAGAAAATTAAAAAAAAAATGTGCAGATGGGGAGCCAAGTCAGCATTTCGTACAGTTGACCTGGCATGCTGACTGGGTTGGTTAACCTCTCCTCAGTGAATCAATGTTTGACACATGGTAGCATGGATGGATGAAAATTGGCACGTTCTGGTTTGTCGTTTGATGGTGATGTGGGCCAATGAAACGGTGCCACGTGGCCCAGTCATGGGCTGCCATGTGGTACCCCTGCATTATCTAAAAATTTTGCGATATGGCAGAACAGACTCATTGAGAATCAAACCTTGAACCACCGAGCAGCAAGTGCCAAACGCTACTGTCGCACCACGGGTTGTGACTTAACCCATAAGTGCTCCACTCCTTTTTATTGTTTATACACCGAGCAGTTGGGAGAGGGGGCTGGGGTCTAGCCCCAAACTTGGTGACCGCCACAGGTGGGAGGCTAGCCCCAAGCCTCTGACAATTACCACCAATGCTTAATGCCGGCTATGTGGGAACTATTCATTAGCGGTTAGCTAACCAGCCAGCGGGTTTCCCGCCTTTTTGTTTTAAAAAAAAATTATTTGCCTAAAGCCCATAGAGGTCAAATTAACGGAGCGACAATTTCATTTGGAATCTGGGGAAAATGTTGCCTAGTTAGCCGAAAATCATGCGGATTTGTAGGACCGGCCCGGATTTTGTGCAAATTGTAGAGTGATTAGTGCAGAAACTTGGGAACTCATAAATAAGTCATTTTTTGGCCAAATTTCGACTCAGAAAGAGGCTAGAAAGGCATTTTTGGGCATTTTGGAGCTGATGAAATAGGTTTCAGAGCCATTGGAGCATTGTAAATGTATGTAAGCACCAATTTGAGCATGAATGAAAGAAGACCAAGCCATTGGAAGCTGGACCAAGGAGACATAGCCCAGGAGGGGTGAACTCTTTCATCATTTGCATGTGTTGTGGTTATTATTATGGTGCATTTTTCTGCAATTTTTGTTTTCCATTGTTTTATTTAAGCTTATTTACTCAATAAATTTACTAAATACACATAAAAACCTCTTAATAAACTTGCAATTAAACACAAATTCTTAAGCACATTTTACATATTCTGAATTGGATCTTAGCACAACAAACACTAATATTCCCATTCAAAACAAGTTGGTATTAGAGCACTAGGTTTACTTGTGCAAATAGGATTAATTTGTTTTTAAAGTGTTTAAATTCTTACAGGGTTGAAGCTCAAGAGAGGAGAAGACCATCTTGTTGGTGCAGGTTCTCAAGTTGGAGCTAGGAGAAGGAGGGCACAACTGCCACAATTTCCACCACAAGATTCACCTCCAGTTGCAGTAGACGATTCAATATGCATGTATCGTGAAGGAGGAATTGATAACACGTCAGAGGATGAGAAGGCTTTTAGAAATTATTCCTTTGACATGACAGAGATGTTGAAGGTCCTTTATGAAGAAAGGAACACAGGATTGCAGGGTGAAAGCTCCAAGCCTCCAAGAGGAGAGGGTTCTCCAGGAGAAGGAGGTACTAGAAATGGTGGTAAGCCACCATCTACCACACCATCATCCTCACCACCATCTTCACCTTAATCTACATCCTCTTCCACTACTACAACCCTTACACATACTCATCAACCTACCTTAAAAGGGCTGGGTAAACAACCCTTGTTAAAAATTGATATTAAATTTGACTTGCCTATATATAGTGGTGAAGTGAATGCAGAGAAGTTGGAAAATTGGGTTCCTTAGTTGGAGGTCGATTGCAAAATTAAAAACCTTCAATATTATGGCTCAAAGATACAACTAGCTTCCTTGAGATTGGAGTGCAGCACTAGTATGGTGGGAAGAAAAGACACAAGATGAGATTAAGAAAAATGGTAAGATCTCACTCTCTTGGTATAATTTCATTGCTACAATAAAATACAATTTTACCCTCTAGGATATATGTAAAAAGGCATTATAAATTGGCAGAAATTTAGACAACTTAAGGGTCAAAGTCAGCAATATTACACTAAAGAATTTAGAAAAAGAGCTCTTATGTTAGGTGTTGATTTGCACTCCCAAGATACATTGCTGAATTATATAGGGGGTTTACATAGCTATATAAGGTGCACTATCCTTATGTTCAATCCCACTATCTTAGATGAGGTTTGTGTACAAGCCACTCACCTTGAGGCAAGAGGGAAAATTATTTCAGAAGAGGGTAAAAAGAAGTCATTTAAGGGTGGAGACAAAGGAAAGGGAAAGAAAAATGCATCCGTTAAAAAGGAAGGAGATAAAATGACATGCAAACATTGTTCCAAATGTTTGGTATGTGTTATATTATTTTCACAATTAGCCCTCCCTGTACATTGTGCTGGGCATAGAAGGGGGGTCACAGGGGGAGCGGCAGCCACCCTGTTTGGGGTCTAGGGCAGCGCCCCAAGGAAAAATATTTTGGACCCTATTTTTTGGTGGGTGGACCCGCCCGTGGTTTTTTGCATGGGTTTGCACATGGGTTTGGGGCATGATGGTTTTCAGCCTCTGGTATTTTGTAGATCCGGTCAAGGGAACTAGGGTTATGTTCTAATCCAGGGTCAATGGATTCGATTTTATGAATGCTTCGACATTTATATATGTGTTGTAACACTAAAAGGAGTATAATGAAAAATAAATCTAGTAGTCCCAATTTGGGATCCAGGGGAAAATATCTTTGTATATATGTTTTATGTTATATTCTCTTGCTATTTTTTATTTTCTGTTTTTAAGATTAGTTTGTAGATCATTTCTGTACAGGGTTAAAACCTACATTTGGTATCAGAGTTGTTTCGGCTTCAAGGGGACGCCTTTGCTGCTGAGGGTTTTTTTTCTCGGGCCTATGTTAGACCCTGTTCAGTGGGAGATCTGCGGGATCAATTCTTTTGGTGAAATAAGATGGCGAGCAGTGGAAAGATAAAGATCAAGAAATTTAATGGTCATAGTTTTGAGTTGTGGAAGCTCAAGATGGAGGATCTGCTGGTGGATAAAGATCAGTGGATCACGGTAGATCCGGGTACTAAACCAATAGAAATGTCACATGAAGAATCGAAGAAGTTGGATCGGAAGGCAAAGAGCACAATAGAGTTTTGTGTCTCAGATTCAATATTGTTGAATGTATCTGGGGAAGCTACGATGAAGACTTTGTGAGAAAATCTAGGGAATTTGTACCAATCTAAGTCTTTGGTGAATAAATTGTTCTTGCGGAAAAAGTTGTATAACCTAAGGGTGAAGGATGGAGACTCGGTGATAGAGCATATGAAGGCCTTCAATACTGTCGTAAGTTAGTTGTTATCTATTGATATTAAAATCTTAGATGAAGAAAAGTGCATCAGTTTTTTGTGTTCTATACCAGATTCTTGGGACAGTCTCATTTTTGCAATAGGTAGCATAACAACTACCTTAAATTTTGATGACTTTGTGTCAGCCTTACTGTCGGAGGAAATGATACGGAGAAATATGGAGGGCCAGAATGGAGATTCCTTATTTGTACGAGGAAGGTCCCAGAACATAAATAAGAATAAGGTTCCGAGTGGCAGATATAAATCTAGAGGGAGATCTAAATCTCTAGGAAATTTTGTAAACGTGTGCTGGAAATGTGGAAAGGAAGGGCAGTACAAAAAGAACTGCAAATATAAATCTCGTGAGAAAGGAAAGGGATCTGATGATGGTCCTTTTGCAGAGGAAAAAACCACCTCGGATGAAGGTGGGGATGTGTGTTTGGCTTCTTCTTCAAATACACATGTAGATCAGGAGGCATGGTTGATTCACTCAAGTGCATCCTTTCACTTCACTCCCCATAGGGAGTGGTTCTGTGAGTATGAGAAGTATGATGGTGGTGATGTCTTCTTAGGGGATGATAGGAAGGCCAAAATTGTCGGATGTGGAAAAGTCAATATGAAGTTGCAAGGTGGAAGGATTAGAACACTTCCTAGTGTTCTGCATATTCCTGCATTGGCCATAAATATGATTTATGTAAGCAAGATGGATGATGCAAATGTAAAAATAGTGTTCGAGAAAGATACCTGCAATATGGTTCGGGGAGCACAAGTATTAATGCAGGGAGTTTGGATTGGAACTTTGTACAAGCTTCATGGTAGCACTGTTATTTATGGGTGCAACACTACTATAGTTCCTGAAAGTGGAGCGGAAAGCCTAGCGGTCTCTGGTGAAAAGACCATGCTATGGCATTAAAGGCTTGGACATATTGGAGAGAAGGCCCTTCGGATACTGCATGGAAATGGTATGGTAGAAGGTATGTCTAATTTCTCTCTGAATTTTTATTTCTATGAACATTGTGTATATGGGAAGCAGAATTGGGTGAGTTTTCCTTGTGGTGCTAAGAGGGTGAACAATATATTAGAGCTTGTGCACAGTGATGTGTTTCGACTTGTGCCAATTTCATCACTGGGAAAATTTGTGTACTATGTCTCATTCATAGATGACTTCTCAAGGAAAATATTATATTTCTTCAGGAAGAAATATGAATTTTTTGAGAGATTTATTGAGAGATTTAAAGAATTTAAGGCTCCAGTGGAAAACCAGAGAGAGAAGAAGATAAAGGTGCTGAGGACAGATAATGGTGGAGATTGTTGCAAGAAGGAATTTGAAGAATTCTGTAAGAAGTGTTGTATAACACGGAGAATACTAATACATACACACCTCAGCAAAAAGGAGTTGTAGAAATAATGAACAAAATGTTGATGGAAAAGGAAAGAAGCATGCTCAGTCGTACCGAGTTAGGACAAGAATTCTAGGCAGAAACAATGGAGACTGCATGTTACCTGGTTAATAGATCACCTATAATATCCCAAAAGGGATAATGGAGTAATACTAAAACACAATATAAGAACTACAAAAAAGTAAAGAAAAAATCTAAATACACATCAGAATGCATAGAAATAGCTGAGCCATTTTATTATATAGGAAGTGAAAAAGAAAGTATAACAATGCTCAAAATATGAGACACTCAAGCCAAATGGATGGCCTGGAATGACCCTGTAATGATCCCACAAGAGGGACTGCGTAACTATTGAACTGTTGGAAGGTAAACTGCATTTTCCCTACTACAACTATTGGGATTGCAACTGCCTAAAATATAGAAAGTCATATCTAGGCAGAATGGGAGCTCCGATGATGCTGAAAATGTAGATTAGGGCTCAATGATGGATTCCCAAGCTAACCCAGAAAGGGTTTCTCATAATTGTAAATCTAAGAAAACCACCCTCTTAGGGCTTCATATATATGTTGTTGGGAATGCAGATCTGATGATATGATGGCTACAATGATGCAAAATCATATCTATAAAAGAAGGGTTGATCCCTCCTCTTGATCATTGGGCTAAAATCTCAAGATCTAGGTCCTCCAATCTCCTCCACTGAAAATAGTTGTTGGGTGAATAACAGCTTCAAAAAACTGCGTTGTCAGAGAGGGAATGTGAAGAAAAAATGGTAGGATGAATCCTCCACCGGTTTCCTAGTTGAATACTAGAAACAACCTCCTGAAGATGGCACCAATGCTTGATAAGGAATGTAGGACAATCCTCTTCCTTAGAGATCACTCAAAGAAAGAGGTGGGATTCCCACTCGGGAACACCCTGTGCTAAACATCACTGCAACATAAGCTAAACAGCCCAAGCCTGCATAGAAATGTCCTCAGACAAATCTAGATCTAAACAGATTAAGAAATGAATAATCCAAATCATGCCTTCCATTGTGCCTTCACCTTCATTATATACATGAGCCTTCCATAGCCTAGGCCCACTCCAAAACTACGTTGTACATGTGGACATAGTCTCCATTTTTTACTGCGTTGCTGCTTCATGTCCTCCATCATGTTCACATGGGGTGATTACCCTCTCCATCATGTGTGCATTAGATGCATCACTTCCTCCACTAACTTATCATAAGTTCTCTATGATCTTCTTTAAATGCACTATGATATCGGTTGACCTTATCAAAGATCCTCGTGATTTTATATTTAAGATCCATGATCTTATTTGACTGTTTCATCCTCCAGAACATATCTCATAAATGAGACATGATCTCCATTAATGGAGCAGCTCCACTACTCCATGATTTTAGATCTAGATCTAGAATATCCACATACACACATAAAAAGTGGATTTTATTCATATTTTGAGGATTATGGGTCCCTCCACCCTTTTATTTAGTTAATTAATTAAGTTTATTAAGAACTCTAATATTCCAAATATAATGAGAAAATCTAGGAATATTACAGTCCTCCCCGGAAAAATGTTGCTTGTCCTCAAGCAACTGCAAAAGTAGATGCTAGAGCAATTTGTTCCCCTCCAACTAGCATCCAAACAAGGAAGGTCTCCCCATTTGCTGCAATGAGTTATGTATGCCCAACACCAAAGTTTCCTCTATAGAATATCTAGATTCATCTCTAACTATGTAGCTAGATACCCCTCATCCATTATGAAGCTCCAAGTGACAACCAAAAGTTGTCCAACATTCTCCATAATACATGAAATGCAAAAAGATAGATGGTTCTTCATATAAGAGAAATACTCCAACTCACAAAGTATACCTCCATCCCATGCTACATGAAGTAAAGTGAGGCATTTCATGCCTCCATCCTTAGCTCTGTTGGATTTTTTGGATTTAAGCATCATCCCAACATTGTACAAAAGAAGAAGTAGAGATATATGGGTAGACAAATATGTCAAACCATATTCTCCCAATAGTAGCCAACACAGAAATTCCCCTTGCTACCACATCACACCATCAAAATACCAAGTATGGTGTCCATAATCTCCAAGTAAGAACCATCAGAGGAGTGCCTCTTTCTTCCATCCTCCAACACTATCATGAAAAGTAGGGGAGTATGTAGGACCAAAGTCCCCAAATAAAAGCCACAGAAACAAGATCTCTTGATGCCTCTTCACATCATCATGTGAATCATGGAGAAACAACAACATAATGAAGGACATGTGGAATGTCATATCAACCCAATACCAACAAACTCCATTATCACACATCATGAGAGTATTATGCCATATTAAAAACAATATCAAACACATAAACATGGGAGATGTCATGTGATGGCCAAAATCTCTCAACCAAAATGAACATGCCTTCTTCTGTTGCATTTTATCATTGATACACAAGGCATGAATCAGAAAAACATGAGCTATTGGGTGGTAACCATACTCACCCAAGAGTAGCCAGCGCAACCATGCCTCCTTTTTCATTTCATGAGTTTTTTCAAGGCATGGATCAAAGAAATAGGAGCCTTTGGATAGTGACAAAACTCTCCCAAGAGTAACCAATGTAACCAAGATTCTTACTAGCCCATGTCATATATTTGCAAGTGATCATGCCACCCCTTTCTTATCATCCTCACCCACTCATCCCAATGTGGATGATGAATGATGTACTGCATAAACATGGTATCCTCCCTTTTTAGAATACCATCCTCCCCAAACCGTTGAAGAAATTTTCACTCCATGAAATGTTGAAGTGTGCCTCTAATGATATCTCTTAATGAGACCTTCTTCTCATCAATGGCCTCCCAAAACCAATGAGGTTATGGATCTGCTGCAGTTAGAAGTTTCCCTTTGAGCTGTGAGATTCTCATTGAGAAGGTGTCATCAAGAAAGGAGAAAATATTTCTCATCTCAAGATGTCTACCATTTATCATCTTACCCTCCATTTCTTCATGAATGAAGCTACCTTTAGAATGCTCCAAGAATGATGGGGCTCCTTCATTATCACTGTTACTAAGTGACAGTGCTATAGATCTGCATGGTAATACATGTGCTATCTCAAAGCAAGGCACAATACTGATATCATAACCAGTCATTCTCCATAGGGTCATGCACATCCCATTTTCCAAAACTCTACACTTCAACTCAAATGGATGAATGTAGTCCATCAATGTCAAATTGGGATAGCTTTTCATCTCCTCCTTGATTAGATCAAGGGTCCTCTACGCTGTGATAGTTTGCTGCTTCAAATCAGCATTTTGTTCTAAACCTTGGTTATACATTGGCCTTGATGGCATGTCCTCATAAGTTTCAATAAGATCTACTGAAACAATATGTGGTGAAGATGTATGCATACCTTAGATAAACTGATATGTGGGAACCTCTTTCCAGATCACAAGAGTTCCTTCAATCGGGATAATGGTGCCTCCAACTGCTGGTAAGAGTGATGACTACTCTTCTCCAAGTGTACCAGCACTGGAATCTTCCTCCTCTTCCTCATTCATTTCCTGAATCATGCATGGGACTCTATATATAAAGAGCTCAAGACTATCTTGTAGATCTGGATGTAAGTACTTCTGCAGCTGGTGGTGAATATAGTGACTCCTTGTCCAGAGTGACAAGATTGACATCCTTCTTTGTTTCCTTATGAAATGTATCTTTGTGACACATCTCTGGTTCTCTCACATTGAATTTCTTCCTCAACTTGTGAAATAAATCTGAATATTTAGTCACCTTTGCATGCTCCGTGTGACCAAACCACCAATCATTGGCCTCAACATAAAGATGAAGTGTTGCAATCTGGATAGCCTCTTTTTAGCCACGGGATGTAGCATGAAAAATGTATCTGACTCTTTCCTCCAAGCCTTAACAATGCTTGAGGAAGATCCATCAAATGTAGGAAAATATAATCTATTGTGCCTCTTCCTTCTATTGCTGCTATAGGATCTTATTTCTTCTTTGAGTTCAAAGAATTCTTGGAGATTTAGACTCTCTTTGAATGCCCTAGACTGTGCTTTTTACTTTTCAAGATACAGACTGAGAGTCTCATGAGTCTCAGGTTCTCTTCTTTCTTCATTTCTATACCTCTCACCTTCTTCAAAGAAAGTAGGCATAGTATAACTATGAGGAGATTTATGATTCTCCGGTTTTCTTCTTTGATGATAAGAAGTGCTTGGACCTTTCTCATCAAATTTCCTTCTTGGATCATCCTTTTGCCTTTCTCTCTTCATTTGGTTGACCTCCTTGGAGAGATATTGCATGGATCTAAAGAGAGGGGTGGCAAAACCATAATCATCCTTCATGATAGATCCCATCTATCTTCTTCTTCTTTTGATGCAAATGATGAAGTGTCCACAAGCTGAGCCAAAGATCATACTCTGATACCACTGTAATATCCCAAAAGGGAGAATGCAGTAATACTGAAACACAATATAAGAAATGCATCAAAGTAAACAATAAAGCTAAATACACATCAGAATGCACAAAAATATCTTATCCATTTTATTATATAGGAAGTGAAAAGGAAAGTACAACAGTGCTCAAAATATGAGACAATAAAGCCAAATGGATGGCCTGGAATGACCCTGCAATGATCCCACAAGGGACTACGTAACTGCTAAACTGCTAGAAGGTAAACTACGTTGTCCCCACTACAACTATTGGGACTGGAACTGCCTGAAAGATAGAAAGTCAGATCTAGGTAGAATGGGAGCTCCGATGATGTTGAAAATGTAGATCAAGGCTAAATGATGGATTCCCAAGATAACCTAGAAAGGGTTTCTTAGATCTTTCAATCTAAGAAAACCACCCTCTTAGGGCTTCACATATATGCTGTTGGGAATGCATATCTAAAGATAGATCTGATGATATGATGGTTGCAATGATGCACAATCAGATCTATACAAGAAGGGTTGATCCCTCCTCTAGATCATTGGGCCAAAAGCTCAAGATCTAGTTCCTCCAATCTCCTCCACTGAAAATAGCTGCTGGGTGAACAATAGCTTCAAAAAACTGCGTTGTTAGAGAGGGAGGCTCAATAGCCTACTATTATATGTGTCAAATCAGCTCTTGAATGATGGAACAATAGGTCCAATGTGAGGAGATGATCCCTCATAGGATTTCCAGCTGAAATGCTGGAAACTTCCTTCCTCCAATAGATCTACAGGACTGGACTGCGCAATCCTTGAAGGGACTGCTGGTGCATGGAGGTAAAACCCAATGGCCTGAATGCCGAATATATATCTGCTGCTCTTGGAAGGCTGAATGTGAAGAACAAAGTGGTAGGATGAATCCTCCACCGGTTTCCTATCTGAATACTAGAAACAACCTCCTGAAGATGGCACCAATGCCTGATAAGGAATGTAGTACAATCCTCTTCCTTAGAGATCACTCAAAGAAAGATGTGGGATTCCCGCTTGGGAACACCCTGTGCTAAACAACACTACAACCTCTGCTAAATATCCCAAGCCTGCATAGAAATGTCCTCAGGCAAATCTAGATCTAAATAGATCAAGAAATGAATAATCCAAATCATGCCTTCCATTGTGCCTTCACCTTCATTATATACATGAGCCTTCCATAGCCTAGGCCTACTCCAAAACTGTGTTGTACATGTGGACCTAGTCTCCATGTTTGACTGTGTTGTTGCTTCATGTCCTCCATCATGTTCACATGGGGTGATTACCCTCTCCATCATGTGTGCATTAGATGCATCACTTCCTCCACTAACTTATCATAAGTGCTCTATAATCTTCTTTAAATGCACTATGATCTTAGTTGACCTTATCAAATACCCTCATGATTTTATATTTAAGATCCATGATCTTACTTGACTATTTCATCCTCCATAATCTATCTCATAAATGAGACACGATCTCCATTAATGGAGCTGCTCCACTACTCCATGATTTTAGATCTAGATCTAGAATATCCACATACACACATAAAAAGTGGATTCTATTCATATTTTTAGGATTATGGGTCCCTCCACCCTTTTATTTATTAAATTAATTAAGTTTATTAAGAACTCTAATATTCCAAATATCATGAGAAAATTTGGGAATATTACATCACCTTCATTAGCATTGGAGGATAAGACTCCACATGGGGTATGCATTGGTAATTTAAACCCTCTCTTTCACATCTGAGGGTATTTGGATGTGATGCATATGTACATGTTCCAAAGGAGAAAAGGACAAAGTTGGATAATAAATCTGAAAGGTGCATATTTATTGGGTATAAGAATGGTTTAAAAGGTTACAAGCTTTGGAACTCAAAAACAAGGTTGTGTACAACCTAGATGTGGTGTTTAGAGAGGTGAAAGATGTTGTTAAACATGAAGTCCTACCAAAGGAACCTGAGAAGATAGAGTTTGAGCTAAAGGAGAATGAATCAGAACCTACAACAGAATAAGATTCAGAAGAGTAAGAGCCACAAACTCCAGCTATTAGAAGGTCAGTTCGGGAAAAAAGGCAACTAGAAAGGTATAATCCATCTACTTTCTATTCAAATTTTGATTTAACTATAATTGATGATGATCCCAGAACTATCAGGGTGGTAGTAGATTCAGAGGATGGAAAACTCTGGAAGGATGCCAAGGTTGATGAAATGGCATCCTTGCAAAAAAATGAGGCATGGGATCTGGTGGAGTTGCCAGCTGGAAGGAATCCCATCGGGAGAAAATGGGTGTTTAAGAAGAAGATGAATGTAGAAGGAAAGGTGGAGAAATAAAAAGCTTGATTGGTAGCAAAAGGTTATTCCCAGGTGTCGGGAATTGATTTTGCTGATATTTTTTCTCCTCTTGCCAAGGTTACTTCTATTAGATTACTTTTTTCTATTGTTGTTGCCTTTGATTTCGAGGTAGAACAGATGGATGTGAAGACAACATTTCTTCACAAGGATCTAGAAGAGGAGATCCACATGAAGCAACGTGAAGGATTTATGGTGAAGGGTAAGAAAAAACTGGTATGCAGGTTAAAAAAGTATCTTTATGGGTTAAAACGGTCACCAAGGATGTGGTATCAGAAATTTGATACCTATATACGGGAACTTGGCTTCACCAGAAGCAAAGAGGATCACTGTGTATATTTTAAATTAATTGGTGACCATGTTATGTATTTGGTCTTGTATGTGGATGGTATGTTGCTGATTGGAAATTATAAAGAGATTATCCAGGATTTAAAGACCCAATTGTTCTCTAAATTCGACATGAATGATATTTTTGCTGCAAACTATATTTTGGGCATGGAAATTAAGATAGATCAAGAAAAGAGGAAGATATGGTTAAGCTAAAGGAAGTATGTCGAGAAAATATTACAGAGGTTCAATATGCAAGATAGTAAACCGGTGAAGGTTCCTATTCCTATAGGTGTAAAGATATATGTTGAACAGTGTCCCAAGACACAAGAAGAAGAGGAGGATATGTCATGTGTTCCATATGCAAGTGCAGTGGGTAGCTTGATGTATGAAATGGTCTATACTGGACCAAACATTGCACATGCAGTGGGAGTATTGAGTAGGTTTATGTCAAAACAAGGGAAGGAACATTGGACAATAGTGAATCGAGTTTTCAGATATTTGCGTGGCACTAGTGATTATGGTTTGTGCTACCAGGGAAGACCAGGATTGGAGATATTTTTGTACATCCGTGGTTTTTTTTATGCAAACTGGGTTGGAGATTTGGATGAAAGAAGATCCAAAAGTGGGTATGTGTTTAGCCCATTTGGAGGTGCAATCAGTTGGATGATTAAAAGACAGTCTGTAGTGGATCTTTCAACTACAAAGGCAGAATACATGGCAGCCACTCATGCAAGCAAGGAAGCAGTTTGGTTGCAGAGATTGTGTTCAAGTATGGGGTTGGTGCAACGAGCTATAAGGATATACTGTGATAGCCAAAGTGAAATTTTTTTGGCTAAGAACCATGCTTATCATTCAAAGACAAATCACATTGATGTTCAATATCACTTTCTAAGAGATATGGTTGAGGATAAAAGGGTGTTTCTAATAAAGGTGGACACTTTGAAGAATGTTGCAGATGCATTGAAGAAGCCTGTGAGCACTCATAATTTCTCTTGGTGTAGAGAAACAATGGGTGTTGTAGAGCTGGACTAATGACTAATCTCTCTTGTGGCCCCCTGTAGAAAGAAAACAACAAGTGGGAGAATGTTGCTTATGTGTTATATTCTTTCCACGATTAGTGGCATGATTGGTGTTATGTGTTGTATTTTTGGACCCTATTTTTCGGTGGATGGATTCACCCATGGTTTTGTGCATGGGTTTGCAAATGGTTTTGGGGCATGATGGTTTTTGGCCCTTGGTATTTTGTAGATCCATTCAAGGGAACTGCAGTTATTTTCTAATCCAGGGTTAATGGATTAGGGTTTATGAATGCTTCAGCATGTATATATGTGTTGTAACACTAAAAGGAATATAATGAAAAATCAAGCTGGTAGTCCCGATTTGGGATCTAGGGAAAAATATATGTGTATAGTTGTTTTATGTTTTATTCTCTCGCTATTGTTTATTTTCATGTTTTTAACATTAATTTGTAGATAATTTATGTACAGGGTTAAAACCTACATTTGGTATCAGAGTCGTTTCACCTTCAAGGGGACGCCTTTGCTGCTGAGTGGTTTTTTTCTCGAGCCTGTGGTAGACCCTATTCAATGGGAGATCTATGGGATTGATTCTTGCGGTGAAAGAATATGGCAAGCAATGGAAAGACAGAGATCGAGAAATTTAATGGTCATAGTTTTGAGTTTTGGAAGCTCAAGATGGAGGATCTGCTGGTGGATAAATATTAGTGGATCGCGGTAGATCCTGGTACTAAACCAACAACAATGCGAGATGAAGACCGGAAGAAGTTGGATCAGAAGGCAAAGAGCACAATACGGTTTTGTGTCTCAGATTCAATATTTTTGAATGTATATGGGGAAGCTAAGGTGAAGAATTTGTGGGACAAGCTAGGGACTTTGTACCAATCTAAGTCTCTGGTTAATAAATTGTTCCAGCGGAAAAAGTTGTATAACCTGAGGATGAAGGATGGAGAATCAGTGACAGAGCATCTGAACACATTCAATACTGTGGTAATTCAGTTGTTTTCTATTGATATTAAAATATTGGATGACGATAAGTGCATTAGTTTGTTGTGTTCTCTACCAGATTCGTGGGACAGTCTCGTTATTGGAATAGGTAGCAATACAACTACCTTGAATTTTAATGACATTATCTTAGCCTTGATTTCGAAGGAAATGAGATGGGGAAATATGGAGGGCATGAATGGAGATGCCTTATTTATACAAGGAAGGTCCCAGAACATAAACAAGAATAAGATTTCGAGTGGGAGATCTAAATCTCCAGGGAAGTTTGTAAAGGTGTGCTGGAAATGCAGAAAGGAAGGGCACTACAAAAAGGACTGCAGATCTAAAGCTCATGAGAAAGGAAAGGGATCTGATGATACTCCTTCTGCAGAGGAAAAAACCACCTCGAATGAAGGTGGGGATGTGTATTTGGCTTCTTCTTCAAATACACATGTAGATCATGATGCATGGTTGATTGAATCAGGTGCATCCTTTCACTTCACTCCCCCTAGGGAGTGGTTCTGTGAGTATGAGAAGTATGATGGTGGTATCTTAGGGGATGATAGGAAGGCCAAAATTGTTGGACGTGGAAAATTCAAGCTGAAGCTGCAAGGTGGAAGGATTATAACACTTCCTAGTGTTCTGCATATTCCTACATTGGCAAGAAATAAGATTTCTGTAAGCACGATGGGTGATGCAGGTGTAGAAACAATGTTCGAGAAAGATACCTGCAAGATGGTTCGGGGAGCACTGGTATTAATGCGGGGAGTTCATATTGGAACTATGTACAAGCTTCAGGGTAGCACTGTTATTGATGGGTGCAACAATTATGTGGTTCCTAAAAGTGGAGCAGAAAGGCGAGCGGTCTCTGGAGAAAATACCATGCTATGGAATCACAGGATTGGACATATTGGAGAGAAGGGCCTTTGGATAGTACATGGAAATGGTATGGTAGAAGGTATGTCTAATTGTTCTCTGGATTTCAATTTCTGTGAAGATTGTGTATATGGGAAGCATAATTCGGGTGAGTTTTCCTTCTGGTGCTAAGAGGGAAAACAAGATATTAGAGCTTGTGCACAGTGATGTGTTTGGATCTATGTCGGTTCCATCACTTGGAAAATCTGTGTACTATGTCTCATTCATAGATGAATTCTCAAGGAATACATGAACATATTTCCTAAGGAATAAATTTGAATTCCGTGAGAGATTTAAAAAATTTAAGGCTCTGGTGGAAAACCATACAAAGAAGAAGATAAAGGTGCCGAGGACAGATAATTGTGGAGAGTTTTGCAAGAAGGAATTTGAAAGATTCTGTAAGAAGTGTGATATATCAAGGAAGAAGACTAATCCATACACACCTTAGCAAAATTAATTTGCAGAGAGAATGAATAGAATACCGATGGAAAAGGCAAGAAGCATGCTCAATGGTACTGGGTTAGGATGACAATTCTGGGCAGAAGCAGTGGAGACTGCATGTTACCCGGTCAATAGATCACCTTCATTAGTGCTGGAGGATAAGGCTCCACATGAGGTATGGGCTGGTAAGAAACCCTCTCTTTCAAATATGAGGGTTTTTGGATGTGATGCATATGTACATGTTCTAGAGGAGAAAAGGACCAAGTTGGATAATAAATCTGAAAGTTGCATCTTTATTGGGTATAAGGATGGCTTAAAAGGTTTCAAGCTTTGAAACCTAGAAACAAGGAAGGTTGTGTACAACTGAGATGTGGTGTTTAGAGAGGTGAAAGATGTTGTTAAACATGAATTCCTACCAAAGGAACCTGAGAAGATAAAGTTTGAGCTAAAGGAGGATGAATCAGAATCTACAATAGAAGAAGATTCAGAAGAGGAAGAGCCACAAACACCAGCTATGAGAAGATCATTTCGGGAAAGAAGGAAACCAGAAAGGTATAGTCCATTTGATTTTTGTTCAAAATTTTCTTTAACTATAACTGATGATGATCCCAAAACTATCAGGGAGGTAGTAGATTCAGAGGATTGAAAACTCTGGAAGGAGGCCATGGTTGATGAAATGGCATCCTTACACAAAAATGAGGCATAGGATCTAGTGGAGTTGCCGACTAGAAGGAAGCCCATCAAGAGAAAATGGGTGTTTAAGAAGAAGATGAATGTAGAAGGCAAGGTGGATAAATACAAAGCTCGATTGGTAGCAAAAGGTTTTCCCAGGTGCCGGGAATAGATTTTGGTGATATTTTTTCTCTTGTTGCCAAGGTTACTTCTATTAGATTACTTTTATCTGTTGTTGTTGCCTTTGATTTTGAGGTAGAACAGATGGATGTGAAGACAACATTTCTTCACGAGGATCTGGAAGAGGAGATCTACATGAAGCAACATTAAGGATTTATGGTGAAGGGTAAGAAAGAACTAGTATGTAGGTTTAAAAAGTCTATGTGTGGGTTAAAACACTCACCAAGAATGTGGTATCAGAAATTTGATACCTATATACGGGGATTTGGCTTCACCAGAAGAAAAGAGGATCAATGTGTATATTTTAAATCAATTGGTGACCGTGTTATTTATTTTGTCGTGTATGTGGATGATATGTTGTTGATTGGAAATGACAAAGAAATTATCTAGGATTTGAAGACCCAATTGTTCTCTATATTCGACATGAATGATCTTGGTGCTGCAAACTATATTTTGGGCATGGAAATTAATAGAGATCAGGAAAAGAGGAAACTCTGGTTAAACCAAAGGAAGTATGTCGAGACAATATTGCAGAGGTTCAATATGCAGGGTAGTAAACCGATGAAGGTTCCTATTCCTGTAGGTGTAAAGTTATATATTGAATAATGTCCCAAGACACAAGAAGAAGAGGAGTATATGTCCCGTGTTCCATATGAAAGTGCAGTGGGTATCTTGATGTATGCAATGGTCTATACTAGACCAAACATTGCACATGCAGTGGGAGTATTGAGTAGGTTTATGTAAAAACCAGGGAAGGATCATGGACAATAGTGAAGCGGGTTTTTAGATATTTGTGTGGCACTAGTGATTATGGTTTGTGCTACCAGGGAAGACCAGGATTGGAAAGAGTTTTGTACATCCATGGTTTTGTTGATGCATATTGGGCTGGAGATTTGGACCAAAGAATATCCACAAGTGGGTATGTGTTTAGCCTATTTGGAGGTGCAATTAGTTGGATGCATAAAAGATAGTCTGTAGTGGCTCTTTCAACAACAAAGGCGGAATACATGGCAGCCACTCATGCAAGCAAGGAAGCAGTTTGGTTGCAGAGATTGTGTTCAAGTATGGGGTTGGTGCAGCAAGCTATAACGATAGAATGTGATAGCCAAAGTGCAATTTTCTTGGCTAAGAACCCTGCTTATCATTCAAAGACAAAGCACATTGATTTTCAATATCACTTTGTGAGAGATATGGTTGAGGATAAAAGGGTGTTGCTGGTAAAGGTGGACACTTTGAAGAATGTTGCAGATGCATTTGCAAAGTGTGTGAGCACTCAGAAGTTCTCTTAGTGTAGAGAAACAATGGGTTTTGCAGAGCTGGACTAATGACTAAGCTTCGTTGTGGCCCTGTGTAGAAAGAAAACAACACATGGGAGAATGTTGGGTATGTGTTATATTCTTTCCATGATTAGTGTTATGTGTTATATTTTTGGACCGTATTTTTCGGTGGGTGGACCCGCCCATGGTTTTGTGCATGTGTTTACACATGGTTTTGGGGCATGATGGTTTTCGAGCCTTGGTATTTTGTAGATCTGGTCAAGGGAACTACGGTTATGTTATAATCCAAGGTTAATGGATTGGGTTTTATGAATGCTTTGGCATGTATATATGTGTTGTAACACTAAAAGGCATATAATGAAAATCAAGCTGGTAGTCTCGATTTGGGATCCAGGGGAAAATATCTGTGTATATCTATTTTATATTTTATTCTCTCGGTATTTTTTATTTTCTATTTTTAAGATTCGTTTGCAGATCATTTCTATACAGGGTTAAAACCTACATTTGGTATCAAAGTTGTTTCGGCTTCAAGGGGATGTCTTTGCTGCTGAGGGGATTTTTTCTCGAGCCTATGGTAGACCCTGTTCTATGGGATATCTGCAGGATCGATTCTTGCGGTGAAAGAAGATGGCGAGTAGTGGAAAGATACATATTGTTTAGTCAATTTAGTGTCCTAAATTGATAGCATAAATTATCGACTAGGTCTAGTAAACTGATGAAGTGTACTTGCACTATATGTGCCTAAGTATCCCTTTTCTTATTTAATTGTTTTCAGTGTTTTATTGATGTTTTGGGTTTTGTTATGTTTGAGTTTTAATATGCTACTCTATGCTCAGAAGATGAAGTTAAATCTATGTCAAAAAGGAAGAGAAAGGAAATCTTAGAGTTAAAATAGAGTTTAGTTACAAGTTCTGTCCCTAATTAGAAAATGATGAAAACAGAGAGTCTTAATCCATGGATATTATAACTTTCAAATGAACATTCATGAAAATGAAAGGTAACTCAAAACACTACAACTCAATCTGATTCATTTAGTTAGAGATTTGTTGGAATAGCTTGTGAAAGAGATTAAATTCTAATGCAATGAGGATCTTCCTAAAACATAAAATAAATATTGAAACAAACAGTAACTTAGAACATTACAGTGAAATCTCATTCATATGATAGAGGTGTATTGGAATAGCTTGAGAAAAAAATTACTATAATGTAATAAGGATCTCCTATGAAATGTTGAAACAACTTATGACATTACAACTAGATCTCATTCATGAGTTAGAGGTTTGTTGGAAGAGTTTGTTGAAAGAGATTAGGTCATAATGTGATAAGGATCTTCTATAAAACAAACAATCAGTAACCCAAAATATTACAACTAATTCTTATTCGTGATTTAGAGGTTTACTGGAATAGCTTGAGAAGAAGACTGTTTGTAATAAGATGAGGATCCTCGATCTAATTGCAGAACAAAAAAATGCTAATAACTCAAAATAGTACAACCAAATCTCATTCTTATAGTAGTGATATATTGGAAGAGCTTGAGAAAGAGAATAGCTGTAAGATAATGAGGATCTTCTTAATCTAAATGGCAGAAACTGAAGTGCTAGTAACTCAGAATATTACAATTAAATCTCATTCATTTAATATAGATATATTGGAAAATCTTGAGAACAAGACTAACTGTAATATCATGAGGATATTTTATCTAAGAAAATGACATGAAACATAATGATAAGAGATGTAATTCCAGAAAGCAGTCTAAGTAAGGAAATATGACAAAACAGAATTGAAAACTACTTATCTAGAAAACATGTAAAGCTTCCTCGAATAGCAGGGACCCTCTGCTATCAATTCAACATTAATCCTTTAACTCCTCAAGGTTGTATTCAGAACAACATCAAATTTTTACTCCTTCTATTATCAAAATGCTCGAAAACAGAGTATCACAGTAATGATAAAATATGTATACCACCTGTTCCTCACGGAATTACCGAGCTGAATTTATATGCAATTACATAACTAACATTGAATAAAATTAGGTACAGGTGTATTTTTAAAGTTAAAATCAAAATAGAACTCTTTTAGGATTCCTGATTTGATGTAAAGCAAATCAGGAGTCCTGATTCCTGTAGAAGACAGATTGCTTGAATTTTGCTTTGACCACATACATAGGCACCTCCAACTATTGATACAGTCCTCGTGGAAGGGAACGAATTATGTAGGAAAGATTTGGAATCCATCTATGTGTGCCTTTTCTCCATATGACACCTGTAACATATGTAAACACCAAAACAACTACGGAACGCTTGACTAGCTACAGAATGACTGCATTCTGTAGCTAAAACTGTTCAAAAATCATTAAGACAGCAAAATCACAAAAGTACAATAAGTTAATCATTGTATGAAACCTTTAAGTAATGTTAGTCATTCTCATTGAGTTTTAGGTTTATGAAATGACAAAGGAATGATGAAATGAAGTGAAGTTTGGAAAAAGAGAAGACAATTTCAGGGCTCAACACAGATCGAGAAATTTAATGGTCGGAGTTTTGAGTTGTGGATGCTCAAGATGGAGGATCTGCTGGTTGATTAAGATCAGTGTATCACAGTAGACTCTGGGTACTAAACCAACAACAATGTCAGATGAAGACTGGAAGAAGTTAGAACGGAAGGCAAAGAGCACAATAGAGTTGTGTGTCTCATATTTAGTATTGTTGAATGTATCTGGGGAAGCTACATCAAAGACTTTTTGGGACAAGCTAGGGATTTTGTACCAATCTAAGTATCTGTTAAATAAATTGTTCCTATGGAAAACGTTGTATAACCTGAGGATGAAGGATGGAGACTCGGTGATAGAGCATCTCAACGCCTTCAATACTATGGTAAGTCAGTTGTTATCTGTTGATATTAAAATCTCAGATGAAGATAAGTTCATCAGTTTGTTGTGTTCTCTACCATATTCATGGGACAGTCTCGTTATTGCAATAGGTAGCAATACAACTACCTTGAATTTTGATGACATTGTCTCAACCTTGCTTTTGGAGGAAATGAGATGGAGAAATATGGAGGGTCAGGATGGAGATGCCTTATTTTTACGAGGAAGGTCCCAGAACAGAAACAAGAATAAGGTTTCGAGTGGGAGATCTAAATCTAGAGGGAGATCTAAATCTCCAGGAAAGTTTGTAAATATGTGATGGAAATGCATAAAGGAAGGGCACTACAAAAAGGACTGCAGATCTAAAGCTCCTAAGAAAGGAAAGGGATCTGATGATGCTCCTTTTGCAGAGGCAAAAACCACCTCGAATGAAGGCGGGGATGTGTATTTGGCCTTTTCTTCAAATACGCATGTAGATCATGAGGCATGGTTGATTGAATCAGGTGCATCCTTTCACTTCACTCCCCATAGGGAGTGGTTCTGCGAGTATCAGAAGTATGATGGTGTTGATGTATTCTTAGAGGATGATAGGAAGGCCAAAATTGCTGGACGTGGAAAATTCAAGTTGAAGCTACAAGGTGGAAGGATTAGAACACTTCCTGGTGTTTTGCATATTCCTGCATTGGCCAAAAATCTTATTTTTGTAAGCAAGATGGATCATGCAGGTGTAAAAACAGTGTTCGAGAAATATACCTACAATATGGTTTGGGGAGCACTGGTATTAATTTGGGGAGTTTGGATTGGAACTCTGTACAAGTATCAGGGTAACACTGTTATTGATGGGTGCAACAGTTTTGTGGTTCTTGAAATTGGAGCGGAAAGCCTAGCGGTCTCTGGAGAAAAGACCATGCTATGGCATCAAAGGCTTGGAAATATTGGATAGAAGGGCCTTCAGATACTGCATGTAAATGGTATGGTAGAAGGTATGTCTAATTGCTCTCTAGATTTAGATTTCTATGAAAATTGTGTATATGGGAAGCAGAATCGGGTGAGTTATCCTTCTGGTGCTAAGAGGGCGAACAAGATATTAGAGCTTGTGCATAGTGATGTGTTTGGACCTGTGTCGGTTCCATCGTTGGGAAAAACTTTGTACTATGTCTCATTCATAGATGACTTATCAAGGAATACATGGATATATTTCTTGAGGAATAAATCTGATGTCTTTGAGAGATTTAAATAATTTAAGGCTCTGGTGGAAAACCAGATAGAGAAGAAGATAAGGTGCTAAGGACATATAATGGTGGAGAGTTTTGTAAGAAGGAATTTAAAGAATTTTATAAGAAGTGTGGTATAGCACGACAGAAGAATAATACATACACACCTCAGCAAAACAGAGTTGTAGAAAGAATGAACAGAACACTAATGGAAAATGAAAGAAGCATGCTCAGTGGTACCAGGTTAGGACAATAATTCTGGGCAGAAGAAGTGGAGACTACATGTTACCTCGTTAACAGATCACCTTCATTAGCATTGGAGGATAAGACTCCACATGAGGTATGGACTGGTAAGAAACCCTCTCTTTCACATCTGAGGGTATTTGGATGTGATGCATATGTACATGTTCCAAAGAAAACAAGGACCAAGTTGGATAATAAATCTAAAAGGTGCATCTTTATTGGGTATAAGGATGGTTTAAAACATTACAAGCTTTGGAACCCAGAAACAAGGAAGGTTGTGTATAGTAGAGATGTGGTGTTTAGAGAGGTAAAAGATGTTGTTAATCATGAAGTCCTACCAAAGTAACCTAAGAAGATAGAGTTTGAGCTAAAGGAGGATGAACCAAAATCTACAATAGAAGAAGATTCAGAAGAGGAAGAGCCACAAACTCTAGCTATGAGAAGATCTATTCGGGAAAGAAGGCAACCGGAAATTTATAGTACATCTGCTTTTTGCTCAAATTTTTCTTTAACTATAACTGATGATTATCCTAGAACTGTCAGGGAGGCAGTAGATTCAGTGGATTGAAAACTTTGGAAGGAGGCCATGGTTGATGAAATGACATCCTTGCACAAAAACGAGGCATGGGATCTGGTGGAGTTACCAGCTGGAAGGAAGCCCATCGGGAGAAAATGGGTGCTTAAGAAGAAGATGGATGTAGAAGGCAAGGTGGAGAAATACAAAGCTTGATTTGTAGCAAAACATTATTCCCAAGTGTCAGGAATTTATTTTGGTGATATTTTTTCTCCTGTTTCCAAATTTACTTCTATTAGATTACTTTTATCTATTTCTTCTACCTTTGATTTTGATTTAGAACAGATGGACATGAAGACAAAATTTCTTCACGGGGATCTGGAAGAGGAGATCTACATGAAGAAACCTGAAGGCTTTATACTGAAGGGTAAGAAAGAACTGGTATGCAGGTTAAAAAATTCTCTGTATGGGTTAAAACAATCACCAAGGATGTGGTATCAGAATTTTGATACCTATATACGAGGACTTGGCTTCACAAGAAGCAAAGAGGATCACTTTGTATATTTTAAATTAATTGGTGACCGTGTTATTTATTTGGTCTTATGTGGATGATATGTTTTTGATTGGAAATGACAAAGAAAGTATCTAGGATTTGAAGACCGAATTGTTCTATAATTCGAAATGAATGATCTGGGTGCTGCAAACTATATTTTGGGCATGGAAATTAAGAGAGATCGGGCAAAGAGGAAGCTCTGGTTAAACTAGAGGAAGTATGTCGAGACAATATTACAAAGGTTCAATATACAGGATAGTAAACCGGTGAAGGTTCATATTCCTGTAGGTGTAAAGCTATCTATTGAACAGTGTCCCAAGACACAAGAAGAAGAGGAGGATATGTCATGTGTTCCATATGCAAGTGTAGTGGGTAGCTTGATATATGAAATGGTATGTACTAGACTAGACATTGCACATGTAGTGGGAGTATTAAGTAGCTTTATGTCAAAACCAAGGAAGGAGAATTGGACAATAGTGAAGTGGGTTTTCATATATTTTCGTGGCACTAGTGATTATATTTTGTGCTACGAGGGAAGACCAGGATTGGTGAGAATTTTGAACATCTGTGGTTTTTTTGATGCAGACTAGGCTGGAGATATGGACCAAAGAAGATCTACAAATGGGTATGTGTTTAGCCTATTTGGAGGTGCAGTCAGTTGGATTATTAAAAGACAGTCTGTAGTGGCTCTTACAACTACAAAGGCGGAATACATGGAAGCCACTCATGCAAGCGAGGAAGCAGTTTGGTTGTAGAGATTGTGTTCAAGTACAGGGTTGGTGCAGTGAGCTATAAGGATAGACTGTGATAGTCAAAGTGAAATTTGTAAAATTTTTAATACAATTATGTATTTCCGAATTCTCTTGATCTAAAAATTATATGCCCCTGTTAAATACAGAATCTGTCTATTTAAACTCTTGCAAAAATTTAGTCGCCAATTGCAAACAGATGAAGAAAGATCAATCACACATAACACAAATGTTTTTATCGGGAAAGAATAAAGCTAAAAACCCCAATATAATATATTATGTATATATCATGGATCATGAAACAATCTCATACAAAACTCTACTCCAAGAGCTCTCAGTACAATATACAATTTCCTCACACTTTCATACAAAAATTGGCATAAACATGCACCAATTTACTGCCTCCTGACAGCCTGCCTCCACTACGCAATCCCTGCTGATGAAGATCACTGAATGAATTTCATCTTGCCTTGCCTTGACTGCAAAATCCTCATTGGTATCTCCAATGTGTGTTTGGTTGAACTTGTGCACCCACTATAGTCACAACTGATAGTCAAACAAACCCTTTTACCTATCTCTCAATTGGGTCTCCACTGAATTTGACGTGCATGTAGTTAACAGTAGTATTTCTTTAGTTGCATGTGAGACCACTGCTTGTGAATTAGTTAAATAATTAATTCACTGAGCTCTCACTAGTGTATCTTTAGTTACAACTAGTTACAACTAGCACAACTGAGTTTAACTCACTTAACTGAGTTAAACTAAATAACAACTCACATAACTACACATCCAACTCTGTTACAACTTTGTATCACTCAGTTACAACGAAGTCCACTCTTCATGTCCCACCAACCAACCTTAGAACTTGTAATTCCTTCAGTCAACTGGTTTGTCACATCAGTTAACTGAAATCAAGTGCTTCAAGAGAATATATTATTATTTATTGTCTAATTATTATTAAGGGCTAATAATAATTGACGTGTGATCTATTTTTAGACATGCGATATATAAATAGACTTCGCCCATGCATCTAAAAATAGAATCTCATCTATAAATAGACTCCCACTATAAATAGATATGCTCAACATTCTAAAAATAGATATACACCTAAAAATAGCCTGTAGGCCCCACCTAGTGTAGGTGCTTAATTTTCACTAAGATCATATATTGCTGAATATCAACACAATTTTCTTGGCTAAGAAGCCTTATTATCATTCAAATTCAAAGCACATTGATGTTCAATATCACTTTGTGAGAGATATGGTTGAGGATAAAAGGGTGTTGCTGGTAAAGGTGGACACTTTGAAGAATGTTGCAGATGCATTAACGGAGTTTATGAGCACTTAGAAGTTCTCTTGGTGTAGAGAAAAAATGATTGTTGCAGAGCTCGACTAATGACTAAGCTCTCTTGTGGCCCCCTGAAGAAAGAAAACAAAAAGTGGGATAATTTTGGCTATGTGTTATATTATTTCCATGATTAGCCACACGATTAGTGTTATGTGTTATATTTTTGGACCCTATTTTTTGGTGGGAGGACCCGCCCATGGTGTTGTGCATGGGTTTGCACATGGTTTTGGGGCATGATGGTTTTCAACCCCCGGTATTTTGTAGATCTGGTCAAGGGAACTACAATTATGTTCTAATCCAAGGTTAATGGATTGGGGTTTATGAATGCTTCAACATGTATATATGTGTTGTAGCACTAAAAGGAATATAATGAAAAATCAAGCTAGGGAAAATATCTGTGTATATCTGTTTTATGTTTTATTCTCTTGATATTTTTTATTTTCTGTTTTTAATATTTGTTTGCAGATAATTTATGTACAGGGTTAAAACCTACATTTGGTATCAGAGTTGTTTTGGCTTCAAGGGGATGCCTTTGCTGCTGAGGGGTTTTTTGCTCGAGCCTGTGGTAGACCCTTTTTAGTGGGAGATCTGCGGGATCAATTCTTGTGGTGAAAGAATATGGCGAGTAGTGGAAAGATAGATATCGAGAAATTTAATGGTCTGAGTTTTGAGTATTGGAAGCTCAAGATGGAGGATTTGTTGGTGGATAAAGATCAGTGGATCGTGGTAGTTCCAGGTACTAAACCAACAACAATGTCAGATGAAGACTGGAAGAAGTTGATCAGAAGGCAAAGAGCACAATACGATTGTGTGTCTCAGATTCAATATTTTTGAATGTATCTAAGGAAGCTATGACGAAGAATTTGTGGGACAAACTAGGGACTTTGTACCAATATAAGTCTCTGGTGAATAATTTTTTCATATGGAAAAAGCTGTATAACCTTAGGATGGAGGATGGAGACTCGGTGACAGAGCATCTGAACCCCTTTAATATTGTGGTAAGTCAGCTATTATTTGTTGATATTAAAATCTCAGATGAATATAAGTGCATCAGTTTGTTTTGTTCTCTACTAGATTCGTGGGACAGTCTAGTTATTGCAATAGGAATGAGTACAACTACCTTGAATTTTGATGACATTGTCTCAGCCTTGTTGTCGAAGGAAATGAGACAGAGAAATATGGAGGGCCAGAATGGAGATGCTTTATTTGTATGAGGAAGGTCCCAGAATAGAAACAAGAATAAGGTTTCAAGTGGGAGATCTAAATCTAGAGGGAGATCTAAATCTCCAGGAAAGTTTTTAAAGGTGTGCTGGAAATGCAGAAAGGAAGGGCACTACAAAAATTATTGCAAATCTAAAGCTCGTGATAAAGGAAAGGGATCTGATGATGCTCCTTCTGCAGAGGCAAAAACCACCTCAGATGAAGGTGGGGATGTGTATTTGGCTTCTTCTTCAAATGAACATGTAGATCATGATGCATGGTTGATTGACTTAGGTGCATCCTTTCACATCAATCCCCATAGGGAGTGGTTCTGCAAGTATGAGAAGTATGATGGTGGTGATGTCTTCTTAGGGGATGATAGGAAGGAAAAAATCAATAGACGTGGAAAAATCAAGCTAAAGCTGCAAGGTGGAAGGATTAGAACACTTCATGGTGTTCTGTATATTCCTGCATTGGTCAAAAATATGATTTATGTAAGCAACATAGATGATGCATGTGTAAAAACATTGTTCGAGAAAGATACCTGCAAGATGGTTCGGGGAGCACTCGTATTAATGTGGGGATTTTGGATTGGAAATTTGTACAAGATTTAGGGTAGCACTGTTATTGATGGGCGCAAAAGTTTTGTGGATCCTGAAAGTGGAGCGAAAAGCCTAGTGGTCTCTGGAGAAAAGACCACACTATGGCATCAAAGGCTTAGACATAGTGGAGAGAAGGGCCTTCAGATATTGCATGGAAATGGTATGGTAGAAGGTATGTCTAATTTATCTGTGGATTTTTATTTCTGTGAACATTTTGTATATGGGAAGCAGAATCTGGTGAGTTTTCCTTCTTGTGCTAAGAGTGCGAACAAGATATTAGAGCTTGTGCACAGCTATGTGTTTGGACTTGTGTCAGTTCCATCACTGGGAAAATCTGTGTACTATGTCTCATTCGTAGATGAATTCTCAAGGAATACGTGGATATATTTATTGAGGAAAAAAATCTAAATTATTTGAGAGATTTAAAGAATTTAAGGCTCTGGTGGAAAACCATACAAAGAAGAAGATAAAGGTGCCGAGGACAAATAATGGTGGATTTGCAGGAATGAATTTGAAGAATTATGTAAGTGTGGTATAGCAAGGCAGAAGACTAATCCATACACACCTCAGCAAAATGAAGTTGTAGAAAGAATGAACATAACATTGATGGAAAAGGTAAGAAGCATGCTCAGTGGTACTGGGTTAGGACAGGAATTATAGGTAGAAGCAGTGGAGACTGCATGTTACCTGGTTAATAGATCACCTTCATCAACGTTGGAGGATAAGACTCCATATGAGGTATGGGCTGGTAAGAAACCCTCTCTTTCACATATGAGGGTATTTGGATGTAATGCATATGTACATGTTCCAAAGGAGAAAAGGATCAAGTTGGATAATAAATCTGAAAGGTGCATCTTTATTGGGTATAAGCATGGTTTAAAAGGTTACAAGCTTTGCAACCCAAAAACAAGGAAGGATGTGTACAACTGAGATGTGGTGTTTAGAGAGGTGAAAGATTTTGTTAAACATGGAGTCCTACCAAAGGAACCTGAGAAGATAGAGTTTGAGCTAAAGGAGGATGAATCAGACTCGACAACAGAAGAAGATTCAGAAGAGGAAGAGCCACAAACTCCAGTTATGAGAAGATCAACTCAGGAAATAAGGAACCTAGAAAGGTATAGTGCATCTGCTTTCTGTTCAAATTTTTCTTTAACTATAACTCATGATGGTCCTAGAACTGTCAGAGAGGCAGTAGATTCAGAGGATGGAAAACTCTAGAAGGAGGCCATGGTTGATGAAATGGTATCCTTGCACAAAAATGAGGCATGGGATCTGGTGGAGTTGCCGGCTAGAAGGAAGCCCATCGGGAGAAAATGGTTGTTTAAGAAGAAGATGAATGTAGAAGGCAAGGTGGATAAATAAAAAGCTCGATTGGTAGCAAAAGGTTATTCCTAGGTGCTGGGAATCGATTTTGGTGATATTTTTTTTGTTGTTGCCAAGGTTACTTCTAGTAGATTAATTTTATCTGTTGTTGCTTCCTTTTATTTTGAGGTAGAACAGATGGATGTGAAGACAAAATTTCTTCATGGGGATCTGGAATACGAGATCTACATGAAGCAACCCGGAGGCTTTATGGTGAAGGGTGATAAAGAACTGGTATGCAGGTTAAAAAAGTCTCTGTATGGGTTAAAACAGTCACCAAGGATGAAGTATGAGAAATTTGATACCTATATATGGGGACTTGGCTTCACCAGAAGCAAAGAGGATCACTGTGTATATTTTAAATTAATCGGTGACTGTGTTATTTATCTGGTCTTGTATGTGGATGATATGTTGCTAATTGGAAATGAAAAAGAAATTATCTAGGATTTGAAGACCCAATTGATCTCTAAATTCGACTTGAAGGATCTTGGTGTTGCAAACTATATTTTTGGCATGGAAATTAAGAGAGATCGGACAAAGAGGAAGCTCTAGTTAAACCATAGGAAGTATGCCGAGACAATATTGCAGAGGTTCAATATGTAGGATAGTAAACCAGCGAAGGTTCTTATTCCTGTAGATGTAAAGATATTTGCTGAACAATGTCCTAAGACACAAGAAGAAGAGGAGGATATGTCCCATGTTCCATATGAAAGTGAAGTGGGTAGCCTGATGTATGCAATGGTATGTACTAGACTAGACATTGCACATGTAGTGGGAATATTAAGCAGGTTTATGTCAAAACTAGGGAAGGAGCATTGGACAACAGTGAAGCAGGTTTATATTTGCGTGGCACTAGTGATTATGGTTTGTGCTACCAAGGAAGACCAGGATTGGAGAGAGTTTTGGACATCCATGGTTTTGTTGATGCAGAGTGGGCTGGAGATCTGGACCAAAAAAGAACTACAAGTGGGTATGTGTTTAGCCTATTTGGAGGTTTAGTCAGTTAGATGAGTAAAATACAACTTGTAGTGGCTCTTTCAACTAGAGAGGCGGAATACATGGAAACCACTCATGCAAGCAAGGAAGCAGTTTGGTTGCAGAGATTGTGTTCAAGTATGGGGTTGGTGCAGTTAGCTATAAGGATAGATTGTGATAGCCAAAGTACAATTTTATTGGCTAAGAACCCTACTTATCATTCAAAGACAAAGCACATTGATTTTCAATATCATTTTGTGAGAGATAAGGTTGAGGATAAAAAGGTGTTATTGGTAAAAGTGGACACTTTGAATATTGCAGATGCATTGATGAAGTTTGTGAGCACTCAAAAGTTCTCTTTGTGTAGAGAAACAATGGGTGTTGCAGAGTTGGACTAATGACTAAGCTCTCTTGTGGCCCCCTGCGGAAAGAAAAAAACAAGTGGGAGAATGTTGGGTATGTGTTATATTCTTTCCACGATTAGTTGCAAGATTAGTTTTATGTGTTATATTTTTGGACCCTAGTTTTAGGTGGTCAGACCCGCCCATAATTTTGTGCATGGGTTTGCAAATGGTTTTGGGGCAAGATGGTTTTCGGCCCCTAGTATTTTGTTGATCCATTCAAGTGAACTATGATTATGTTCTAATACAAGGTAAATGGATTGGGTTTTATGAATGCTTCGATATGTGTGTGTGTGTGTGTGTTGTAACACTAAAAGGAATATAATGAAAAATCAAGCTGGTAGTCCCAATTTGGGGTCTAGGGGAAAATCTCTATGTATATTTGTTTTATGTTTTATTCTCTCGCTATTGTTTATTTTATGTTTTTAAGATTAATTTGCAAATAAGTTTTGTGCAAGGTTAAAACCTACACCAAAGAGGGTCATGATGAGAACCAATGTTGGAAGCTTCATCCAGAGATGAGGCCCAAGAAATTCAACAACAAAGGAAAAAAAAACAGCTAAAACCACTCAATAATATTTTGGATCTGTCTCGGGTGATGAAACTAAAAGTATAGCCATGGGTATGAAGGGAAAAGAATCCTTTGCTAGCATTAGTGCATCAAATTGTCACACTAGTACTCTAAATGAGGAAACAAGAATTGAATTATTTCATGTGAGGGTTATATAAAAACATACAAAAATTGACACACTATTTGATAGTGGGTCTCAAGAAAACTTGATATCTGAAGACTTAATAAAGAAACTTAATCTTGAAACCATTCCTCATCACAAACCATATCCATTGGGTTGGATATGAAAGCACACAAATGTTCAGGTTACAAGAAAGTGTATTCTTCAGTTTGCAATCATATCAAACTTCATTGACGAAGTTGAATTATGTTGTACCACTTGAAATTTCAGGGATTTTTTTGGGTAGTCCTTATCTATATGATAGAAAATTTATCTTCTATTGCCATGAAAATAAGTACCACTTGTTCAAAAATGGTGTGGAGTATATTGTGCGAGCTCATTGCAAGAAACTAAACCTTTCAATAGTTATTGTAGGGAAAATGAAAAGACTAGTGAATTCAAGCAAGAATTTGTGCTTCTTATGATTAAACCAAAGAATGATGTTGATTATGAAGCATTCCAAGGTTTTGATCCAAAGTTGAAATATTATTTGATTGAAGTGGTTAATCAAAATAATGGTATGTTTCAGGAGCCAAAGGGGTTACCTCCCAAGTGGGGAATCCAACTTCAGATACAGTTGCAGCAAAATTGTCCTCTTCCTAACATTGGCATTTATCAGATGTCGGTGATGGACAGTGATGAAATCAAAAATAAAATCCAACGGTTGTTGGACAAAGGTATCATTCGACCAAGCACTTCACCATGTGGGTCACCTATTGTGTTGGTGTCGAAGAAGGATGGAACATGGTGCATGTGCGTAGATTTTTGTGCATCGAACAAGATTACGGTAAACAACCGTTATCCACTTCCTAGAATAGATGATTTACTTGATCGGTTGAAATATGCAAAGTATTTTACTAAGTTTGACTTAAGGAATGGTTATCATCAAATTAGAATCTCTGAAGGAGACATTTGGAAGACAACATTCAAAATGAAGTAAGGTTTATTTGAATGGTTTGTTATGCCTTTTAGTTTATGTAATTCTCTTTCTACCTTCATGCGTGTGATGAATGATGTTTTGAGTCTATTTATTGATGAGTTTGCATCGTCTACTTAGATGATATCTTAATTTTCTGTAAATTATTTGATGAACATGTCATGCATGTAAGAAAAGTAATTGATGTCTTAAGGAAAGAACAATTGTTTTTGAAGATGTCAAAATGTGAGTTTCGAAAAACTTCTTTGGTGTACTTGGGGCACATTGTTGGAGGAGGTGAGTTGAGGATAGGCTCCTCTAAGGTTGAGGTCACTGTGAATTGGCCAGTGTCCAAGACAGTCACTGAGGTAAGAAGTTTTTGGGAGCAACATAATATTAGAGGAAGTTTATTGCTAACTTATATTTTATAATGGCTCCTTTGCATGCATTGACTAGTGTGAAAAAGGTATTTTAGTGGGGAGGAAAACAGAAAAAATAATTTGATGCTTTGAAAGAAAATATCAGTTCAGCCCCTGTACTTGCATTACCAGACTTGAGACAACCCTTTGAAATTCAAACTGATGCAAGTGACTATGCCATGAGTGCGGTCCTTATGCAACATGGTAAGCCCATTTCATTTCATTCATAAACTTTCAATGGTGCAATGCTTAACTATCCTACTTATGAAAAGGATCTTTATGTGTTGGTTCAAAGTGTGAAAAAGTGGAAACATTACTTGATGGGAAAGGAAACCATCATACACACCGACCACCAACCATTGTATGCAACTAGGGCTTCTTGTAGCAATACAGGGCTCCTGTAGTAGCTTCTTGTTGCATACTTGTAGGTCCTCATTCTTGGTCCAATTTTGATCCTTGTTACCATTTGAGCTTAGGTTAGTATTTTATTGACCCTTATTTGTGCTTTCATGACCATTAGAGACTCCTAGGACACTCCAAACCCTCCTTTCCCTTGTTGCACAAAAAACATGTATTTAGCATTTTATCACATAATTCATAGAGAAATGTTTATTCAAGTGTGAGTTATTTAATAAGTAGATAGAATATTGATTTATGGTTATGCAAGAGAAAGTATTTCCTTTACAGCAAGTAGGTTTGATAACTATATAGATGATTTCAATATAGTGTAATTTACTTTCTGCAAAGTAGGTCATGATTTTTTTTTATAGCATTTGGAAGTGAAATTGAAAGCATTCTTTTTTTTCCAGTTAGGAGTAGTTGTACATTGCATCTACATCTGATTTTCACTCTAATTCAGTAGAAGGAATGGCCTGGAAGCACTATTGATCAAAAGACCTAGTTGAGGTTGGCATGAGTAGAATCCATCTATTGTCCATATAGCATTGTCACCTCTAAGTTTTTAAGAAACTCGGGTTGATAAATAGAGTTGAGGAACCTTCGGTAGTTGCAAAACCCTTGGTACAATACCAAGGATCAATAGAAGAATGTTTGGTTTGCCAACAAAATAAAGTTGAGACAATTAAGACCCAAAGTTTGTTACAACCTTTAGCCATTCCAAGTCAAGGTTAGGAGGAGATCTCAATGGATTTTATCATATTTTTACCCAAGTCTGAAGGAAAGAGTGTCATCATGGTGGGAATTGATAGACTTACCAAGTATGCACACTTTTGTGCATTATCTTGTCATTTTAAAGTCAGTACTTTTGTTACTGCATTTATGGAAATAATTCAAAAGCTACATGGAAACCCAAAGATTATTATAAGTGACAGAGATATTTCAAATGGAAATTTTTGGGCAGCATCATTTTCTTGTATTGGTACCCCACAGATAATTATGACCCACATGTGGGATACGCTCTCATTGGAGTGAAGTTGGTGGGGGGGGAAGTCGAGCTGGGCCCACATGGGAATTTTTGAGACTCATTGACAAAAATATCAAGATGCACTCATTTGGAGCATTTATGATCATTTGATAAAATTTTCTTTGACATAGCACGCTTGAGCTGAAGCAAAGTCGGCAAGTTTGTTTTAGCACACAAGTGTTTTTGAGTAGAAATATCAACCCTTGCTTCGGTGGACTTCGAGTGCCAGCCCAATGAGGGAGTCCAACCTATACCAGTTCATACTAGCAGTAAGGAGGGTGAGTTTGTGGAGAGGTTCAATAGCAGTAGCATAGGGACTGCGCAATTCTTGGAGGAGGCATACTCGAAGGTTGAGGAGTGAAGGGATTTAGGAGTTGAAACTTGAGGTCGAGTCTAAGGAAGTTTTGTGGGGGACTTTATAGCATTTTGGTGGAGTAGAAAACACAACATTTTCTACAAGTTACATCTCCTACTTGTGGAGGAGGGCCAAGCATTTGAGTTTCAGTTTTGGAGCATCAAAACTAGGAAAAACCCTTTCTGGGTTTTTCTGGGTTTTTTAGGAGAGGCCAAGATTAATATGGAAAAAAAATTTAGGCATATTTGAGGGGTCAAATAGGGATCCCAACTCTACCAACAACTGGAGGAGCTAGGGGAAAATTGACCCAAAAATTCGAGGTCAACATTTGGCCAATTCCTTCGTGGGTTTTTGTGGCTTATTGGTGGAAAGCCTGACGATAATTCCCAGAATTTTCTGAGCACTGAAGGAGGCCCTAACAGTTATTATTTGCAGGCAACAGTGCATATTTCATCAAGAAAATGAAAATATTTTTGGGGAAAACCACATTACATGTTAGAGAAGTTGATGTCATCACTTGGATATTTTTAGCTTGCCTTGAGCAATCCAAGGTGCATGTTTTATGATTTTACTTTGTACCCAACAATTATATCAATAAAATGACTCAGATCAATGCAATTCATGGATAATTTTGGTTGTTAAATGCGTCGTAAATTTTTGTATGTGTTTTTTCTATGTTTTCTTTGTTTAGCATTGTATATTTCCGTTAGAAATATTACAGTGGTATCAGAGAATGATTTTGGCCAGTTGTTGGTCTAAATCACGCAAATTCCCAAGTGTTATTATGGACTAGAATTCTGGAGGGTAAAACAATAGTCCCACATTAGTCTCCATATTGTACTTGTGCCCAAAAATGTATCAGTAGGAGAAATTTGAAAATGTTACTAGGAGAGAGACTGGTGGGGCAGATCAACAAGGGCAGCAAGAATAAATAGTAGTTTTTGACATGTAGATGAAGAAAATAAGAGGAGCATGATTGTTGAACGAAACAATAGTATTAATACTGTATAGACGAATATGGGAGGCGAAGGTAGTGAAGAGGTGAGAGAGAGCATACCCATGGAGGAGGGAATTCATCTACATACATTATAGTTAGTTGAGAATGAGGCTAATACCACGTAGGAGGAGCACGAGGATACACCTAGTGTGACCCAGGAGTCACCCTTGTTATATTTTCCTTTGGTATCCCTAGTAGACAAACTAGAGGAGGCAGTTAAACACACATCCATAGATGAGGCATCCCGACCTATGACAGAGCTTCAAAATGACAACCACTTATAGTTGATTGATGAGCATGTCTTTCATGTTGGATTGTATATGAAGGAGGAGTTTGAGGCTCATGTCAAAATCATGATGGAGGAGGATGTGCAACCATTCTTTGGGCTAGCCATTGATGAGGGGCAGCATAGAGACCACACGTTGGGATTTCATCACAGTTCAATTCAGAGGCACATTGATAGGATCTACAACGTTATCATCCCACCCCTACACATTGGATTGAGAGATTTGGAGTTTAATAGACATATTAGAGGGGATGACCAAGTTAGCATCATTATTGGGTCACATTTTCCCATTGGAAAGAGGGAGACAGAGCTACCTAGTCAGATCTCATGTGTTGACCTGGATAGCAAGATGAGACGATGGAAGTTGGATAGGGTGCAACATTTTCATGTTGGGGTTTTCTATGTTCATGATTTCATGCATTCGATCCCTCTCTTAGGGTTGGATGGCGATAGATTGTGAGTTGGTACCCCATGGAAGGGCTATGGAGATGGTGATGGACCCGGCTGTAACTTGACAAGATATTCCAGGCATGGGGGATACCAGAAGCCCAAATTGGAATAGGGATCCGGGTGGGACTACCTCTCACTTCCAAGGTATGTCAGTTTACTATGACCTAGATGGTACAATTGACCTAGTATTTGAATGTGCACATTCCCTAGGGGAGTTTCGGTCAACACTAGTGGTCAACCAGTTTATGGAAATAATTTTTCGGTTGTCTTGGTATGACGTTTGTACACGGAATCACTAGGTGATAAGGATACTCTCGAAGGATTTTTTCAGAGGAGGTAGAATTGGTAGGCCACTAGACGGTGCCTTGTATGGAGTTGGGGATTCTTCACCTTTGTGTGGGGCACATAGGTCGCATAGGAGAAGGGAAGTGGTGGAAACACTATTGACACATAGAGAGATTCACTTTTCAGATCCCTCAGGGAGGATTTGGAGTAAATATCCAATCATCGATGGGTATAGTGATGCGACAGTGGAGCCAATGATACCAATCGGGGGTGGCTTGACATGTAGAGACACATCTTTAGGCCATAACATACAGGGA
Organism: Pinus albicaulis; assembly: GCA_034641835.2. NCBI lineage: Eukaryota > Viridiplantae > Streptophyta > Pinopsida > Pinales > Pinaceae > Pinus > Pinus albicaulis. Next base: position 270,583,031 of record CM076570.1, on the reverse strand, counting down.
TGTATGGGAGCATATAGCATTGAGAAGTGGAATATTGATGGACATGGAGATGCATGGTGGTATACCCTAGTGTGTTGGATTGCATTGTGGAGTAGGAGTTTCTTACATCACATGGAGTAGATGCAAGGAGTAATGGGTGCCATGACACAGATATGGCACAATATAGTACAGGGTGGTATAACAGTAGCCAGGAATATCATATGGTGTACAAAGATGGGTCTTCGACTGGTTTATCAAATATCTGAGATAGAGAGAAGGGTATTCATAGGGATATTCTTCAGTACCCCAACAAACTCTTGATCCAACACTTAGAGACGTACCCACCCATGAATCCCTAGTTCATACATTTGGTGGAGTCACAGGCTGAAGGATACTAGCTTAGGGACAGCTTGGTTTATTTTCGAGGTAGCATAGGTTCCACCCCTGGGCTCACACATGTGGAGTTGATTGCGAGGGAACTGCATGATGCACTTTTGAAGAGATAGCTTGAGGTGTCACAGGAGCCTACGGGACATTGGATGGTAGATTTCATCTATAGGAGGGAAGCCAGACTTCAAGAAGTGTCTAGGCATACCATTAGGAGTTGGGATAGCATATTTCACTGTGTGGTCTAGAAATATCAAGGTAAGTTGGCTTGCATGGGACATACTCCTGATACTTGGGGTCCACCCATGGGTTACATACAGGGGTCAGAGATGAGGTCCAGTTGAGTTCTAGTAGGTAGCAGTGCTACACAACAACATTCTGCGAGGAGTGGGAGTTATGAGCTCCTAGTATGGTTGGGTGGTATAACAATTTGTTTGGTGGGTGGATCACTCCACTGTGTGATCAACATGGTCATGGAAGAGGGTGATCCAGTTCACCTTGGGTTTGACCCATGGGGGATCACTAAGACCACCATTGCATGGCGAGGAAGAATTATCCTATTGTTGCTCAGGGTCGAGATTGGTAGGGGAGGAGTAGATATTGTCATCATGGAGATGCCTGGGTAGGATGAGCTTGGATCTCACATATGTTTGGCCACTAGGCCCTAAGAGAGGAGGATACAATTTGCACATGGTGGGGAGTATATCATAATCAGAGTACCACATCATCAACATGGTGGCACCACTTTGAGAATAATAGGAGACTTAATCACCGCCGCTCTTCACAACTCAATAACCCTTAGGGATGAGATGGCCACTATAGGGGGAGATCCTAGATATCTTCAATTAGGCTTTATAGAATCATCGACGGCATGGGGGACTTCATTAGCATGGAAGGTGGGCCAGCAAGATGATATCAGGAGAAGCTCACATGAGTGAGACTATATCTCTACAGGGATTGGGTGGTATCTTCGAGAGTATACTCCTGAAGTGCATGGGATGGACTACGTGGTAGGACAACTTCATGAGGATTTGGGCATACTACCACATTATCATGATACCCTACTCATTGATGGTATAAAGGGGACTTATGGTACCTATACAGGGTAGGATAGTGAGTGGAGAAAGGGGAGCTTCATGTGGTACACGATGGCTTGGGATCCTGGTATTTGGGATTCTTTCGTGTTAGGAAAGTGCAGAGGCCAGGGAGGATTTAGTGGCACATTTGGGACCTTGGCACATTTTTTCAGTGATAGCGGGGAGAAAAAACTAGAGAGAGTGCTTGTTCGGAAGTTTCTTGAGGACAAGCAACATTTTGGCGAGGAGGACTGTGATATTCCCAGTTGGAAATATTGCTAAGGTAGATATCAATCTTGCCCAATTTTTCTTATTTCATGTTTTCACTTAGGATATGTGGGTTTAGGGATCCCTCATGAATTTTGGGATTAAGTGGGGGCCCAAAAATTAGGAAGGCATTGAAATATTGCGGCTCTAGTGGAGCGTGGGGGCCACCCCATGTATAATTACGACCCATAGGTAGGATACACTCTCATTGGAGCATTGGAGCGAATTTCGTGGGTGGAAAGTATAGTTGGGCCCACATTGGTATTTTGGATACTCTTTGATAAAAATAGCAGGAGGCACTTATTTAGAGCATTCATGGTCATTTGATAAAATTGTCTTTGACAGAGCATGCTTGAGTTGAAGCCAAGTTTGCAAGTGTTGTTTAGCACAAGAGTTTTTTCGAGTGGAAATATCAACCCTTTCTTCGGTGGAATTTGAGTTCCATCCCAAGGAGGAATTCCTACCTATAACATTTCATACCAGTAATAGGAAGGCGAGTTTGTGGAGAGGTTCAACAGTAATAACATAGGGATTGTGCAATTCTTGGAGGAGGCATGCTTGGAGGTTGAGGAGTGAAGCGAGTTAGGGGATGAAACTTGAGGTGGAGTCTAGGGAAGTGTTGTGGGGGATTTTTCTAGCATTTTGGTGGAGCAACAAAAACAACATTTTCTAGAGGTTACATCTTCTACTTGTGGAGGAACGCCAAGCATTTGGGGGTCAATTTTGGAGCATCAAAACTAGGACAAACACTTACTGGGTTTTTCTGGGTTTATTGAGGAGAGGCCAAGATTAATTTGGAAGAATTTTTTGGGCATATTTGAGGGGTCAAATAGGGATCCCAACTCATCCAACAACTGAAGGAGCTAAGGGAAAATTGGGCCAAAATTCTAAGGTCAAAATTTTGCCAATTCCTTCATTGGTTTTTGTGGGTTATTCATGGAGAGCCTGTGGTTAATCTCCTGAAATTTTTTGAGCACTAGAGGAGGCACTAAGAGTTATTATTTTCATCGAGCAGTGCAATTTTCACCCGGACAACATAGCGATTGTTGGGGACAACCACATTGCATGTTAAAGCAGTTGATGTCATGTTGTAGCTGCTACAACACCCTCCAAAATTTTTCTTTCCTTAAATTTTTGAGCCTCCTAATACTTATGAAAAAGGGAAGTCAGGGATAAATTCACCTCTTCAAAACCTCAAGTCGCCATGTCACAAATATGGTTAACTTTTCTAAGTTGGGACCCTGTGACCTTGCGACCCTTTAGGTCGCAAAGTTGTTGGGTCGCACATCAGTCCAAAACCAAGCATTAGTGACCCTATGACCCAGCGAACCCTTAGGTCGCAAGGTCACAGAGTCGGAAGGTCGCACATCACATTAACTCATCCCTTTTGCGACCTTACGACCCTCATTTATTGTCCACACGTGCGACCCCTTTATATATAGAAGGGTCACATAGGTCGCATTCGACTTGCGTGACAAAGAAAGAAAATGCCTCTGACAAGCCAGCTGGAGCACGATTTTCCTAGGTAAGTTTCCTAATCCTCCTGTTGTTTCTTTTCTGAGATAAGTGTTACTATTTCTTACCCTTGCCCTAAACTATTTAACCCTGTTTTCCTTTGACCAAGCTAACTGGCAATCCATCTGGAAACTTGCCTTCCCCCCTTCAGGATTCTTACCTTTTACATCCTTGTAGGTCTTTCTGAGAAACTTATCTGCCCCCTCCCCTCTTTCAGGGACCCTGCCTCACTATCCAATGAAGATCTCTGTGACTTGGTCGATGATCTTCTGGGCGCCTTGTGTGTTTTCCAAAACTTTTTCCCGCCGCGCGTCCGCCCAGCCCTAACGCGACCCCACGACCCCGCAACCTGGCGACCTTGGTTGCTAAGTCGCAAGGTCTCCAGGTCGCATTTTTGAAAAATTTCAGAGTGGAGCGACCTCGCGACCTTGCAGCCCAGTCGCGAGTCACTAAGTCGCCAGGTCGCACTTCCAAGAATATCTTGACTGGTGTGACTCAGCGACTCAGTGACCTAGTTGCGAGTTATCAAGTCGCTAGGTCACCTTTGTATGAAAATTTAAACTCACGTTACCTAGCGACCCCGCGAACCAGTCACAAGGTCGTCGGGTCACAGGTTCACCCATTTCCTTGAAAATAATTAAGTAGGGATAAGAGAAGCCCACATATTTATAAATTATGAAATCTATCTTATCGTGGGATTATTTCATGAACATGCCAGGGGACATTGAAGCTGAATTGGAATGTGTATCCATCTCGTCAGCCTCGAGTGACATGGGGCCTCCAGCAATTCTCAAGAGGAACAAAATTCCTGAGATAGAGATCTTGGAGGAGGAAAGACCTATTCCGTTTCCCCCCATCTATTGAGACACAACCTGCATTTTTGGTAAATGGGACAGCATGATCTAGTACCGGATTTACAAAGAGTTTATGCAGACCGAATTTCCGGAGGACCTCCCAGAACGACAAGTATATATTCAGGTTAAATGATCGAAGTTGCACTACGCGGGAGCCCACCCGCCTATATTCCCATGCACAGAACTGATCGAATGGATCTTGCAAAGGGTTGACCCCAAGATCTGGGTTATTCAGGATCACAATGGAAATACATTTGCAAGTATAAAAGGACAAGATGCGGAAGTATATTATGCACTGCCTCCCCAAGAGAAAACCTTCAGTGAGGAGTGGGTCGTTACTCATGCAGTTCCCATACCTGAAACTTTGAGAGGGTGGTGGGAGGATCCAGAGAAGTTTCGGGTCAAGAAGGACTAGGAATATCAGACAGCAGGGCTCAAGAAGGTCTCCAAATTAGTAGCTGCAATGTTATGCAGGATTTACGGCCATCCAGATGCAACCTTTTTTAATGGTGCTTGGGTTTCTCTGATGTACATTATCACTGTGTATGGTACCCGCTTCAACTGGGCCAACATGATAGTGGCGGCCCTCAAGTCGAACATATCTGCGGCACTAGCATCGGATGAAGGGTATGCATCATAATTTTATATGGCATCCTATCTCCTGAATGTGGTGTGTGCAAGGTGGCATTTTGAGGGGTGGTCACACAACTGGGACCCAGAGCATGGAGGTCTGATTCACAAAGATATAATGGTGTTCTGGGATTCCAGGTACAAGCAAGGCATAGAGTCGATTGCACGTAGCTTCATCCCCACTCTCTACAGGAAACTATTTGGAAGAGATGCCCCATGTATGTCCTGGTGTGCCATTGGAGACGATAACCCAAGTAGCCCACTGGTTCCCTAAAGCGGAGGGTACTTTCATCTGAGTTTTCAGGTCGCTCAAGGCTCCTCATGCGCTACCCCAGTTCGTCACTGAAAAGATCCTCCTCCAAGAATTATGCTACCAAATGTCAAGGGGATTTTCAAAAGTTCTAACTAAGGGTAAGAAGAAGCCATGACCCACTCTACCTCTCACTATTGGTGCATACACGGTGAAGGATTTCAGGGAAGTAGAGGCAGAGGCTGAACAAATCAGAGGATTTTTTTTACCCCCTTTAGCACACCGGACATATGATCCTGAAAGAATCATCCCAGGCCACTGTAAGTGGGAAAAAATAAAATGGAGTTACCAGCATACTGAGTGCCCTGTTGAAGACAGAATCAGGAACTGGTATAACAAGGACAGAGAGGTCGCCCCAGTAGAATAAACTAGCTAGGATGATCAGACTCTAGAAGAAAGAATCCATACGCTGGGAGGAGCATCATCATCAAAGGCTAAGAAGCCTAGGACCAGTACAGGTGTTAACCCCTCCTCCCAGCAAAAGGGAAAAGAGGCTGAAGCTCAAAAAGAAGCCGAGGAAAATTCAAAGGAAGAAGAGGAAAATTGAAAGAAACAATTGAAATAAGAGCAGAGGAAGAAGTGGGCAGAAGAAAACTGCAAAAAAAAGGAAGAGGAACAGAAGAAGAAAGAGGAGGAAGAAAATATGGAAGCTGAGCGCTAGTTGAAGTTAAAGCAGGATAAGGTGGAGGTTGAACGCTGGCTAAAGGAAGAACAAGACAAGGAAGAAGTTGAGTGTCAGCTAAAGGAAGAACAGGACAAGGCAGAAGCAGAGTGCTGGCTGAAGGAAGAATAGGACAAAGCAAAAGCTGAAGGAAGTAGGACTCTGTTCTCAGAAACAAGGGAACAAACAGAGTTGCTGCCCATCGAGATACCTCCAATAACTCCTATCTGTTTTACCCTCTCACAATTGGGTACCTCTGAAGATCTAGATGAGGGAGTGCTTGATCTCACTAGACTCACCTACGATCAATTAACACACAAGATTAGGCAGGAAAAGAGGAGATGTTTGGCACGAGACCCTGCGGTGCCCCTCACATTCAATACAGGGAAGGATATATTCTTGGACACCAGGTCTAATCCGGTCATGATTGCCTCAGTCGGTATCGCTTTTGCGGCAACTACAGAGGAGAACGTGAGTAGGATGAGCAGAGAAATTATGTCCTTACAAAATAGACTGTAGACCTCCGAACTCAAGACGGCCAAAGCAGAGCAAGAAAAGAAGGCGCTACAAGAGGAGGTCAGACAATTTCAAACCAGGGATACCCCTGCCAATGAAATATCACTCACTATACAGGGAGAGCTAGTCACTTTGGAGGCCTCCATGAAATAGGTCTATGAAGAAATGTTTACCATAAAACAAATGGTAGTGCCTCTACTAAAGGCACAGGCCGAAACTAAAAGGAGAAACACATAGCTAAAGGAAGCCTCTACTACATTGCACAAGATATTGGAGTGGTCTAATAGGTATCCACAAGACCCGGCCATGTTGCCTAGAAAAGATTGGATTTGCCACCCAAAATGACAAAGTTCAAATCTGGATAAAGGTACTTTTGATCATAACCAGCTTCCTATAAGAATTTCACAGGAAAACTGGCTTATATACCTCAGATCCCCTTTTACAGCCTTGGAAAAATCATTTTTATGACTATCGTTGCCTTTTCGCCCCCAAATTACATTATAAAAAGCCACAGATCGTAAATCCGAAAATCTATCAGGCCTATCCCTTTCAGCCAAGCCTCTGCTCCTTTCCTCCACGGGACCAAAAGCCAGAACCGAGGGAAAAAGCACTAGGCGCTTATCAAAGTAAATCGGGCGCATTCTGAGCCGTCCGATCAAACCATAGATCAACGTGCCTCAGCCCTCCCGCCGTTGTGGTCCCCACGTCCAAAACACTGTTCAAATCCGTCGGTTTTCATCGCACCGCCTTGCGGAGGTGGGCGGTATTTCTCAAATCGGAGTGATTCCATACGTCGCTCGTCGCGTGTCCCCACGTACGGCCCGAATACCGCCCTCCATCGTGCGTTAATGTTCAACCAAGGTCACGCACCGATATTCATCACAACCATTCGATCTGGAGATCTGCATCCAACGACCATCGCGCTCCGAAGCTGCATGAGGTTAACCACAAGCAAATGCGCCCCTAGCCCCACTGTACATCGCCTCCGATGCTCTTTCAACCGTCGATCTCCCCCTGAGATCGGACAGTCCACATTTAGTCGAAAGCCCGCCATTGACCTCATACCGCCACGTCACCCGTTCCATATAATCTGCCGTACGTCCACCTGTCAATGTTCCACGTGTCTGTCATATTTTCCTCCGCCTTTTATACGTTTCGTCCATGGGTCAGATTCTAATGTTTACATGGAAAAATGATCACCAGTCTACCCATCATCGCTTCACTGTGTTTTTCACCGCCACCCTGCATCGTTTCACCATTTCTCCAGTTTGTACAACCATCTCCATTAACCCTGTCACTATCCCCACTGTGTTCACCTTCCCGTGCATGGTTTTCTTTGACGAATTTGCGGGTTTTGCAGGTTTACAACGACGGAGAACTATTATGATCCACAGTCTCAATTACTATGATAGAAGGCACGTCAAAGGACCAGTTTGCAGAACTGAATCATGAAGGAAGCCCCGGGAGGGAAAATCGATAAGACTTTCATTAAAGAAGCAGGGTTAGAGTCTATCAAACCCTACAGGGACATTCAAGGCGCTGATTTCACAGGTGGATACATTAATGGAGCAGATAGAGAATGTCAACGAAGGATTGGGAACTGAGGAAATATAATTGAAGATTTCAGGGCCTTGATCTAACCTTTCGAAGGCGCAGTACCAGATCGAAGATCTTGCAGATCACTCCAAATATTTGTGCACAATAAACAATACCCTCCAGGTTTTATTTCAGCAGGTGTTTTTCTTCCAGGAAAGGACGGAATGTCCATGTGATTTTAATTCTATACCGTGTTCCTGAAGACATTTTTACCCAGTGCATTTACTTCATAAAGCAGGCAGCAGAGTACAAACAACCCAACATAGTCATTCAGCAGTATGGGTGCGAATTTTTCCGCCATTTTGCCTTAATTATGCAAATTAATTGTTCATCACCTACCTCTTTTACTAGGTTTTGGTTCCTCCTATAAAAAACATGAAGAAACGCATTGTAAGGGTTCCAGATTTTATTAGAAAATTATGCAGTGAAAGGATTTTTGTAAACATTTTGTAAAACTTTGGTATGAATGCACAGAGCCCATAGGGTCTCAGTGAGGAGGAGTTCTATATGTCAAAGAGGATTCTAGTCTTTGGTATTTCACAGTCTGTAACTTTCTTTATTGTGTTATATTAATAGAACATTTCATTTCATCCATCTTTCTTGTATCATGTTTTGGAATGCGAGTGGCTCACTAATTTTTGGTATGGATTCATCCTAGTTGATGCCCATGCTCAGATCAGTCAAGCGCTTTAAATATGGCTCATGCATGATATTCTGTTCCATTATTCAGCTAACCATACTTCTGCTATATTAGTTACTTTGGGAGGGTGCTTTTAAAATGCTATTATCATGTATGGATTCTTAGATTGGTAAGCCCATGCATGGTGGTATTGTATATCTGGATATCAGCTCAATGTTAACTAATATCTTCTCAATATTTCTTTCACTACATACACCTTCTGATAATTTATGTCTGTGAAGTATTTCTGAATCGGCCCGCTTTGCAGTAAACTGTCTCTGAATTTTCTGTTGCTTTGGTATTAGAGTTCTGCATCTTGCCTCAGCAGTATCCCTTTTCCTGTGTCAGTTTCTGAGAGTTTGGTCCCATTCTATTTTATTTCCCTGTTTACAGGAGATAGCATGTGAGCTGAAGCTGACAACTTCATACATTATATTATACGCTCCTTGCTATGCTAAGATGTCCTAGGCACTGGTCTATCACAACTCTAGGTTGTCTCTAGGAGCGACAACAGGTACAATCCAAGGAAAAGCTCATCAAGGATCTGGAGAAAGTAATGCCCCCATATGAACATTTTATTAGCGGCATCGACTCAATGGCCGAGGTACACGACATCCCTTCTCTCGGTGCACTTGGAGAAGAGAAAACATGGGAAGAAGTCTCCAAAGATATCCAAACATTTTTACAGCCCATGAGGCAAGAAGCCGCCTCGCAAGACCTGCCGGCGTCGAGAGAAAACATGGTTCAATTCATTGTGACACTGGTCCTAATATACACTAAACTGGCCTCCTTGTCGAATCAGATTACAGTCAAGAGGGAAACTTTGATTCCAAACACTCTCGAATGTCTTCACAGGTTGAGAGAAGATACGCCTCAGGTCTCCCCAGTAGCTATAGATTATCAGGCTTGGTAGACCTAACTCAAAGAGCGGCAACAGATAGATGTCCTGAGCCTCAAAATCACCCAACTACTTCCATGATCAAGTTACATATAGCAGAAAGTAGAGAGGGTTGCAGGTCGCAGCAACTAAAGTGTCGCAGGTCACAACCACAGCCGAGGTCGCAATTCGCAATTTCCCTCAAGTCGCAAAGTAGGCCAACGGTCGGGAAGGCAAAAATTCAGGGATACCCAAGGGTCAATTTTGTTTATAAATACTCCCTTTCAGGAATTATAAAGGATATTTTTTTCGGGGACTCCAAAGGAGTAGAGAATTGTATAGCATTAAATGCACTCTTTATGAATGAATACAAGCACTTGTTTTGATTCCATTCTTGGATCTGATGGGAGTTAATGTGTTAACATTGTGAATATTTTGTCTTATGTATCTAATATCTTGCTGATTAAATCATCTGCTTTTTCCGCTTATATCATTTATACATTCAGCTCACTAAATGTTATTAATGATGTTAAGTTGTTTATATAGGAAATGTTAAGCAACTATGTTACTAACATTTATCTCATCTTTGGAAACCGCTTAAGGAAGTGAAGGGTGCTCTAACCATAAAGAACTGTTTCTTTTGTGGTTCGAATGGCTTTTTTTACAAGCATGACCCTGATGATGTTTTGCTAACAATACTTCCTTGGCTGCATGTTTTTCAACTCATCTTGCTATTCATAGTGTTTTATGTTTGTTGAGACTCATCAACCGTTTTCATTGTACCATCCGGATAGACGCGTGTTCATAGGTCTGCAGAGCTCATTCGTGTCCGATAAAAGGAGTATTCAGCGGTAGTCGAACCCACACCCCAAACGGGATCCCTATCACAAACAGTTTAGAGTCTAATTGGGACTTTACACTGGGGAGATCCCTTACTGTTGGCCGGACATATTCTCGCGTCAACATGTCATCACTTGGATATTATTAGCTTTCCTTGAGGAATCCAAGGTGCATGTTTTTCGATTTTACTTTGTACCCAACAATTATATGAATAAAATGGCTCAGATCAACAGAATTCATGGAGATTTCTCATTGTTAAATGCATTGTAAATTTTTGTATGTGTTTTTTCTAAGCTTTCTTTGTTTAGCATTGTATATTTCCATTGGGAATATTACATACACACAGTTTTCCATGTTTCATGCTTAAATAAGGTTATTGGTGACTAGATCCCAGTTCAAACAGTGTTGCCAGAACTTGACGAAGTACAAAAATTCATATTTGAGCCTGAAACAGCCATGGAGAAAAGAACCCTATAGCTACAAAAAAAAATTTTTTTAGAGTATCTCATTAAGTTGAAGAAATTACTCATTGAATACTCCACATGGGAGGATGATAATTTTATACAGAATCATCTAGAACGACTCAAGTGTTAAGGACAACAATTTTTCGAAGGAGAGGGCACAATAGGTGCCTATAATACTAGTGTATTCCCCTTATTGTTATTGTTATTCTAGCCCCCTATTGTTATTTTTGTGCCCATGTATCCCCCATGTTGTTATTTTTGTTCCCCATAGAAGCCCATTATTGTTATTATTGTGTCTTTACATTATTTAACTTATGTAAGATATGATTATATTGTGAACCCTTAGACTCCTATATATACCAAGGAGGTCTTATCATTTGTATCATCCAAGAATTGTTCATTTATGTTAAAGAAGGTTTCCCCCTCAAAGAGGACAATTTTTAAGTCATTGATATACCTTTTCTTCTATTCGTTGAGATGGTTGCATAACAACATTCAAGTTCAGTTGAGTGTTTATTCCATTCAAATTTATTAAAAAAATTTTGTTAATCTTAGTCACTTTTCTTTTTCTCCATGTGGCTAGCTATACTAACCAAGTTTTGCTCTGTTTTTCCTTTCTAAGTTCACACTTTTTTTATTTTAGCATGGGAAATGTAATTTAAAGTAGATCCAGGATCTATTAATACCAAAACTTATGTTCTGAAATTGTAGCTTGGACTTCCACCATTGTTGTCTAGTGATTTTCTTGCCTTCCATATAATGTTGCACTGATCCTTGGAATGTTTTAGGAAATGTAATTAACAATTTAAGTTTCTTGAATATTATTCACTATCCCCCTTTTGCTTGCTATATGTTGTGGTCACTCTCTCCACAAGTGATTGTCACTACATCCCCAACATTTAATCAGTGGTATGTTGCTTCTGCAACATTTTATTCGCCATTCCAACTCCCTATCCCATTTTCCATCCAAAATTCTTTTGTTGATTTACACTCTTTCTATAGTTCCCTCCTTGATTACTCCTGGAATTATTCGAAATATTTGGTTTATTGAACCCTGTATCTTTAGTGTTGATTTTTTTCATGATTTTTAGTTATCCACCCTTTTAAATTGTCACCTTTCTTTTTTACTCTGAGAAAAACACGGTTTTGATTTTCTTGTGGTTTCTTCCATAGTTTTTGGGTTATTGAATTCAATTCTTTCTCTGTATGAGAAAGGTAAGTAGTTGATAAATATTTATATTTTAGTTTTCTCTTCCTTTAACTAGGGTATATACATCAGCAAACTCACAAACTTGTTAACAAACTCATCCATAGTAGACTTCCTCAATATTACTCATGAAACTCTCTGGATTTTTCATCAAAATACCATTCAATTAATCTTTCTTTTTTAATTCCTTCCTAAATAGTTTCCAAGTCATATTTTTACTTGTGATTCTTTTAACAAATTTATTCTCTTCCCACCATAAAATTTCCTTACCAGTTAAATTGTAAGTTTCGAATCTTGCTTTCAAATTACTCGGATAGTTGTAAACTTCAAATTATTTAGACATGCTGAGGAACCATGTCTTCGCTCCTTTAAATTCACCACCAAAATTAGGAGGTCTAATTTTCTTAAACTCTCCTTGTAGATGAGATGTGGTCCTCTTCTTTTTAGATGTGGAAGTATTGCTCTCAGTTTTTTGTTCCTCTTCCTTATCGAAATCATGAGACTCACTTTCACTAGAAGCTATTGAATTTGTTGTGTCTTTAGTCTCACTCCTAACTCTCTTTTTATGAGTTCCTGTTGTTTTCTTATTAACTTTGTCTTCTTCCATTTTACTCAATATATAACCATTAATTTCCTCCTATTATTCCTTATATTTAGATATTCTTTCCTGATTCATTTAATGGTATCAAAATCAACCTTCACACTCACACTAACTGCAATAGCTCAAATTCTTGATTTTCAGCATTATTGGTTCCTCCACCCATCATTCCTAGTTTAGTATTAGGTTCCTCACCAACTCTTAGCTATCTGATGGAAGTATGTCCATTAAATTCTTCAACCATACTTCAACCTCCCAATAGTATTTTGAACAATTTGATAATGATATAAATAATTGTTTAGTTCAAAACCCATGAAAGGCCTAATATTGTAACCCACAACTCTTATGCCACTCGTAATATACCTCTTTTACCACATAAAAAAACTTAATGTTTTTATAAACTTCATACAAAGGTCTGTAATTACTTCATCATCTCAATTTATATTATCAATATCATTTATATTCTATTAGAAACACTAGTAATCTTCATGATTTCACACTCTTTTCCTTGTCGTCTTATCCTTTGTTTATATGAGCAAGGATTTATTTCTATCATGTTTCTCATTTAATGTATAAGCTAATGAATGAATTAAATTTAAATATTCCTTGTTGGGAATTCCATTTCCTTTCTTTTTAACCTTTTTTTCCTGGTACGTAAGTTTATCCATTAATTGTTTCTCAAGAGTGTGTAGTCTTCCTCATTTCTATGACACACTTCTCTCAAGCATTCAAATTCTCTTCTGGTAATTTTTTCGTACTTAGTGATAAGTTATTCATGTTTGGCAGAATGTGTTTGTTTTATTCATAATTTTTTCATCGATTTATTTGTTTCCTATTTTCTTTTGAATCTATGAATAGGTTCATTCATAACATTCAGGTTTTAATTATACATGAAACCCTTTTATTAAACCCTCACGACCTTCCAGGAGTTTGCTTATTTTTATACCAATATTGTGGCTACTGGTCTCATGTGGGTTAAGGAAGAAAATGTTAAGGGTTTGAACCACATTGTGCAACTAAATTATAAACCCGTTAAATTATAAACCCGTTAGTTGCAGTTCTTTGTGAAAACATAAATTATAAACCCCTTAGTTTCAGTTCTTTGTGAAAACATTCTCTAGATGAGTTATAGGATTTGTCAACTATAACTACTTTTTTCCTTTTTTTTACAGAACTAAAAACCCTTATAAGTACTCAGGTATTCAAATTGTATCTAATATTTCTTTGATTTTTTTTACATTGTGACATTTTTCCAGTGTCTATTTTTCTTTTCTGTATAAGGATAGTCTAGGGTTATTCATTTAATAGTACCCATTTAAATGGTCATAAATTAGCTCTACAAGAATATAATTTATTTTAAGTTTTAAACTCACCGTGAAACTCTACCGAGCTTACTGACTAGTTATATATTTCATATATATACATATAGTTGAACTGCATCTTAATTTCTTTCTGATTTCAAAAAGTTGCGGGTATGCATCATTGTCTTTGTAATACAATTTGTTCAGGGCATGAAATTTTTGTTTAGTTTCTTATATATATTTCTTTTGTTTTTTAACAAGGATAACTATATAATATGCTATGCAACGTACTATTTTCTTATACTCGACAATGTTTTTGTCTGTGTGATATGTTAATACAAAAATTGGTTCTAACCTTAGAATTCTTACATAACAGAGAATAAATCTATATATATTTGGTTATTTGCATATTCATTTTTTTCCAGTATAGGTCTATACAATGTTGTTTTCTATGATTATACTCTACAGGTTTCATTTGCTCTCTCTTTCTCTATATATATATACTGGATTCTTCTTGAATATACTCTTACATATTATAATTTATTTTCATTGTCATTCACAAATGAACATATATATATATATATAAATTTCTTTCTTTTGTCCTCTTGAAACATATAAACAATGAAATTCTATGTTATAATAGAAACAATAAGTTACTCTTCTTTCATGGTCACTATAACAGTGATTTGTGCTTATTCTAAAATTTTCCAACACAGAAAATACCAGATTTACTAACACATTTTTCCTAATTTTGTCTTTTCCAATCCATTTTCAACTCTAAATTTTCCTAATAGTATTAAAATAAATAATTATTTTGATCAATTCCTTTCTACTTGTTACATTTTTTCTTCGATGGTACATAAAATACTTCAGGACTGTAAAATAAGCATAATATTGTCCATTTCAACAATTTCTTTAAACATATCATGATGTAAGAATATAGACTGGAAACATATATGTAGACAATTAATATTCAAGTACTTGGCTCCTCCCAACTTTGATACCACAAAATCTGACAGTTTCCCCCCAAGCATAATAGGTTTGCAAATTTTTCCTTTTGTCTTTGTTCTCTTGCTTATCTTCAGTCCCTATATTTCTCAGAATGAGACCAAAGAAAGTAGACAAAAGATTTGTATCCAAATCCTATATACCACTCTTTTGGTGGTTAATAATTGCCTCCACCTCACCAACAGGTGGAAAGTTGTTATCATTTCATTAATGAGCTTATGTTTCCCAATCCTAAAGACAACTCCTTGACTTTTAGGAAACAATTAATTGGACAATATCATAATTCCTCAAATAAATCTAGTTGTCTATATTAGATGCCTAAGACTTATTGATGGGTAATAAATATTCCACAATAATTTGCAGCCTCTTCTCTTTCAACCATATGTACTCAAAAACTGATTTCCCAAATTTATTTATTTACAAAAATAAAACATCATATCTAGAAATTTATAATCAATTATTATCAATATTAAATTACTTATAATTAAAAATTTCAATTTTTTTTCATAGTAACACATTTAGCAAGGTACACACCTATGCACATTTAATTACACAAATACATCAAGCCAGGGAATATCACAGTTTATTGTTGAATATTTTCTTGTATAATTACTTCATGATAAATTTGGTACAAGATGAATTGGTTTAAGAATCATTGGAAAGTAATCATCATTCTAGGAAATCCTAAAAAATATATTGCTGATTTTTCAAATGCAGTAAAGACTAGTACTTACTTCTGAAAGCTTATAATTACTTATGATGATTATACGTCTCATTTTAGCATTTACACTTCATCAAGCAATTATACTTCAGAAATTAAACCATACAAGAATAAGAAAATGTAGATATCACAATGCACATAACCAACACAATGCTTACCTGGGAAAACCCACTTGGGGTAAAAACCCAACAATTCTTTCCTTAGACAATTAAATTTGACAAGAGATATCGAAGTCAAATCTATGGACAAACTGACCAATAATAGCATCCACCAAGTGTCCAAGGCAACCTCCTAAATCTGATGGCAACCACAAGAGAACATAGAATTTTGGCTTCCTCTTCAACAAAGAAGTATCACAAGATATGTATCCCTTTTTACATAGAGATAAACCTTAGAATCTTGATACTTCTCCATGGAGTCTCAGCCTCCTAAAATAGAGATAGTTCACAAATTCTCGGCCTCTTATCACAAAAAATTTCAACCTCTTTGCACAATGGTGTTTTGACATCCTTGTACAAAGATATACTTCATACCTTCAACCCTCTTCCACATATATAAAACATAGAAATGTTGGCCTTCTTATCACAAATATAGACCACAGAGAAGCTCAAATATTTCAATATATATTCCATAGAGAAAATCAAACCATGACTTTTCTTCTATATCTTCTTTCCTCTTCTTGACTTGCTTCGTATGGCTAGAGATGATAAGCTTCATGATCAAATTGTATTTTCCTTGGAGAAGAAGATGAATGTCTTCAATATATAGTGAACCAAGGATCGAATGGGTGCTAATAATATTTGATCCAAATTGAAGAGTAGAGGGCCGACTTGAACACTTTTGGTGCCAAAAGAAATATTCATAATTTTAAATTTGTCATTTGATAAATATAAACAATAATTTAATTTTTCTTTTGAGTATGAATAACATGCTTTACATAAATATAAAAAGTATATTATAAATAATGATCATAGCTACAAACTTCAACATCAACATGGTATAAAGATTGGGTTATATAGTAGCAATTAAAGAGAAAGAAAAGGCACATGTTAAAGGAAAAGTTACCTAAGAATTTATATCCTATTCCTACTTGCATTAAAGTGTGGAACAAAGACCAAGTTTTGAAGGAACATTGAACCCCTAAATTTTTTTATAAAACCCTCACCCAAATTTTTATTTAAAGGGCTAAATAAATCTGTTGGAATTAGGCTAAAAAGCCTCAGTCTAGTTGCAGACGGTCAAAAGGCCTCGGGATTGAATTTTTTTGAGGTTCAAAAAGCCTCAATCTAGTTGTAGAGGGACAAAATGCCTCAGGGTTGACCTTAGGAAGGCCGAAAGGCCTCGGTATATCAATAGGAGAACTTGAAAACATCTCAGGTTTATGACCAAGACCTACGAGAGTTGTCTCAAGCCTATGTGAGGTCAACAAAGCAAGTAACTTGCCGTTTGAAAATTGGTCTCCATGCCATCTTCTTCCACATTGATAATATCCAATCCCTCAAATAATTTGGAACCTTATTTTGAGTCATTGAATGTAAAGAAGTTTGATTTTTTTTTAATGGTATACCCTTGGTGTTTTCAATGATTGTTCGGTAGTGTTTGATTCCTAGGTCATTTTAATGAGCCCAATATTGAAACAACAATGTTCCAACTCCCAAGGATATCAACTTAAATTATTAATCTGGGGTTTGTACAAACTTAAGAGGTGTTGGCACTACATGTTCAGCATGAAATGTGTCCTTCTTTCATTTATCTGATGCAATGAAGTGAATGCGATGAAATACAAGCCTAAATTAATTGCAGAAATGGAAATGTTAATCTATTTGTAGAAATGAAACCTAATTAATTTTGCAGAGAGGAAATCCTAGCTACTTTTTCAAAAAGGAAATTTTATTCTACATTCATGAATGTAAATTTTAATCCTATTTTTAGAAATGTAAACATTAACCTATTTGCAGAGTGTAAATGGTACATCAAAATGAAGCCTAGTCTATGCAATAGAAATAACAATGTTGGAAATGGAAAACATAGATTAAGATGTAGGAAACAAAATGAAATAATTCTTCAATCACTGAATTCAAGATATATTTTTTCAATAGATTTCGCAAGGTTCTTCATAAATTAATCTTGAAAATCATCATTATTCTCTTCAAGTCATGAATCTGTCCATTAATCCAAACTGCAGAGGACCTGAATTTCATTGGAGAAGAGGCAAGGCTTAAGAGGTATTTTGGTCTTACTCAATCACAGATCAGAGCCTAGGGGTCATGATTCAAGCCTAAGATAAAAAAACCAAGCTTTTGGAACAAATATTCTCAAGTTTACACGTGCTACATGAGTGCTACAAGAGCTGCTAAAGGAGGCCTTGTTTTGCTACAGGAGCGAGATAACTTGTAGAATGCCCAAGTAAATCAAATGAAAATGAGATCAGATTATTATTTTTTATTAATTAGGATGTCCTAGGACTCCATTACATGTTTTATTACTCCAAAATACCCTTGTTAACATGTGCTAAAAAATAGAAAAAAATTACTACTCTAAAAACTAGAAATTCAAGAACTATTGAGCTAGTTAACCTACCAAATTCCTAACCTAATAAATTGAAAATTATATGGGGTAAATTTTTTTATTAGCTTGATTTTTTTTATGACCCAATACAAGTGGAATCAACTCAAATTAATTTCATTAACATGTTCTAAAAAATAGCACAAAATTACTACTATTTTGCTACAAGGGACTTCTAGAAATTCTAGATTTGTGAACTAGCAAACCAATCCAAGTAGCTCAATGATGAATATCACTTTTAAAAGATGCTATAAGGATGCATCATGATTTTGAATCTATAAATAAACTTCAAAACAAATCACTTCAATCATTTAACCAATATGGCCTACAACAAAAGAAGCATGAATAGTAAATGCAAAAATAAGAGATTCAAGTGAACAAGACGTTCAAAGAAAACCAAGAGATTGTACAAGAGGGCTCTAAGGCTCCTAGAATGTTAAAGCCCAAGGAAACATAGATTCCTATGAAGCAAACCAAGTTTTAGAAGCTAAAAATGGCACCGAAATTCATTATTTGAATCAATCCAAGTACATCCCTGCTATAAATGAAAGTGGAGTTGCTAAATAACAAGTTTTATCCACAAGAAGACTAATAAATACATGCTCCTAGAGGAAAATTCGAATTGGTATTTATACAAAATTATGAGGAAGCATTCTCCTTAAAATGAGGCAGCTTTCCCCTCCAAAATCCCTCAAAATGTGGATCTAGTTCCCAACACTTAAGAATTTGCATTAAATGACAGGGAACACCTTCCTAGATTTTCTCAATCACTAGAGCTCTAGAATTTTGTGCAATAATTTCATAATATCCTTTTAATTTATTATCCCATCTTGGTCCTCTTGTAGAAGGGATAAAATCCCTAGATTATCTCATCCTATAAATCTTCTTAATTTGCCCAATATTCTCATAATATTCTACAAAAATAAATAATATTAGGCACATAATAAGCAAGTATAAACCAAATTCCTAAGGACCCATTAATACTACAAATTAACTCTCTTATTTGCAAGTAAGGGAGTAAAATACATGTTTTAAGTGCCTATAAATAATCAAATGGGCCTAATAAAATAGAAAATTATGGGGCCCATCACGTTCCAAGGAAAAGTATGAAAATTGGACTTACAAACAAAAAGGTAGACCTCGCTGACATTGAACGAAATTCTAAGATTGTTTGATGATTCTTATCGGAATTTAGTCAAGGACATTCTCACAATGCAAAATAAAGATGAGACACTTGATTCTTCTCTTGATAACCAAGAAATCCTTGATGAAGAAGTTGGAATGGATGAATCTTTTGATGATGAAAATTCCTTGGAAATTTGAATGCAATAACAATGGCGGAGTTTTGAAGGATGATGGTTTGAATACCCTAACCTTAATCTTGTAATATAAAATTGTATGGAGTTTTTCTAGGTTGTATTTTTATGGTATGGTCAATCATTTCTAATATGTTTATGGATAACATGCATAGTAATGATATTTTGTTTTGATGCAACAAGGGAATTCATAAACTTACAATGGAAAAGGGGCACAGATTAAGTATAAGGTTGAATAAATCTATAATAAGTAGTATAGCAGAGCCTAATTTAAGTTTAAAAAAGGGTTCTCATTTGGGTCTATTTGGGCAGCCTTAAAAATTCTTGAGGAAGATTATAGAATGTTACTTATGAAAGCAAGTTAATATTTTCTTAGGAGGATGTACTATGTGTAAATCCTTACACCAATACCAAGAACATTTAGGTGTGTTTCCTATGGAGATGTTGCACTGTATTACAAAGTGTGTTTAGAAGCAGAGTGTTGAAGCTGCAGAGATCTAAGATTCTAGATTATTTATGCCATATGTGTTGTTGCAGAAAATCTTGTATGAATGACTAAGGGCCCCTAGAAGATGCATTGCATATATTGTTATATTTTTTGTTGAGGTCATGATAGGAATGGCTAAGAGGTGTTTCTAGTGCTAAGAGATAGGGGGATTTGAGTAGAAAGGATCTCACACATAGAATAGGAGAATCCATAACACTTGTGCTATGATCCCTTCTTAGAAGAACGATTTTGCAAACCCTAGAAGACTGGAAGTCTTAGATGTGAAATCCCTAGGGCTTGTGGATAGAAACCTTAAATCTGGACCTAGATCAATGTTTTCGTTGAAAGAAGAAACCCTAGCTCATGCAAGGAAGGAAAGGAAAGCGACATGATGATAATGGGGAGAAGGATGACTAGTTTCTAAATGGATGCAGGAAGGAAAGGATCAAGAGGGAGATTCTCTACAATTATCAAAAGATAAGTACTTTATATCTCTCTTCCTTGATTATTATTATTATTACTACTTATCCTCTTATCTTTTTTTACTTTGTTGGATTATAATAAATCTTCCATGGGCCTCCTAGTGAGGATTTCAGGTGCATTGTGAAGGTTGACAAGGCTCTAGCATTAGTTGGAAGTATTGGAAGAACAAAGAAAAATTTATGGTAATAGGATTCTCCCAGGGTCAGTGGTTTGTGGAGGGAGAAATTCTACTAACATTTATAATCGTACTTGATGACCAGAAGAGATCCTTGTTTAGACAGAGAAGCATGGATTGTCTTAGAAAAAAAATTGTTTTTCAACGTTAGAAGGAGCACCCAATCAAGGTGACTAGAACATAGTTGTGGTGATGGATTCAAGCTTGTCAATTTATGGTTGAGCCAAGGAATATGGCAGAACATGTGTTGAGGTACCGAAATGGTATAGTTGTATATAAATTAAGATATTCTCATACAACTGCAATGATTCACAGACTCGGCTTGGGGTCTTCGATGATGACCAAGAAATTGTTAGCACTACTGAAGTAGAGTATATTACAGTTTTTTTGGCGAGTTATTGATCAGTATGGCTTTCGAAGCTTTTAGCAGGATATTCTGGAATACAACCATGATGATAGGTTAAATCATGTGGTACAAGAAAAGTGAGGATCCTATGTGTTTCTATAATAGAGCTAGTTTTTAACTTTCTCAAAGCCTTTGTCTTGTGATGAAGTTAGCATACTTCTAGGAAAATCTTTGAGTGATTGATAATGCTTCCCTTAGTTGAAGGGAGTGTTGATGCTGTAGCATAAAAGGGCATATAATCTCCCTTAGTTCATGGGTATTGATAAGGAATCCATGGTTTATGGTTGGGTAGATTGGCCTAGTTAGCATCAAGGCCTAGATTTCTCCCACAGTCAAGGTTTATTTGACCATATTACCATGGGGTTTATCTAGTAGGTTGACAGTGTACCTTATAGCATCGGGAAAGTATTTTTACCATTTAATAACATGTGATGACATGTGGGAATGGTAAATGGGCCCCTGGTGTCACCATGGGTTCGGTGGGTTCTTGACAAGACTTCAAGTGATGTCTTGGTATATTGGTGACTTCACCATGGGTGAGGTGGGTTCCTGACAAGACTCCAAGTGACAACTTGGTATATTGGTGAACCAAGGACTAGTGAGTAGCTATTTCCTTTATTTGATGTTGTTGTGGTGATGCAGGAGAATTCTTCAAAGTTTATAAGACTTAAGAATCTTATCACACATTTACTAAAGGGAGTGGGTTCCCTTAAATATTTTGTTTATTTTCCTAAGTTTTCTTTAAGTTCTAAAGAGATTTAAATGTAATTTTATTAATGAATAATATCTCGTGATTTGTAGAGATATTAGGGATGAGTGTGTAATCATAGGAAGAGTGAGGATTTTAGGGATCTAGAGGTATAATATAGGATTTTGGTTGAGTAAAGAATTAAATTGAGAGAAGCATTAGGAAATATTGAGAGATTGTTGGATTTGAACTAAAATTGGTTCATGATTCCTTTTTTGTATATATTGGTAAGAATTTTTAAACATAACGGGTTGGCCCAGAGTTAATAGTTTGGGCCTTATGAGGCAGGAGTTAATAATATTACGAAGTATAGCTTTTAGTTTTTGTAAACATATTCTGTTTTATTATTAATAATAAAAAACAAAGTGTGCAGCGAGAGTGATGAGATGGGGTTTTGATTTTTGTGTTGTGTGAAAAATTCTATTTTGGAAGGTTCGTCTCTATCATTTCAATGTTGAATTGAAATTCAATTCTGATTGATTCATCGATAGAATATAAAATACATTAAATTGTGAATCTACGTAGTTAGAATATTTTTCTCTGTTGAGTGATATTGATGAAATTTTAAATTTTTCCTTAGGGAACCAGTGTTCAAAAGTTTTCTTAGAAGTCCATGTGCAGGTGCATAAGAGTAAAGATTTCCTTATTGAAATGGCAGATGGATCCATTTGGTGGTAATTGCAGTGGCGTTACTGTGGACGAGAGGAAAAACAAATGTATTTTCTGAAGGTAGAACTGTATTTTTCCCCAAAGTTCAAGAGGTTTCAGAACAAAAGTGTGAAGGGTGAATGGATGGTTGAGATTATCTCGCAGATCTGAAGCAGAAAGCGATGGATGGTTAATATCCTATCGTAGAAATGAATAGAAGATGGACGTGTGAGATCATATCACAAGAGTGCAGTGAGAAATGAACGGTCGAGAAGCCATATCGCAATCGGTGATTCTTATCTTTATTGCTAAGTCATCACAAGTTATATCGTTTAAGTTGCGAGGTGAAGTGGCCACGTGTTGGGTTTCCGTGTATATCGCATATTGCATTAGTTAAGGGGTCATTGAAATTCTATATGTTATAATCGCTGAAGTGTAAAATTTATATTTGTCAAGATGCGAAATAGGCATACTTGCGATATTGCAATGTAGGTAAAACTGTGATGTCGCGATGCAGTTGAGTTGTGAAGTGCGATAGGGCAGAAATTCATGGTGATGAAATTTGTGAAAGAGTAGAGTCAATATGGGATAAAGCTGCTTCAGTTAACGTGAAGGGACGCTTGCAGAAGTGATTTGTAGGCGGAGAAAGGAAAGATGAAGTGCTAAGGTTAAAGCGCTTTTAATAAAGGTTTAAAAGATACAGGTTGGACTAAAGGGAGCTTCCTCCAATGAACTTTATGATGAATATAGTGGGTTTATAAAGAGAAAAGAGGTTTTATGAACCTATTCGGATGTGAAAAAATTTAGAACATATACTCTATTTCGAGTATAATCCTGGGTTAAGGCGAGGTTAATTGTTAGCCCTGCATCATTTTTGGTATCAGAGTGAGACTAGTGCTCTTTGGGGATTTTTATTCAAAGATTGAATTTTATTCTCAGTATGTGTATAATTTGCATTGGTAATAGATCCAAATACAGGGGGTTATTGTATGAAATGAATTGGTCATTGGGAGATCATAACACAAAAGATTTTATGCAAAGAAGAATTCTGAAATGTTACAGGCAATGAAGATTTCAGCCATTTCATTCAAGACAGACCACGGAAAGAGGTTTGAGGAAAGATAAGACCAGGGAAGGATCCTATAAGTTTTAAGAAATTTAGTGATATATGTATGTGAATATAAGTAGCAACAAGAAATTACAGTCAAGTAGCTATGACAAAGGACAAGGGAGCAAGTGAAGAAATTGTAGCAAGAGATGTTGTAAGGAAATGAATAGAACATGGATGTTCTCAGAAGGAAAAGGAAATTAGTTGGAAGAATAACTGAATTGCAGACAGTGAAAAGTAAAGAAACATGTTTATTGTCCAAGCCAATGAAAGCTTAAGGAGATAAGATCATTGGAATATCTCTCAGGTATGAGTTATATTTTAATATTTGGTCTAATTTGAATTATTTTCACAATGAAGAGAATGATAGCATCCAACATACAACAACAGACTGTGTAAAGGGAAGAGAAGTTGTGTTAGTGGAAAATTCAGCAAAGGAGATGGTTGTAGAAAAGAAGAGAATAACAGAGTTCTCAAAACAAAGAGAGAGGCAGGTGAGCATTGGTTACAAAATCGTGACAGCGTTGGAAGCTGAGGAGCAGGAGTTCTCAAAAGAGGTTTTGTTGCAGAAACCCAAAGAAATATACCAATATGATGACTTGGTGTAGGTGACAAGTAAATACTTGTTACAAAGAAATGAGAGAGGATTATTGTAAGCTCAAATGGGCAAAGGGAGTCCACATAAAGAATTTGAGATGACTATTAGGGGTCATGAGAGAAGCCACAACAGAAGAAATAAAGATGCCAAGGAAAATGGCAAGGGAAAGAAGATGAGTCAAGAAGTATTTGATAGAGACATTGCTTAATCGAAAGAAAGTATTGATGCAATAATAATGTTTCTTGAAGACTGTGAAAGGGGCCAAAGGTATGGTTGGACTATGAAAATAAAGAAGATAAATTGGAAGTTGTTGCGGAAACAGATAAAGAGGATAATGTACATCAGATTAATATAAGAACTCAGAGCGGCTGAGTTAAAGGTGAAAGATGGCTATTGTATACCTGAGTAAGAAGTTTACCTTGCTAAGAAAGGAATTATTGACGATTTTATGAATTTTTGGACAAGTTCAGATGAGTTGAGAGGTGTGATGATTGAGACATCAAAGGAAGAGGAGCTTTGTATTTCTGAAACTAATGTTTTGTGTATGTATTCAGGTGATGAAAAACCTTTAGAAGATATATTTATACAGGTTGATGAAGAAATGAAGATGTTAGAAGAGATGGTTGTAATAAAATAGTTCTTAATTGAAAATGTGTTCAAAGAGACTGAAGATGGACAACTGTTGAAGACTACTATGGAAGCTAAAAATGATGAATCTAGTAAGACTTGGAAAAATGATGGAAGCCAGACTAAAGACAAAAGGAAATTGCAGATTTCAAAAGAAGGAGTAGAAAAGAAGTATGAAGATAGCCTTATGACATGATCAAAAAAGAGTATATGTATAGTGAAAACACTTGAGGTAATGGGCTTATCTCTTCAAATTTTATTCAAAAATTATGAACTTGTATTTATAATTGATGGGAAAGAAATTTCCTTGAATGGAAATAATGGAGCACCAATGGAAAGGGATCTTAATAAAGATTGCATTATGGAAGATGGTAGAGCACAAATTTATAAGGAGAATTTATTCCAAGGAGGTACAACTATTCCAGTAAAGGCTATGAAGAAGAAAGGAAAAGAGGACAGTCGAGAAGTTAAGAATAGGTTGGAAGAGGCTAATGCACAACAGAAAATTGAAGACAATGTTATCTGTACAAATTGCAAAATGAGTAAAGGTGAATGTAATCAGAAAACTGAAAATAGACAGGCAATCTCAGAGGATGAAGGCAAGGATGCTTTCGTGAACTATGCATTTATAGTGAGCAGCAAAGGGGTTCAATGGAATGTGATATTCATGGTGTTAACAATAATTTTTACTATTGTAAAAGGGGCTTTACAGTGGAATGGAAAATCTGTTGTATATTGTGATTTTGTTTCATGTACAGAAACAAAGAGAACTTTACCTTCTTAAATTATAGATTGGAAGATTTTGATTGAAAAGAAAGAGGAATGGAAGAAGCAACTTAGTGGCTTACAAATTTGTAAGGAAGAAAAGGGAAGAATGAAAAGAAATATGAAAGGAAGGAAGGCCAAAGAGAAGAACAAAGAACATAATTCATAAATTAGACAACACTCAGAACAAAGTAAAAACAAAGAATACTTTTCCAAGACAAGACAGTATAAAGGAGGATATGACAAGTCGGACATGTCATATGCACATCAAGGGGATGAAAAATCATAGAAAACTTGGAGCAGAGTTAATGAGGAAAAATATGGAAAATGTAATATGTTTTATGATTTTGAATTATTAGCTATTGTATGTGTTTTTCAAGATGAAAGACAAACTTCTCTTGGAGATATATTTGTTTATTCAAATATTAGGGAGTATGCAAGTTCTGGAGATGCATAAAATCAGTTTTCCGTATGGAAACAAGAATATGGGAGAAAGAAACTAGTTGATTCAGAAGTTTCGAATGGAAGAAAGAGATTTGATATAAATCTTACACGAGTCATTGTAGAAGAGAAAGAATATTACATAGGATGTGAAATTACAGTCCATGAACAATTTTTTTTTTTATCCAAATAAGATTTGAATGTCAAGAGTTTATCTTGAGTTTTCAAATGAAAAATTGGGTGAACAGTTCAGTTAAATTTAATGTGAATATGGATACAATTGAAGAAGGTTTGATAACTAATTTTTTTGTAGCTGATGGACAGTATATAGTGGGAAGGTCATATGCTATTGTGTCAAATGAGGAACAATATTCTTTTGAAATTGAGAAGATTCCACTCAAGATATTGGATAACTAGATGATGAAAACAACAAAGGTGATAGGTATGTGATTTTTTCAAAATCAACAATTCAAGGAGAGATGGAAGGATATGCAGGATAGTATAGAGAAAGTGGTTTGGAAACATAAGAGGATGATGGTGATGGGTTCAAAAATCAAAATGTAAAGTCAGATAAAAGATAATGGAACTAGTGGAGATTACATGAAGTTGAAGTTCAATTCTGTTGAGAGGATGACAAGTCATCAGCACACAGAGGGACAGAAATTTATGTTTCTTGAAGAGATACTTATGTTGAATATCAATATCAAAACACTATGCAGTAGAGATGCTAATAACAACAGATAAAAGGACATCCACAATATAGGTTTTGGCATCCAGGAGAAGGAGAGAGTGCAACAAATACACCTGCAATTGGTAAAGGTCAGACAACCAGTTGGAAGATGAAGTCTAATGAAGTTTACAACAGAGTAAGTTGGAAGACTCATGAACAGGATTCCATGAATTATTTCAACCTGGGAGTCTGATGTAGGACCATTCTTCAAATTTTATAGGACTTAAGAGACTTATCACACATTTACTAAAGGGAGTGGGTTCCCTTAATTATTTTGTTTATTTTCGTAAGTTTAGTTTAAGTTGTAAAGAGATTTAAATGTAATTTTATTAATGAAGAATATCTCGTGAGTTTTAGAGATCTTATGGATGAGTGAGTAATCCTAAGAAGAGTGAGGAGTTTAGGGATCTAGAGGTATAATATAGGATTTTGGTTGAGTAAAGAATGGACTTGAGAGAAGCTTTAGGAAATATTGAGAGATTGTTGGATCTGAACTGAAATTGGTTCATGATTCCTTTTTTGGATGTATTGGTAAGCATTTTGAAACATAACGAGTTGGCCCAGAGTTAATAGTTTGGGCCTTATGAGGCAGGAGTTAATAATATTACGAAGTATAGTTGTTAGCCTTTGTAAATATATTTTGTTATATTAATAATAAAAAAACACAGTGTGCAGCGAGAGTGATGAGATGGGGTTTTGATTTTTGTGTTGTGTGAACAATTCTATTTTGGAAGGTTCATCTCTATCATTTCAATGGCGAATCACAATTCACTTCTTATTGATTCATTGAAAAAATATAAAATGCATTAAATTGTGAATCTGCGTAGTTTGAATATTTTTTTGTGTTGAGCGATATTGATGAAATTTTAAATTTTTCCTTCGGGGAACTAGTGTTTAAAGGTTTTCTTAGAAGTCTGTGTGTATGTGCATAAGAGTCTAGATTTTCTTATTGAAATGGTGGATGGATCCATTTGGTGGTAATTGCAGTGGTGTTACTATGGACAAGAGGAAAAATAAATGTATTTTCTAAAGGCAGAACTATATTTTTCCCCAAAGTTCCAGAGGTTTCAGAAAAAAAGTGTGAAGGGTGAATGGATGGTTGAGATTATCGCGCAGATCTGAAACCAAGAGCGATGGATGGTTAGGATCCTATCGCAGAAATGAATAGAAGATGGACGGGTGAGATTATATCGGAAGAGTGCTGTGAAAAATGAACGGTCGAGAAGCCATATCGCAACCGACAATTCTTATCTTTATTGCTAAGTCATCGCAAGTTATATTCTTTAAATTACGAGGCGTTGAAGTGTCCACGTGTTGGTTTTCTATGTATATCGTATATTGCATCAGTTAAGGGGTCATTGAAATGTGATATGTTATAATCGCCGACGTGTGAAATGTATATTTGTCAAGATGTGAAATTGGCATACTTGCGATATTGCAATGTAGGTATAATTGCGATGTTGAGATGCGGTTGAGTTGCGAAGTACAATAGGGCAGAAAGTCATGGTGATGCGATTTTTTAAAGAGCTGAGTCAAGATGGGATAAAGTTGCCTCGGTTAACATGAAGGGACACTTGCAAAAGCGATGTGTAGGCGAAGACAAGAAAGATGAAGTGCTAAGGTTAAATCACTTTTAATAAAGCTTTAAAAGATACAGGTTGGATTGAAGGGAGCTTCCGCAAATGAAATTTATGATGAATATAGTGGGTTTATAAAGAGAAAAGAGCTTTTATGAACCTATTCGGATGTGAAAAAATTCGGAACATATACTCTATTTTAAGTATAATCTTGGGTTAAGGCAAGGTTAATAATTATCCCTACATCATGTGGGGATGCTTTCCACATGGTTATGGTATAGAACATACGGTGGATGGACTCATCAACATACTTGAGCTCATTCAACCATTTCTTGGTATAGAGAAATTTTTCAACGAGAGAACATCTGAAGAAGTCATTATGAATACATCCTTATATAAGAGGGAATGTTGAATTTTTGTAGCTATGGCTAGTCTTCATATGAAGGAAAATGATAAATATAATTTGAATCTCAAGTTAGCCTCAATAAAGGGAAAATCAATTTTTGAACTTTATATTATTTTTCTCCTCCAAGCCAATTCAGCCCTAAATGTATAAGTCAGCCAACCCAAGAGACACACCACTTGGGGGCATCTTAGATCACTCTAAATTCACACTCGTACTCTTCCATTTGAGATCAATTCATCTCATCAATAATCTCTATTCACACTTGCAAGAAAATTATATTTCTAAGGAATAATGACGAATTTGTGGGAGACTACGAAGGGCATTTCTGTGGCAGACTTAAAGGACAAATATGTGTTTATTTTGAGGCATATTAGAAGGTTTATTTTTTGTTCAAATTTGAAAGGAAACCATAGAAGGAAAATTTTTTTGAGCTCACAATCAGTACCTTAAGGTGAAGCATGGAGTTTTAACGCATAGTAGATGAGAAGCCATGGAAATTAGGGCGCAGAGTCCAAAATCCATGAATGATAAATACGTGGAGTCTTGGATCTATAATAAAAGGATTAGGGTGTGGATTCCTAAATCCTTGAAAGATAAAGACATGGAGTCTTGGATCTATAATAAAATTTTTAGGGTGCGGAGTCATGAATATTTAAAAATATCAAGGTGTTGAAGCTTGGATCTTTAGAGTATATCATGGCACGGATTCATTATTCTACCAAGTCATGGAGATGCATGTAATAGGGGTGCAGAATCCTTATTCTCTAGAAGAAAAATACGACTCATGGGAAGCTAGGGGATGAATTTCATTAATAAAACCTCATTTTATCAATCCTAGAGTGACTTTCTAAAAATATAAATTCATGTCTAGCATCTCAAGCATGATTTTCCAAAAATAGTAAATCACCTTGCATAAATTGGTAATCAAGCATAGTTGAAGAAAAATCACTTAACTTATCATTAATCAATCCTAATAGTTCAATATCAACGTAATCCTCAATATTATTAATATTATTATTATATTTTATGAGACTATGATATTATTATTAAAAGGGAATTATAAGCCATCTTCATCTCCTCAATCACTTCACACCTCTCTCCTTGATGACTCTCATGGCTCTAGGTAACTCTCTATATATCTTTTAATAATACACTACACTTTATTTTATGAACTCATCAAATAATGGCATATTCCTCTTACACTCATTAAATATATGTCATAAAATATTCCTCTTATGCTCTCTTTAACGAATATGTTACACTCTCCTTAAATAAGGCATGCATACCTCTCCTTAATCGCATGAGTTACACTCCTATAAATGGAATATAAGGCATGCATATTACTCCTCCTTTATGAAAAAAATGTTTGCTCCTCATCTATATGTGTCTCATGAATTCTCACTTAGAATGAAAATAGATGCATTGTTATACCAAGAGTTGGAGAGACTTGAAGAGGATTATGAGAGGGAGAGTCTTGGAGAGTAGACAAATTTTCTTGAAATAAATCTACAATTCATAAACTAAATTAGTAAGTAGTTCTACCTGATAGAGTTGTCCATGAGTGTTATTGAGATGAAGTGAAACTTATCCTCCTCAGTTTTCATTGTATATCTCTCTGAAGCTATATTTTGTTACTACTTATGAGCTCTTATAGTTTGGGTTTTCCAGGGGGAAATGTTGGAATTTTTGGATGTGTTACGGCTCACAAATGACCCAATACTACATTCATCATATTGGATTTTGGTACCAACAAAAATACCTGGAAATTGTCCCAAGTTTGAAGGAAATTCTGGAGAAGACCCTCAAGCGCATGTTATGACTTACCAACTTTGGTGTTCCTCTAACTCTTGTATCGATGATTCAATATGATTGCATATTTTATAGTGCACTTTGACGGGTGTTGTTTCCAAATGGTACATCAAGCTCCCTCAAAGTACTTTCCAAGATTTAAATTATTTGGACATGGATTTCCTCACTCTTTTCCAATTGCATGTCTAGTATGATACTGGAACCCATATATTAAAATATTTGCTGTAGACGGCCACCACTCGTATCTCCGATCATATCCATGAATGGATATGCAGACGTTGTCTCATCAAATTTCACATCCTGGATCAGCTTTTGGCTGAATGGTTTACCAAATCATTCATCCTTCCTATCTCCAAAGACATAGCCATGGGTGGTTGTGTGACTGAATAGAAATCCATCGCCCATGCCCAGTATTTGGATTTAGTCTATTCACAATTTGAAACGTTGTATGAATTTCTACCTGGCACTCCGCGAACTTCAATTGGTCTTGCATATTATAGGTCTATAGATTCAACACCTGTTGATGGTGTTATTGGATCTGTCACTTAGCAGTATAGTAGTACTTCGGCTAAATCTACAAAATCCAAATCTACTCCAACTGCTACAAACCCTCATGTTGCAAACAATTAGAAGAATCCTGGTAAAACCTCAAAGGTAAATGTTGTCCAATCTACCGCAACAGATAAATTCTCAAAAGGTAAAAATAAGGGTACATTAAAATCTAAGCAAGATACCCCTAAACAGGATTCCCCCAAGTTGTCTACTAACAATTAATCAAACCGAAAGCCTAAATATCCTTGCATTTTTTTGTGATGAAGATCATTACACTAAGGATTTCCCCCATCGTGCCGATGTAAGTCGTCTTCTGAAAGGCACCCTAGGGATGCCAACTGTGCAAAAGGAACCTTTCCCATCTTAGTAGATGAAATTGGTATATCAATCTCAAGGTCAAACCTCCAGAATCTCTCAAGTGTTCATGAGTGGCACATAACCTATTCACGTAGCTACCATATGAAAATAATATATGACTCTTGAAAACCCGTGGTGGAGAAAGATGCCACTGATATACCCTCTTCCTCCATTCCACCCAATTATGGTCCTCTCCATATCGAGAAACCTAGCACTGATTCCATAATCCGACCACCCCCCAAAGGTTTTCTTCAAAAATATTCTTATAACCCGAATTTGTGAGCTACTCAACACTATAATATTGTAGAATATTTGGCTCAAGTACCCTCGACGATGTCAGCTTTGGAAGTCCTTCAAATGTGTCCATCACAAAGGAAGGTTTTGTTATCCTTCATTGGATGAATTTATCCCACGGATTCTAGCTTGATCACTTTTGATCTTGAAGGCCATGTTCCTCGCCTACCACCTCACCTTTCTTTTCTCATACAAGTTGTCGTTATGGGCATTATTATTCATAGGACAGTTTTCGATGAAGGAGCTTCCACATGCATCATGTCCATCTCATGTTGGATATCCCTTGGTTATCCTCCTCTCGGCCAGTCCCTAAATACCTTAGAATCTTTCGATGGTAGAGGTTTTTGTCCAAATGGTATTCTCAACGCCTTACCTATCCAGTTAGAAGGTAAAACTATCAATATGGAGGTAGAAGTTGTTGACACAAATCTCAATTATAATATTCTACTCAATCGTAGCTATACTCACGTAATGGTTTATGTGGTTTCTACTTTATTTCACTTACTTCATTTCTTCCATCAAGGGAAGATTTCCATAGTAGACTAACTAGCCTTCTTTTCTACTGACTCTTCAACTGGTAATGTCTCTTAAGTTGGGAAAACCACCATTCCTTACGAAAGTGTCAGAGTAGGTATTTTTAAAGACTCTTCCTTAATGGTAATTTTTCCCCCTCCTTCGCCTAATGTGGCCTCAGTTAATATGACCTCGTCTAACGATGACCCTTGTATCATACCCAGCCATGAGCATATTAACTGTTTTGGCAATGCCATGTCGCTCAGCCCCATTGAACAAGCATATCAAGTTGTCCTTTTGGCTTCCGCGACTGCATCTGAAATTGGTGACCGATTGAGTATGGTCCTAGACTCGTATTCACAATCCTCTTACCTTATCTCTTTGGATTCTAATGATCCTTTGGATAAGACTTTCTCGACTGATGAAAGCATCATTGAATTCATGTCTCTTGAAGAAACTCAGTGGAATGATATCCATCATCGTTCCTCTTTTCTTCCTGGCCTTGGGGAAATTTCTACCTGTCTGGATTCGTTTGTTTCCCCTGCAACGATTTCTCCCCTTCAGACTCTTATTAAAGTCCACGATGTGTTATTTGAAGGAAATATGGGAAATATATAAAAAACTATACCCATCGACATCTCTATGAAACCAGGGTTAGTAAAAAACATTCACATAGGGGCCACTTGTTCTCCTAATGAGATTAAGACTTATATGGCCCTTTTTAAAGAATTTTGTGACATATTCACTTGGCCCTATGAATAAATTTATGACATCGATCCAAGCATTGTAGTGCATGAGATCCCAACCTACTCGGATGCAAAACTTGTTCGAAAACGTCTTCGTACAATGCACCCTAGGAAGGCAGTTGCTATTCAGATTAATATTATTCCTTCTTATCAACATAAAAATTCCTTTATCTGTCCTTGGGTGAATTTTTGTTATAAAAATCTCTCATTTGGCCTTAAAAACGCTGGTGAAACCTTCCAATGGGCCATGTCTTATGAATTCCTCGATATCAAAAATATCGTTCAGCCATATCTTGATGATTTACCTGTGCATTTTTCTAAATGTCAAAATCATCCATCTCACCTTCAAGAATTTTTCTTCCCTGTCGACATTATAATATTTGGTTAGATCCTCATAAATGTGTCTTTTGCGTTGAATCTAGTCATGTATTAGGGTTCGTAGTGTCCAAAGAAGGCATATGAATTGATCCTCTTAAGGTGGATGCCATTGTCAATTTCCCGCTCCATCTTCTTTACATAAAATCCAGAGTTTGCAAAGGAAGGAAAACTTTATTCGTTAGTTCATTACCAACTATGTCGAGCTTTCCAAGAGTTTTACTCTCCTTTTGAAGCAAGGGGTCCCATTAATTTGGGACAATGTTGCCCAAAAATCCTTTGATGCATTGAAGACTAAGCTTATGAGCGCACCTTCGTTACATTACCTGAATTATTATCATTATTATTTCCTATACTTGGTCGCCACTAACAGTACCATTGGTATGGTACCGATTCAAGATGATGATATCGATGAATAACATGTGGTTTACTAGCTAAGACGAAATCTCCTTGATATTGATATTCGGTATGCCCATGTGGAGAAACTGGATTTGGCAACAGTCCATGTTGTCCAATGTTTTCGTCACTATATCCCTCTCAGAAAAACCATGGTCATATTCGATTGCAACCCCGTGACTTATATTCTAACTCGCTAGTTTCTTGGGGGAAAGTACTCCAAATGGATTGTCATACTGCAAGATTTTGGCTTGGAATTCACAAAAGCTAATTCAAAGAAATCACAGGTTTTATCTGAATTTATTTGTGACCTTCCCGCTGCAAAAATGCTACTGAATATGATGAGTTGATTCTTTATTAATTACTATTCCTCATCAACACTCTTGAGCCTTGGTATGGATACATCATCATCTATCTCCAAACCCAAACACTAAACCAGAGTTATCTCGCTCTGAGCAATGTCGAGTCCAGTACCAATCCCAATTGTATCAGATTATTAGGGATACCTTGTACCATAATGGTGTGGATTTGATCCATGATCGGTGATTAAACCATGAGGAAGCTGAGAAAGCTTTGAATAAATGCCACTCTAGAGCCTATAGTGGTCATATGTCAAAATACGCTACAACTTAGAAGATCCTTTGCGCCTATTATTTCTGGCCTTCAATCCTCAAAGATTGCATTCTTGCAGCCCATAAATGCCATTATTTCCAGATATATAGTCGAAAATATTGATCCCCACCCGCTTCCTTACACCCAGTTATTACTGTTGGACCATTTTCCAAATGGGGCATTGATTTCATGACATGTAACCCTCACTCGGTCGTGGGGCATGAGTACATCATTGTTTTTGTGGAATATTTCACTAAATGGGCTTAGGTGATGCCTACATATAATTTCAATGGTAAACCTGCAACTCAATTCCTTTTCAACCATGTTATAGCTCGTTTTGGTGTTCCTCAAGCCATAGCCACCGACCATGGCTCCCATTTCCAAAACTATATGATGACAGAACTTACTGCTCAGTTAGGGATACGCCATGATATCTCAACTCCTTAATACCCATAAGCCAATGGCCAAGTTGAAGCGGTCAACAAAGTTTTAGTCACTATGCTTCAACAAATCGTTGGCATGCACAAAGGAAACTTCCATTTTATGATTTTTTTGGCTTTATGGGCATATCAGACCACTGCCAAGACAACAACCAAATTTACGCCTTTTTAACTGGTGTATGGTCTGGAAGATACTCTTCCGATTGAGTGTGAGATTCCATCATTAAAATTAGTTATCGAACTTCAAACTGGTACTTCACCTGAGGAATAATGGTTTCTTTACCTGGAATGTCTTGACGAGACTCACCACATTGCTTCATTAGTAACGGAGACTCGGAAAAAATGAGTTAAATCCCAATATGACAAAATTGTGACCCCTTTTACATATACAGAAGGTGATTTTGTCTTGTTGTATGATCAAGCTAATGACAAATTAGGTCCTGGAAAGCTCTAAACTATGTGGCATGGACCTTATATTGTTAAACGTTTATTACAAAAAGGTGCATGAGTTGGTTGATTATGATGGAAATAAGTTGTCTGAGCCCCGCATTGGGCTCTACCTTAAGAAGTATTATGCTTGATTTTGCATGGATACTTTGTACATTAGTGTGGGTTTCATTAATGTGCATTTTTTGGTGTGATTGTTTACGTGTTTGAAAATATGTTTTCCCCTGGTTTCCGCGTGTTCCGCTTGGTTTGCAGATGTCGACAAACCCTCTTCCTTGTGTCGGTTTCACTAATGGCACTTGCCATAGTACACGGAATCTATCTTCCGCTACGTGGGAACTTTTTGCTCCCAATAAAGAGTTTGTGAGCTTGCAAGGTATATGTTTAAGAGGTACAACTAATAATATAGTTTAATATAGTGTGGTCATCGAAATGTTATAAGAAGATATTACTCTTGGTATTAGGGCGTTAGTTATTAAACTTGATTCACAACTCATTTTATTACAATTAAACAAGAATTATTCTATCAGAACTCCTCAAATTTTAAGAAAGTACTTACGTGTTCGTCTCTTGGGAAGAAATTTTTATTACATTACTTATCAACACATTCCAAGACATCTAAATACATTGACACACACATTGGAAAATCATGTTTTAGATAGATATTTGCAACACATGTAAAAATAAAACCATGACACAATAAGAACATTAAGATACATCAGGAGAAACATGTATGTATATATATAGAGTCTGCAAAATGTTTATTACATCAAAAACAAAAATCCTTGTTCTGAGATAAATGGATCCTCGAGCATACATAAACGCAAAATTAAGATCATATACATGTATATCCACTAACATGGTGCTCATGATAACATGTGACAACTTTAAAAAATTGACCCAATAGTCAACATTCTCTAGCTTACACTCCCATGGTTGTAGGAATTTTGAGGGTAAGTTCCTTAGATAAAACACCAAAGGTCACCGCTCACAAACAGATCACAAATCAGTACACCAGTATTTGACATGGTTAAAACCCTTGAAGGGGGAATCAGTCCATGGCCTGAGCCAATGTGGCCACTTCAGGAAATTAATTAATATAAAGAAATAAAATTTACGTAAGCTTCTCTCATAAACGGCTACCCAAAAAATGACCCTCCATGCTTTTTAAAAAGAGATCATGGACCAATCAGGCATTAAGCCATGGATCAAGTGTCGGTAATATTGAGAAGAGAATGAACAATCAGATCACTACATATCATGACCATCGGATTATAAGTTACAAATGTACATAGTAAGGAAACACACTTTACCCAACTCTACGCTAGACCAAATTATACTTAACTATTTCCTATGTGTCGGAATATTCTAACATCCACCCTTAAGAAAAATTTGGTATAGGATTGAAATATTTACAAAGGTGACACAAAAGGAGACTATTTCCTATGCGTCGAAATATCCTAACATCCCACCTTAAGAACAACTTGGGATAGGATTGAAGGATTTACAAAGGTGACACAATAGGAGAAGGAAGGAGGAATTAGAGAATATACCCCCTTAATGATAACTTTCTTGAACTCCAAGCATAGATCGAAGTTTGGTAAACTTCGATTCTATGAGATCCTTTGTAAATATATTGGAAAATTGATCATTGGTTGAACAATATTGCACTTTGAGAACACGATCATGAATGGGATTTCTGATAAATTGTATATAAATCTCAATGTGTTTCATACATTGATGTTGAATTGGATCTTTGCATAGTTGAATGGCACTCTGATTATCACACCAAAGTGTACTTGGATGTTGCTGATGAAGACCAAATTCAGACAGGATCTGACGAAGCCACATAGATTCCTTAATGGCTTCAACTGCACCACGATACTCTGCTTCTGCTAAAGAAAGAGAGATGGAACTTTTTTTCTTACAAGACCATGTAATAGGTCCTGGACCAAGAGTGAATACTTTTTTACAGTAGACTTTCAATCATTAGGGTCACTAGCCCAATCAGAATCAGTGATACCAATGAACAATGGAGATGCTCCTACATTGTAATGAATCCATAACTAAAATGTACCTCGAATATATCGAAGTATTATTTTAGCTGCTTTCCAGTGACTTTCATGAGGTTGGTGCATAAACTGAGCAACAAGACCAACGGAAAATGAAAGGTCAGGATGGGTATGGGTTAGATACAAAAGTTTACCAACAAGTTGACGGTATAAGGTAGCATCAACTTCAGGGGTAGTACAAGTGTCTGGAAGCTTGAATCAATACTGAAAGGGAGAAGGAGTTGGCTTACATTATTCCATGTGAAAGTGGCGTAGAAGATCACGGGCATACTTGGACTGAGAAAGGGTAATACCTTCTTTGGATTGCAAGACTTGAAGACCAAAGAGACAATTCAAGTGTCCTAAGTCTATCATTTTAAAATTCTTTTTGAGGCTAGACTTCACATGGTTTATATGGTTGGGATCACTACCAATAAGGATAATATCATCAACATAAAGAACAAGTATGATGAAGGACTTACCCACTTTCTTGGTGTAGACAGTGTTATCAGAATGAGACCTATAAAAGCCAGTATCTAAGAGAAATCTATCCATTTTGGCATACCAAGCCCGAGGAGCTTGTTTGAGACCATAGAGAGACTTCCTAAGGCAACAAACAAGGCTTGAGTCATTTTGGATAAAGCTAGGGGGTTATTCCATGTAGATTCATTTATGCAAATATCCATGTAAGAAGGTGGATTTAACATCCATCTGATGGAATTTCCATTTAAAGGAGGCAACAAGGGAAAGAACAAGGTAGATAAAATTCATTTTTGAAACAGGGGAGAAGGTTTCAGTATAGTCAATGCCTTCAACTTGTGAAAATACTTTAGCAACAAGATGAGCTTTATGTCTATCCACTTTTCCATCTGTTCCAAACTTTGTTTTGTAAACCCATTTGCATCTCACAAGTTTTCTTTCCTTTGGAAGAGGAACAAGATCCCAAGTATTGTTTGCCAATAAGGAACAATATTCTTCATTCATAGCTTCATCCCAATCTGGATGACCTGAAGCTTCTTCAAAGGTGTTTGGATCAGGATTTTCTGGAACTTGATCCAATAAGTAAGAGGCTCTTTCGAACTGAGAATGTGTACGACGTTAATCTGCAGGGTCACCTACTAGAGAACATGTTGCATCCCAAGTGGATTAGACCCATCTTGGAAGCTGCGGAGCTGAAGGAATGTATTGAGGAGGTGGAGGAGGATTGTCATCCTTGTTTTCATCATCCAAACTAGAAGGAATTCTTTCCAAAATAGAAGAGATAGAGAGAGGTGGCACATATGTCGAATCAGGCTCGCAGGCCAAAGGTGGCACACCTGTTGAACTAGGCTCATAGGCCGATATATTTTTCATCAAATTTTACATCTCTTCTAATTATTACATTTTTGGATTTTTGTTAAAGAATTCTATATCCTTTGACATCTTTAGAATATCCAACAAAAAATAAATTATCACACTTAGGTTCTAAGGCTTTATGTTTCGCATCTGGAATATGGGCTCAAGCCTCACTTCCAAAAACACAAAAAGGACTTACATCAAGTTTTATTGAACTCCAGGCTTCTTCTAGAGTTATATTCGTTAAAACCTCAGTAGGAGTGTGGTTCACGATGTAATTTTCACAGGTAATTGCTTCTGCCCAAAAATTAAGACTAAGTTCTTTAGATTGAAGCATATAATTAGCCATTTATTTTAAGGTGCGATTCTTCCTTTCAGCTACACCATTTTGTTGTGTATTATATGGAACAATATGTTGAAATTGAATTCCATGCTCGATGAGAAAGTTGATAAATTTTTTGTTAACATATTCTCCTCCATTGTCTTATCTTAACGTAATAATTTCATGTTCATATTGTTTCTCAACAAAGGCCTTAAAGGCCAAGAACATGCTAAAAATTTCATTCTTGAGTTTTAAGAAGTATACCCAAGTGTGTCTGGAAAAATCATCAATGAAAGTTAAGAAGTATTTGCATCCATAGAAAGAAAAAACAGGAAGTGGAACATATAAATCACTATTCACAAGCTACAAAAGGGTTGAAGCATGCCAAGAGACACGTTTGTCAAAACTATCCTGATGATGTTTTTTGATTACACATCCAGAACAAACACCATCTTGACAAGATATCATAGGAAGACCTGTCACCATATTTTCTTTACATAGAGTTTGAAGAGAGTGATATTTTAAGTGACCAAATCGCTCATGCCAAAGTTTTCTCACTTCATCATTATGAGCAACAAAAATGGAGGGAAGACATGATGACCCAAATTTTTCAAAATTATACAACCTTGTGGAATCATCAACAATGCCAGTAGCTAAAATATGTCTATAATCTTTAAGGTCCTTAATTACAACATCATGAGGTGATAAGTCTATTATTTTCCCTTCACTTGAATGAGTTATTGAATAAATAGATAGAAGGTTACAGGACAAGGTAGGTACACATAATACATCATTAAAATGACCATTACCTAGATGAATGGCTCTAGACCCTACAACACTAAGAGATCTATCATCACTGACATAAATATTTTTGGTGTTACAATCATTTAAAGAAGAAAACATGGCTTTATTTTTGGCCATGTGGTAAGAGGCTCCAGAATCAATGAGCCACTCATGAGAATGAGAAGAAGAAGATACATTCAAAGCATAATTCGATCTTGATGCTTGACAACCACAAGAAGAAAGTGTCCTTCTCGAAGATGAAGTTGAAGAGTGATCCAAATTGATGTTGTGCTTCTTCATTGTTGCTTCCAAGGCTTCCATCTTCTTAAAACATTTTTATTCTACGTGGCCATCACGATTACAAAATTTGCAATGTATATATGTCTTCTTCCCTTTGTTTTTATATGCCTTATCAGTTCGTTGAGTTTCTTTTTCATTTTTTGGCTGAAATTGCTTAAGACCCTTGTTTGGTTTAGGACCATTCCTTTAAGGATGTTGCTTCTTAGGATTCTTTTGGTATGGTTGTTGCTAGGTTGCTAAGGATTTCTTAGAAGTGTTTCCAGTATTAATAAGACCAAGGTGTAATATTTTTTCTTGTTCTCTTATCAAAGAATCGCTAAAAGCATCAAAAGAGGGGGGCTTGTAGGTTTTTCCTTGAGAAATGAGGGCTTTTTTAGTGGAATGGAAGGTGGAAACAAATACAAAGTATGCAAGGCCAAGATTAGCAAGAATGAAATAGATAAGGCTACCATTATCATTTTTGACCTTACAATCTTCTAAAAGAAGTCTAAGAGTCTTGAATTTGGATACAAATATTCAATAGAGGAGAAATTATTGGGGTCCAAAGTAAGCAACTCATTTTCAAGCTCATGGGCTCTGATTTCATTTTTAATGCCAAAAAAAATATTTAGCTTTTTCATAGCTTCATCAGGGGAGTCAATGTCTTGGATATGAAATATAAGATCTTCAGAAATGGACATTCCTATCATTTCTCATGCTTGATCTTGTTTATTTTCACATTTAGCAGCTTTATATCCATCGGTAGGTTAGTTTCTTGTCATGTGGTTATTATATAAAGCTCTTTACTTCTAAGTAAGTCTACCATGTAGGATATCCATTGGAAATAATTGGTTCTGTTAAGAATAATCGGGCATGAAATTTCCATTTTTAAAACAAACTGAAGCTAAAAAAAGCTGAAACCAACTGCTCCAATGGAAAGATCTCAAAAAATTAGATAGGATAAAAAAAACATCTCTTAAAACGGCTTTCGGATGAAGAAGTTATGCCTTTTCGAAAAAAATTTGCAGTAGATGCCGAATAGTTACGTGAGAGGTTGAAAGATGATGATGAAGATATACTAAAAAAAAAAAAAATCACCCCCTTTTCCAAACTTTAAAAAAAAAAATAACTATTTTATGTGACACAATTTTATAAATAAGTGAGAGTCACTTTTACAATGTTACTTTTACATGTGTTTCTTAAATAAAACCCTTTTTTTTTAAACCGACAACTTGCCAAAATATTTTTTAAGAAGAAGTAACTTAACAAAAAATTTAAAAAAAAAAACTTGACGATGATACTTGAACCCAAGACCTCTATTTTTATAAAGTAACTTTACACCAAGTGGACTAGTAAAATGATTATGTAATTGTTTGAAAGGAGGAAGGGTTTTTTTTTTCTCTTCGATGTGCATGATTTTTCTGCAAAAAAAAACACAAAATCCGTGCAAACAAATACAAGCCTTACGACAGAACGTTAGATTTCCAGTTAGCCTTATCGGCAACTATCCTTTTTTCCGCTATTTTTTATTTTCCGAGATCGTACAAAGACGTGGGGAAAGAGCATATGTAGCAGAAAAATCTCATCTTCCTGTTTCTGATTTTTCAAGATTGCACACAGCGTGGAGCAAAGAGAATACATAAATAAGAGGGTACATTTCCAGCAATAAAAAAACTATAAATCGAAATAAACATAAGAATTAATAAATATCATTGCAAAAAAGATATTTTATACCTCCAGATCTAAAATGACATAACTTGGGCAACCGAAAACCTTTTTTCACGAAACGAAAGGATTTCCTCATTGTAACAGATGCTCCAGACACAACAGATCAGTTCTCCCAGCCCGAAAGTGGTCATAAATAGTATATATCGAAAACGACAGTCGCATGCAGTCAAACCGACTTCGTATTTGGATCAACAATGGATGCGGCCCTCAAAATGGCTCAGATACCATATTGGAATTTACAGGGTAAGTTTCTTATATCAAACACCGAAGGTCACCTCTCACAAACAGACCACAAATCAGTACACCAATATTTAACGTGGTTAAAACCCTCGAAGAGGGAAACAATCCACGGCTTGAGCCAACGTGGCCACTTGAGGAAATTTATTAATATAAAGAAATAAAATTTACGTAAGCTTCTCTCATAAATGGTTACCCGAAAAAGGACCATCTATGCTCTTTAAATATAGATCATGGACCAATCGGGTGTTAAGTCACAGATCAAGTGTCGGTAAGACCGAGGAGAGAGTGAACCATCAGAACACTACATATCGTGACCGTCAGATTATAATTTACAAATGTACATAGTAAATAAACACACTTTACCTAATTCTATGCTAGACCAAGTCATACTTAACTATTTCCTATGTGTTGGAATATCCTAACAATGGTGTGACTCTGGTACTGGAGTGGTACGTCGTCAATAGTCACATATTTTGGAATGCCTCTCGTCAAGGCTTCCAGGTTACGCTCCACC
The DNA here is from genome assembly GCA_034641835.2 of Pinus albicaulis. Lineage (NCBI taxonomy): Eukaryota > Viridiplantae > Streptophyta > Pinopsida > Pinales > Pinaceae > Pinus > Pinus albicaulis. The sequence goes on along the minus strand of CM076570.1, from coordinate 270,540,672 downwards.
TATACCATAGGATCGTCCCCATCGATGTATGGGGAATCCTCAAGCCGATATGCCACCATCCTGGCTATTAGAGAAACCACTGGAGGTCTCTCTGGTCCAACATTTGCAAAATATCATAAGTCTCAATCTCAATACACATACCTAACAAAATCAAAAAATTTGAAAAACTAAAAAAAATAGTTCTTTACCTGAGTTATTCCAACACGTCCCTAGTGGAAGTGAGAGGTCAGGATCTCCTATGCAATCTGTCCCTGCATAGGCCTAGTCGTCTACCATGATAAGTGTTGTCACATCCATATAAAGAATGTAGGTGGGAAGTGCATTTGTTGACCACCTCCATGACGAGGCATCAACTTTTCCCACCATGATAATCATGAATCCTTGGGTCCATGAGTGTCCACCCCCACCCACTGATACCTGAAAAATGGGACACATTATAGGAATAATGCAACCAAAATCGACTCATATACAAACTACTTCAACTTCCCTGTCTTGCATTTGGTGATTTGGCCTTTCAGGTGGGCTAGTAGCCCATTACTCTAGATGAATATGGTAGGGTTTAGGAATTCCAATGCATACTGAAGGTGAGACTTTATAGCCTCGTGGAGAGGTTGTACTCCACCCATATGAGTTATGGTAAATAGAATGTTTTTTAATGGAATCTCTCTGACATCCTTGATGTGATTTTCCTGCTTTTGGTTTTACGAGAACTGTTGGTGAAATTCCTAGTAATCAACATTTTCATGCTCTCTCCTCTTACTCGAGCACCTGACAAATGAACTCGTTGTCCCATATTGGAAAACTCAGTATTGAAGTATATGTCCGATACTTCTATTTCTAGCTCTTGGTCCCCTATCATAAAAAATTTGTGGTCTATATCCCACCATCTCACTAAATACTACAATAAATCTACCTAGGCTCTAATCCCAGGGCTACAGAAGAAATTGAGAAATCTGCATTCATGGAGATCCGTTATGAAGTGTGGGTTTATTGTTGCCTGATGGTCCTCTATTTCATGACCTCTTTCTTTCCACTCAATGGCCATTTTTCTCTAGAAAATACCTGCAAAATATCATTAAACAAAGATTAATTAGCTTTCATGGAGAAAAATTTGGAAATCAACGAGTATTTTTTGAGTTACATTGAAAAATTTTATACATCGACGTCAATGCGACTGTTTAGGAATTTTCTCGTGCGTTCAATGCGTTGGTATTTTGGAGCTTAGAGAAAACAACGTGGTCTCGATGGGTGGATCCCGCGTTGGTCGCCCAAATGTTATTGAAATGCAAAAGGAGGAAAAATATTTTACCTATGACTGACGGCTCATTGAATGGTACCCTAGTTTGATCACAATCCTCGCCTGAAGAACGGGGTAATTTTGGGTAAAAATTATCTCTAAATTCACAAAGTTACAAATGGTAATTTTATTTTTTACTTTTGAGTTACTATAAACTTTTTAAATTATTTTTACCATATAAAATGTATTTTTACCTATATTATTATATTTTTCTCGAAGTGGGTAACATTTGTTCACATGTATTGTTTGGTCAATTGAATTGTCTTAAATTGATTACATAAATTATAGACTGGAGTTGGTAAACTTGTGAAGTGCAAGTGCAAAATATATGCTAGAAGCCTCTTTTATTCTTTTATTTTATTGGTGTGATGATTGGATTTGTAGAGATTAATTCTAAGGATTCTTTTATTCTTATGTTCCTAATGAAATTGATAAATTTAAATTACAACTAAGTTCTAAAAATCAACATGCTTTCTACTCTGTAAAAACTGAAACAAACTTTCTCTATCTTATGAAGAAACCTTAACTAATTTATTTGTTAGTCTCTAAAAATTATTGTTCTCTAACATTCTTGTCCATAAAGATAAAATCGAATTCTAGAAAAGGTAATTTATACATTTTTATGTTTTTGAAATGAAATGTTATGGAAATGAAACTTGTAAAGAAATAACTATAGCTCTTAAAAAGAAATCACTCATGAACGGAAAATAACGCACTCATATGTTGAAAGGAAATCACTGAGTCACTACTATTTCGAAAAGAAATCACTCATGCTCTTGAAATAAACCACTCATGAACTTGTAAAACTACTCTGAAATAAATCGTTGTTGCTCTAGAAGTAAAACTATGAATCTTCTGCAATTTGACAATTTGAAAGGAAATATTGATGAATCTACATCAAATTATAAAAGAAGACTTATGAAATCATCTACATCAAATAGAAAAATGGATTTTTTGAAACAACTACAGCAAATGACAAATTGGAATTCTGAAAACAACTACGGCAAATGATAAAATGAAAACATGAAAACTACATTAAAAACATAAAATGAAAAGCCATCACTGTTTGCAGGGGACCTCCACAAAAAGGTGGTCTAAAAGCTTCACAAGAATAGTTAGCTATGCATGAAATCTTCAAGGCACCTCTTCATTAAAAAGGAATGAAAAACAGAGCTTTAAAACTTCATAATATGCTTTAGAAAAGTAACCTCTCCTCTTTGTTTTAATGGAGTGTTTATATAGGGGTTGCAATGTAACTTCATGGATATTCATATGGATAAAAATTATAACTGAATGGACACCTATTTGCCATGAATTTGATGAAGCACAATCCATTCCAACCTCTGTTTTCTTGAGTGGGCGTTTATTGACACATGGGCGCAATGTTTTCTCACGCAACTGCAAAATAGGGCTCCAAAGAACCTGAAATATCTCCCAAATGGTAACGAATTTGGGAAAAATTCTCATGGGGAACTTCATTGGTCCCGTGGAAAATTACCAACAACATTCTATATTGGAGCTTCTAGAAACAATTTCCATGTGTTGGATTTCATTCTAGAGTGATGCTACTACCTCAACCATGGAGACAGTTGTGGAAACTGTAGAAACTTGAACTGTCAAATTATCATTAGTAAAACCAAGCACAATTCTCTTTAATTAATTAAAAATAATAGAAATAATAATAATAAACCATGTGGGTGAATGGAATGGTTAAAAATGAAGAAAATGGGTGAATGGAATGATGCAAAAATGGATGGTTTCATCAACAAAATTATGACAAATTGGAGGCTCAACATGTACAGAAACAGGTGGTTACAATTTGGTGATAGTAATTTATTTTGGATGAACTAATGAGTTTTGTTTTATCACTTTTTCAAACTCGTGAAAAATAAGCGAAAAAGGAACCCCTTGGAGTCATCTTTCCGCTCTTTTCTGGCTCTCGAAAAATGAAAATATTTCTGAGCACTTGTCTTTTTTATCTTGTTAAAGTAAATGAAATGGCGTCTACTTAGTATAAGTTTAACCCTTTTTCGAACTGAGATAGACTGTTTACGAAAAGGGACATCTCGAGCATTCTTTTCTGCCTTTTTTTCAAACTCCATAAACATGAAAAATATGTTGAGTTACCCCTCCGTCGAACTTGTAAAACTTAAATGACGAAGGAATTGTCACCATGATGAGACCGAGCTCCTCCTTCCTAGGGCCCGTTAAAATTACTAGGATGGATTCATCTAAAGGGTCAACTTATACGCAAAGCATATGGTATCCTCTTCAAGCTTGCAATAAAAAATAAATAGGTACTCGCTAGAAATTGGGGGGGAAAATGGAAGGAAACATATATCCTGTATTTTGTGTGAAAGGCAGTATGTTTCTCTTGAACATGACACTTACCTATCTTGTGTCAGGTTTGGGACATACTCACTTCGTCACTTGCCTTCGTGGATTTGGGAAATCCATTTTTCTCTCATTCGATTATATCTTATCGTCATCATGAACTTTGATCCTATTTTTAGTCAAACGCTATCAAATTCTAGAATCATGTCGCCGATATGTTCAAGAGAAGTCCCCATATGCAAGTTTAAATCACTTATACCTTGTTTGGTCTTCTCTGCATCAATCATGGATCACTCTTATTAACTGTCAAATCCTATGTTTCGTGTCGAGGTTGTGGAAAATATTATGGCCCTCCTTCGACGGATCACTTTCTGTTGACTCCATCTCATTATCTAGGAAGATGGTCTAGAAACTCCCTTTCAGTACCTTGGAGCTTACATGCCTCAATGGAAGTTTTTTCACATTCGACGATAGGTTCACGTAATTGGCCTTCAATCAAATTATTCTGCGAGTGTTCGACTTCAACTCCATTTTTCACACTCGTAGATTGTGTTGTTGTACCTTGAGAGCCATCGTACTCATTGGTGGTTTCTCTCGTGCTTGTTAATGGTTTACATCATTGACTGGTAATTAGGTATTTTATACCATGTTCGACTTCAACACATCTATTCACATGGTCAGATTTGTACTTTATATGGGTTGAGATAGAGGCAAACACCCTAGGTTTCGTTTGATAAATCTAGGTTGCGTGGAGTTATTCATGATTGTACACATGATCCTTTCTAGTCAGATGGATGCGACCATGTCGTGGATTCATGTATTCATGATCCTTTTCAGTCAGATGGATGTGTCCATGATGTTGATCCATGTATTATTAGATTCTTTTTTATAGATGTATTGTTAGGCACACTTACATCAAAGATGTCATATATATTGTATTATGTTTGGATTGCAGGTCTCCTTACAATGGTTTACTTGTAAATCACTTCGGCCATCACTTCTTGTTCGAAGTTAATGCTTTGGGGGGAATCTGTTATACAATATTTTTTCACACTCCACTTTGTGTCGCTATGCCACCAATGTCGCGAAATTTGTTTCCATCAAACATGTCCAAAAAAATACCTGAATAAGTGAAATAAGACTTGATTTAAAAATATTCTGGAAAGCTTGTCAAAAACCATGTTTTACAATCCCAGCGCACTTTGCATAGCTAATAACCTGTGCTTGTCACCTTTTTCATAACATGAGTCTAGCATTGGCATCACGAATTTTATCAGGAAAATCCACACTGATCCTCTTCTGGTAGTTTTCCCAAAAATGGAGGAGAAGCTTCCCTTACTAGAAGCCTCGAGAACGATGACGTGGTTCCAGGGTATTGATGATAGGAGCGAGACCTCCTATTCATGGACATGGATCCTCTTTTCATGGATATTTCCCTTAATATGTGGAACTCTGTTGTCAAGATAAATCCCCTCTGTAGAAAGAAGTGATCTCTCTAGTCATAGAGTGGGTCTAGCAACACGAGATTCTTTCTAATGCAAAGCTCTCTTAACTATCATTTACAATGCGACAAGAAAAGAGACATAAGTACCATTTTCCCAATGCTACGTTTGAGTCCCTTGATGATGACCTTGATCCACGATCCTTTTATGCCCTCTCCCCACTACTAATGGCACGCGAATACCTGCGAATGATCAAGAGACAACAACAAACGTAATACAATACATAATAATCGTAAACATTAGCTATCTAGGAGATCAAGGAGTACCAGAAGATTTGCATAAACATTTAGACAAATATAGAAATCAAACATCAGATGTTATTATTGATAAATATAAAAGGAGAGCTTACAACCTAGGCCTTGATGTTTGAGGAATCCTTTGGTGAAAATATGAGTCCTTCATCGAAGCTTTAAATCATTCCTTCTCTTGAACACATATGTGTTATCACAATGCTAGGATGCAATGCAACGAGATTTTAGACGAGTCTGACAATGACCAACCAAGATCTAAAGTTATGGGAAGGAGGGATATTGATCTAGGTGGATATTGGTGGCCACCCACCATTAGGTCTTTCATTTTTTCAGTTTCAATGACAACTTACTATTTTTAGTATTTTTTCAGGTCCTGAACTTCCAGAGCCATTTTTAGGCCCTAAACGAAGAATTTTGGGAAAATTGGGAGCAACATGGAAATTCCTTTGATGATTCTCATGTCAAAAGTTGTATTCCTTGGACATATCTTTCTAACGAGGTATTGAGTGCATCAAATGGAGATCATATGCCAAAGTTATGTCCCTGGGAGGTTGTTGTACCCAAATTGGGCCTATAGTTTTGGCGCTTCAACTCCTAAGGTTAGGTTTTTGGATGTTTATGGTTTTCCACTGTTTCTCAACAATAAATATACCTTCGAGCCTCATTGTAACATGGTTCATAGGCTTGTATATGCCACATCTCTTCTCAAAGATAAGCTACCAATGCCCTAGCTAGTTTATTTCCATTCTCTCTGTAAGCATATTTCAGTTATTTGTTATTAATGAAATGAAGTTTTATTTTTGCTGCATCTCTAGGTTTATGTAAATTTCTGTATTCCCTTTTTTTCCTGCATAAATCCATATCAATGGTATCAAAGTTGTTTTATCTTTCTCTGTTTTTCTTTGCATGTCCCCAATGAGGTGACGGTATAAGGTATTAGGGCTCGATTTTGTGGAACCCTTGCAAGATCAGCCTCACAAACCCCGACGACCTCCCATGGCGGAAGAAAAGAAATACGAGGGACCAGGAGATCCTATCAAATTATTTCTCAAGGAATCCCTATAGAAAAAGAGGAATGTGATGATGGATAAATTTTCCTAGATCCTTCAATGGCTGCCCACCAGCGACACGTCTACATCTAGCAACAACTCTGGAGGTGCCACTCCTTTCAAGGTACAAGTCAACTTCGACATTCCTATATTTGAATGCCAAATATATGCAAACATTGTAGATATATAGTTGAATTTGATGGGAGGGTATTTCTCAATTCATGATTTCTCTAACCAAGAAAATATTACTTTTTCACTCCTCAAATCCGTCCCCCATGTCAAAGACTAGTGGGAAACCTACTGTGAGCAAAAGGATGAGAGGGAACCCTCTCTGTTCTCGGCCACACTCACTTGGAATTTGATCTAAGATGGCATCAAGGAACAATATTACCCCGTGGGGAGATATGAGGACAAGTACATCCAATGGACCACACTGCGGCAACAAAGGGATCAAGGTGTGCACGAATATACGAATTTGTTCCATACCCTATGCACAAAGTTGGGTATTAAATATTCAGAGAGACATTTGGTGATCAAGTATCACATTTGTTTGCATAGATACATTCAAGAGGAAATTTATTTCCTCGACATTACCTCTCTTGGCATGGTATATCACTATACCACAAAGATCGAGCAGAAATTTAAGCAGAAGAAGCGAGACTTTGGATCCGTGAATCCGAATCTAGGGAAAGGTGCCCTCGAACCGTAGAACAAGGGGAAAATCCAAAGAGAGGATAATCATAACAACACCACAAATCTAAATAAGGACATAGGGAAGTGGTGTGAATTTCATAACATCCCCACTCACAGCACAAAGGAGTGTCGGGCCAAACAGTCGCTGGTGGTAGAACAGAAGGCACCCGAATCAGAGGCATGTTATGATCCTGAGTCAGAACCAGACAAGGGTGATGACAAAGGGAACCAAATAATTTATGCGGACCCTAGTGCTTTTTTTTCCACCACCAAGCTCCAGAAGGAGGATCCTGAGGATCCAGAGGAGGGGGAGCACCTCTTCCATTCGCAGATTCGAGTGAAGGGTTACCCACTGCAATTCCTTGTCGATAGCATTAGCCAAAAAAAACTCATTTCGGCAGAGGTCGTGAAGTGGCTCGGCCTACCAACCATAGCACACCTATAGCCATATACCATCAGGTGGCTTCACAAAGGAAGAGATCTCCGCGTCTACCAGCAGTGACCCCTTTCATACAGCATCAAGACATTCACGAATGAGGTATTGTGTGATGTTGCTCCTCTTGATGTGTCTAATGTATTATTGGGCCAACCATACTTGTGGAAGTGACATGTTGTGTATGATTCTAGGCCTTGTTTTGTTTTTATTACTTTGGGAAATAAATTGTAAAGGATACTGGAGTTAGTACTGGCTCCTTCCATCGCTTTGACTACTGCAAAACAATGCGTTAAGATTGTTTCCCAAACCAGGATATTTATTTTCATTACAATTCACCCATAGAGAAAGAAGAATATTGTGGTGGATATTGGTGGACACCCACCTATTCAATTTTTACCCCCACCATTTGTTCTTTCATTTTTTTAGTTTCAGCACAACTTACTATTTTTAGCAGTTTTTTGGGTCCTAAACTTCTGAAGCGGTTTTGAGGCCCTAAACGACATTTTTTGGGAAAACCAAAAGAAACATGGGATTTCCTATTATGTTTCTCACATCAATGGTTGTATTCCTCGGATAGATATTTTTAATGAGGTATTGAGTGAGTCAAACGGAGATCATATGCCAAAGTTATGTCCCTAGGAAGTTAATGTACCAATTTACCCAAATGGGGCCCATATTTTTGGCGCTTCAACTGCCAGGGTTATGTTTTTGGATTTTTATGGTTTTCCATTGTTTCTCACTAATTAATAGGCCTTTGAGCCTCATTTTAACACATTTCAGAGGCCTGTAGCTGCCACATCTCTTCTTAGAGATAAGCTACCAGAGCCCTATCTAGTTTATTTCCATTTTGTCTGTAAGCATATTTCAGTTGTTTGCTATTAATGAAATGACGTTTTATTTTTGTTGCATCTACAAGTTTATTTGTATTTCTGCATTTCATTGTGTTCCTTCATAAATCTGGATTAGTGGTATCAAAGTGGTCTACTCTTTCTATGTTTTTCTTTGCATGTCCCCAGCGAGGTCAGGGTATAAGGAGTTAGGGCTCGACCTGGTTGAACCCTTGCAAGATCAGCCTCGTAAACCCCGACGACCTCCCATGGAGGAAGAAAAGCAAGACGATGGAGCAGGAGATCATATCAAATTATTTCTTGAGGAGGCCCTCGAGAAATAGAGGAATGCGATGATGGATAGCTTTCCCCAAATCCTTCAACGACTGCCCACCGGCGGTGCATCTACATTCAGCAGCCACTCTAGAGGTGCAACTCCTTTCAAGATACAAGTCAAATTCAACATTCCAGTATTTGAAGACTAGATAAATGTAGATGCCATAGACAGATATTTGAATTTGCTGGAAGCGTATTTCTCGGTCCATGATTTATCCAACCGAGAAAATATTACTTTTGAACTCCTCAAAGCCGCCCCCCGTGTCAAATACTCGTGGTCAACCTACTGTGAGAAAAAGGACGAGAGGGAACCCTCTCTCTTCTCAACTGCACCCACTTGGAATTCATTACGAGATGGCATCAAGGAATAATATTACCCCTTGGGGAGCTATGAGGACAAGTACATCCAATGGACCACACTACGGCAGCAAAGGTATAATATTTGTGCAAGAACTCACGAATTTATTCCATACCCTGCACACAAAGTTTGGTATTAAAGATTCAGATAGAAATTTGGTGCTCAATTACCATAGCTATTTGCACAGATACATTCAGGAGGAAATGGAGTTCCTCAACATTACCTCACTTGGCACGACATAATGCTATGCTGCAAAGATCGAGCATAAATTTAAGTGGAAGAAGCGAGAATTTGGATTAGCGAATCTGAAGCCAGGGAAAGGCACCCCCAAACCATAGAACAAGGGGCAAAGCCAAAGCGGGGTGACTCACAACAACACCACAAATACAAATAAGGATGGCACAGGGAAGTGCTTTGAATTTCATAACAACCCCACTCATAGCACAAACGAGTGTTAGGCCAAACAGTCACTGGTGGCCGAACTAAAGGCACCCAAATCAGATGCATGTTCTGATTTTGACCCAGAACAAGACAAGGGTGATGAAAAAGGGAAGAATATCATTGATGTAGACCATAGTGCCATTTTTCCACCACCAAGCTCCAATGGGAGGATCCCGAGGATAGAGAGGAGGGGGAGCGCCTCTTCCATTTGCAGATGTGGGTGAAGGGTTCTCCATTGCAATTATTGTTGATAGCGAAAGCCAAAATAACCTCATTTCAGCAGAGGTTGTGAAGCGGTTAGGCCTACCGACCATAGCACACCCACAGCTGTATACCATCGGGTGGCTTCACCAAGGAAGAGATCTCTACGTCTGCCACCAATGGTGCTTTCCGTACAACATCAAGCCATTCACAGATGAGCTACTGTGTGATGTTTCTCCTCTTGATGTGTCTGATGTATTATTGGGCCAACCATACTTGTGGAAGCGATATGTTGTGTATGAGTCTAGGCCTCATTATATTATTATTATTTTGGGAATAAATTGTACAGGATAGGGGAGGTAGTACTGCCTCCTGCCATCTCTTTTACTACTACAAAATAACACAGTGAGATTATTTCTCAAACCAGGAAATTTATTTTCATTACAATTTGCCCATGGGGAAAGAATAAGATTGTGGCCAAAGCCTCTAAATAGGGCTCCCCTGCACGGCAACAGCAAATGGATAAATTCGTGGAGGAATACGAGGATATTTTCTCATCCCCTATAGAGGTTCTTCTACACTATCAGGTCAAGCACTCCATTGATATGACCCCAGACACGCTATCGCCTGATGTTACCATACCTCATGCGACCACACAGACAAAATCCACACATTTTCTTTCTGATGCTGATAACGAAACCAAATTTATTAGATGCATCTAGCACGTCTTCCAGTAGGTCCATGACATCTTCGAAAAATCCAATACCAAGTTCAGCGGAATTTGCCTCATCTCATGGAGGAACTCAACGCAATGGGGACCATTGCTTCCTAAGAGGGGAGGAATTATTCATGTGGATATTGGTGGCCACCCACCTATTCAATTTGGACCCCCACCATCGGTTCTTTTAGTTTTTCAGTTTCAGAAAAAACTTACTATTTTTAGCAGCATTTAGGGTCCTGAACTTCTAGAGCCGTTTTGAGGCCATAAATGACATTTTTTGGGAAAACTGGGAGCAACATGGAAGTTCCATTCAATTTTTATCACGTCAAAAAATGTAGTCCTCGGATAGATCTTTCTAACAAGGTATTGAGCGCATTAGACGTAGATCATATGCTAAAGTTACGTCCCTAGGAAGTTGATGTGCCAATTTAACCAAACAGGGCCAATAGTTTTGGCGCTTCAACTCCCAGGGTTAGGTTTTTAGATGTTTAGCGTTTTCCATTGTTTCTTAACAATAAATAGGCCTTCGAGCCTCATTATAACACAATTCAGATGCCTGGATCTGCCACATCTCTTCTTAGAGATAAGCTAACAACGCCCTAGCTAGTTTATTTCCATTCTATCTGTAAGCATATTTGAGTTATTTGTTATAATGAAATGAAGTTTTATTTCTGTTGCATCTCTGGGTTTATGTGTATTTTTGTATTTCATTGTGTTCCTGCATAAATCCAGATTAGTGGTATCAGAGTGGTCTTATATTTCTCTGTTTTTCTTTGCATGTCCCCAAAGATGTCAGGGTATAAGTAGTTAGGGCTCTATCTCGTTGAACCCTTGCAAAATCAGCCTGGAAAACCCTGATGGCCTCCCATGGCAGAAGAAAAGAAAGACGAGGTAGCAGGAGATCCTATCAAATTATTGATCAAGGAGGCCCTCAAGAAACAAAGGAACGCGATAATGGATAAATTTGCCCAAATCCTTCAACGGTTGTCCACCAGCGATGCATCTACATCCAACAACCACTCTAGAGGCGCCATCCCTTTCAAGTTACAAGTCAACTTATAAATTCCTATATTTGAAGGCTAGATAGATGTAGACATCGTAGATAGATGGTTGAATTTGCTGGAAGGGTATTTCTCGGTCCTCATTTCTCTAACCAAGAAAACATTACTTTTTCACTCCTCAAAGCCACCCCCATGTCAAATATGGGTGGGAAACCTACTGTGAGCAAAAGGATGAGAGGGAACCATTTATGTTCTCAGCCACACCCACTTGTAATTCATTCCAAGACGGCATCAAGGAACAATATCACACCGTGGGGGGTTATGAGGACAAGTACATCCAATGGACCACTCTGCAGAACCAAAGGGATCAATATGTGCACAAACTGATGAATTTTTTCCACACCCTGTGCAAAAATTTTGGTTTTAAAGATTTAGAGAGGCATTTGGTGCTCAATTACCGTAGTTTTCTACACATATACATTCAGGAGGGAATGGAGTTCCTCAACATTACCTCTCTTAGCACGGCATATCGTTGTGTCGTGAAGATCGAGAAGAAATTTAAGCAGAAGAAGCGGGACTTTGGATTCGTGAATCCAAAGCCAAGGAAAGGAACCCCGAGACTGCAGAACAAGGGGAAAATCCAAAGAGGGGTGATTCAGAACAACACCAAAAATCCAAATAAAGACACTAGGAAGTGGTGTGAATTTCATAACAACCCCACTCACAACACAAACGAGTGTTGAGCCAAACAGTCGCTGGTGGTCGAATTGAAGGCACCCGAATCATATGAATGTTTTGATCCTGAGTCAAAACTAGACACAGGCGATGACAAAGGGAAGAAGGTCATTGATGCGGGCCCCTGTGCCATTGTTACCACCAACAAGCTCCAGAGGGAGGATCCCAAGGATCCAGAGGAGGTGGAGAGACCAAACCAGGAATCTTATTTTCATAAAAATTCACACACAGGGAAAGAAGAATATTACAGCCATAGCCTCGAAATAGGGCTCCCCTACATGGCAGCATTAGATGGTCAAAGTTTTGGAGGAACACAAGGACATTTTCTGCTCACCCACAGAGGTTCCTCTACACTGTCAAGCCAATCATTCCATTGATCTGACCCCAGGTGTGTCGTCGCTTGATGTTACCATACCTCATGCGACCACACATACATAATCCAAACATGTACTGTTTGAGGCTAACAAAGCAACCAAATTTATTGGACACATCCAACACGTCCGCTAGCAAGTCCATGACATCTTTGACAAATCCAAATGCCAAGTTCCGTGGAATTTACCTCATCTCATGGAGGAACTCAACGAAATGGGGACCATTCCTTCCTAAAGGGGGATAAATGATCCAGGTGGATATTGGGGGCCACCCACCTATTCCATTTGGACCCCCACCATCGATTCTTTCAGTTTTTCAGTTTCAGCACAACTTACTATTTTTAGCAGTTTTTCGGTTTCTGAACTTACGGAGTCGTTTTGACGCCCTAAACGGAATTTTTTGGGAAAACTGCAAGTGACATGGAAGTCTTGTGATGTTGATCACATCGAAATTTTTATTCCTCAAGCAGATCTTTTTGACAAGGTATTGAGCGCATCAAACGGAGATCATATGCCAAAGTTACGTCCCCTGGAAGTTGATGTACTAATTTACCTGAACAGGGCCCATAGTTTTGTCACTTCAACTCATAGGGTTAGGTTTTTGGATGATTAGGGCTTTCCATTATTTTTCAACAATAAATAGGCCTTTGAGCCTCATTATAACATAGTTAAGATTCCTATAGCTACTACATCTCTTCTTAGAGATAAGCTACATGTGCCCTAACTAGTTTATTTCCATTCTATCTGTATGCATAATTAAGTTATTTTTTATTAATGAAATAAAGTTTTATTGATATTGCATCTCTACATTTATGTGTATTTATGTGTTTCATTGTGTTCCTACATAAATATGGATCAGTGTTATCAGTGCGGTCTTATATTTCTCTTTTTTTCTTTGCATGTCCCCAACGAGGTCAGGGTATAAGGAGTTAGGGCTCGATTTGGTTGAACACTTGCAAGATCAGCCTTGCGAACCCTAATGACCTCCCATGGTGGAAGAAAATAAAGATGATGGCATAGGAGATCCTATCAAATTATTTCTCGAGGACACCCTCGAGAAATAGAGGAACGCGATGATGGATAACTTTTTCTAGATCCTTCAACGGCTGCCCACCGGTGACGCACCTACATCCAGCAACCACTCTAGAGATGCCACTACTTTCAAGGTACAAGAAAACTTCGACATTCGTGTATTTGAAGGGCATATAGATGTAGACGTCGTAGATAGATGATTGAATTTTCTGGAAGGGTATTTCTTGGTCCATGATTTCTCCAACCGAGAAAATATAACTTTTGCACTCCTCAAAGTTGCCCCCGGGCATGTCAAAGACTAGTGGGAAACCTACTGTGAGCAAAAGGATGAGAGGGAACCCTCTCTGTTCTCGACCGCACACACTTGGAATTTTTTATGAGATGGCATCAAGGAACAATATTACCCGATGGGGAGCTATGAGGACCAGTACATCTAATGGACAATGCTGCGGCAACAAAGGGATCAAGATGTGCACAAACTGATGAATTTGTTCCATACCCTACACACAAAGTTGGGTATTAAAGATTCCGAGAGACATGTGTTGCTCCAGTAACACAACTATTTTCATAGATACATTTAGGAGAAAATGGAGTTCCTCGACATTTCCTCGCTTGGCACGACATATCACTATGCCGTGAAGATTGAGTAGAAATTTAAGCATAAAAGAGATAGTTTGAATCTACGAATTCTGAAGTGAGGGAAAGGCACCCCCAAACTGCAGAACAAGGGGACAATCCAAAGAGGGGTGACTCAAAACAACACCATAGATCCAAATAAGGACATAGGGAAGTGGTGTGAATGTCATAAAAACCCCACTCACATCACAAACGAGTGTCGTGCTAAACAGTCGCTAGTGGCCGAACTGAAGGCACCGGAATCAGATGAATGTTTTGATCCTGAATAAGAACTAAAAAAGGGTGATGAAAAAGGGAAGTAGATCATTGATGCGTACCCCAGTGCCACCTCTTCCATTTGTGGATGTGGGTGAAGGGTTCTCCACTACAATTCCTTATCGATAGCAGAAGCCAAAAGAACATGATTTCAGTAGAGTTCGTGAAGCAGCTCGGCCTACCAACCATAGCACACCTACAACCATATAACATCGAGTGGCTTCACTAAGGAATATATCTCTACGTCCTCCAGTAGTGGTGCCTTTTGAACAACATCAAGCCATTCAAGGATGAGGTATTGTGTGATTTTTCTCCTCTTGATGTGTCTGATATATTATTGGGCTAGCCATACATGTGGAAGCGACATGATACGTATGAGTCTAGGCCTCATTCTATTGTTATTACTTTAGGAAATAAATTGTACAGTATACCGGAGGTAGTACCACCTCCTGCCATCTCTTTGACTACTGCAAAACAACGTAGTAAGATTGTTTCCCAAACTAGGAAATTAATTTTCATTACAACTCACCCATAGGGACAAAGTATCATATGGAAAAAAGTATCATATTGCACGAAAGTATCATATGGACAAAGTCATGGAGGAATACAAGGATATTTTCTTCTCATCCATAGAGGTTCCTCTACACTGTCAAGTCAAGCACTTTGTTGATCTGACCCCATGTGTGTCATCGCTTGACGTTACCGTACCTCATACGACCACACAAACAAAATCCACACATGTAATATCTGAGGCTAATAAAGCAACCAAATTTATTGGATGCATCCAACACGTCCGCTAGCAGGTCCATGACATCTTCGACAAATCAAATACCAAATTTCGCGGAATTTTCCTCATCTAATGGAGGAACTCAACTCAATGGGGACCATTATTTCCTGAGGGGGGAGGAATGATCCAGGTGGATATTGGTGGCCACCCACATAACCATTTAGACCCCCACCATTGGTTCTTTCAAATTTTCAGTTTCAACATAGCTTACTATTTTTAGCAGTTTTTCGGGTCTTGAAATTTCGGAGCCGTTTTGAGGCCCTAAACGACATTTTTGGGAAAACCACGAGCAACATGGGAGTTCCTTTAATGTTTCTAATGTCAAAAGTTATATTAAACATATACATATTTATAATGAGGTATTGAGTGTGTCAAACAGAGATCATATGCCAAATTTACGTCCCCAGGAAGTTGATGTACCAATTTACCCAAACGGGGCCCATAGTTTTGGTGCTTCAACTCCTAGGGTTAGGTTTTCAGATATTTAGGGTTTTCCATCATTTCTCAATAATAAATAGGCTTTCGAGCCTAATTATAATATAGTTTATATGCCTGTAGCTGCCACATCTCTTCTTAGAGATAAGCTACCAGTGCCCTAGCTAGTTTATTTCCATTCTACCTGTAAGCATATTTCAGTTATTTGTTATTAATGAAATGAAGTTTTGTTTATGATGCATCTTTGGTTTTATGTGTATTTTTGTATTTCATTTTTTTCCTACATAAATTCAGATCATTCGTATCAAAGTGTTTTGATATTTCTCTGTTTTTCTTTACATGTCCCCAATGATGTCAGGGTATAAGGATTTAGAACTTGATTTGGTTGAACCCTTGCAAGATCAGCCTTGAAAGCCCTGACGACCTCCCATGGTGGAAGAAAATAAAGATGAGGGAGTGGGAGATCCTATCAAATTATTGCTTGAGGAGGCCCATGAGAAATAGAGGAATGTGATGATGGATAACTTTTCCTAAATCCTTCAACAACTGCCCACCAACGGTGCATCTACATCCAACATCCACTCTGGGTACAAGTCAACTTCGACATTCCTGTATTTAAAGGCTAGATAGATGTAGAAATCATAGATAAATGGCTGAATTTTATGGAAGGTTTTTTCTTGGTCCATGATTTCTCTGATAGAGAAAATATTACTTTTGCATTACTCAAAGCCACCCCCCATGTCAAACACTAGTGGGAAACCTATTGTGAGCAAAAGGAAAAGAGGGAACCCTCTTTTTTCTTGGTCGTACCCACTTGGAATTCATTCTAATACAGCATCAAGGAACAGCATTACCCCGTGTGGAGCTATCAGGACAAGTACATCCAATGGGCCACGCTGCGGCAGCAAAAGGATCAAAATGTGCACGAACTGATGAATTTTTTCCATACCCTGCGCACAAAGTTGGGTATTAAATATTTAGAAATACATTTGGTACTCAAGTATCATATTTTTTTCATAGATACATTCAAGAGGAAATGGATTTCATCAAAATTGCCTCGCTTGGCATGGCATATCGGTATGTCACAAAGATCGAGCAGAAATTTAAGAAAAATAAGCAAGACTTTGGATCCGTGAAACTGAAGCCAAGGAAAGGTGCCCCCAAACGTAGAACAAGGGGAAAATCCAAAGTAGGGTGACTCAGAACAATACCACAAATACAAAAAAGGACACGGGTAATTGGTGTGAATTTCATAAAAGCCCTACTCACAACACTAATGAGTGTTGTGCCAAACAGTGGTTGGTGGTCGAATTGAAGGCACCTAAATGAGATGCATGTTCTGATCCTGAGTCAAAACCAGACAAGGGCGATGAAAAAGGGAACCAGATCATTGATGCGAACCCTAGTGCCATTGTTTCCATCACTAAGCTCCATAGGGAGGATTTCGAGGATCCAGAGGAGGGGGAGCGCCTCTTCCATTTGCAGATGTGGGTGAAGGGTTCTCCACTGCAATTCATTGTTGATAGTGGAAGCCAAAAGAACCTCATTTCAGAAGAGGTCGTGAAGTGGCTCAACCTACTGCCCACAACATGTAGAAATTATATACAATATGAATGTATATATCCGAGCTCTCCTGATCTAACAATATTTATCTTCTTTCAAAATACAAAATCCTTCCACTATAATTCTTGCAAAAATTTAATCAACAATTGCAAAACACATGAAGCAATAAAAACACACATAACACAGTTGTTTAACGGGAAAGCCTGAAGCTAAAAACCCCAAATATCATATTATGTATCATGGAGATCATGTAACAATCCTCATACAAATCTTAGTAAATCAAGCTCTCAGTACAATATAATCATCACACACTAACATAGAAGAAATCTTGCAAATCCATGCACCAATCTCTGCCCTCCTTCTAGCCTGCCTCCACTGCGCAATCCAAGCTGATTACAAAGACCAATTTGATGCAATCCCACTCTCCTTGACTGCGTAATCCTCATTGGAAACTCCAATGTGTGTGTGATGCAATCAATGCATCACTATAGTCACAACAGATAGTTGTTGTTTATTGTCAGATTATTATTAAGAGCTAATAATAACCGACATGCATCTATTTTTAGATTGACGATCTATAAATAGACTTCGCCCAATCTTCTAAAAACATAATCTTATCTATTTTTCACATTTGACCAACCATCTACAAATAGCCTCCTGCTACATATAGAATATGCTCACCATATCTAAAAATAGACATACACCTAAAAATAGCCTGTGTGGGCCCCACCTATTTTAGGTGATTATTTTCCAATTAGGATCAAGGATGATGTTTTAGGATGCCTCCTTCACTTTTTCTTGTTGCAAACTTCAACACTTCCTCTCAACAAGAAAGGAATGTCTTTGCATGTGACATGCAACTCCATGCATTCGCCCTACAACCTTTGCAAGTGCCCTGCAACTCCGTGCATCTGCTCTGCAACTCTTGCTGCAACACTTCCGAAACTGAAAGGCTCCAAACAACTCAATCAATATAATGCATATGTCATCAAAGTCTTCGACTTCTGCTTAATTACTGCACATGTCTTCAAGAACCACTGCGCTATTGAACTCTGCACCCATGCACTCTGCACTTGCTGTCAACTCTGAACCACGCTCCAATATTCAACACTGTCACTTTGATATGCCTGCATCAATCCAACTGGTCATGCTACTGCTTCTCTGTGGGCTCCTCGTATCTAGGTTCAATTCATGAGATCCACACCATCTCAGTGAATCCTGCTCAGAAATATCCTCTTGGGATTTCTCATGCATGTTGCCCCACCTTTCACCTGGTGGTATAGCTGCATGCACTCCCTCTGCCCATCTGGCACGAAATTTCTCTGCATGAGTGGTTGCTCCCACTTCATGATCCTCATCTTGTGGCTGCTCCACATCCCGAGGTTCAATCTTACTTGCATGCAAATCATGATCCCTCTCAAGCTTCAATTTCATGTCTTTGTTGCACTTCCCAGTAGTACGAAGCTCCGTAGAAATCCCATCTACATCAAATCTATAAATATTCTTCTGCATCTCCAGTTGTGGCTGCTCCACAACCTTCTAAGGTTGCTTCTCACACTACATGTTGATAGTTTCCCTCTCAACCACCAAGTCACTAACCTCTACTTTTCTCCTTAAAGCTTTGCATGCATCTTGTACCTCGGTGCATGTAGATTCTTGGCTCGTGCACATTGCAATTGTCCCGCCATCACAAACTTTTTTAACAAAAGAGCTGATTTTAAATCGATGATATCTCCGTCATCCGAGCTCCGATTTGACCGATTTGACCGATTTTTTTTTCAATTTGGGTATTTTTTCACAAGGAATCCAAATATGCAATTTTTTTCTGAAAATATTTCACCAAAAATTTCATATATTCTCTGCAAACTCGCGCGCCCAAAAATTCTTACTCTCATTCCATGTAGAAAATCTATAACACAGCTCTGATACCTGTTACACTAAAAATTGTCATCCTGACATTCTGCTATGTGTATGAGCTCATTATAACTCATACTTCTCCCTTTGCAAGTCTAAACATATTAGTTCCTCATGTCAAGCCTTGAAAATAAAAAAAAGTTCCTAAAAGTCTCCTAAACTTTGGTATCGCACTTTCTGGCTATCTTGCATGCGGTCCCACACCCAATGTTTAGCTATCCTGCATACCAAAACGTATTTTATCTTTGTTATAGGTGTGGACCCCTGTAAGATTAAAAAGGCACAAGTAAATTCCAAAAAGCTCAATTAAAGTAAAATCTAGAAGCTTCTAGAATGGATCTTGCGGTGGCAGAACCGCTCTTGTGAGGTGCATGAATCCCTTACCTTATGGAGCTAACCCCTTGATGTAAGGAGCTTATCCCTTTGAAGGAGGATTCTATCCCTTCATACTTGGAACAGAAAACCTCTTCTTTTCTACTATAAAAAGAGGCATTAGGTAGCCTCAAGGGGAGTTGAAGCTTTAGAATATTTGAAGTTAAGTGCTGTTGAGATTCAGACTCAGTTGATTAAGACTTTTGTGAGGAGAGATTACATATCTCTATTAGTATTGGTTGGAGGAGTGCAGAGCTTATCAAAGTAAAGGAAATTCCTGCTTCGGACCCCGGAAAGTCCTGTGCAACATCAAGGCTCAGGTTGTAAGGATTTTCTTCTTTTGAAATTAATACAAATATACTCATTTTTCTCAATAAGCTTTCAATCAATGCTTTATTTCATAGATTCCTTGATCACTATGATAAGCATGGTTTATGATGATTTCTATATAGGTGCTATGTAATATTTTTCTTGTTTGTGACTGCAGGTTTATGAGGAAAACTCCTTCAAGCGCGCGAGGGACAACAACGACTTCAAACAAGCACTGGACAAACGGTAAGTCCTTAACACCTCTATAGAGCTTTTCGTAGATCGTATATGCTTAGAGAAAGATTAGTCTATTTGGCTGTTTGTTGCTAGATACTTTTAGTACTAGGGAGATCGGTCTTGTCCACAAGATGGATTAATCCTCCAACAAATTGGCGACTCCACTGGGGAAAGAACTTGTTGTTTTTGGTTCTCTTTATTTTGATTTGAGGAAACGTTTTTCCTAGTTTTTGATTGATAGACATTTGCCTGGGTAGCTTAGGTTTTCTCTGTTTTTGAAAATTTTGAGATCTTTTATGTTTTTCTTTAATTTTTCTTGGGACCACACTTTGTCTTCTTTTCACAGTGCGGGCAGTTTCGCATTTTTGCTTTAGTAAACAGTGCGGTACCACACCTGTTCCTTCTGTAAGACTGCGGACCCTGTTAAAATTTGAAAAACCTTCAGATTTCTTTCTTTATTTTATCTTTATTTTAATTTAGAGTTTTTGATTTCTGCCCAGATTGATGATTGTTTCTGTCAAAAGATTTCTGTGAATGAATCTTAGTAGTATTGGTGTTTTGATGATTTTCTAGAAGTTTTGCGTTTTGGATTGTCTTTCTCTTGGTATTCAGTGTAGCGATTCAAAGCATTGACTGTTTAAAATACCTGAGATTACATTGGTCTTTTGTCTTTTGCTGAATCTGGCCTGATTGTGAAATCATCCTTTATTGAGAAATAGAATTGCCTGTTTCTTTGCAAATCTTCGAAAAGAAACTTTGTTATTGGTTTTTGAATTTCATTTTTTATAAAAACATAATTGAGTGTTTTTGATATGTTTGTTACTCTGAACAAATAGATCCTTAGTTTTCTAAATAACTAAGTAAAACTTTCTTCAAAAAAATTGTAAAGATTTTATTCAAATAGGTTATTAAAATTTGTAGGTCTCAGAATTAGTTTGATAGTTTTGAGTGTTTTTCATAGAATTTTTTAGATCTCTTTTGAAGAAAACTTGTTCTGTAGCTTCAAGTTTGAAAGTAAAAGGATTTTATTATGAGCTTTGATAGTTTGTTTCGTTTTTGAGTTATTGCTGAAAAGACAAAAATACTTTCTTTAAATTACTCTTAATGTTTAAAGAAGGAATTGTTCGATAAAAGGATTGCATTCTCCAACTTTTCCTTAATTAGAATTTCATTGAAAGGAAACGATATGATTATCATATTTAGGTGCATTTTAGTGTTTTTGGAAGTCGAGTTTTCACACCATCAAAGTTTCACTTCCACACCCATTGACTTAAGAAACAGCTCTTAAAAGTAACGCTTAATTAAAATCTATCTAGCAATCTTTTTATTTTCTAGGGCTCTTATCACCAACATAGCTTAGGCTAGTATCTTGGAGTAGGGAGTAATTAACTCTCCAAGGTAGTAAAACAAACAAGTAGAAAAATATTGCGGTAGGAAATAAACCCAATCGTAATTTGTATAATCTGGGAAGCTTCTCTTAACGAAGTCAATCACGAGATCATGTCCAAACCTTTGAGACAATCAATTCTGTCTCATTGGGGAATATAGAAGATTTTGTGCGTATTACAAACAGTAAACCTTGGATTAACCATTGTCGAGGAGCCTGGGGTCACTTGTTGGTAAACCTCGGATTAACCATGTCGAGTAACCTTCAAGGGGATTGAGCTTGCTACTCTACCCTTGCGCGTGAAATCGGATCGTAGACTGTTCCCCCAGTTATATTTGTTACTATTGGTAACCTTAGTGTCCATTATCTTAAGATTATTTCCTAAGGTGACGGTGAAGGAAATATCTCACTGTACCTGGAGTAGACATCGACTAGACTCACTTGGACTCTCTGGGGGGTTCTCTTCACACGAGATGGCTTTGTGAGGAAACTTGTGCCCGTCTGTTTCATCAAGCAGGTTGTCGGGGTAACTGTTCCAACCGCCCTTTCTGTATTAAATTTCTACTAAGTTGGATTTCATCACCAACTAGTGTTTTTAGTACGGGGAGTTACTATTTGTGTGTGGTTTGAACTCCTAGATTTTTAAGCGTGTGATTCAGCTGTTTGTTCCTTTAAATACTTTAGGTGTTTTCTTTGAAATTTTATTTGTTTGCGTGTGATTAGTTAAATAATTAATCGTGGCGGAATTGCCGAGACAATCTCGGAGACTACAAGGGAAACCCCCTGAATATTCACCAAGTCAGCTTGAAGGGCTTCGTGCTCTGGTATCGTCTAGTAGCGGTAGGATTAAATCAACAGAAGTTGGAACTTCATCCATAGTGGTTCATCCTGATTATCAAACACCCATAACAGAACACATTCAAGAGCTGATTTCAGTTTCTGAAGTTACTGGTAGTATTTCTCCTACCAGTGAATGGGCTGACGAACCTGAAATCTCTGAACCTGAAACTAAACCTTATGTTTTGGAAACATCTTCAAGATTTATTTTACCAACTTCCAGCGATCTTGGTTCACCTAGGGTAAGAAATATTGTCATTGACAATCTTCCATCTGGACTAATTTCTATTGAAGAACTCACTAATCCAGATGAAGAGTTATCTCTTCCCAATTCCCCTCAATCGTTACATCTTAGGGAACGTGAATCAATTTTCTACAGCCATATTCGAACTACTGCTTGGTACTTATCTTTAACTATTTTTTTAGAGAATCTGGGTCTTTCTTTTTCTCCACCTCGAGTTCCATTTCATCCAACACCCAGAGGTTATTATCCGTCATCCATTATGGCAGGAGAATCATCCATGTTTTCCCAGACACCGGAAACATTTTTACATGGTGGTCCTTCTGTTCCTTCAGGATATCAGACTCTCTCTGGTACTTTCTCGGGGGCAGCTCTTCAACCGATTGAAAGCGTGTTATCATTTGGTTTAAGTGGAATTAAAACTAAAACGTCGAATGAAGGGAAAATTTTTATAATGTCTGGTAATATTCCAAATCCGCAACCTCAAGGCAGTCAGGTACTGCCTGGCGGGCAACCTCAGGGAAGTCAGTTACCACCTGGGGGGCAACCTCAAGGTAGTCAGTTACCGCCTGGGGGGAAACCTTCAGGAAGTCAGTTACCACCTGGGGGTCAACCTCAAGGTAGCTTTTTCCAAGGAAAAACTGTGGAGTCATACTATTTTGGGGGACAACCCCAAGGGAAGTACATACCTCAGGGTTATCAACCTTCAGGATAGTACACACCCCAGGGTCAACCCCAAGCTCAATATTCTCCTCAGGGTCCTTATCAACCCCAGCTTCAGTATGCGCCTCAGGGTTATCAACCTCAAGGTCAGTACCCAATTCAAGGTTACCAACAGCCTTCTGGTCAGTCATCTGTTCAAGGAGCCGGAAATTCACCATTCACGTATCAACCCTACATTCAACCAGGTTATGGTCCTTATGTTCAACCTTCTACGGGACAATATCCCGAAATGAATATGGTGTGGGATCCATCCCAATATCAACAGCCTATGTAGCCTAATGTGCAGTTACCTTTTCAACCTGGACAGCCTTTGGTTTCTGGGCCAACCCAGCAACCTGTCCAGCCTACTATTTAAACTCCTGCACCTAGTTCTGTTCAGCAGGTTGGGCCTAGTTCACCTCAGACTCCACCTCAAACTGCTGCTACTACTGTTGCATCTGTCCAACCTGTAACACCTATTTCTGGAGTATCTGTAACTCCGAGTTCGGCTATCCCTCTATCCGGGCAAATCCCTCAAGTCTCTATACCCCAGTCAGGGCCTTCCGCCCAGACTTCGGTTCAAATGACTGGAGGACAAGCCGGTACGAGTACAATTGTCACAAGTCAACCGCAATTCACGTATCAACCGTACCAGGGATATCCTCAATTCAGTCCCGGTTCACAAAATCCAAATTATCAGTATCAACCGTACCCTGGCTACACTTATCAACAGCCTCAACAACCCCAGTTTGGTCCGATTAATCCTGGTTTTCTAGGAGGTTACACGATTCCTAACGCAAATTCAATTCCCAGTTATCCTGGGTATCCACCTCCTGGAACTACTTTGGTTACTCAAGGTTTTCGTGACCCTAATCGTCAGTTACCATTTATTGCAACTTTGGATTTACCTGATTTGATGCGCCTTACAAATGATCTGATTTTCTATTATCCGTATTTGCCACCAATGCCGCATAAGTTGCCCAGTGATATACCAAATTTTGAAGGTAAGTCAGGAGAGGATCCATCAAATCATGTCATGAATTATCACCTCTGGTGTGCGTCTAATTCAATTATTGATGATTCGATTCACTTACGTCTTTTCCAAAGAACTCTTATTGGTCTCGCAGCCAAATGGTACATTGAGTTACCATGAGGCTCGTTTCATAATTTCAGTCAGTTAGCAACTGCCTTCTTGACTCACTTTCAGTTTCCTGTCAGATACGAAAATGGCACGGAATTATTAACTTCACTTAAGCAATCTACGTCTACGTATATTTCTGATCATATTCATGAATGGCGACGTAGAAGGCGTTTGGTGAAAGTTTATATTCCAGATCAAATTTTGGCAGAATGGTTTGTTAAATCATTGTTACCCAAGATCACTGAAGATGTATCTAAGGCCAGTGTTGTTACTAAAGAGCAAGTGATTGCTCAAGCTCAGTACCTTGATCTCGTTTACACGCAGTCAGGTACTTTACACGAAAAAATCCACGACCTTCCAAAGCAAGGTCAGATAGCTGCTGCTCCTTCAGGGTCTCATGCTGTTGATGGCATGATTGGTACAGTCAATACAAAAAGTAAGAAGAAATATTCAAAGAATTCTTCTCCTATTATAACCTTACCAGATTCCCCGAAAGGAGAATCTTCCCCCGAAATTTCTGTCGACATTCACGTCGTAGAGACATCTACGGCTAAATCTAAATCCGGTGGTAAAAATAAAGGGAAGGGTAAAAACAAGAAAAATTTGAAAGAGAAAATTGATAAAAATGAATCCAATGATGAAAAGCGCAAGCCTCGTTACCCTTGTTACATTTGTGACGAGGATCACTTCACTAAGGAATGCCCACATCATGCAGAGGTTGCAAAATTCGTCAAAGGTTCACAACAACCTGCTGTCTTGAAGGATCCTTTTCCAACTCAAGATAGCAAGATGGTTGGTTCCACTTCGACTGCTTCAGAAGAACCTATTTTGATGATGTCTCATGTAAGGATTGCGACGCGATCGCAAGATTATGGTACTAAGAGTCCTGTTGATGGGAAGGAAGCAGAATCTTCTAATGAAAATACATCAACTACACCTCCTCCTGTTTCTAGTCCGCTACAGATCGAGAAACAAAATCCAGACTTAATAATCAAACTGCCTGCTAGAGGTGTTCTTCGTAAATCATCTTTCAATCCACATGCGAGAGCTGATCAGAATTACAACATTGTTGAAGACTTAGCTATTTCCCCTTCAGCAATTTTGGCTTTGGAAGTGCTACAATCATGCCCAGCACAGCGTAAATTCCTTTTGTCTGCTATAGGAGCTGTAGATGTTCAAGATTCTAATCTTATAATCTTCGATTTATAAAATAGTACACCTCGTCTACCTCATCAGATGGCTTTCCAGATACCATTGTTAGTCAAAAATAGACCGATCTATCGGACTGTGATTGATGAGGGGGATTCAACATGTATTATGTCGATTCAGTGTTGGAAATCACTTGGTTCTCCTACACTTAACCAATCTCCAACGATTCTGAAGGCTTTTGATGGTCGAGGTTTTCACCCTTTTGGTATTTTGCAGGATTTACCCATAGGGGTCGAAGGTAAAACCGTAAATCTAGATGTGGAAGTGGTTGATGCCCCTCTAGATTACAACCTTCTTCTAGGTCGCAGTTGGTCTTATGCGATGACTGTTGTTGTTTCTTCGGTCTTTCGACTCATAAAATTTTCATATCAAGGAAAGATCATCACAATAGATCAGTTAACTTATTTCTCTTCCGACCCAGCCTCTACAGAAACAATCCAGCATGTTGGTAAAGCGACTATCCCTTATAAGGATGTTGGAGTAGGATTAGTTAAAGATTCTGGTTTACTAGGAACTTTTTCCTTTCCTCCTCCTAATGTATCGCCTGCCGTTGCAACTATTCACATGATTTCATCAAATACTATTATGTTTGATGATCCTTGGATCATACCTTCTGATTCTGAGTTAGATTCAATTGAGGGCATGATGCCTTTGAGTCCATTTGAACTTGCATACCAGGCCGTATAGTCACTTTCCGACACCTATTCAACCGGAATCGATCCGATGAATGGGATCTCTCAGGAATCACTTTCTATATCCAATTCAGCCACAACGACATTTACGGATGTTGTTCATACTGATGAGCAAATTCGTGAATTTTTGTCTGTTGATGATTTACCATGGGAAGATCTACATCACCGATCTTCATTTTTACCTGAACCGGATCATTTTGAAGATGATTTTGCTTCAATTTTTACTGCTGAATATGTCAAAGAACCCCAGAATCCATTGCAAAATCCTGATTCTGAATTAAATTTGGAAAATATTTCTTGAACGGTTCCAATTGACATTTCAGTGAAACCAGGAATAATTGAAAACATTCATATAGGTGGTTGTTGTATTGAAGATGAAATTAAATCTTATAAAGCCCTATTTCAAGAATTCTGTGATGTGTTTGCCTGGTCTTATGAAGAAATGCCAGGAATTGATCCGTCAATCATTGTACATGAAATCAAGACTTATCCGGATGCCAAACCTGTTCGTCAACGTTTACGTCAAATACATCCTAGAAAAGCTGCTGCTATCAAAGCAGAAGTTGAAAAAATGTTGCGTGCAGGTTTCATTTATCCAATTCCCTTAACGGATTGGGTATCAAATATTGTTCCTGTGACTAAAAAACAAGGAACAATATGAGTATGTATCGATTATAGGGATATTAATCAAGCTTGTCCCAAAGACAATTATCCAACTCCCTATATCGATCAGATAATTGATGATTGTGCCGGCAGTAAAATGTTTTCCTTTATGGATGGCTTTTCCGGGTATAATCAAATAAACATACTCCCTACTGATCAGCCAAAAACAACTTTTATTTGTCCATGGGGGACATTTGCTTATCGCAAACTACCCTTTGGATTGAAAAACGCTGGAGCAACTTTTCAACGGGCAATGTCTTATGCGTTTCATGACATTAAGCACATTGTGCAGCCATACCTCGATGATTTACCTGCTCATTCATCATGCAGGGCCAACCATCTCACACACTTACGAGCTATCTTTATGAGGTTTCGGCATTATAAGATTAGGCTGAATCCACACAAATGTGTTTTTTGTGTTGAGTCGGGTCATTTACTGGGCTTTGTTGTCTCGAAATCAGGCATTCGCATCGATCCGTCGAAGGTCGAAGCTATTGTTAAATTACCTCCTCCTTCGACTTTACGCTAACTTCAAAGTTTGTAGGGGAAAGCAAACTTTTTACGTCGGTTCATTCCTAACTATGCCGAGCTTACAAAGGGTTTCACCCGGTTTTTGAAACAGAATATTCAATTCTTTTGGGATGAGATCACTGATCGATCTTTTGATGCACTTAAACACACGTTGACCCATGCACCGTTATTGCATCCTCCCAACTACAACCAGGATTAAATTTTGTATCTCGCTGCTTCTCATTCCACCATTGGGATGGTGTTAGTTCAGGAAGACAAACCTCATACTGAACATGTGATTTACTATCTTAGTCAGAATTTGCATCCGACCAAGATCAAATATACACACGTGGAGAAATTGGCATTGGCAGCTGTCCAAGCTGTCCAAAGATTTAGGCACTACATCTTGTTACGTAAAACCACAGTCATTTTTTATTGCAACCTTATGATGTATATTTTAACCAAACAATTGCTAGGGGGCATGTATTCCAAATGGATAGTTATCCTGCAGGAATTTGACTTGGAGTTTGAGAAATCTAAGGCAAAGAAATCTTTGGTATTTGCGGAACTGATGTGTGATTTTCCCTCTACTGATACTGAAACTGTGGCAGAAGAGCCCATTACGGACGAATCGCTGTTTCTTATCAGTACTCTCGATCCATGGTATGGAGATATTATTGTTTATCTCCAAACCCAATCTTTTCGGCCTGAAATTTCACAATCTCAGTGACGGAAAATACGCTTCCAATCCCAACAATATAATATTATTGGTGATACACTCTATCGTCGTGGAGCGGATTCTGTTTTCAGACGCTGTCTTGTTCATGAAGAAGCTGAAAAGGTATTAAATGACTGCCATTCTGGAGCATGTGGCGGTCATATGTCTGGGTATGCCACAACCCAAAATATATTGTGCGCTGGCTATTTATGGCCATCGTTATTCAAAGATTGTATTTATGCAATCCGGAAATGCCACAATTGTCAACTTTTTTATCGTAAAATGCGCGCGCCACCAGCTCCTCTTCATCCCATAATTGCTGTTGGTCCTTTCGCGAAATGGGGTATCGATTTTATTACATGTAACCCTCACTCGACCGGGGGGCATGCATATATTATCTTAGCAGTGGATTATTTTATTAAATGGGCTGAGGCGATGCCTACTTTTTCGGCTGACGACAAGACTGCTGCAAATTTCATATCTAATCACATAATTGCTAGGTTCGGTGTTCCTCAAGCCATTATTACAGATCATGGAAGTCATTTTCGAAATGTCATGATGACTGAACTGACAGATCAACTTGGCCTGCGCCATGATAGTTCCACTCCATATTATCCACAAGCCAATGGTTTGGTCGAAGCTATAAATAAAGTTTTAGTCACCATGATTAGACGAATTATTGGTATTCACAAAATGAATTGGCATTCCATGTTGTTTTCAGCACTTTGGGCATATCGAACCTCAGTAAAAACATCAACTGGTTTCACTCCCTTTCAACTCGTTTACAGTCTGGAAGCTGTGTTGCCGATTGAATGTGAAATTTCGTCACTAAAATTAGCCATAAAATTACTCCCAGCTACGTCTAAAGAGGAAAAATGTTTTCTGTACTTAGCTCAGCTGGACGAGAATCGACGAAATGTCGTAGTAGCAAACGAGGCTCATGTTAAAAGAATAAAAGCTCAGTATGATAGAAGTGTTTCCCCTTGAAATTTTTCAGAAGGAGACCTAGTCTTAGTTTATGATCAAGCCAATGATAAGCTAGGAGCTGGGAAATTCGTGCCCATGTGGCATGGTCCTTTCATTGTTAAGCGAAAGCTGGCAAAAGGGGCCTATGAGCTGATAGATTTTGACGGTGTCCCTTTAGATAAACCCAGAAATGGGCTTTATCTGAAGCGATATTATGCTTAACTTAGTATGGAGATTTTTTATTAGATTAGATTTCTTTACTGTTGGTGTGTTTTAGATTAGAAAAGCGTGCTTAGTTTAGAAGTGTGTTTATCACTATTCCTGCTTATCTGAGTTTTACTATTGATATCGCAGATGTCGACGTCTCTTCAAACCTACATTGGTTTTGCTGATGGTGCTTGTCGTAGTACACGAAACATCTCTTCCGCAGCTTGGGTTATCTATTCACCCTCTGATGAGTTAGTATCCATGCATGGGGTAAGCCTTGGTCAAACAACGAATAACATTGCCGAGTATAGTGCAGCGATTGAGTTATTATCTGAATCCATATCATTTGGAATTCGGAGTTTGATTTTTAGGTTGGATTCTGAACTTGTTATATTACAGCTTAACAGGGTTTATGCCATTAGAAATCCAGTGTTATTACGGTTATTTTTAAGATTTCGTCTCTTGGAACGTGAATTTGACTACATTGAATATCAACATATTCCAAGACATTTAAATACATTAGCAGACGCAGTTGCTTCTAGCGTGATAAATCAACATTTGCAATGATCAAAAAATAGTAAAACAAAACAATATTCATAACATGAACACAGATAGCCGGTAAATAGTGATATATCATAGTATAGAAGTGTTTTCAAAAAATATACATCGTCTTCGATCATAGGTTGGAAACACCTTATGATCGGCAAAATAGTAACACAAAAGATCAAAAATATGAGTCTACAACACGATCATCCCATTACTGATGGTGATCACGATAAGAAACCACTGCCCGAGCCACCCTGCACAGGAACCTCCTAAAAGGTCCTGGAACACCAATCACGTATCTCTGCAATTTGAGTGGAATGTCATCTATGTCTGTCTCTAGAATATCTAGAGTCAAACGCTCTAGATGATGCTCTAAATCAGTCAAGATTTCTGCTGATTGGCCTGCTGGGGCTGGTGCGGCTGCAACTGGTTGTCTTCTGTCATAAGGCTGGAGATGGGCTGGTCGCCGTGGGCCCACATCTGTATTCAAAAAACTTTGGTTATTAATTGACAAGATGATCAAAAATAAAAAATTGTAGAATTTAAAATTCGTTGAAAATGGTTTTACCTGATTCATCCTAATATTCCCCTGCTGGGAGACTCATCTCTCGGTTGCCGCGGAAATCTATCTTGGCATATGGAAAGTCCTCTATGACAAAAATTTGGCGGTCCAGCCAACGAAAATATGAAGAAGGAAATCAAACAATCTCAGCGCCCTCAATACCATGACGGGCCATCAGTGCAACCCAACGAACCATCCTAGGTTCTCGAAGACGACCGACATCAACAAGAATACTCTGTGGAGCTAGCATAGGGATCCTCTCTAGAGAAAAGGTGACAAATATGGATCCATATCCAAAGCTATTTAGTTTTCCATTCTTCGCTCTAGTTAGTTGGCCTTTTATATTAGCCAACACAGCTTCACACCAGTTGAAAATGGTGCCGCGAAAACAGTCCACAACAATGCGCATCTGGGAACCGGTAGCCACATGCAGTGCGACACTCCCACAAAGTCTGGTAACAGTAAATGCAATCACTTTTAGCTCGGGACGAATGATATTTTTTATATCAATCCATTTGTCCCTGGGGTCTGCTTTATCATTACAGAACTCTTGTTTAAGGCTAGCGACAGTTTGGCCACCTAGCCTAGTCCCAAACAAGGAAAGTTGTTCGCCCCTCTTGGAAAAACCAGTCAGGAAATAAATATCCTCCAGCTCGATTTCGAGCCGGTGGCCGCCAATAATGAAACACTGGTCCTGCATGTTCCACTTTTTTACCAGCCATGACAGGAGGTCTACTTGTGCCCTCATGCCTTGGATGGCCCAAAATTTATATAGACCGCATGCTCTTAATGCTTGCATTGTGGGAAAATGGAGCATTGTGGCTTTTTCCACGTCCTCATGCTCACGTTCTCTCCAAATCAACATCTTGTTAATCCTACAATGCATAAAAAGATAGATTAGAACAATATAATTTGAAAATTTTTGGGCGGCAAAAGAGAAATTTGATTTTTAAATTCAAATGCGCAGGGACCGCACTTTACCTTTATGCACAGTGCATAGGCATGTACGCGCTCTGTGAGGAAAGTGCGGACCCACAACTTTTTTTCTTTGTAGAAAAAATTCGGGGTCCGCAGGTACCATGTGCGTCACCTGCGGACCCTCGCGGGCGATTTTCAAACTATCTTTCTCCCTTAAAAAATAAAATCTAAAGCCTAAAAAAGAATTGTAATTGGATGAAATGCAAGATTAGGAGGTCGTGGATTACCTGGGACTGACGGTTCTCGATTTTGACGGACAGATTTTCCAGAATCTTCACAGGAACTTTTTTTACCCAAAAGCTTCTACTTTTCACTCTGAACTTGAACAGTAAAAATGAAATTGAAAAAGTCCTTTTTATAATTTTTTTCGAATAGATGAATTTTTAATTTGTTTATTTTTCACTTTAAAAGGGTATTTTTGAAGCATTTTTACTCATCTTAAACAGTTATGTGTAATGTTTCAAGTTTTTGGGTAGAAATTGGATTTTTCAAGAGAATTGATCATTTTCAACAAAGAGCATACTTTTATCACTTTTTCGGACTCTTTCAAAAATTCACGAAAAAGCGAAACATTGGAGTTCTCTTTTAAAGCTCTTTTTAGACTCTCTAAATATGAAAAGATTTCCAAGTACTTGATTGTTCGAACTCGTTAAAGTAAATGAATAATCGTCCCTTCAGTATAAGTTTACCCCTTTTACGGACTGAAATGGACTACTTATGAAAAAGGTATACGTTGACTAAATATAGTCAATAGAGTTCTCTCCTGCATTATTTTATCCTTTTTCGGGCTCGAGAGACTAAATTTATGAAAAAGTACACCCATGGAGTTTTCTTAAGTTTTATCTTTTGACTCCCTAAAATTGAAAAACACCGAGTTTCTCCTATACTGGACTCGTTAAATTTTAACAGTAAAGGGCCTGTTTAATTTTCAACCAGGAATGAACCACTCCTTCTTAGGGTTCGAATATTAAACTAAGTTGGACTCATCCGAAGGATGAGCTTATAAACAAGCAAATGTTATCCTCCTCAAGCTTGTCAAAAATAAAGAGGTACTTGCCAGAAATGGTGGGGGAAAAAAGAGAAAAATGGACTTGTTTGTTGTATTTTGATTTTTCGAAAATCTAGTTAACCACTCTTGAACACGACACTTTCAATCACCTGGGTTGGGAAATCCTTTTCCTAACAGTTAATCAAACCTCATTTGAAAGTCTTCATCCGGTTCCTGGGTATTAGCTTTGGGTCAACTGACACCAAGCCATCTGCAGTGTCATTATGTGTTCAAGAGGACAGTTCAAATAAACCATTCATCTACAAAATATCTGTCATCCATGTTTGACCATCCCTGAGTCAGTCCTTGCCAATATATTTTAAAAACTTGATCTATGATTTTGTGTTGTGGGCTTGCCTGCAACGGATCACTTTCTATCGACAACAACTCATTATCTAGGGAGTTGATCTAGAAATCGTCAGTACCTTGAAATCTGCATGCCTTAATGGCAGGTTTCTCGCCTTCGACGACAGGTTGCATCATTGACCTTCGATCGAATGATTCCGTGACATGTTCGACTTCATCTCATTCATTCACATTTCATGGATTGTACTGGGTACTTTGAGAGCCATTGAAATTACTAGTGGTTAGTCTCACAGTTGTTAACAGTTTACATCATTGACTGGTAATCAAGTGGTTTCTACCATGTTCGACTTCGACACACTTATTCACATGGATAGAATCGTACTAGTTAGAGAGGCAGAAATCAAGACCCTGGATCTAGTTTCTACCGTCCAGGCTATGAGGAATTTTGTTATCTTACAGTAGACTATTTACAAACAGATGGCTGTGTCCATACTGTGTCTACACATGTCTATACTGTGATGTACTCAAAATCATTCCTGTATCAGAATAGTTTGAATTAGTTAGTTTTGATCTGAGTATGGGAATGCCTACCTCAGCGATGATATACATATATTTTGCATTGAATGTTTTTACAGGTTCCTACTAGGGTGACCACAGGATGATCCTTGAAATGATAAAGTACTGCACTCTTCATATATGACAGAATTCAGCATCATCTATTCCAAACTTTGCACTTTAGGGGGCAATCTGTTACACTAAAAATTGTCATCCTGACATTTTGCTATGTGTATGAGCTCATTATAACTCATACTTCTCCCTTTTCAAGTCTAAACATATTAGTTCCTCATGTCAAGCCTTGAAAATCAGAAAAAGTTCCTAAAAGTATCCTAAATTTTGGTATCGCACTTTCTGGCTATCTTGCTTGCGGTCCCGCACCCAATGTTCAGCTATCCTGCGTACTAGAACGCACTTTATATTTGTTATAGGTACGGACCCCTGTAAGATTAAAAAGGCGCAAGTAAATTACAAAAATCTCAATTAAAGTAAAATCTAGAAGCTTCTAGAATGGATCTTGCGGTGGCAGAACCACTCTTGTGAGGTGCATGAATCCCTTACCTTATGGAGCTAACCCCTTGATGTAAGGAGCTTATCCCTTTGAAGGAGGATTCTATCCCTTCATACTTGGAACAGAAAACCTCTTCTTTTCTACTATAAAAAGAGGCATTGGGTAGCCTCAAGGGGAGTTGAAGCTTTAGAATATTTGAAGTTAAGTGTTGTTGAGATTCAGACTCAGTTGATTAAGACTTTTGAGTAGACATTTACATACCTCTAATAGCACTATTTGAGGAGTGCAAGAGTTTATCAAAGTAAAGGAGATTCCCCGGTCGTGACCGAAAGTCTCCGTGCAAACACGGGCGTTCAAAGTTAAAAGGATTTTCTCTTTTTGAAGTTAATACAAATATACTCATTTTTCTCAATAATCTTTCAATTGATGGTTTATTTCATAGACTCCTCGATCACTATGATAAGCATGGTTTATGATGATTTCTATATAGGTTCTATGTAATCTTTTTCTTGTTTGTAATTGCAGGTTTACAAAGGAAACTCCTTCAAGCGCGCGAGGGACAACGATGACTTCAAACAAGCACTGGACAAGCGGTAAGTCTTTTACACCTATATAGAGCTTTTCGTAGATCATATATGCTTAGAGAAAGATTAGTTTATTTGGCTGTTTGTTGCTAGATACTTTTAGTACTAGGGAGATCGGTCTTGTCCGCAAGACGAATTAATCCTCCAACAATACCATGTAGAAATTATATACAATATGAATGTATATATCTAGACTCTCCTGATCTAACAATATTTATCTTCTTGCAAAATACAGAATCCTTCCACTATAATTCTTGTGGAAATTTAATCAACAATTGCAAAACACATGAAGCAATAAAAACACACATAACACAGTTGTTTAATGGAAAAGCCTGAAGCTGAAAACCCCAACTATAATATTATGTATCATGGAGATCATGTAACAATCCTCATACAAAGCTTAGTACATCAAGCTCTCAATACAATACAATCGTCACACACTAACATAGAAGAAATCTTGCAAATCCATGCACCAATCTCTGCCCTCCTGCTAGCCTGCCTCCACTGCGCAATCCAAGCTGATTAAAAATACCAATTCGATGCAATCCAACTCTCCTTGACTACATAATCCTCATTGGCAACTCCAATGTGTGTGTGATGCAATCAATGCATCACTATAGTCACAACATATAGTCTATCTTGCCCTTTCACCTACCTCTCCACTGGGTCTCCACTAAAACTGCCATGCACTGTAGTTAACTGCTTTATTGTTCATTTGATTAATGAGTTATTATTTGTGAATTAATTAACTAATTAATTCACTCCACTCTCACTAGTGTATCAATCAGTTATACTAGATACAACTAGCTGAACTGAGTCTAACTGAGTTAAACTAAATACAACTCCATAACTACTTCTTCCAACTGTGTCATAACTCTGCCACTTGAGTTCTAACTGAGTCCTCCATGCATTAGCTCCAGAAAACCCTTGGGAATTGCGTAATTCCTTCAGCCCACTGATTTGACAAATCTGTTCACTGAAATAAAGTGCTCCAAGAGAATAAGTTGTTGTTTATTGTCAAATTATTATTAAGAGCTAATAATAACCGACATGCATCTATTTTTAGATTGACGATCTATAGATAGACTTCACCCAATCTTCTAAAAATAGAATCTCATCTATTTTTTACATTTGACCAACCATCTACAAATAGCCTCTTGCTACATATAGAATATGCTCACCATGTCTAAAAATAGACATACACCTAAAAATAGCCTATGTGGGCCCCACCTAGTTTAGGTGATTATTTTCCAACTAGGATCAAGGATGATGTTTCAGGATGCCTCCTTCATTGTTTCTTGTTGAAAAATTCAACACAACACACCCGTAGTCGTGTACGAGTGGATGGCTTCACCAAAAAAGAGATCTTTGCGTTCGCCAGCAGTGCCACATTCCATACAACATCAAGCCATTCACGGATGAGGTACTCTCTCATGTTGCTCCTCTTGATGTGTATTTTGTATTATTGGTCCAACCATGCTTGTGAAAGTGACATGATGTGTATGATTCTATGCCGCGTTTTGTTGTTATTACTTTGGGAAATAAATTGTACAAGATTCTGGAGGTACTACCGCCTCCTGCCATGTCTTTGACTACTGCAAAACAATGTAGTAAGATTGTTTCCCAAACCAGAAAATTTATTTTCAATAAAATTCACACATAGGGAAAGAAGACGATTGTGGCCACAGCCTCGAAACAAGGCTCCCCTGTACGGCAACAGAAAATGGACAAATTCATGGAGGAATACGAAGACATTTTCTCCTCACCCACAGAGGTTCCTCTACACTGTCAGGTCAAGCACTCCCTTGATCTGACCCCAGGTGTACCACCACCTAATGTTACCATACCTCATGCCACCACACAGACATAATCCACACATGTAATATCTGAGGTTGATAAGGCAACCAAATTTCTTGGATGAATCCAACATGTCCACAAGCAGGTCCATGACATCTTCGAAAAATCCAATACCAAGTTCAGCAGAATTTTCCACATCCCATGGAGGAACTCAATGCAATGGGGACCATTTCTTCCTGGGGGGGATGATATAGGCGAATATTGGTGGCCACCCACCTATTCTATTTGGACCCCCACCATCTGTTCTTTCTTTTTTTCAGTTTCAACATAGATTACTATTTTAGCCGTTTTTCAGATTCTGAACTTGCGGAGCCGTTTTGAGGCCCTAAACGATGTTTTTTTGGAAAACCTGAAGCAACATGGAAGTTCCTTCGATGTTACTCACATCAAAAGTTGTAGTCCTTAGATAGATATTTATAAAAAGGTATTGAGCGCGTCAAACAGAGATCATATTTCAAATTTATGTCCCCGGGAAGTTGATGTACCAATTTACCTAAACAGGGCCCATAGTTTTGGCACTTCAACTCCTATGGTTAGGTTTTTGGATGTTTAGGGTTTTCCATTGTTTCTCAAAAATAAATAGTCCTTTGGGCCTCATTATAACACGTTTCATAGGCCTGTAGCTGACACATATCTTCTCATAGATAAGATACCAGTGCCCTAGCTAGTTTATTTCCTTTCTGTCTGTATGCATATTTTAGTTATTTGTTATTAATGAAATGAAGTTTTATTTCTGCTGAATCTCTAAGTTTATGTGTATTTATGTATTCCATTATGTTCCTGCATAAATATAGATCATTGGTATCAGAGTGGTCTACTCTTTCTATGTTTTTATTTGCATGTCCCCAATGAGATTAGGGCATAAGGAGTTAGGGCTCAATCTGGTTGAACCCGTCAAGAGCAGCCTTGCAAACCCTTATGACCTCCCATGGCAGAAGAAAAGAAAGAAAAGGGAGTAGGTGATCCTTTCAAATTATTTCTCAAGGAGGCCCTTGAGAAATAGAGGAACGTGGTGATGGATAAATTTGCCCAGATCCTTCAACAGCTGCCCACCGGTAGTGCATCTACATCCAATAGCCACATTGGAGGCGCCACTCCTTTCAAGGTACAAGTCAACTTCAACATTCCTGTATTTGAAGGCCAGATAGATGCAGATGCCGTATATATATGGTTCAATTTTTTGGAATGGTATTTCTCTTTCCATGATTTCTCCGACCGAAAAAACACTACGTTTGCACTCCTCAAATCCGGCCCCCGTGTTAAAAACTAGTGGGAAACCTACTATGAGAAAAAGGACGAGTGGGAACCCTCTCTGTTCTCAGCCGCACCCTCTTGGAATTCATTCCACGAGGGCATCAAGGAATAATATTACCCCGTGGGGAGCTATGAGTACAAGTACATCCAATGGACCATGTTGTGACAACAAAGGGATCAAGATGTGCACTAACTAATGAATTTGTTCAATACCCTGTGCAAAAAGTTGGGTATTAAATATTAAGAGAGACATTTGATGCTCAAGTACCACAATTTTTTGCACAGATACATTTAGGAGGAAATGGAGTTCCTCAGCATTACTTCACTTGGGATGACATTTCGCTATGCCACAAAGATCGAGCAAAAATTTAAGCAGAACAAGTGAGTCTTTGGATCCGTGAATCCGAAGGCAAGGGAAGGTGCCCCCGAACCACATAACAATGGGAAAATCTAAAGCAGGGTGACTCGTAACAACACAAAAAATCCAAAGAAGGAATCAGAGAAGTGTGAATTTCATAATAGACCCACTCACAGCACAAACGAATGTTGGGCCAAACAGTCGTTGGTGGTCGAACTAAAGGCACACGAATCCGATGCATGTTCTAATCCTATGTAAAAACCAGACAAGGGCGATGAAAAAGAAAAGAAGATCATTGATGCAGACCCCAGTGCCATTTTTCCGCCACCAAGCTCCAAAGGGAGGATCCTGAGGATCCAGAGGAGGGGGAACACCTCTTCCATTCATAGATGTGGGAGAAAGGTTCTCCACTACAATTCCTTGTCGATAGTAGAAGCCAAAATAACCTCATTTCAGTAGAGGTCGTGAAGCGCGGCTCAGCCTACCAACTACAGCACACTCGCAGCCATATACCATCGAGTGGCTTCACCAAGGAAAAGATCTTTGCGTCCGCCAGCAGTGCCACCTTTCGTACAACATCAAGCCATTCACGGATGAAGTATTGTGTGATGTTTCTCATCTTGATGTGTCTGATATATTATTGGTCCAACCATACTTGTGGAAGCGACATGTTGTGTATGAGTCTAGGCCTTGTTCTGTTGTTATTAATTTGGGAAATAAATTGTACAGGATACCAGAGACAGTACCTCCTCCTGCCATCTCTTTGCATTAGGGGAATTTTGAGGTCTAAAATGGACCTCCTAAGGAAATAATAAAATAATAGCTAAACGAATAAAATAATATTTATGAATTTGCAATTCACTTTTTGCACCAAAATCCATGCAACAATGGTTAAATTCAATTCAAAATTTGTACCAAAATAAAATTAATAAAAAAATTGTATTGATGTGACTATAAATAAGAATAATTTTTTTAAGAAAAAATCATGATGATTGAACAAATAATGCATTTGTGAGCCTTTGTACTTAAATAACTTAAAATAAAATATAAATATAAATTCATAAATTCTTAATTATATAATATACTATTAATTAAAAATTATATTATTTAGATTATATAATAACATGCAAATAATTTACTATATAAAAATAAATAAATAATATAATATAATATAATATATGTACTATATTATTTTATGTATGAGTTTTATATTACATATTGAATTGATTTGCTTTATAACATAAGAATAAATAATATGATATAAAAAAGAATATAATATATTTTCTATAACATTTTAGATTATCTTTCATAATATTATATATAATAATATTTAATATTAATATTATCATAATGAAATGAATTGTTAAAATTAAAGAAAAAAAAATATTGAAATAAATTTAATTTATATTTATAAGTATAATATAAGATTTATATACAATGAAATATGGATTTTTTCCCCCGAACTATGTTGAACCTAATATACATTTTTTCAACATACAAAACTAATATACATTTTTTCATTATACAAAGATAAAATGTTTATTTTTCTTTAATTTTAATATGTTTGTATTGCTATTAATATTATAATAATATTATTTATAGATTTGATTTATCATAAAATTACAAGGTTATATTTTTATTTATTTTTATTTCATATGTATAATATATATGTATAGATATTATCTTCTAATTAATTTGAAATTGTAATATTAAATATACTGAGATAAATATATAATTTAAGAACATATATATAAAAATATCTAGATATAATATTGATTGAAAAATTTGTAAAGATATGAAGATTATGTAGGGATATGAATTGCTTCTTTCAAAAAATATGAAATGACAATAATAATATTTTATTCAGAAAGTGTGAAATGACATTTATTATGAGTATTTTACTTTATGACTTTAAAAGTACTTAGAGCACTACCATGGTTAACCATGGGTTTTTATCCATCATTGAGAATGTGACAAGTAAGTACCTTTAACTCAAGTAATGCCACCTCAAACCATTAGGGATGATGTCATCGTCTAAAATGTGATTGGTTCTTATAAAGTGAATTTTGATTGTACATTTTCCTTAGGAGAACCATTTTAGACCTCAAAATTCCCCTAATGGCTACTACAAAACAATGTAGTAAGATTGTTTCCCAAACCACGAAATTTACTTTCATTCAAATTTGCCCACGGAGCAAGAAGAAGATTGTGGTCACAGCCTCAAAACAGGGCTCCCCTGCATGAAATCAGTAGATGGACAAAGTTGTGGAGGAATACGAAGACATTTTCTCCTCACCCACATAGGTTCCTCTACACTATCAGGTTAAACAATTCATTAATCTAATCTCAGGCACGTTGCCACCCAACCATACATCATACAAACACACAGACATAATCCACACATGTACTATCTAAGGCTGATAAAGCAACCCAATTTATTTGACACATCTAGCACGTCTGCCAGTAGGTCCATGACATATTCGACAAATCCAATACCAAGTTCAACGGAATTTGCCTCATCACATGGAGGAACTCAATGCAATGGGGACCATCACTTCCTAAGGGGGCAGGAATGATCCAGGTGGATATTGGTGGCCACCCACCTATTCCATTTGGACCCCCTCCATCGTTTCTTTCAGAGTTTCAGTTTCAGCACAAATTACTATTTTTAACATTTTTTTGGTTCCTGAACTTTCGTAGCCATTTTGAGGCACTAAACGACTTTTTTTGGGAAAATTGGGAGCAACATGGAAGTTCCTTTGATGTTTCTCATGTAAAAAGTTGTATTCCTCAGATATATCTTTCTACCGATGTATTGAGCACCTCAAAGGGATATCATATGGCAAAGTTACGTCCCCGGGAAGTTGATGTACCAATTTACCCAAACGGGGCCCATAGTTTTGGTGCTTCAACTCCTAGATTTAAGTTTTTGGATGTTTATGGTTTTTCGTTGTTTCTCAAAACTAAATAGGCCTTCGAGCCTCATTGTAACACATTTAATAGGATTTTAGCCACCACATCTCTTTTCATAGATAAGCTACCAGCGCTCTAGCTAGTTTATTTTCATTCTCTCTGTAAGCATATTTCAGTTATTTGTTATTAATGAAATGAAGTTTTATTTCTGTTGCATCTCTGGGTTTTTGTGTATTTATGTAATTCATTGTGTTCCTACATAAATATGGATCAGTGGTATCATAGCGATCTTCTCTTTCTCTATTTTTCTTTGCATGACCCCAACGAGGTCAGGGTATAAGGATTTAGGGATTGATCTGGTTGAACCCTTGCAAAATCGGCCTTGCAAACCCCTATGACCTCCCATGGTGAAAGAAAAGAAATATGAGGGAGCAGGAGATCCTATCAAATTATTACTCGAGGAGGGCCTTGATAAATAGAGGAACGAGATGATGGATAAATTTTCCCAAATCCTTCAACAGCTACCCACCAACGACACATCTACATCCAACAACTACTCTAGAGGTGCCACTCCTTTAAAGGTACAAGTCAACTTAAAAATTCCTGTATTTGAAGACCAGATAGATGCAGAAGTCATAGATAGATAGTTGAATTTTCTAGAAGGGTATTTCTTGTTCCATGATTTCTCCAACCGAGAAAATATTACTTTTCCACACCTCAAATTCGCTCCCCATGTAAAAGACTAGTGGGAAACCTAATGTGAGCAAAAGGACGAGAGGGAACTCTCTCTATTCTCAGTCGCAACCATTTGGTATTCATTATGAGATGGCATCAAGGAACAATATTACCCCATGGGGAGCTATGAGGACAAGTAAATCCAATGGACCACGTTGTGGCAGTAAAAGGATCAATATGTGCATGAACTGGCAAATTTGTTCCATATGCTGCACACAAAGTTTGGTATTAAATATTGAGAGAGAATCTTGGTGCTCAAGTACCGTAGATTTTTGCATAGATACATTTAGGAGGAAATGGAGTTCCTCTACATTATCTCGCTTAGCACGGAATTTCGCTATGTTGCGAAGATCGAGCTAAAATTTAAGGAGAAGAAGCGAGACTTTGGATCCGTGAAACCGAAGCAAGGGAAATGCGCCCTCGAACCGCAGAACAAGGGTAAAAGCCAAAGCGGGGTGACTCATAACAACACCAAAAATCTCAGGAAGGATACAGGAAAGTGGTGTGAATTTCATAATAGCCCCACTCACAATAAAAATGAGTGTCGAGCCAAACAGTCGCTGGTGGCCAAACTGAAGGCACCTGAATCAAATGCATGTTCGGATCCTTAGTCAGAACCACAAAAGGGATTGAAAAATGGAAGCCGATAATTGATATCGACCCCAGTGCCATTTTTTCCACCACCAAGCTCTAGAGGGACGATCTCGAGGATCCAGAGGAGGGAGAGCGCCTCTTCCATTTGCACATGTGGGTGAAGAATTCTCCACTGCAATTCCTTGTCGATAGCGGAAGCCAAAAGAACCTCATTTAAGTAGAGATCTTGAAGTATCTTGGCCTACCTACCATAGCACACCCGCACCCATATCCCATCGGGTGGCTTCACCAAGGAAGAGATCTTTGCGTCCACTAGCAATGTCGTCTTCTGTATAGCATCAAGTCATTCACTGATGAGGTACCGTGTGATGTTTCTCTTCTTGATGTGTCTGATGTATTATTGGGCCAACCATACTTGTGGAAGTGACATGTTGTGTATGAGTCTTGGCCTCATTCTATTGTTATTACGTGGGGAAATAAATTGTACAAGATAGGGGAGGTAGTACCACCTCCTGCCATCTCTTTTACTATTGCAAAACAATGCACTAAGATTATTTCCCAAAACAAGAAATTTATTTTCATTACTATTTGCCCACAGGGAAAGAAGAATATTTTGGTCACAGCCTCGAAACAAGGCTCCCATACATGGTAGAAGCAGATGTACAAAGTCGTGGAGGAATACAAGGACATTTTCTCCTCACCCATAGAGGTTCCTCTACACTGTCAGGTCAAGCACTCCATTGATGTGACCCCAGGCACATCGTTGTGTGATGATACCATAACTCATGTGACTACATAGAAAAAATTCACACATGTATTGTCTAAGGTTGATAAAGCAACCAAATTTATTTTACGCATCCAACGCATCTACCAGCAGGTCCATTACATCTTCGACAAATCCAATACCAAGTTCAGTGGAATTTGCCTCATCTCATGGAGGAAATCAATGCAATGGGTACCATTTCTTCCTAAGGGACCATTTCTTCCATTTGGACCCCCACCATCGGTTCTTTCAGTTTTTCAGTTTCAACACAGCTTACTATTTTTAGCAGTTTTCGGGTCCTGAACTTCCGGAGCCGTTTTGAGGCCCTAAACTATGTTTTTTGGGAAAAATGGCACAACATGGATGTTCCTTTGTTGTTTCTCATGTCAAAAGTTGTTTTCCTCATATAGATATTTCTAACAATGTATTAAGTGTGTCAAAAAAATATCATATGCCAAAGTTACATCCCCAGGAAGTTGATGTACCAATTTACCCAAATAGGGCCCATAGTTTTCGCGCTTCAACTCCTGGGGTTAGGTTTTTGGATGATTATGGTTTTCCATTGTTTCCTAACAATAAATAGGCCTTTGAGCCTCATTGCAACATAGTTTAGAGGCCCGTAGTCACCACATCTCTTCTCAGAGATAAGCTACCAGTGCCCTAGCTAGTTTATTTTCATTATGTCTGTAAACATATTTCAATTATTTGTTATTAATGAAATGAAGTTTTATTTCGGTTGCATCTCTGTGTTTATGTGTATTTCTATATTTTTTTGTGTTCCTGAATAAATCTGGATCAGTGGTATCAGAGTGATCTTCTCTTTCTCATTTTTTCTTTGCATGTCCCCAATGAGGTCAGGGTATAAGGAGTTAGGGCTCGATCTGGTTGAACCCTTGCAATATCAGCCTCACAAACCCCGACGACCTCCCATAGCGGAAGAAAAGAAAGACAAGGGAGCATTAGATATTATCGAATTATTGCTCAAGGATGCCCTCGAGAAATAGATGAATGCGATGATGGATAAATTTTCCCATATACTTCAATGACTGCCCACCGGCAGTGCATCTACATCCAGCAACCACTCTGGAGGCACCACTCCTTTCAAGGTGCAAGTCAACTTCAATATTCCTATATTTGAAGGCCAAATAGATGCAGACGTCGTAGATAGATGATTTAATTTTCTGGAAGGGTATTTCTCAGTCCATGATTTCTCCAACCGATAAAATATTACTTTTGCACTCCTCAAAATCGCCCCCCATGTCAAATACTAATGGGAAACCTACTATGATCAAAAGGACGAGAGGGATCCATCTTTGTTCTCAGCCGTACATACTTGGAATTCCTTCTGAGATGACATCAAGGAACAATATTACCCCGTGGGGAGCTATGAGGACAAGTACATCCAATGGACCATGTTGCGACAATAATGGGATCAAGATGTGCATGAACTGATGAATTTGTTCCATACCCTGTGCACAAATTTGGGTATTAAAGATTCAGAGAGAAATTTCGTGCTCAACTACCACAACTATTTGCAAATATAAATTCAAGAGAAAATGGAGTTCCTCTACATTACCATGCTTGGCATGGCATATTGCTATGCTGCGAAGATCGAGTTGAAATTTAAGCAAAAGAAGCGAGACTTTGGATCCATGAATCTGAAGCTAGGGAAAGGCGCCCCTGAACCACAGAACAAGGGGAAAAGCCAAAGCAGGGCAACTCAAAATAACACAAA
Organism: Pinus albicaulis; assembly: GCA_034641835.2. NCBI lineage: Eukaryota > Viridiplantae > Streptophyta > Pinopsida > Pinales > Pinaceae > Pinus > Pinus albicaulis. The sequence goes on along the minus strand of CM076570.1, from coordinate 270,496,007 downwards.
AAATCCAAAGAAGGACATGAGAAGTGAGTTGAATTTCATAACAACCCCACTCACAACACAAACGAGTGTTGAGCCAAACAGTCGTTGGTGGCCGAACTGAAGGCACCCAAATAAGATGCATGTTTCGATCCTGAGTAAGAACGAGAAAAGGGCAATGAAAAAGGGAACTAGATTATTGATGCGGACCCCAATGCTATTGTTGCCACTACCAAACTCTAGAGGGAGGATCTTGAGGATCCAGGGGAGGGGGAGTGCCTCTTCCATTCACAGATGTGGGTGAAGGGTTCTCCACTGCAATTCATTGTAGATAGTGGAAGCCAAAAGAACCTTATTTTAGTAGAGTTCGTGTGGCTCAGCCTACTAACCATAGTACACCTTCAATTGTATACCATCGGGTGGCTTCACCAAGGAAGAGATCTTTGAGTCCACTAGCAATGCCGCCTTCCGTACAACACCAAGCCATTCACGAATGAGTTACTGTCTGATGTTGCTCCTCTTTATGTGTCTGATGTATTATTGGGAAAACCATTCTTATGGACATGGTGTGTATGAGTCTAGGCCTCATTCTATTGTTATTAATTTGGGAAATAAATTTTAAAGGATATTGGAGGTAGTACCGCCTCCTACTATCTCTTTGACTATTGCAAAACAAAGCAGTAAGATTGTTTCCCAAACCATTATTTTTTTTTCATTACAATTCACCCACAGGGAAAGAATAAGATTATGGGCACAGCCTCAAAAAGGCTCCCCTGCATGGTAGCAACACATGGACAAATTTGTGGAGGAATACAAGGACATTCTTTCCTCACTCACAGAGTTTCCTCTACACTGCTGGATTGGAGGTTTCTGTGGTGTAGTTTTTCAGATGTATGACTCGGAATATCCACAGTAGTCATTTTTCTGTCTACGTTTCGAGTCTAGATCTAGACTCATCATCAGGACAATTTTCTAAGAAGAGAGAAGATCAAGGTTAATAAATAAGGGTGGAGAAGAAAAATAAAAAGGAAGGAAAAAGGCCGACCAGCTCTTTAATAAATGTAAATTAATTAATGCAATATTTCTTATTTTATTTACATTTATTCCTTTAATTTTATAAACTAGTTTATTCAATTATTAATAATTTTTAGCCTATCTAAAAAAGCTACTCTATAATATAAAAGGGGTTGATTAAAATAAACCCCTTGATTATTTTAATCAACCCCTTTTATATTATAGAGTAGATTTTTTAGATAGGCTAAAAATTATTAATAATTGAATAAAGAAGTTTATAAAATTAAAGGAATAAATGTAAATAAAATAACAAATATTGCATTAATTAATTTACATTTATTAAAGAGCTGGTCAGCCTTTTTCCTTCCTTTTTATTTTTCTTCTCCACCCTTATTTATTAACCTTGATCTTCTCTCTTCTTAGCAAATTGTCCTGATGATGAGTCTAGTTCCTCTACACTGTCAGGTCAAGCACTCCATTAATCTGACCCCATGTGTGTCGCCGCTTGATGTTACCATACCTCATGCGATCACATAGAAAAAATCCACAGATGTACTATGTAAGGTTGATAAAGTAACCAAATTTATTGGATGCATTCAGCACATCCACCAGTAGGTCCATGACATATTTGACAAATCCAATACCAAGTTCAGCGTAATTTTCCTCATCTCATGGAGGAACTCAACGCAATGGGGACCATTGCTTTCTAAGGGGGAAGGAATGATCCAAGTGGATATTGGTGGCCACCAACCTATTCCATTTGGAACCCCACCATCAGTTCTTTCAGTTTTTTAGTTTCAGTACAACTTACTAATTTTAGCAATTTTTCGGGTACTGAACTTCCAGAGCCATTTTGAGGCATTAAACGAAGTTTTTTAGGAAAACCGGGAGCCTAACGAAATTTTCTCTAATTTTTCTCACATCAAAAGTTGTATTCCTAGGATAGATATTTCTAACGAGGTATTGAGCACGTCAAACAAAGATCATATGCCAAAGTTACGTCCCCGGGAAGTTGATGAATCAATTTACCCAAACGGGAGCGCTCCAACTCCTATGGTTTGGTTTTTGGATGTTTAGGGTTTTATGTTGTTTCTCAACAATAAATAGGCCTTTCAGCCTCATTGTAACACACTTCAACGACCTCTAGCCACCACATCTCTCCTCAGAGATAAGCTACCAGCGCACTAGCTAGCTTATTTCCATTCTATCTGTAAGCATATTTCTATTATTTGTTTTTAATGAAATGAAGTTTTATTTATGTTGCATCTCTGGGTTTATGTGTATTTCTGTATTTCATTGTGTTCCTGCATAAATATGGATCAGTGGTATCAGAGAAGTCTGCTCTTTATTTGTTTTTCTTTGCATGTCCCCAACGAGGTCAGGGTATAAGTATTTAGGGATCGATCTGGTTGAACCCTTGCAAGATCAGCCTCGCAAACCCCAACGACCTCCCATGTCAGAAAAAAAGAAAGATGAGGGAGTAGGAGATCCTAAAAAAATATTGTTGGCCCTTAATAAATAGATGAACGTGATGATGAATAAATTTTCCCAGATCCTTCAACGGCTACTCACCGACGGCGAATCTACATCCAACAACCACTTTGGAGGCGCCACTTATTTCAAGGTAGAATTCAAATTCTTCATTCTTGTATTTTAAGGCTAGATAGATGTAGAGGTTGTAGATAGATGGTTTAATTTTATGGAAGGGTATTTCTAGGTTCATGATTTCTCCGACTGAGAAAAGATTACTCTTTCACTCCTCAAAGCTACCCCCCATGTGAAAAACTAGTGGGAAACCTATTGTGAGAAAAAGGACGAGAGGGAACCCTCTTTATTCTCAGTTGCACCCACATGGAATTCATTCTAAGATGGCATCAAGCAATAATATTACCCCGTGGGGAGCTATGAGGACAAGTACAACTGGTGGACCACACTGCGGCAACAAAGGGATCAAAATGTGCATGAACTGACTAATTTGTGCCATACCCTTCACACAAAGCTTGGTATTCAATATTCATAGAGAAATTTTGTGCTCAAGTACCGCAGTTATTTTCACAAATAAATTCAGGAGGAAATGTATTTCCTCGACATTACCTCTCTTGGCACGACATATCTCTATGTTGCGAATATCAAACATTAATTTAAGCAGAAGAAGAGAGAATTTGGATCCACGAATCTAAAACTAGGGAAGACGCCCCCAAACCGTAGAACAAGGATAAAATATGAAGTCGGGCAACTCATAACATCACCACAAATCCAAAGGATACGAGGAAGTGGTGTGAATTTCATAACATCCCCACAGACATCACAAACAAGTGTTAGGCCAAATAGTCACTAGTGTGTGAACTGAAGGCACCTGAATCAGATACATGTTCTGATCCTGAGTCAGAATTTAACAAGGGTGATGAAAAAGGGAAGAAAATCATTGATGTGGACCCTAGTTCTGCTTTTGCCACCACCAAGCTCAAGAGGGAAGATCCTCAGGATCCAGAGGTGGGGGAGCGCCTCTTCCATTCGCAGATGTTGGTGAAGAGTTCTCCACTGCAATTCATTGTCAATAGCGGAAGCTAAAAGAACCTCATTTCAGTAGAGGTCATGAATCCAAACTTCCTACAAACCATAGCACACCCGCAACCGTATACCATCAGGTGGCTTCACCAAGGAAGATATCTCCACGTCTGCCAGCAGTGTCTCTTTTGTACAACATCAAGCCATTCAAGGATGAGGTACTATGTGATTTTTCTCCTCTTGATGTGTTTGATGTATTATTGGGCCAACCATACTTGTGAAAATGACAAGTTGTGTATGAATTTATGCCTCATTCTGTTGTTATTATTTTTGGAAATAAATTGTACAGGATACTAGAGGTAGTACCACCTCCTTTCGTCTCTTTGACTACTACAAAACAATGCAATAAGATTTTTTCTCAAACCAGGAAATTTATTTTCATTACAATTTTCCCACAGGGCAAGAATAATATTGTGACCACAACCTCGAAATAGGTCTACCCTTCACAGCAATAGCATATGGACAACGTCATGGAGGAATATGAGGACATTTTCTCCTCACCCACAGAAGTTCCTCTATGCTGTCAGGTCCAACACTCTATTGATCTGACCCCAGGCGCGCCGCTGCCTTATTTTACCATACCTAATGCAACCCAATAGATAGAATCCACACATGTACTATCTGAGGCTGAGAAAGTAACCAAATTTATTGGATGCATCCAGCACATCTACCAGCAGGTCCATGACATCTTCAAGAAATCCAATACCAAGTTCAACAAAATTTTCCTCATCTCATGGAGTAACTTAATGCAATGGGGACCATTTATTCCTAAGGGGGGAGGAATGATCCAGGTGGATATTGGTGGCCACCCACCTAATCCATTTGGACCCCCACCATCAGTTCTTTCATTTTTTCAGTTTCAGCGTAGCTTACTATTTTTAGCAGTTTTTCGGGTCTTGAACTTTTGGAGCCGTTTTGAGGCCCTAAATGACATTTCTCATGTCAAAAGTTATAGTCGTAGCATATTATTTCTAACGAGGTATTGAGCACGTCAAATGGAGATCATATGCCAAAGTTACATCCTCGGGAAGTTGATGTACCAATTTACCTAAACGGGGCCCATAGTTTTGGCACTTCAACTCCTAGGGTTAGGCTTTTGGATGTTTAGGGTTTTCCATTATTTCTCAACAATAAATAGGCCTTAGAGCCTCATTGTAACAAAATTTAGAGGCCTGTAGCTTCCACATCTCTTCTCAGAGATAAGCTACTAGCACCCTAGCTAGTTTATTTCCATTCTGTCTGAAAGCATATTTCAGTTATTTGTTATTAATGAGATGAACTTTTATTTTGCTTCATCTCTGGGTTTATTTGTATTATTTTATTTCATTGTGTTCCTACATAAATCCGGATCAGTGGTATTAGACCTGTCTGCTCTTTCCCTATTTTTCTTTACATGTCCCCAACTAGGTCAGGGTATAAGGAGTTAGAGCTCGATCTGGTTGAACCCTTGCAAGATCAACCTCACAAACCCCAACGACCTCCCATGGTGGAAGAAAATAAATATGAGGGAGGAGGAGATCCTATAAAATTATTGCACGAGGAGGCCCTTGAGAAGCAGAGGAAAGCGTTAATGGATAACTTTGCCCAGATCCTTCAACGGCTACCCACCGGCAACACATCTACATCCAGCAACCACTCTAGAGATGTCACTCCTTTCAAGGTGCAATTCAACTTCAAAATTCTCATGTTTGAAGCTCGGATAGATGCAGATGTCGTATATAGATGGTTGAATTTTCTGGAATGTTATTTCTCGGTCCATGATTTCTCCGACCGAGAAAATATTACTTTTTCACTCCTCAAATCCGCCCCCCATATCAAAGACTGGTGGGAAACCTACTATGAGCAAAAGGATGAGATGGAACCCTCTCTATTCTCAGTCACACCCACTTGGAATTCATTCCAAGACAACATCAAGGAACAACATTACCCCGTGGGGAGCAATGAGAACAAGTGCATCCAATGGAACACACTTCCGCAGTAAAGGGATCAAGATGTGCACAAAATAATGAATTTGTTCCATACCTTGCGCACAAAGTTGGGTATTAAATATTTAGAGAGAAATTTGGTGCTCAAGTACCACAGTTATTTTCACAGATACATTTAGGAGGAAATGGAGTTCCTCAACATTACATCGCTTGGTGAGGCATATCACTATGCCATGAATATCGAGCATAAATTTAAGCAAAAGAAACAAGACTTTGGATCCGCAAATCCAAAGCTAGGGAAAGGCACCCCCAAACTTAAGAAAAATGGGCAAATCAAAAGCGAGGAAACTTATAACAACACAAAAAATCCAAAGAAGGACATGGGTAAGTGGTGTGAATTTCATAACATTAGGGGAATTCTGAGGTCTAAAATTGGCCTCCTAAGGAAATTATAAAATAATAGTGGAAATAATAAAATAATATTTGATTACATCATCAAATTTTAGAGGGAAAAAAGGAAAAACTACTTTTTCAACTCGTATTTTCAACTTATCCCCCTATGGGTTTACTCAAATTTCGAGCAGAAATACCCGTTGGATCCATAATTTGATTTCCCATCTGATTACCCATGTTGCATACTTTCGATGGACACTGCTACATGAAAAATGAGAAATACATGAAATATGTGATTGTAAACACATGTTTTCATGTATTTCTCATTCTTCGTGTAGCAGGGTCCATTGAAAGTATGCAACATGGGTACTCCTTGGATGAGGAATTTAATTTTACATCCAACAGGTACTCCCTCTTGAAATTTGAGTAAAAAATAAGAGAGATAATTTGAAAATATGAGTTGAAAAATAGTTTTATTATTTTAATATTTTTTAATATTTTTTAATTTTTTACTCCAAAAATGGTGAATCATCCCCCATGGTTGAAATCATCATCTTGAATCCTATTGGTTCTTATAAAGTTTATTTTTTTTGTACATTTTTCTTATGAGGCCCATTTGAGACCTCAAAATTCCCCTAATGCAACCCCACTCCCAGCACAAACGAGTGTGAGGCCAAACAGTCGTTTGTGGCCGAATAGAAGGCACATGAATCAGATGCATGTTCTGATCCTTAGTCAAAACTAGACAAGGGCGATGAAAAATGGAAACAAATCATTGGTGTGGACCCCAGTGCCATTGTTTCCACATCCAAGCTGAAACAATGGCACTGCAATTCCTTGTCAATATCAGAAGCCAAAAGAACATCATTTTAGCAGATCTGGTGAAGCAGCTCTTCCTATTGACCATAGCACACCTGTAGTCATATACTATCAGGTGGCTTCACCAAGGAAGAGATCTCCTTGTCTGCCAGTAGTGCTGCCTTTCGTGCAACATCAAGTCATTCACAGATGAGGTAACGTGTGATGTTTCCCCTCTTGATGTGTATGATGTATGATTGCGCCAACCATACTTGTGGAAGCGACATGTTGTGTATGATTTTAGGCCTCATTTTTTTGTTATTACTTCGGAAATAAATTATACAAGATACTGGAGGTAGTACCACCTCCTGTCATCTCTTTGACTATTGCAAAACAACGCAGTAAGGTTGTTTCCTAAACCAATAAATTTACATTCGTTACAATTCGCCCACAGGTCAAGAAGAATATTGTGCCCACAACCTAGAAATAGGGATCCTCTACATGGAAACAGTATATGGACAAAGTCGTGGAGGAATACGAGCACATTTTCTCCTCACCCACAGAGGTTCCTCTACATTGTCACGTTAAGCACTCCATTGATCTGACCCCAGGCACCGCCTGATGTTACCATACCTTATACGACCACACAAACAGAATCCAAACATCTACTATTTGAGGCTAATAAACCAACCAAATCTATTGGACGCATCCAGCACGTCCGCTAGCAGGTCCATGACATCTTCAACAAATCCAATACCAAGTTCAGCGAAATTTTCCTCATCCCATGGAGGAACTCAATGCAATGGGGTCCATTGCTTCCTAAGGTGGGAAGGAATGATCTAGGTGGATATTGGTGGCCACCCACCTATTCCATTTTGACCTCCACCATCGGTTCTTTCAGGTTTTCAATTTTAGCATAGCTTACTATTTTTAGCGTTTTTTCGGGTCTTGGACTTCCGGAGGCGTTTTGAGGCCCCAAACGACGTTTTTTGGGAAAACTGGGAGGAACATGGAATTTCCTTTTAAGTTAGTCACATAAAAAAAATTTATTCTTCAGATAGATATTTCTAATGAGGTATTGAGCGCGTCAAGCAGAGGTCATATGCCAAAGTTACGTCCCCGGGAAATTGATGTACCAATTTAACCAAACGGGGCCCATAGTTTTGGTGCTTCAACTCCTAGGGTTAGGATTTTGGATGTTTAGGGTTTTCCATTGTTTCTCAACAATAAAAATTCCTTTGAGCCTCATTGTAACACAGTTCAGAGGCATGTAGCCACCGCATCTCTTCTCAGAGATAAGGTACTAGTTCCCTAGCTATTTTATTTCCATTATTTCTGTAAGCATATTTCAGTTATTTGTTATTAATGAAATGAAGTTTTATTTCTACTGCATCTATGCGTTTATGTGTATTTATATATTTCATTATGTTCCTGCATAAATCTAGATCAATGATATTAGAGTGGTCTGCTCTTTCTCTGTTTTTCTTTGCATGTCCCCAACGAGGTCAGAGTATAAGGAGTTAGGGCTTGATCTGGTTGAACCCCTACAAGATCAACCTCGCAAACCCTAACGACCTCCCATGGAAAAATAAAATAAATACTAGGGAGTAGGATATCCTATAAAATTATTTCTCAAGGGGGCCCTTGAGAAACAGAGGAATGCGATGATGGATAAGTTTTCCTAGATACTTCAACGGCTGCCCATCAGTGGCACATCTAAATCTAGCAGCCATTATGGAGGCACCACTCCTTTCAGTACAAGTAAACTTCGAAATTCTTGTCTTTGAAGTCTATATAGATGAAGATGTTGTAGATAGATGGTTAAACTTGTTGGAAGGGCATTTCTGGGTCCATGATTTCTCAGACCGAGAAAGAATTACTTTTTCACTCCTCAAAGCCGCCCCTCGTGTCAAAGGTTGGTGGGAAACTTAATGTGAGAAAAAGGACGAGAATGAACCCTCCTTGTTCTCAGCCGCACCCACTTGGAATTTTTTCTGATACGAAATCAAGGAATAATATTACCCCATTGGGAGCTATGAGGACAAGTGCATCCAACGGACCACGCTATGGAAACAAAGTGATCTTGATGTGCACGAACTAACGAATTTGTTCCATACCGTGCGAACAAAGTTGGGTATTCAAAATTTAGAGAGATATTTGGTGCTCAAGTACAGCAGTTATTTGCATAGATACATTCAGGAGGAGATGGATTTCCTCGACGTTACCTCACTTGGCACAACATATCGCTGTCTCAAAGATCGAGCATAAATTTAAGGAGAAGAAGCGAGATTTTGGATTCGTGAATCCGAAGCAAGGGAAAGGCGCCCCCGAACTGCAGAACAAGGGGAAAATCCAGAGAAGGGTGACTCAAAACAACAACACAAATCTAAAGAAGGACACGGGGAAGTGGTGTGAGTTTAATAATATCCCCACTCACAGCACAAACGAGTGTTAGGCCAAACAGTCGCTCGTGGCCGAATTGAAGGCAATCGAATCAGATGCATGTTTTGATCTTGAGTTAGACCAAGACAAGGGTGATGAGAAAGGGAAGAAGATCATTGATGCAGACCCCAGTGCCATTTTTTCCACCACCAAGCTCCAAAGGGAGGATCCCGAGGATCCAGAGGAGGGGGAGCGCCTCTTCCATTCGCAGATGTGGGTGAAGGGTTCTCTACTGCAATTCCTTGTCAATAGTGGAAGCCAAAAGAACCTCATTTCAGCAGAGGTCATGAATCAGCTCGTCCTACCGACCATATCACACCTGCATTCATATACCATCAGGTGGCTTCACCAAGGAAGAGATCTTCACGTCTGATAGTAGTTCTGCCTTCCGTACAACATCAAGCCATTCACAGATGAGGTACTATGTGATGTTGCTCCTCTTGATGTGTCTAATGTATTATTCGCCCAACCATACTTGTGGAAGCGACATATTGTGTAATATTCTAGGCCTCGTTCTGTTGTTATTACTTTGGGAAATAAATTATATAGGATACCAAAAGTAGTACCGTCTCCTGCCATCTCTTTGACTACTACAAAAAAACACAGTAAGATTGTTTAAAAAATCAGGAAATTTATGTTCATTAAAATTTTCCCATAGGGTAAGAAGAATATTGTGGCCACAACCTCAAAACAAGGCTCCCCTACACGGCAGCAGTATATGGACATAGTCGTGGAGGAATACGATTTTTTTTTCTCGTCACCCACAGAGGTTCCTCTACACTGTCAAGTCATGCACTCCATTGATCTGACCGCAGGCGCGCCAACGCCTGATGTTACCATACCTCATGCAACCACACAGAAAAAATCCACACATGTACTATTTGAGGCTGATAAATCAACCAAATTTATTAAACGCGTCCTGAATGTCCGCTAGGAGGTCCATGACATCTTCGAAAAATCCAATACCAAGTTCGGCAGAATTCTCCTCATCTCATGGAGGAACTCAACGCAATGATGGTCATTGCTTACTTAGGGGGGAGGAATGATATAGGTGGATATTATTTTCCACCCACCTATTCCATTTGGACCCCCACCATTGGTTCATTCAGTTTTTCAATTTTAGCACAACTTACTATTTTTAGCATTTTTTCAGGTCCTGAACTTCCGGAGCCGTTTTGAGGCCCTAAACGAATTTTTCTGGGAAAAATAGGAGAAACATGGAATTTCCTTTGTTTTTTCTCACATCAATTGTTGTATTCCTTAGATATATCTTTCTAACGAGGTATTTATTGTGTCAAACAAAGATCATATGCCAAAGTTACATCCCTGGGAAGTTGATGTACCAATTTACCCAAACGAGGCCCATAGTTTTGGCGCTTCAACTCCTACGGTTAGGATTTTGGATGTTTAGGGGTTTCCATTGTTTCTAAACAATAAATAGGCCTTCGAGCCTCATTTTAAAACATTTCAGAGGTCTGTAGCCGCCAGATCTCTTCTCAAAGATAAGCTACCAACGCCCTAGCTAGTTTATTTCCATTATGTTTGTAGGCATATTTCTGTTCTTTGTTATTAATGAAATGAAGTTTTATTTATATTGAATCTCTGTGTTCATGTGTATTTATATATTTCATTGTGTTCTTTCATTAATTTGAATCAGTGGCATCAAAGCGGTATGCTCTTTCTCTGTTTTTCTTTGCATGTCCCCAACAAGGTCAGGGTATATGGAGTTAGGGCTCAATCTGGGTGAACCCTTGCAAGATCAACCTCGCAAACCCCAATGACCTCCCATGGTGGAAGAAAAGAAAGATGAGGGAGCAAGAGATCCTATCAAATTTTTGCTCAAGGATGCCCTCAAAAAACAAAGGAACGCGATGATGGATAACTTTTCCCAAATCCTTCAATGACTACCCACTAGTGGCGCATCTACATCTAGCAGCTACTCTTGAGGAACCACTCCTTTCAAGGTACAATTCAACTTTGAAATTTCTGTATTTGAAGGCCAGATAGATGCAGATGTCATAGATAGATGGTTGAATTTTCTGTAAGGATATTTCTCTGTCCATTATTTCTTCGATCGAGAAAAGATTACTTTTGGACTCCTCAATGTTGCCCCCCATCTTAAAGACTCGTGGGAAACCTACTGAGAGAAAAAGGATGAAAGTGAATCCTCTATGTTCTTGGCCACACCCACTTGGAATTCATTCCAAGACGACATCAAGGAACTATATTACCCCATGGGAAGCTATGAGGACAAGTACATCCAATTGACCACGCTGCGACGACAAAGGGAGCAAGATGTGCACAAACTGACGAATTTGTTCCATAACCTGTGCACATATTTGGGTATTAAATATTTAGAGAGACATTTGATGCTCAGGTACCACATATGTTTGCATAGATACATTCAGGAGGAAATGTGTTTCCTCGACATTATCTCTCTTGGCACGAAATATCGTTATTCCACGAAGATCGAGCATAAATTTAAGCAAAAGAAGCGAGACTTTGGATCTGTGAATCTGAAGCTAGGGAAAGGTGCCCCCGAACCGTAGTAAAAAGGGAAAATCCAAAGCGGGGCGACTCAGAACAACACCAAAAATCCAAATAAGTACATGGAGAAGTGGTGTGAATTTCATAACAACCCCACTCACAACAAAAACGAGTGTCGGGCCAAACAGTCGATGGTGGCTAAACTGAAGGCACCTGAATCAAATGCATGTTTTGATCCTAAGTCAGAACATGTGGACCCCATTTCCATTTTTGCTACCAATAAGCTCCAGAGAGATAATCTTGAGGATCCAGAGGAGGGGGAATGACTCTTCCATTCATAGATGTGGGTGAAGGGTTCATCACTGCAATTCCTTGTTGATAGCAGAAGCCAAAAGAAACTCATTTCAATATAGTTCATTGAGCAACTTAGCCTACCGACCATATAAAACCCACAGTCATATACCATCAGATGGCTTCACCAAGGAAGAGATCTCTGCCTCCGCCAGTAGTGTCACCTTCCGTACAACATCAAGCCATTCACAGATGAGGTATTGTGTGATTTTTCTCATCTTGATGTGTCTAAAGTATTATTGGGACAACCATACTTGTGGAAGCGACATGTTGTGTATGATTCAAGGCCTCGTTATATTTTTATTACTTTGGGAAATAAATTATACAAGATATCGAAGGTAGTACTGCCTAGTGTCGTCTCTTTGACTACTGAAAAACAACGCAGTAAGATTGTTTCCCAAACCAGGATAGAAGAATATTGTGGCCATAGCCTCGAAACAGGGACCCCTACATGGCAGTAGCAGATGGACAAATTCGTGGAGGAATATAAGGAAATTTTCTCCTCACCCACAGAGGTTCCTCTACACTGTCAGGTCAAGCACTCCATTGATCTAACCCAAGGTGCGTCGCCGCTTGATGTTACCATACCTCATGCAAACACACAAACAGAATCCACACATGTATTGTTTGAGGCTAATAAAGAAAATGAATTTATTGGACACATCCAGTAGGCCTATGACATCTTGGATAAATCCAATACCAAGTTCAGCGGAATTTGCCTCATCTCATGGAGGAACTCAAAGCAATGGGGACCATTTATTCCTAACGGGGAAGGAATGATCCAAGTGGATATTGGTGGCCACCCACCTATTTCATTTGGACAACCACCATCGGTTCTTTCATTTTTTCAGCTCCAGCACAACTTACTATTTTTAGCAGTTTTTAGGGTCCTGAACTTAAGGAGTCTTTTTGAGGCCCTAAACGACGTTTTTTTGTGAAAACTGGGAGAAAAAAGTAATTTATGTTGATGTTGGTCACATAAAAAATTTTATTCCTTGGATAGATCTTTCTAAAGAGGTATTTAGCGTGTCAAACAGAGATCATATGCCAACGTTACATCCCCGGGAAGTTGATGTACCAATTTACCCAAACAATGCCCATAGGTTTTGCACTTCAACTCCTAGGGTTAGGTTTTTGGATTTTAGGGTTTTCCATTGTTTCTCAAAAATAAATAGGCCTTCGAGCCTCATTGTAGCATAGTTCAGAGACATGTAACCACCCCATATCTTCTCAAAGATAAACTACCAGCGCCCTAGCTAGTTTATTTCCATTATGTCTGTAAGCATATTTCAGCTATTTGTTATTAATGAAATGAAGTTTTATTTCTGCTGCATCTCTGCATTAATGTGTATTTATGTATTTCATTATGTTCTTTCATAATTCAGGATCAATGGTATCAGAGTGGTATGCTCTTTCTTTGTTTTTATTTGCATGTCCCTAACGAGGTCAGGGTATATGGAGTTAGGGCTCAATCTAATTGAACCCTTGCAAGATCAAATTCACAAACCCCAACGACCTCCCATGGCGGAAGAAAATAAAGACGAGGGAGCAAGAGATCCTATCAAATTATTTCTTGAGGAGGTGCTCGAGAAAAAAAAGGAATGCGATGATGGATAACTTTTCCCAGATCCTTCAATGGCTTCCTACCAGCGGTGCATCTACATCCAGCAGCCACTCTGGAGGCACCACTCCTTTTAAGGTAGAATTAAACTTTGACATTCCTATATTTGAAGGCCAGATAGATGCGTATGCCATAGATATATGGTTGAATTTGCTGGAAGAATTTTTCTCGGTCCATGATTTCTCCAACCGAGAAAAGATTACTTTTGCACTCCTCAAATTCACCCCCCATATTAAAGACTAGTGGGAAACCTACTGTGAGCAAAAGATGAAAGGGAACCCTGTATGTTATCAGCCGCACCCACTTGGAATTTGTTCCAAGATGCCATCAAGGAACAATATTACCCTGTGGGGAGTTATGAGGACAAGTACATCTAATGGACCACGCTGTGGTGGCAAAGGGATCAACATGTGCACGAACTGACGAATGTGTTCCATACCCTACGCATAAATTTGGGTATTAAAGATTCAGAGAGACATTTTTTGCTCAAGTACCTCAGTTCTTTGCATAGATACATTCAGGAGGAAATGGATTTCCTCAACATTATTTCACTTGGCACCACATATCGCTATGATGCGAAGATCGAGCATAAATTTAAGTAGAAGAAGTGAGACTTTGGATCCGTGAATCTGAAGCCAGGGAAAAGGGAAAAGTCAATGAGGAGAAACACAAAACAACACCAAAAATCAAAATAAGGACACGAATAGGTGTTGTGAATTTCATAACAACCCCACTCACAACAAAAACGAGTGTTGGGCCAAACAGTCATTGGTGGCCGAACTGAAGGCACCCGAATGAGATGCATGTTATGATCATGAGTCAGAACTAGAAAAGAATGATGAAAAATGGAAGCATATCATTGATGCAGACCCCAGTGCCATTATTTCCACCACTAAGCTCCAGAGGGAGGATCCCGAGGCTCTAGAGGAGGGGGAGTGCCTCTTCCATTCACAGATGTGGGTAAAGGGTTCTCCACTGCAATTCCTTGTTGATAGCAGAAGCCAAAAGAACCTCATTTCTGAAAATTTCGTAAAGCGTCTTAGCCTACCAAACATAGCACACCTGCAATTTTATACCATCGAGTGGATTCACCAAGGAAGAGATCTTTGCGTCTGCCAGCAGTGCCGCCTTCCGTACAACATCAAGCCATTCATGGATGAGGTACTGTGTGATGTTGCTCATCTTGATGCATCTGATGTATTATTGGGACAACCATACTTGTGGAAGCGACATGTTCTGTATGATTCTAGGCCTCATTCTATTTTTATTAATTTGGGAAATAAATTGTACAGGATACTGGAGGTAGTACCGCCTCATGCCATCTCTTTGACTACTGCAAAACAACGGAGTAAGATTGTTTCCCAAACCAGGAAATTTATTTTCATTACAATTTGCCCACAGGGAAAGAAGAATATTGTGGCCACAACCTCGAAATAGGGGACCCCTGCATGGTAGCAGCATATGGAAAAATTCATGGAGGAATACGATGACATTTTCTCCTCACCCACCTAGGTTCCTCTACACTGGCAGGTCAAGCACTCCATTGATCTAACCCGAAGTGCACCACTGCCTGATGTTACCATACTTCATGCGAAAACACAGATATAATCCACACATGTATTGTCTAAGGCTAATAAAGCAACCAAATTTGTTGGACGTGTCTAACACGTCCACTAGCAGGTCCATGACATCTTCGATAAATCCAATACCAAGTGCAACGAAATTTGCCTCATCTCATGGAGGAACTCAAAGCAATGGGGACCATTTCTTCCTAATGGGGGAGGAATCATCCAAGTGTATATTTGTGGCCACCCATGTATTCCATTTGGAAAACCACCATTGGTTCTTTCATTTTTTCAGTTTCAGCACAACTTACTATTTTTAGCAGTTTTTCTGGTCCTGAACTTCCAGAGTCGTTTTGAGGCCCTAAACTACGTTTTTTTGAGAAAAATAGGAGAAACATGCAATTTAAGTTCTTGTTGGTCTCGTCAAAATTTGTATTCCTCAGATAGATATTTCTAATGAGGTATTAAGCGCATTAAACAGAGATCATATTCCAACATTACGTCCCCGGGAAGTTGATGTACCAATTTACCCAAACATGGCCCATTGGTTTGGCGCTTCAACTCCTAGGATTAGGTTTTTGGATGTTTAGGGTTTTCCATTATTTTTCAACAATAAATATGCCTTCAAGCCTCATTGTAACATAATTCAAAGTCCTGTAGCCACCACATTTCTTCTTAGAGATAAGCTACTAGCGCCCTATCTAGTTTATTTCCATTATGTCTGTAAGCATATTTCAGTTATTTGTTATTAATGAAATGAAGTTTTATTTCTACTGCATCTCTGCGTTTATCTATATTTCTGTATTTCATTGTTTTCCTGCATAAATATGGATTAGATATGAATTTATGGGAAGGGATAAGAGGTTGGGAGCCCATGAAAAGAGGTTGAAGGCCCACTTTCTAAGAGATCAACCGCCATGGATGAGATCAAAGCTCTAAAATCAGAGAGCTCAACCTTATCACCACTATTTAACAACCAACTCACTGCCCTTGAGCTTCTACAGGTCAAAGATTCTCCTCCATTTGAGGAAACACTGCCAGAAAGGGATAAACGTGGTTTTCCAAGAAATAATTGCATTGACAGCGCTAAGCCAGAATAGTGAAAAGGACATCAGCGTGATCATGGCACCAGGAAAAGCTTCGACCCAGGAAACTATGAAATTGACCAAGCTTCTTCAATAATCCTCCAAGGAATTTTTATTTGGATCTTTAGTGGATGTGTTAACATATTTCTTGATGGTGGAAACATTGCACAAGATCTGTCATAGGGAATTTCAGGATCAAGGACAGGAATATGAGCATGGTGACAAATTACCGTGTAACAGATGCCCCCTAAAGCATGAAGGAAAAGAGCTCAGACCACCTTCGAAAAACCTTCCAAATCAAACATATTACAATATATGACATCTCTGGTATGAATATTTCTAATCACATAACTCTGCACTAGGCATCATGTATGGACGTAGTCATCCATATAGATAGGATCATGTATAAAATCATGAATACTCAATAACTCCCCAAAGCTTGGATTAAAAAGAAAATGTGACCTAGGGTCTTCACCGCGATCTCAAACAACCCAATGTATGAATCTAGCCATGCGAATAAATGTGTTGGTGTAAAACATGGTAGAAACCACCTGATTACCGATCAATGATGAAAATTTTTAACAGGCACAAGAGAGACCACCAATAATGGCGATGGACCTCAAGGTACAACAACACAATCTACAAGTGTGAATGAATGTGTTGAATTAGAACACTTTCAGAATCATTCAATCGAAATGATGTGAACCTGTCATTGAACACGAAGAACTTGCCATTGAGGCATGCAAGCTCCAAGGTACTAAAATAATTTTTAGTAAATCACCTTCCCGGATAATGAGCTGAAGTCGATAGGAAGTTATTCGTCAAAGGAGGGCCATGATGATTCCCACATCATCGACATGAAGAAACAAATATCTTAAGATGATAGGAGTGATTCGGGATTCTAACAAAGGAGGTAAAATAAGAAAAGGGTGTTTGACAAAAATTAAAGGACCTATCTTGAACATATTAGTGACACGACTCCGCAATGTGGCACCATTTGACTCAAATAGGATCAGAGGTCATGTTGACAAAATTGGGTAATCAAATGAGAGGCAAACGGATTTCCAAATCCCATGGAGGCAAAGTGATGAATGTAGGATGTCCCCAACCCAACACAAATTGCAAATGAGTTTCATGTTCAAGAGAGAGAAGCTCCCCATAAATACATAGGATGTTCACTTTCAATTTTCCCCCGTTATTGCTAACGAGTACCTCTTTATTTTTTATAGCTGGCGTGAAGAGGATAGTGTGTGTTGAGCGTGTAATTTCATTCTTCGAATGAAGCCATCTGAGTAATTTTAACAAGTCCTAGGAATGAGGAACTCGATCTCATCATGGTGACAAGTCTTTCGTCGTTTAATATTTAACGAGTCCAACGAAAGGGTAACTCGATAACTTTTCATGTTTAAGGAGTTTGAAAAGAAACAAAAAGGGAACTCCATCATGTCCCTTTTCGTAAATTTTCTCTCGAATCTGAAAAGGTAGAAAACAATATTCGAGAGAACCTCTTGACCACGTTCGATCAAGGTATTCCTTTTTCCTAAATAGTAAATATCAACCCGAAAAAGGGGTAAACATAAACTGAGTTCAAAATGACAAGTACTCGGAAATATTTTCATTTTTCGAGAGTTAGAAAAGAGCTGAAAGTTGACTCCAGGGGGGTTCCTTTTTCGTAAATGTTTAACGAGCCCGAAAAAGAGAAAATACAACTCATTTGCATCATAAATAATCACCAACAATGTGAAAGCCTTGTTACTGCACAAAAACAGAAAAAATCACAAGTATCGAGGAAAAATAATAAAATATTGGCAAAAAAATTTCAAAATTATATAAATAGACCAAAAATACAATTCATTTTAACCTTTCTATTTTGAGAAGAGCATTTTGTCCATTTTCCCTTCAAATTTCAAATCAATGGTGTGGACGATCCAGGACACCATTCATCAATCCGTCAGTGTTAGGTAAGAGCTCTAAGCCTCCTTTTCATTTTAATTCCATTCATTTGCCTTTTTGTTTTAGAAATAGGGAAATTTTGGGGAGGATTTCAAACTCCAAAATCGTTCGTGACCAGCATGATTTCGAGCTATTGTGGTCGCGATGGTCGCATTTAGCCCCTTAGGGTATCATGCCACTAGTGCCGAATTAATTCGGACAGTGAAGCTAACCGCAGGAAGGATTTTAAATAAGAAATCCACCCATATCTACCCTTAATTTCCAAAATTACTCCAGTGAAAACTCCTAAAATTTCATTTAAACATGTTTTGCAGGCTTTTTCCTCAAAGACGTCGATTGAATGGAAAGAACAAGGCCATGAGGTGGAAGACCACCAAACATTGTAGGATCCTAATTTCGTTAACGCATTGTGAAATTGTGGTTTGTTGAAATTATTTCAAACATCCAGGTTGAGAGCTCAACTGGAGCTACTCCAATACTTGATTAGCATATGGGACGTGGACCGATAGATATTTATCATCAGGGACCAAGAGTTAGAACTATATGTTATGGACATCTATTTCATCACTGGATTGTCTAGGAAAGGGGAGAGGATCCAACTCTCTGGAGCTCGTGTAGGGGTGAGAGTACCAACATGCTCATCTAGAGATACTGTCTCAGGGCTCGAAAAACAGAGAGTAGGAAGGTATATATTTCTTCCATTAGAGTGCTTACCCTGTGCACAATTCTACATTTCATTACTAGAGTAGTAGGAGCCCGGACATTGCATGAGGCAATGAAATCTCAGTTCTAATACGTGGTGGACTCCTTGGACCCAACGATGTTTAACTGGCATGAGGGGTTACTAACCAATATGAAGAGCCATCTAACCTGTAGGTTTTAACCCTGTACAGAAATTATCTACAAACGAATCTTAAAAAAAAAAAAAACAATAGCGAGAGCATAAACATAAAACAGATATACACAAAGATTTTCCCCTAGATCCCAAATCGAGATGACCAACTTGTTTTTTCATTATATTCCTTTCAGTGTTACAACACATATATATACATTTCGAAGCATACATAAACACCAATCCATTAACCCTAGATTAGAACATATCTGTAGTTCCCTTGACCGGATCTACAAAATACCAGGGGTCGAAAACCATTGTCCCCAAAAAACCATGTGCAAACTCATGCACAAAACCATGGGTGGGTCCGCCTATGAGTGGGTCCGCACACCAAAAAAAAATTCCCAGGCGCATGGGACTAATCATGGAAATAATATAACATATACCCAACATAACAAAGTGCAAGATAGGGCTACTGAAAAATTTTGGGTACGGGTCCATTCTGGTGACCTTCTTTCTAGAGAGAGTACCATTGTTTCAATAACAGTGGCTAGAGATCCATGATCCAGCCTCGAGGGACCTAAGGCTTATGAGATGGTGCGACATTATGCCCCAACAGGGTGGGGCCAATAGATGAATTTCCCCACATCCCTTTTCAGTTGGTTGTGGCATCAACTTATCGTAGTTGAGGAATACGCATATGTTGATATCAACTTCAGAGGAGATCTGGATCTTCCTATTCCACCAAGCACATAGTGGACCAATGCAGGTAAAAATTGTTCTTTTAACATTTTTTACTTTTTGAATGTTTTTTGTTATGTATTTTGAAACGTGAATTTATGAGTTTTTTACAGATATGGGTCCTCATAGACTGCCCGGCATGTCACCAATTGCATGGAGGGTAGCCTTCCTAGTATAAGATGCTCCTTATGAGGAGGGAGAAGATACACTAGTTGAGTTGGAGTGGAACCTGGTTGACCTTACGAGAGGCATTCCAAAGTATGCGACATTCGAAGAGATTCCTCTACACCTTCAGAGGCATACCGTTGGAGTTCCGGGCATATTGTGTCGATTACTCTGGAGAGTGATTCAAGCAGTCACCTACTACCATGAGCACCATGTGGGTAGATATCTACCCTGATTTTACATTTTTGTACTGATGTAGGCTTGGAGAGAATTTTTTGTAACAGAACAAATATTTTTTGAGATTTTGGATGTAACACACTTGACAGAACAATATATATATATATATATATATATATATATATATATATATATATATACATATGCATGTTTCTAGGGTTTCTTGTGTATCATGATGATGTCTTAATTTTCACATATTGCACAAATTTATATATAATACATGATTTTCTAATGTATATGTTAATGTATTTAAACGTCCTACAATATGTTGATATGTGATAAAATCAAATTTATTTCCAATAATGTAACACGCAAATACATATGCAAAATTTGAGGATTTTGCACAGAATAATGACCATTTAATTTTAACACAATGAGTTGTGAGTCTAAATTAACATCAAAATATATAATCCTGAGGTCAATGGTAGCTGATAATATCTCGATCACCACACTATATTTAGAAATATTGTTAGTTGTTCAACCCAAACAAATACTTTGTAATTTAATCAACTTTCCATCAGGGGCAAAGAGTGCCCATGCTGCGAAAGACAGGTTATGTGTGCTATGGAAAGCGCCATCAGAAAAACCAACGTAATGATTCGAAGACATCTTCAAACCAAGTGCATCACAAGATGAGTGGAGAAAACATGTCTACAAAGAAAAAAATGACACAGAAAAATAACTCAAAGCACACTAATGAATAAAATACTAATGTACAAAGTATCACACTTATGATTAACAGTAATATTTTTTCATATAAAGCCCATTCCAGGGCTCAGCCAATCAATTGTCTTCGTAATATGCTAGCTCATGGGCTCCTCATTCCAATACTCATTAAATGATATAGGGCCCATGCCACATTGGCTCGAGCTTTCCTACTCCCAATTTATCATGGGCTTGGTCATAAAGCAGGTCCAAGTCACCTTCGGATAAAATGTGGGGGTTGATGGATTTTTCATATTGAACTTTAAAAAGTTGTTTTTGTGCTTTAATAACTAAAGTAGTGATCCTACGGGTCTCGTCAAGATGCTCGAGGTACAACAAATGTTCCTCTTCTGGCGAAGTACCAGGAAGTAGTTCGACAACCAGCTTTAGAGGAGGAATATCACACTTGATCGGGAGTGTGGCCTCTAGACGATACACCAATTGTAATGGTGTGAATCTAGTGGTAGTCTTAGCAAAGGTTTGGTATGCCCCCAGAGCTGAGAAGATCATGAAGTGCCAATCTCGTTTGTGCTTCCAAATGGTGCGTTGAAGTATAGTCACCAAAACTTTGTTGATAGCCTCAACCTAGCCATTGGCCTATGGATAATAAGGGGTGGAGCTATCGTGAAGTAACCCCAACTGAGCCATGAGATCTATCATCATATGGTTACAAAAATGAGAGTCATGATTAGTGACAACTGCTTTCGAGACACCAAACTGATCTATGACATGATTGAACAAGAATTTCGTCACAGTTAGACCTTCATTATCATATTTAGGCATCGCTTTGGCCCATTTAGTGAAATAATTGACAACAACAATGATATAACCATGTTCCCCGGCCAAGAGAGTGTTACAAGTCATGAAATATATGCCCCATTTCGCAAAATGTCTGACGGTCACAACTAGGTGCAAGGGTGAGTGTGGAGCATGCTCTTTTGGAGAGTAGATCTAATAGTCATGGAATTTTCTTACTGTAATAATGCAGTCTTTAAAAATAGATGACCAAAAATACCTTGTGCGAAGGATCTTTTGATCAGTAGCATAACTAGACATGTGAATTCCACAAGCCCCAGAGTGGCAATCATTAAGAGCTTTCTCAACTTCCTTGAGAGTCAAACATCAACGGAGGATAGAATCAATACCTGTGCAATATAGGGCGTCTCCAACAATATGGTAAGGTTAGGACTGTTAGCGAACTCGTCATTGCTCAGAGTGCGATACCTCTGGCTGAAAACTTTGGGTCTGGAGATAAAAAATTATATCTCCATACCATGGGTCAAGAGTACTAAGGATAAAGAGATTCTCATTGGGGATGGACTCATCAAGAGGAGTGGGATCATCCGCGGTGGGAAGATCACAAATCAACTCATCAAAGAGCAGGGATTTCTTAGACTTAGTAGTAATGAGTTCTAAGTTAAAATATTGAAGGATGATGATCCATTTCGAGTAATTTCCCCCAAGCAACTGACAAGTGAGAATGTAATTCATGGGGTTTCAATCAAAAATCACCAAAGTTTTTCACAGGAGAATGTTATGACGAAAACGTTGAACAACATGGACAATAGCCAACGCGAATTTCTCTACATGTGCGTAATGGGCCTCATCATCGAAGATATTGTGGCTCAAGTAGTACACTACATGCTCTTGACCAAATTCATCATCTTGAACCAGCACCATGTCAATAGTGTTTTTGGTGGTGTAAAAATACAAGTAGTAATCGCGGTGATAATTGGGAGGATGCAATATTAGAGCAATAATGAGAGCTCATTTCAATTGTTTGAAGGAGATTTGAGAAAGAATGGGATTCCATTTTTTAATAAGCGAGTAAAGCCTTCGGCAAGCTCAGCAAAATTCAGTACGAAGCAGCGAAATAAATTGGCTTTTCCCTACAAACTATATTGCAGATGATGGACAGAAGAAGGAGGAAAATTGATGATTGCCTCAACTTTAAGAGGTTCAATATGGATGCCTTCTTTGGAAGCCATGAAACCTAGAAGCTGACTATATTCAATGAAAAAGGCACACTTATGAGGGTTAAACCTGATATTATAGTGTCGACAGCAAAGGAAGATAGCGCTACGGTGTTCCGGGTGATCTAGACATTTCGCAGAATGAGCAGGAAGCTCGTTGAGATATGGCTGAACTATGTGATTGATGTCATGAAAAGCATACGACATAGCTCTTCGGAAGGTGGCCCCAGCATTATTCAAGCCAAAAGGGATCTTTTTATAGGAAAATCTCCCCCATCAACAGATAAACGAGGTTTTTTGTTGATCAGTTGGAGCAACGTTAATCTGGTTATAGCCAGAGAAACCCTCCATAAAGGAAAAAATCTCACTCCCGACACATTAATCAATGATCTGATCGATATGGAGTGGGGTAATTGTCCTTAGGGAAAGCTCGATTGATATCACAGCAATCAACACAGACCCAAATGTTCCCTTGTTTCTTATTAATGGGAACAATATTCAAGACCCAATATGTCCATGGTATAGATAAATAAATCTAGCTTTGAGAAGTTTTTCAACTTCATCCTTTATGGCAACAGTCTTTCGTGGGTGCACAAGACGAAGTCGTTGGCGAACAAGCTTTGAATCCGAATAGGTGGGAATTTCTTGCACAATGATACTCAGATCAATGCTAGGCATCTCTTTGTATGACCATGTGAAGACATCGCGGAATTCCTGAAAAATATCAGTATAAATCTTGATCTCATCAGGAAAACAAGATGCATCGATATGAACATTCTCGAAAATCCCTGGTTTGATAGAGCTATCGATCGTAATGGTTGGAGTGATATTTCCCATGTTCCTTTATACAACACTTCATGAATCAAGATCGGATTCTGAAGTGGGTCAGTGAATACTGGAGAAGCATGGGATCCTAGATAGGCGGAGATGTCACCTGGGATTGGTAGAAATGAGGAACGATGATGTCCATCATCCCACGAAGTTTCTTTGAGAGACATTACCTCCACGATACTCTCGTCAGTGAGGAAAGTCTCATTCAAGGGATCATCAGATTCCCAAGAACAAAACCAGGGAGACTGCGCATAAGTGTCTAGAGAGGAAACCAAATGATCGTTGGTTTTGAATGCAGCCTCAAAAGCCGTGAGAATACTTTGATACATTTTCTCAGTTGGGATTAGAGGAACAACGTCACCAAAACTCTCTATATGGTCGGGATTGGGAACAATCCATGGATTGTGACTAGAATAAATCATATTGACGGAGGGGAAATTCGAAGGTGGGAGTGGAAAAAATTCCATAAGGGACAAGTATGAATAGACCTTGCCTGATGTTCTCATAAGGAGTAGTGGTCTTCCCAACATACGGAATTTTTCTTGCTAAAGAATCAGAGGGGAAGAAAGGAAACTAATCGACAATCACAATATTTCTTTAATGAGGAAAAAAGAGGACACGGAAAAGGGTGGAGACCATGCACACCATAATGTTCGTCCAACTACATCCAAGAAGGAGATTATAGTTCAAGTGGGCGTTTACCACTTCAACTTCCATGGTTACCTTTTTCCCCTCCAATGGGATAGGAAATGCCTTGAGAATACCGTATGGCCGAGAACCTCTACCTTCGAAATATTCCAAAGTATTCGGGGGTTGACTTAATGGGGGATATTTGATGGCTTTCCAACATGCGACAGACATGTAGGTCGAAGTGTCTTCATCAACGACATTTTGATGAATATTTTTTTCCATCATGGTAACTTGAAGCAGAAAAAGCTACCTGAGATGAGAGGCGAGGAACGAAATTCTCAAGATTGAAAGTAATAAGATTAGAATTTATGGTTTCAATCCCTCCAATAGCAAATAGTAGTGCCTTCCATTTTGATGGGCACAACTGAAGGACCTCCAAAGCCGACATTTCTAAAGGCGCTTGAGCTAGATCTTCTACAATATTATAGTGTTGTGAATATCTTGCATTAGTATTATAGGACGTTTTCCAAAGAACACCTTTTGGGGGTGGTCAGATGATGGATTCACTACTCGGTATCTCAATCTGGAGAGGACCAAAGGTAGGGGGTGTGGAAGAGGAAGGGTAATCTGTAACTTCTGATTCCATAGGAGCCTTGGACGGATTGGGGTAGTCTTTCGTTCTTGTGGTAATAGTAATATATTTTGTTCCATCCATGAAGACCTAAGCACTTATAGACGATTGAGCTTGATCTACCATTTGCATCTGCTGAGAAGCGAAAGGTTCTTTCAAAATAGTCAGAGTCCCAAGTGCACCCTTCATAAGACGAGAAACTTCAGCACGCCTTGGAAAACACTTAGTGTAATGATCGTCATCACATATCAGACAAGGATATTTAGGCTTATGTGTTGAAGAATTGTCAACAAATGACTTCTTTGAATCATGTTTAGCATTTTTCGTATTTGTACTTCCCTTTACCCTTTTTCTTGCCTTTCAAGGGTTTATCTGCTGCAGTATATTGAACAACATTTACCTTGGAGGTTTTACCAGGATTCTTCTAGTTACTGGAAGGAATGGAGGGGGCGGCGATAGTAGTGGATTTAGAATTTGAAGAATTTTTAGGCGCACTACTATCAGTATGAGCCATTGTCCCAATAACACCATCCACCAGAGGAATAACAGGAGGCTAAGATGATGCAGGATCAGTTGAAAGTCGCGGCGCGTCAGGGAATAACTCATATAGAGTCCCAGGCTAGGAATAAACCAAATCGAGGTATTGATATTTGGTAATGACCTCCTCTTCCATGACACACCCACCCATAGCAAGATATTTAGAAATCATGGGAACGAATGATCTCGTAAACCATTCAGTCAACAATTGATCATGGATCTCAAATTTTATAAGGCGACGCCGACGCCACCATTCATGAATGTGATCTAAAATATGCGTAGCATTTGACTGCTTCAATGAAGTGAGAATATGGGTGACGGTTTAATACTAGATAGGTATTTGGAAGTGAGTAAGGAAAGTCATAGCCAAGGAATTAAAATCGAAGAAAAGTCCTCAAGGGAGCTCAATATACCACTTGGCCACGATACCGGTCAAAGTACGCTGGAAAATACGGAGACAAATAGAATCATTGACCCAATAATTAGAAGAGCACCTCAAGTGATACTTTATAACATGGGTTTGGGGGTCTTCCCCAGATTTTCCTTTGAACTTTGGACAATCCCCTGAAAGTTTAGTAGAAATTGGTTTCCAATGCAACTGATTTTGGATGGGGTCATTTATGAGCTTTAACACATCTAGAAATTGCAACATATCCAAGAAAGGAAAAGGAAGATGCTGAGATGAAAAATTTTGGGGGTTCCAACCTGGTTGATAGAGATTCTTCCCCCAATAGGGCAGATTTCGTCCCGGATACGTATACTGCCCCCATGGCTGGTAAGGACCTTGTTGCAGGTATTGCTGATAAGGACCTTGCTGGGATTGTTGATAAGACCCTTGCAGGAACTGAGGTTACAGACCTTGATGGATGTAGGATCTAGGGTAAGGTCCCTGCTAAACATGAGGGCCAGTTTGTGGTCCCTTCCGAACATAAGGTCCAGCTTGTGGTCCTTGTTGAACATAGGGTCTAGAACGAGGTCTTGATTCGGCCTACTGGTACTGAGGAATTTGATGATATTTAGCACCAGGTTGAGGCCCAGACTAGAATTTTTGGTAATGACCTTGAGGAAATGGCTGGTATTGAGTACCAAACTGATTGGGGAGAGGAATAGATTGACCCAGAAGGAGATTCAGACCAGCTTGGGTGTAAGAACGAAACTGAGGATTAGTCATAACAACACTCACAGAAGTTTGGGGTTGTTGGACATACTATTGAGATGAATTTGGTCGAGGAACATAATGATATTGTATGTTCTACTATTGAATATAAGGGATGTTAGGTTGTTTAACATACGAATATGATACGTTTGGTTGTTGAAGGGGTTGTTGAACCAAGGAATTTTGAACGTGAGGTTGTCCTGTCCCAGGAATAGGTCCAGAATTCGGCTGCCTCCCACCTAAAAGGGGAGGTATGTAAAGAGGGTTAGATTTCCCCCCATGCATATAAGAAACTATGGATTTTCCACTCAGTGGTGGATCAGCAGTAATCATAGATGGCAAGTAGGGGATCGAAAGTCCGATTAAAACTATCATTTTACCAATAGTGATCGTAGGTCGAATGATGAGTTGAGACACAGTGGCCATATTCAAAATGAATGGGTCAGAAGATGGAGTCATACCCATTGACCAAATGGGATCCGTAAATAAAGGCATACTACTGGAAGCTCCAAAAATAAGGTTTCCCAAAGAGGTATAACTGTGCGGAAGTGTGGATGCAACCTGACCGGATGGTATTTCGGTCCCACTGTCTAAATCGTGAGTTGTGGAGCCAAACATCTCGCTTTCATAGGGAAACATAGATGAAGTAGCTTCCATGATATAAGTTCCAGTGGTTTCCCGAAGAGTGCCTTGAGGAGTGCTCACGAATGGAACATCACCAGAATTGGATGCCATTTCATTAGGAAATAACTGAGGGATAGTAGCACGAGATGATACTGGAGAAGTGTGAAGGGGGATTCCAGGTTGATAAAAAGCGCAATAATCCTATTGAGGTGAAACCACAATTGGATCAAAGAGCGTATTTTGAGGAAAGGTTGAGAACTGTGTAGATGGTTCGAGGCTTTCTGGCTCAGAGTCTTCCAATGTCATCCAAGGAGAATTTTCTGGCAGTGGTCGAGATGATATGGGTTGAACACTGATGAAAATCCTAAGTTCAGCACCTTGCGCTTCAAGGGGCCCAACTGGAAACTGAGGGACCTCAAGAGGAGGTTCTTAGCATTAGTTAGAGGAGGGAAGAGGTGAATTCAATGATTCAACCACGATTACCTTTCAAAGCAAGATCAAATAAGGAAGAGGTGAAAAAACTCACAATTTACCAAGCAATAATGAGGCTGGAGAACTGCACGGGTAAGATGTTTTCATGGGCAGTTACTTTTAGAATTAACAAAAAATAAATAAAAAAGGTTGTGTTAGGAATAAATGTTTACCAAGTATCCTTGAACTTCAATATATACCTTGGTGATAAATGATAGAAAAATGACCAAGGACTTAATGTACGACATCCAATATCCCCGAATTTTGTGTTCGGTGTATCACTTTTACAAGGCAGACGACTCAGTTATCTATGGTATGCTTGCAACCTAGCGGTGTCTCCCAAAATATACATGATGGTACGTGGGAGTTCAGTCCGTAATAGTGTTGTCTAATGCGTAACTGTTTAATGAGAGCACCCCATATATACGTATCATACATCAATATACTTCCTTATGTGGGACGAGATATCACCCCCAGGCTGTAACGCAAACTATTAGTGACAACTCCTACATTTTATGACATCGTAACACGTCTCTACCCTAGACCATTAAATTTTCTCGTTAGTTCCAATGCTACTTAAGGTAAATTGAGTGAATTTTAATGTTGATCTTGAGTTAAGTTTTAGTTTTGGCTCAAAATCAATGTCACTTGAATCCTTATAGTGTAGACTAAATGAAAAAAAAAACTTTCCATTTCGAGGAAGCCTAAACTATTTAGGGAAGAGATACAAGCAAAATTGCAATCAATGCAACAACAATTATGCCCCCCAAACTAGCTCAAAGCTACGAAATGTAATTCTTTTTCAATCGAATTCACTTTTCCCAAACAAATGCAACTTATTGAAAAATGTGCATGAATATATATATATATATATATATATATATATATATATATATATTCACTGAACGAAAGAAGAAATGCAAATCCTTTCACTTTTCTTTCAATCGAAAAAAAAATAAAAATCGCTTTATAAATTGCACGAATGAAATTTTTTTCACTCTCTGATAAAGATAAGCTAAATCAAAACTAAAATGAAAATCACTTTCAATTTCTTTTGAATTTAGACGAAAGACACACTCTTCTAGACTTGTGAATCAAACAATTTGTGATCCTATGTTTGACACTAATCCGAAGGTAATATTAGACATGCAGTGATGACCAGGGCATACAACCAATCACTTTGAATCAAGTCAAGAACAATGCAACAAAAGGTGTTTGAAATGGTGAAAAAATCTCCCAACTTACAAAAAAATCAAAGCGACAAAAATACTTTCTCATAGAAAACAAGTAAGGCAAACACACATCAAGGAGGTCAGTGAGATCCTACAGACTTCTTTCAAGGGCCAGGACACACTGGAAAATAAAGGGGGAACCCTAATGTTTCCTAGGTCTAAGATCAATGCTTTTGTGATAGGAAGAAGAGTTATGAAAGGAAAATCAATGCAGTTGTACTATATAGAATAGTGTTGCCAGCACTACTGTGCAAAAAGAAAGCATGTTGGTCGCTAAAAAAAAGGAAAAATAAAAAAGAGTCTCACATAAACACCAGAATTGGCACGGTGAAGTGACTATCAATATTTACACAAGCTAAGAAAGGCCTAAGCAGGTTTAGATTTTAGAAATTGGTGAAACTATTCCAAGATCAGTCTGGGGAAGGAAGACTAAGAGGCTAGGCTCCCCAGTGGATTCGCCAGTTCTATTGTTAAGATAAATCCCCTTTGTGGACAGAGGCGATCTCTCTAGCCCTAGAGTGGGTCCAGCAACACGACATTATTTCTAATGCAAATCTCTCTTAACTAACATTTACAATGCGACAAGAAAAGAGATAGAAGTACCTTTTTCCCAACGTTATGCTTGAGTCCATTGATGATGACCTTGATCCACGATCCTTTCAGGCCCACACCCTACTACTGATGGCACAAGAATACCTCTGGATGATCAAGAGACAACAATGAATGTAATGCAATACATAGTAATCGTAAACACTATCTATCTAGAAGATCAAGGAGTAACATTATATTTGCATAAAAATTTAGACAAATATAGAAATCAAACATCATATGTTATTATTGATAAATATAAAAGGAGAGCTTACAACCCATGCCTTGATTTTGGAGGCATCCTTGGGTGAAAATATGAGTCCTTCCCCGAATCTCTAAGGCATTCCTTCTCCTGAACACTTAGGTGTTATCACAATGCTAGGATGAAAGGGAATGAGAGTTCAGATGAGTCTGACAATGACCAACCAAGCTCTAAATTTGTGGGAAGGAGGGATATGAATTTATAGGAAGGGAGAAGAGGTTGGGAGCCCATGAAAAGAGGAGGAAGGCCCACTTTCTAAGGGATGAACCCCCATCGATGATATCAAATCTCTAAATTTAGAGAGCTCGACCTTATCATCACCATTTAACAACCAACTCATCACCCTTGAGCTTTTATAGGTTGAAGCTTCTCCTCCATTTGAGGAAACATTGCTAGAAAGGGATCAGTGTGGTTTTCCAAGAAATAAGGGTGCTAACAGCGCTAAGCCAGAACTGTGAAAAGGACATCAACGCGGTCATGGCACCAGGAAAAGCGTTGACTCGGGAAACTAGGAATTTGACCAAGTTTCTTCAGTAATATTCCAAGGCAATTTTCTATGGATCTTTAGGGGATGTCTTAACATATTTCTTGATGGTGGAAACATTGCACATGATATGTGACGGGGCATTTCAGGATCAGGGATGGGAAAATGAGCATGGTGACAAATTATTGTGTAACAAACTCCTCCCACCTTTTATGGATCCTCAACTCCCTCTCCTTCCCTATAAATGAAACCCCTACCATCACTAATGGTTGGTTTCCATCCTATGAGCTGAAGCATGCTCAATTGTTGTCCATTTGTGAAGGAGGGATTTATTTGAAGAGTCGAGGCTAGGACTTAGAGTCTCACCTAAAGGAGGCATCCAACATCAAGGCTTTTGGTTGTATTTTGTTGGGAAAAATACTGAGAGGGGGGGTGAATCAGTATTTAGGACTTTATCAAAATTTTTACTTTTTCACTCTCTAAAACCCATACGCTACTTTTTTGAAGCCAACTAGCGTATACACGCAGATATCCTTCATAAAAATCGCGTATACACAGAGATCTAATTATGCCATTAATTCTTCACTTATATCATTTCATCATTCATTCATTAGATGTTCAACAAACAGTAAACATGTGCAGTAAAAACAGTATAAACCATCACACATAAGCATCACACATGAACACCAGGATTTTAGGTGGAAACCCAAGTCGGGAGAAAACCACCGCTGCAGTTGCTCAGCCTTCAATATTTTATTATAGAGAAAAACATCTTACAACAAATGTGCGCACGACCTCCTTGCGCGAGCACCCACCTCGCTCGTTTGATGCCCTCTCACAGAAGGGAGCTACGACCCCCTGCTCTCGTTTACTAGCCTCTCCTGGAAGGGAGCTACGACCCCCTGCTCTCGTTTACCAACCTCACCTGGAAGGGAGCTACAACCCCCTGACTGAAGGCTACAACCCTCAGCACCACCATCGAACACGTTTCATCAATTTTCATACTGGATTCAATAGCTTCAATAGAGCACAACTTGCAGGCCTTGTTTCATCATATTTTCAGACTGGACCCACTCTACACATTTAAGCTTAATCATACAACCAAACTGATACAGACAACTCAGAACTGTAGAATACAGATAGCAGTAACACAGCAGAACAGATCAGACATTTCATACCCCATGCTTCAGCAAACCCTAGTTTGCATACGTGCTTTCCTATCACTGATCCCCCGTATATACGCGCCTTCTACCATACAAACCCGCGTATACTTCTGTACACATTACAAAGCTAATTTCACTGCGCATATGCGCTTTCTCTTCAGCGAAGCCGCGTATATACGCGCTTCTTCTGCGGCAAACTAGCGTATGGTTCTTCAGACATTTAGGTCATTGCAATTCTTTAGAACAGACACATCACACAGATTTTACCCTTTACGTCAGACAGATGTTCGCCTCATCTCAGATCTAATCATTCCATAAACAGATGTAGCAAATACAAATACATTTCAGATCTAGATTCCCTTCTTCATCATTATCTTCATAGGTGCTTCATGCATTCAGATCTATCATTCAACTGTAACCCTTTCCATTTAGATATACTTTAGAGATAAGCATTCATTCAAGCTCAGACATCTTGCTCCCACCCTCATATTTTTTTTTGCACAATGAATTTCTTCTCTTTATATAGGTTTACCCTTTTTCAATACCATGAGCCAAAACCACATTACTTCCGATGGTATTCCTGGACGGGGTCATTTAGACGAATCATTACCCAATACAATGGGTCAATACCATGGTGGTTACCCCTAGTTTTGCACTTTATGAGCGCTTTTGCCCATACGCGACTTGGAACGTTATTACCTACGTGCATACGCGACTTCTCCTAGACTAAACCGTGTATTCCTTGATACATACTCTTTTCATCATAGATCTAGCACATATTGAATTCCTTTATTCATTACCTTCTGTGCTCTCTGTAGATACATCAGATTTACATCATTTAACAAGTTCATCAAGTAGGTTTCCATCATCTTCATCAAGTGGGTTGCCATTCAAGGACAACACTCTATCAAGTGGGTTGCCATCAAGGACAACACTCTGCATCATATTGCCAACATATTTCTCCCTTTACAATTCTATTAATAATACACTATGTGTTTCCTTTCCATAAATATGTCTATTATTGCACGTTTATTGTAGTGCTCCTTGATCTGCTACATAACTTATAATAGAGATTTTTATGCTTGGTAGTAGTCACTTGTTTTTTTTGTTACTATATCTCTTTGGAATCTACGGAGATCACTCTTGTCCGCAAGAGGGATTTTTCTGCCATAAAAAATTGGTGATCATATTGGGAAAAAATGTGTTCTTGATCATCTCCTCCTGTGACTTTTAAATCTCTTTATGTAGCCTTATCTGATTGTGTTTTAAATATTGAAAGTTTGAATTTTTTGGATTTTTGGCTTTGCTTTTATTTTTTCTAAATTTTTTAATTTTTTGGACTTTTGTCTTTGCCTTCACCAAAGAATAAATTCTTCAGTTCTTGACCAAATTGAGCTCAAAAAAAGCCCAACTAGGGATTTTTTACTATTCTAGAGCCATTGGAGACAATTTTTTGCATTATGATCAATTAAAATCTATGTAAACACATATTTTAGCACTTAATGAAAGATTCCCAACAATGAAATTTTGACTAGGAGATGTAGCCTAGGAGGGGTGAACTCCTTCATCATTTTGTTGTCTTGTGTTATTTTTTATGGTATCATTGTCTTTGTTTTTATGCTACAAAACTGAGTTTAAACACTTAATTTATGTGCTATTGAAACTTGCCTAATTACATAAAAGACATAAAATTTAACTTGAAAATTTCATCAAACCTTCAAGTTGTCAAATACAAATCACCAAATGTTTGTGTTGGTTTTTTAATATCGCTTGGCCCTTAAGTCAAATTAACAAGGGTGGAGAAAATGAAAATTTTTCCTTGACTGAGTCACAATAACGAGCATTTGAGGATATGAAACATCACATTTTCTCCACACTGGTCCTCACCCTACCATACTATAGAAACCATTTGAGATTGAGATAAATACCCTTGATTATCTAATTGATGCAACTCACTATACAAGGACATCTAGTGGACTATCATAGTGAAACAATCACTCTTGTTGTCCAGAAATACCCCACCTATAGCAAGGATATGCACTTCATTATGAAAGTATTTCGACAGTGGAAGAATTATATTCTAGGGAAGGAGATTATCATCCACACTGATCGTAGGCTTCTAAAAATGATGTAGAGACCAGGGTTGTTATAGAATTACCTCCATAAAAAATGGTCTACATATCTGCAACAATTCCACTTGAACATAAAATACATCAATGGTAGCACTAATAATGTTGCAAACTGCCTCATTCGACCCTTGATTGTGGCGCTAACTATGATTCCTTACTATTGTAGGCATGATACCTCTAAGTGAACACAACTATATGATAATGAACCTGAATTCATTGCCACATACTAGACATTGATCACTAGAAAAACAAGTTCCAAACATCCACCTCTAAGGTGTTTTCTTGTGCTACCAAGGCCACTTTTGTGTTTCTCTAGGAGATCATCCTTCAAATATATGGGAGGCACATTACAATTGAGTGGAAAGGAAATTTTGTGTGGAGAAGATAGTAGTAATACTTCAAAATCATTTCTACTATCCAAAGCTATGACATGATTCCCACTGGTATATCAAATCATGTGTTGCATGTGCCATTGTTAAACAAACCATCAAGAAGAAAGGGTCGTACACTCCTCTACCTACCCCAAACAAGCCTTAAGATTCAATATCCATGGATTACATGTCAATTTCGTCCTCCATTGAGCATGATAACAATTGTGTGTTTATGGTTGTTAAGTGGTTCTCTAAGATGGCCATTGTGTCGACATGCAAGAAGAGTATCTTTGTTGAAGTCACTGCTAAACTCTTATTTTAGTGTTTTTGGGATCAATTTTGGTTACTTGGACCTTTATTTTAAAAATGTATGACAATTCCCTTGGTACCTTAGGGTCCAACCTATCATCTCTAATGGATACCAAGTTTACTAAATCGACCACCTTTCATCCCCAAACAGATGGAAAAACAAAAGTGGTTAAGAGGATGATAGTGCATACCTTATGCATGTAAAACTCCAAGCATCCATGTACATGGCATGAAAGCCTTCCCTATGTTCAACATATTTATAACATATCCCTCCATGGATCTTTTGGCGATGGTCCTTTTCAGATGTGTGTGGGGCTCCAACCATTGTCCCCAATTGATGTATCTATTTCCATTGCATCTTCACCAACGATTCCTCCCATGCTTAAGTTGATATATATATAGCAACAATTTTTTTTGAATATATCGAACTCCACCAACAATATGTTCATATTATCTTGCAAAAAATCCAATGCCAAGTACAGCCATTGACATGACCAACACAAGGTTCCACATGAGTTTTCATTTGGTGATAAGTTGTGGTTGCATTTATAGAAAGAGGACCTCACAGGCCCCCATCAAAATCTTAGAAAACTTTGATATGGGCCCTAGAAAATCACAAAGTATGTGGGTGAAAATTATTTTGAATTGAGTATCCCCCCCCTTTCCTTGGCTTGCACCCAGTATTTAATGTGAAGCTACTTCAACCATATTTTCTACCTCTATTGGACACCTTGGAGGAAACTAAGAAATTGGCCCCCATATAAATTAATATTGGCTGCATTGAATAGGATACATTTTATCGGATCATGGATACAAATACAAAGGATACCCACTGTTGTGGTGGATTCGACACATAGGTGTACAAAATTTCATGAGTTTAGAGAGTGTGGTCTACCCTCTAAACTATGGGTAACAGGTAGTATGTGGGGGGAGCTCAAAAGCCTAAAACTTAAATGAAGTAATATGCTGAAGTATGCTTTGTTAAAAAACTAAAACTAAAAACATAAAAGAAGCTATATAGAGAGTTCCAAACAGTAACAATGTAAACAATGGCTCGATGGCCTCTTCTTATTGAATGCTTGGAATGAAAACAAATCTTACCCACTTGCCAAAGGGCCCCTAGGCAATGGCTCTAGGTCCCGATGCAAGGATGTTTTTCCTTCAAGTTCTGCCTTCTGACACAGTCTAACTCTCTCTCTCTGCTGTGGTGGACTAAGATGTTGGGTGGCCAACCATCGAGTCCTCTTTTGCTCCAGCTCCTTGGGTCACACAAAATGCTGGTGTTGCTTGGGAAACTTTGGCCAGTATAACCTTGTGATCACCATTTGTTCATCTCTTGGTGGGTTTATATAGGTGAGCTTCAAATCCTCCTTCCCTCCCTTGGTACATGATGGATGGTGACCCAAGGGAGAGGTGTGATTCCATTGTGTGCTCAAATATGCTTTTGTGTGCTCACATAATGTATAAGGAGGCGTTGGTGATGTCCTTAGGTGGCTTTCACATAAGGAGAAACTGTCCTTTGCTTGCTTATGGTCCTGGAAAGTGACCTTTTGCTACTTCCAGGAATGCATCCTTATCGGGTTCCAGTGCATGCAGAAGGCGCTCTTTCGAAGGAAAAAGCACGCATTTGAGCATTCATGACTAGTTCAAATTTGATTTTCTCAAAACCTTAGAGATTTTAAATACTTTTTTATTCCATAATGTATTCCTGTCCTGTAAATCCTTGGGCTCGACATTAATTAATGTCATCTTCTGCTATACGATTTTCCAGTTTTAACATTTGCCCCCTAATGTGTGAGGTCTAGGAAGAACTGTATAGCCAAAATACATTATAGTTTCTTTTCTGTATCGTACGCAGAGAGAGAGAGACAGAGAGAGCGAGGCTTGCATGTAGAATAGACAACACCTTGCACCATTTCCGAGATAACCATGGCCTAAGGGACCCCCTGCAAGCAGACAAAATATACAACATATTTTCAAAATTTCAACGAGGCGGGCATGTCCCATGCTCGTGATGCTATGGCTAGTTAAACAAAATTGACAGATACATGTGTTGCCCGTGCCACTACTGTGGTTGTTGACAACGATTGCTGATGCCCTTAGGGGAATTTTTTCTTTGACGATAGGTCGAATGTGATACCCATATGCATAATCTTGGTATGGCATATCACTACACAATGTACGCATATGTACTGGTTGGGACCTTCCCGTGTAAGCATTGTTGTCAGAGACGCTTATAAAGGCACGGGTCTTCGACGGATCTTGATCAAAGTGCAATGGTTGTAAGGTGCGATACCATCGTGACATGAAAGATTTTTCTATAGTCGAATGTCAAGAGGATCGATGACATCTATGGACAATGATGTCTCCCATAGTGCCACCCGAGGATACCCCTTTGCATGGGGAGGGATCATCCAAGGTACCGCTTCCTTTTTAGAAAAGAGGTGTTGATGTCGACAAAAAGGAAGCCTTAACTGAACCATAATGGGCTTAAAATAGGCATGTTGGTGAGTGGTAGCTGAAAACAGATGATGGGGATTCAGTGGCATGAGGTCAAAGTATATTTGAGCAGCTTGGCGGCAATCATAGGTATTTCTGAAGGGAAAATTCCCTGGAGTCGGTAGGACTTCCAGGGCGAGTATGAACCGGCTATGATTTTCATAATGGTGCATGCATGGGGGGGATGAAATACTTCTACCAAGGGAGATGGGGGACTGCTGCCATGGGATAAAAGGTGAAATATGAGGGTGAAGAGGTGAAGGGCATTGTTTGTGGTCTTTGTACACTTACCAAAAGAATAAAATAATGGGGTTTGGTTTGTACAAAACACAGAGACAGGTACCCCAAAACATGAAAGAGAGTTGCTCACTTGATGGTGTGAGGATGGTGTTTTGCTGGGGGTAGGGGTCCCTTTGGTTGGTCTCATGTGCAGGGTTGATGAAGCGGAAGATGTCGCATATGGGTCTATGTTGATGAAGATATGGTGGGCCAAATGCGGTGCGCGGAGGTGCGCTTTCATTCTGCTTGTACAACCCGATCGTCCGAGAAGGGGGGTCAGTTTAAATGGTGAACTTGACCTTATGCATGGTATATGGATGGGCATGAGGTGCTTCCCAGACTAAAATGGTATGGCCATGGTGTCACTTGTGGGGTGATGTATGGTCTACTTGGGATGACGATCACCATGGAGGGGAAGCTCTAC
This sequence comes from Pinus albicaulis, assembly GCA_034641835.2. Classification (NCBI taxonomy): domain Eukaryota; kingdom Viridiplantae; phylum Streptophyta; class Pinopsida; order Pinales; family Pinaceae; genus Pinus; species Pinus albicaulis. The sequence continues at coordinate 270,458,556 of CM076570.1, read as the reverse complement.
CGACCATCGCGGATGTTTATCATATGCAGGGTGACGTGATGATAAATGTGGTCGGGTATGAGGACCCTATGGTTTATTTCTTATGGATAAATGATGTCAGGATATGCAAATTTTTTTGGGACTCTATCATGCTGAGGGTAGAATGATACCTGCTCCGGAACTTTCATTGGGCAATGTTGTGAATGGTTTATGGGTTCTTCCTACAAAAAAAAAACTACCTCAAGTGAAAGCATCTTCTTTTCATCCAGTATTATTGAAAAACATGAATTTTGGGAAGGAAGATGGGAGGGTGCATACCTGCCAGCACTTGAAAACATATTTCTTCGGAAAGCGAATGTGGGGCATTGCTTTCGTTCGTCATGGTATACTGATGATGGTGCAACTTACGGTTTGTATAATGGACCTTATGATCTCCTGTTATGGACCTTCAAATTTTTGGAAAAGGGCGATAAATATGGGATTATGGCCCTAATCCTATTCATTTGTACTTGCTGAGTTTTGGGAGATCAGAGGTGATAGCAGAGCCTATCTTTCTGTTTCGGTTAGCCTGTGTACCGGGGATTAGCGATATTATGCCGAGGTAACTTCCATGACGTCCTACATTTCAATTTTTTCAGTTTGGTGATGCAGGAGGCCATACAAATTAGGTTTGTGCGGCCTCAAAGGGGATTTTTTCCCTAGATTGCGTGGGTGATCTAGGCAAAAAGGCACCCCCCTTGCACATATTTCTCAGGTACAGCTGCACGAAGGCATGTTGTTCCTACCTTTTTGCGCACAAGGGCGCGCCTATGAACGAAACAGGTGCACAAGGGCAGTGTTTTTGAAAATAACTTGGGTTTTTTGCTATCCCTTATGATTTTTCTCCTTAGGATAAGGTGTGCCAAGTCATGAAATATGTAATTCATGGCCCTTTGGAAGGTAGCTCCAGCATTCTTTAGGCAAAATGGAATTACCTTGTAAGTGAATGTGCCCTAGGGGGTGGTGAGCGCAGTTTTATACCGATCTATATGGCAGATCTGGATTTGATTATATCCAGAGAACCCATCCATGAAGGATAGGGCCTCATGGCCAGTGCAAGCATGGATAACTTGGTCAATGAAGGGGGTGGGATAATTGTCTTTAGGACAAGCTTTTTTCAAATTCCGAAAATCAGTGTAGACACATATGGTGCCCTATTTTTTCATGACGGGAACAGGGTTAGAAACCCAATATGTATAGGCGATGGGGTAGATAAACTCGGCTTTGTGAAGCTTATCGATTTCTCATTTTATTGCTTCTGCCTTTGATGGGTGCAGTTGACGTTGTTTTTGGCAGACTGCAGTTACATCCGGCCAAGTGTCAATATGGTGCTCTATGACCACGGGACTAAGCCCAGGCATTTCTGAGTAGTCCCAAGCGAAGATATCTCGATACTCTTGTAATAATTTGGTATAAGAGGCTACTTCTTCTGGTGAACATGCTGCCCCCAGTGAGATTTCTTTGACTTTTAACGGATTTTGAGATATGTTCACTTTGATGGTAGGTGAAATATTCGACATATTGCCTTCCTCAAATGCATCAGGCGTGGGGATGGGGTTTTTAAACCAGTCGAATTTTCCTGATGGCAAAAAGTATTTTTATTTGATTGCATAGATCTCTAGTTCGGCTGTATTGTCAGGACTGACTGCCTTCCTAGAAAGAAACAGTGAGCAATGATGCATTGCATCCCATGGGTAATCGAGCTCGGTCATGGTTTCCAGGATATCCTCATCCGAATGAAAGAGGGTTTCGAAGGAGGAGTGTTCCCCCGTAGGTTGAGACTGAATGGGGATGATCCCAGTGGATCTAGTTGAGAAACATGACAAAGAATCCATCGTGGATGCGGTGGAACCAGACACCGTAGATAGAGTGCAAACAGGTTGGTTCTGTACTATCACAAGGTCAGCTACTCTTGTAGTTGCGGCTGTCTTGACACCCATGGTAGATGAGCAGATAGCTCGATTCATGGTTCTGATGCATGATGTCATGAACCATATGTGGTGTGCCGTGTCGTCGGCATTTGGAGGGGGGTGGATCTCCCTAATTATTTGTCTTTCAGATGGCCACGACGGGGTGGATGCATTTGTCACATCCTCTTGGGTCATCAAACTATTCATGGAATCCCAGTCTGCATCGTCCTCTTGAGAGAGGCAGATGATGGTCGATCGCATACAGTCTAAAGATGTGCAGAATCTTGGTATGTAGTGGCAATGACGTACAGGGTGGTTATCCCCGCATATCTGGCATGAATATTGGATATCCATGTTGGCACGGTACACTACATGGACTGGGTACCATCGTTGGAACATTTCAAAGGTTGGGCAATCAATGATGAAATGATTGAGTTCATCGCAAAGTACGCACCTTTCGATTGGGGGAGGTGGTATGGCAGGGGGTTGTTCGGGTGACCGTTGTTCTTCTTGTTTTTGGGGTTCCAGTGTTTTGGCCAGATTGGCAAGTCCAAAATACTAGACAACATCATAACCACTTTGGGATCCTAGGATCTAGCCCTCCTGGATCCAGAGAGGGATCTCTCCAATAAAGAAAGGAATGATATATCTTTGAAAGCTCAAAATGAGGTATTAGGCTAGGTATGAAGCACAAATGGGGTTTTAAATTGGTTTATTTGTTGGGTTGGTCGGGGATAATTAACTAAGAAGGTTATGGAATGAAAGGAACAAAGTAGCAGGATGTTTTGGAAAAAGAGGATAGGCCAAGAAAGTGTCATCCATTGGGCTATGGAGTCATGAAAGGGGATTACTTGCATAACAACTAACCAAGGTTTTCCATAGGGCAAGTCATATATACTAAAGGATCTTTTAGATATATGGTGGAATGAAACATTAAGAAGTGAAGGTGAAAGAAAGAAAGAAACCTAATTGCAGTCTGGAGATCAGGTAAGGGCCTTTAACGTATCCTGCTTTGACATACTCAAAGGAAAATCTCAATGAAGGCACAAAGGGTAGCTTAAGATCATACCAGAGGTCATTTAACTCCAGGCCTGCTTTCAGCATACTCTCAAAGGAAAAACACTTAAGATTTAAACACAGAACTAGGCCTAAGATCAGAGAAGGGCCTTTAACCTTCAATGCTTTTGACACCAGCTCCAAGGGATCTTAGAAAGGCCAATTTGTTGGAAAAGGGCCCCAGTGGATAGGGCTTACACTAAATCCCCGGTATCCCAATTCTTCTAGCTTAAACCCAACAAGAACATCTAAGCAACAAACCACGAATTCACACAACAGTAAGCATGGGCCAGACCAACATCTTTAACTGGTTAAATTACATGAATTTTCTCTCAGATACACATTAAGCAGAAAACATCAAGGAGAAGAAGAGCAGTGGGAATTAGGGTACCATGCAGGGGTATATCCTAAGCCTGATTTACTGATTCTTATCAGATAAATATGAACAACATGATTAAAATGAAATAAGACAGGAAACATCACCCATAATATAGACCAGGATACTATGAAATTGCTTGATTAATTGATGTGCAAAACTAGTCACATACACTGAGCTCAATAGCTGATACAGTCCAAACTTTCTCCTCCCAACATACTAAATTACAAACTACTCAGCTACTCTCCCCCAATAACCATTCCAACAGTCGAATGAATCCCTTTAACTACAACAACCACCACAATATGTTCTTCAGGGGTTCTTATAGGAGAATGAGTAACAGCAGTAGCAGATGTACATTTAATTGATCTCATTAAGACAGAGTGGAGGTAGAAGATCAAGCCCACTCTACTTAATGGCTCTGCATTTCTATATGTGCTCTGTAGTATGGTCTGGGAGTCTTTGTCAGGTCAATATTTGACCTCGGATGTGTTCTTTGAAGTCCTTCTGGTTGTTTGGTACTCTGAGTAGCTTTCTGGAAATAAGCAACCGGGATAGAAAGTCTGCAGGTCTCCATACTCCATAATTGTGGTCCTGACAGTCTTAAGAAGCTTCTGTCAATGTAATTAACTGTTTAAGGGCTCGAGGAGGCATGGAGAATACTATCTGAAGGTGCTCTATCTGAGAAAATACGTTCTGCTGTTATGTAGCACTGATATGACTTGCTAGTGTGCCTCAGTATTCAAACTGTGTCTTATCCTTTGAAACATGGGATTAAAGCATCAAATTTTCATTTACAGGCTTAAATCCCTTTGATATTTGCTATTGTTTCACTTTTCCACTGCTGAATGGTTATATCTGCGCATTGAATCACAGTGGCTATGACTATGGAGGCAGAGTGAATTTGCCACTCTGTAATCCCTACAAAAATGCAATAAACCCATTATAAAAATCCAGGGGAGGTGGTGGAGAAATGTTGTGGAGGCCTGTGAAGTGGTGGCAGAATGGTGAATGCAGGTGAAAACAGGTGGAAGAACCATGCAGAACAGTGGAAAAATGAAATGATGAATATTTGGTACAGAGAGAATCGTGAGCCGTCCGATTAGATGGACAGAGGACGATCAACGGTCAGGATTTACCGGGTAAGGCAGGTTAGACGGAGGAAATAGGCCTTTATTGTAAAACACAAAGGTTTAGCACCGGGAAGAAATACATAGGAAATGATGGAAACTGAACAAAAGCAGAGACCGCAAGTAGTGGGACCTGGTGGGCGGAGGGTGATGAGCTTTGGACCGTTGGATCTCAGGAGGAGATCAACGGGGGAGGTTAAGTGATGAAGTTAATAGAGGATCCGATGAAGAAATATGGTGGAGATGTGATGCAATATGGACCGTAGATCTTGGACTGAACAGAAGGTTACGATCGAATCGAAAAATCGCAATCGGGGGAGACAGAGGGTGACACTTTAAGAACTTTCGATTGGCGATGGTGTGATTGAGCGCCTGCCGTCTGATCTGGAATAAGATCGACGGTGGAGATTAAATCAACGGGGAGGAAGACTGGTGTAATGAGCAGGGAGCAATGAAATCTAGACCGTTGGATCTCAAGTGATCAACGGTTGCGATCGGATCAGAGAATCGCAATCGGAGAAGATAGAAGGAGGCACTTTAAGGTTTTTCCAATTGGTGATTGGGGCGGCAATGCGATTGGCGCTTGACCATTGGATTTAAAGGGGAATCAACGGTGGAGATCATGATTGGGGGTAATGAAAAGAGGGGATGGGTGGAGAAGGGTTAAAAGTGATAGTTGTCAGATCTATATAAATCAACAGTGGAGACTGAAGCGGAGGTTCATAGAACAAAGTTCAATCGCATCGGAGAAAACCATTTAACAAAGAAATGCGCACATATGGAATGCTCCAATTGTGATAAACGCCCAGAGTTTCAGCGCCTGGTCCTAGGCGTGGGTCACGTAGGGCTTAGCCGAAAGGGGCTAAAGCCTATTATATGGAAAAGTGGGTCTTTTAGGCAGAAAAAGGATTTTTAAGGCTTAAAAGGGGTTTCGGTAGGGGGGATAAGGGGTTTTAAAGCCAGACAAAGGATATTTGTAAGGTTTTAAAGAGGGTTTAGGGAGATTTATAGGGTTAATGAGAGATTTTGAGGGGAATTTAAAAGGGGAAAAAGGTGATGAATTATGGGAATGAAATAAGGGGGAAAGGCCTTTTGAGAAAAATTCCTTGATGGACAGAGAGGCTTTTTTAACTAGAAACAACAGTGAGGATTCTTCAAAGGGAAAAAGACACACAAGAGGCTTCAAGAATGATATGTTTTCATAGGAAATGTATTTCTTGAAGGCTCAGAAACATTTTAGCCACCTGTTTGCTTGACAAAAATTTCATAGGTGGCTAATAGTGGCTCCACATGGGGATGGCATCTTCTTAAAGGTGTCAAGAATTCAGGAAATAATCTTTGAAGTAGGCCAGATGCCTGGCACTTGACACATCTTTTCTTTCTTGGATCAGCTACCACAAATCATGAAGACATTATATCAACAGTAAACATTCTCCCAAACAACTACCTACCCATACTATTGTCCTAACATTTTTTCTTCTAGGTGCATTTGGACTTGCAGACCCTTTACATCATCAATTTTTTACAAACAGGAAAATAAACCTATTCTACTGCTACCCTTATTACTCCATGAGACTAGATTAGATAGTTGGCCTCATATTTTCTCTACCTAAACTACTATCTACTAGGATTAAAATTTCTAGCAGATTTCTTTCTCTACATTCTAAGACAGAAATTGAAAAACAATCAAGCCAGGATTAGACTGTCTAACTTGCTGGGCTTTGCAGAAATTAAAAACAACTAACTACATGCTCACAGGTTGAGCTTTATTGAGCTTTCCTACCTACTCTACTCTACTTGGAAATCTCTAATACTCTAGGTGATACAATAATGCCAATGCAGCCAGTCAAGCAGTAGCAAAAAAGGACAGAAAAAATGACTTCTCATCAGAGACAACCATAGGGTGCTCTGCATGTGGTTCTTCAAAACTGAGGTCACCATCAGTGGTAACCACTCCTGATGAATTCGGCACCTGCGAAGGATCAATGCTGGAGAATTTGAGCTAGTCAGGGCCTCCATATACTCTGCCACAGGATCAATGAACACATGATGTACACTTTCTTCTTTCAAGCCTCCCATGACTGGTAGGCTATCTTCATCCTGGGCAGATTTGATTATTGCATCTTCCACTGCATCTTTAGTGTGGCTCTTGGAAGCCTGATCACCTTCTCTCTACTCATCAAAATGCAGTGGAATCTCTTATTTCTTAGGGGGAGGGAGACTTTCCAAAAAGGCTCTCGGGTCTCTGAATTGATAATATTGTTCTTGGGAATTCAATATTTCAATCTCAGCTTCATATCTTTCAACCACCAATTCTAGGAAAATTTTCTTAAGCACGGGTTTGAATTTTGAGCTGAGAAGAATAGCCCTTGGAAGGTCCTCCCATTCTAGTTCTGCCAAGTCACTAGACATTATATCACGACACTCTACTATGAAACTTGGATGCATTTTTGCAAATTGCTCAGAGTCTTCCATTAGTGAAGTGACTTGGTCTTTAGCATGGATGATGGTGTAATGTGACATGGTCTCCCAGTGGAGTCTTGTGAAAACAAAGATAATCAACAGCCTACTGATCACCAGTGGAGTCTTTTAATCATTTAGGAACTGTGGAGTCACTAGGTGGATGATTTAGGATGTTTGAAGAGATTTACTATCCACCACAGTGATTGATTACCAAATCAAAGCTATTGATCTTTATCTTCCCCAATATGGTCGCCATTATGTTTGGAGACAACAATGGGACACAAGACCAGGTATAGCAATTAAGGACACTCAGATTCTCCCCAGCGGAGTCGCCATTATGTTGGGGTTCCAGTGTTTTGTCCAGATTGGCAAGACCAAAAGACTAGACAACATCATAACCACTTTGGGATCCTAGGATCTAGCCCTCCTGGATCCAGAGAGGGATCTCTCAAATAAAGCAAAGAATGAAATATCTTTAAAAGCTCAAAGTGAGGTATTAGGCTAGGTATGAAGCATAAAGTGGGTTTTAAATTGGTTTGGTTGTTGGGTTGGTCGGGGATCATTAACTGAGAAGGTTATGGAATGAAAGGAACAAAGCAGCAGGATGTTTTGGCAAAAGAGGATAGGCCAAGAAAGTATCATCCATTAGGCTATGGAGTCATGAAAGGGGATTACTTGCATAACAACTAACCGAGGTTTCCCATAGGGCAAGTCATATATACTAAAGGATCTTTTAGATAGATGGTGGAATGGAACATTAAGGAGTGAAGGTGAAAGAAAGAAAGAAACCTAATTGCAGTCTGGAGATCAGGTAAGGTCCTTTAACCTATCCTGCTTTGACATACTCAAAGGAAACTCTCAATGAAGGCACAAAGGGTAGCTTAATATCAAGCCATAGGTCATTTAACTCCAGGCCTGCTTTCAGCATACTCTCAAAGGAAAAACACTTAAGATTTAAACACAGAACTAGGCCTAAGATCAGAGAAGGGCCTTTAACCTTCAATGCTTTTGACACCAACTCCAATGGATCTTATAAAGGCCAATATGTTGGAAAAGGACCCCAGTGGACAGGGCTTACACTAAATCCCCGGTATCCCAATTCTTCCAGCTTAAACCCAACAAGAACATCTAAGAAACAAACCACGAATTCACACATTAGTAAGCATGGGCCAGACCAACATCTTTAACTGGTTAAATTACATGAATTTGCTCTCAGATACACATTAAGCAGAAAAAATCAAGGACAAGAAGAGCAGTGGGCATTAGGGTACCATGCAGGGGTATATCCTAAGCCTGATTTACTAGTTCTTATCAGAGAAATATGAACATCATGATTAAAATGAAATAAGACCAGGATCCTGTGAAATTTCTTGATTAATTGATGTGCAAAACCAGTCACATACATTGAGCTCAATAGCTGATACATTCCAAAATTTCTCCTCCCAGCCTACTAAATTACAAACTACTCAGCTACTCTCCCCCAATAACCATTCCAACAGTCGAATGAATCCCTTTAACTACAACAACCACCACAATATGTTCTTCAGGGGTTCTTATAGGAGAATGAGTAACAGTAGTAGCAGATGTACATTTTATTGATCTCATTAAGACAGAGTGGAGGCAGAAGATCGAGCCCACTCTACTTAATGGCTATGCATCGTTGTATGTACTCTATAGTATGGTTTGGGAATCTTTGTCAGGTCGATATTTGACCTCGAATGTGTTCTTTGAAGTCCTTCTGGCTGTTTGGTAATCTGAGTAGCCTTCTGGAAATAAGCAACTTGGATAGAAAGGTCTGCAGTTCTCCATGCTCCATAACTGCGGTCCTGACAGTCTTTAAGAAGCTTCTATCAGTGTACTTAACTATTTAAGGGCTCGAGGAGGCATGGAGAACATTGTCCAAAGGTGCTCTATCTGAGAAAATATGTTTTGTTGTTATGTAGCACTGATATGACTTGCTAGTGTGCCTCAGTCTTCAAACTATGTCTTATCCTTTGAAACACGAGATTAAAGCATCAAATTTTCATTTACGAGCTTAAATCCCTTTGATATTTGCTACTATTTCACTTTGCCGTTGTTGAACAGTTATCTCTGCACATTGAATCACAGTGGCTATGACTGTGGAGGCAGAGTGAAATTGCCACTTTGTAATCCGTGCACAAATGCAATAAACCCGTTATAAAAATCCAGGGGAGGTGGCGGAGAAATGTTGTGGAGGCCTATGAAATGGTGGTGAAATGGTGAATGCAGGCGAAAACGGGTGGAAGAACCATGCAGAACGGTGGAAAAATGAACTGATGAAGATTTGGTACAGAGAGAATCGTGAGCCATCCGATTATATGGAAAGAGGATGATCAACGGTCAAGATTTACTGGGTAAGGCAGGTTAGATGGAGGAAATAGGCCTTTAGTGTAAAACACAAAGGTTTAGCGCGGGGACGAAATACAAAGGAAATCATGGAAAATGAATGAAAGCGGAGACCCCAAGTAGTGGGACCCGGCGGGCGGAGGGCGATTAGCTTGGGACTGTTGGATCTCACGAGGAGACCAATGAGGTAGGTTAAGTGATGAAGTTAATAGAGGCTCCGATTAAGAAATATGGTGGAGACGCGATGCAATATGGACCGTAGATCTTGGACTGAACGGACGGTTACGATCGAATCAGAAAATCGCAATCGGGGGAGACAGAGGGTGACACTTTAAGAACTTTAGATTGGCGATGGTGCGATTGAGCGCCTACCATTCGATCTGGAACAAGATCAACGACAGAGATTAAATCGGCGGGGAGGAAGACTGGTGCAATGAGCGGGGAGCGATGAAATCTGGACCGTTGGATCTCAAGTGATCAACGGTTGCGATTGGATTGGAGAATCGCAATCGGAGAAGACAGAAGGAGGCACTTTAAGGTTTTTCTGATTGGCGATTGGGGTGGTGATGCGATTGGTGCTTGACCGTTGAATTTAAAGGGGAATCAATGGCGGAGATCACAATCGGGGGTAATGCAAAGAGGGGATGGGCGAAGAAGGGTTAAAAGTGATAGTCGTCGGATCTATATAAATCAACGGTGGAGACCGAAGCGAAGGTTCATAGAACAAAGTTCAATCGCATCGGAGAAAACCATTTAACAAAAAAATGTGCACATATGGAACACTCTGATTGCGATAAACGCCCAGAGCTTCAGCGCCTGGTCCTAGGCGCGGGTCATGTGGTGGGGAAGTGGTTAGGGCTTAGCCGAAAGGGGCTAAAGCCTATTATATGGAAAAGTGGGCCTTTTAGGCAGAAAAAGGATTTTTAAGGCTTAAAAGGGGTTTCGGTAGGGGGGATAAGGGGTTTTAAAGCCAAACAAAGGATATTTGTAAGGTTTTAAAGGGGGTTTAGGAAGATTTATAGGGTTAATGAGGATTTTGAGGGGAATTTAAAATGGGAAAAAGGTGATGAAAACAGAGGCTTTGTGGGAATGAAACAAGGGGGAAAGGCCTTTTGAGCAAAATTCCTTGACGGACAGAGAGGCTTTTTTAACTGGAAACAGCAGTGAGGATTCTTCAAAGGGAAAAAGACACACAAGAGGCTTCAAGAATGATATGTTTTTAGAGGAAATGTATTTCTTGAAGGCTCAGAAACATTTTAGCCACCTGTTTTCTTGACAAAAATTTCATAGGTGGCTAACACTTGTAAGTACAAGATGGTGCACGACTCGTCATTAATAGACTGGATGGAGGGATCCTCTTGATAGGATCGCTCGATTGCGTGTAAGGCGTCCCTATACCATGTTATTTCTGGACAATGGTGGGTATAATGCCCATAGGTGTCACAAAGGGCGCATGCGTGATTGGTATGCAGCGGTTTGCCTGTAGTTTTGGTGGAAAGTTCCTTTTTATGGGAATGTCGTTTTGAGGTGCTTGCCTCGCAGCCGAGGAGTGTTTTTAATTCGTCCAACTCCGGGCATATGTGAGTAGGGTGTCCTGTGACATCACATATAGTGTAGGTTGATGACTCCCTCTGTATGGTGGGGGTCACCACTTTCTTTCCTTTCTTGGCGATTTTCTTTATCATGGTTGTCGGTTTTGCGGTGGGGATTTCCCTTGTGGGGGCAGTTTCGACTGCTACTTGGGTGGGTTGGGGCTCCTCGGGACCGGGGGGCTTTAACCAAAACGCAGTAATGTTGGTAGCTGGCATTCTTGGAGGGGGAACGAGATACCACACTTGGAATGCCAATGATATGTTGGGTAGTACCAGTGTTGCCAAGACTTGCTGTGAGGTGAAGCCAGGAGGTGGGTATAGGAAAGGAGTTTGGGAGGCAACATAGACTACGGAGGTTGCAGTAGTTGATGCCTTGATGTTGTTACTGCTTGAGTCCGTGTCCTGACTAACCTCGGTGCTTGATGTGGACATCATGCATACTGGGGCCCCTGTGGCATCGAGAAATATGTCAGGGATAATAGGAGGATCTCCTAGGAATGACCCTAGGACGAATGACGGTTTGAATTGGCCAAGGCCATATTCTTGATACCATACAAGACCATCTGGGGTTGTATATACATAGGGTAGAACCATATCTGTGTTGGTCAAAGGATGCTTTTCAGTGTGCGTCAGCTGGTCTACTGTGATGATTCGATCCTCGTGAGGGAACATCATGATGCAGAAAATGGAGGATGCTATGGAAAACATGGCGTACATGTAACTCCAACCAAGGAGTATATTGTAATCCAAGTGAGCGTCCAATACTTCGATGTCTATGTGGACCGTTTTTTCGGCAAAGCAGACTGGTACATTTTGGAAGAGACCGATGGGGGTCGAGGGATGACCATCGTATGCTCTGAGGGTGATGACGGAAGGTTTGAGTTTGGGGGCTCCTAACTTCTGCCATACATTCTTTGAAATGATGCATGTGGATGCACCCTCATCAATGACACATTGATGAATAGTGATATTCTGTACCGATACTGGTATCTGGAAGGTGACTATGGAGGGAAGCCTAGGGGTGGCTTTGTCTAAGTCAAAAGCCATCATGCACGTGTCGGTAGGCTCGACGACGCCTAATGCGGAAAGTAGGGATTTCTGTTGCTTCGGGCATGACTACAGTACCTCCAAAGCGGACATTGCACCGGGTGACTGGGTTAAATCGTCTATGATGCTGTAATTGTGGGCTGCTTTGGAGTAGTTACCTTCTCACCTATTAGGCTCTTTAACCATTTTTGGCAATGGTTCCAAAGGAATCTTAGGAATGGTCAAAGGTGCAGTCGGCACAAAAGTACTAGCCCCTAACGTACTGGTGTCTGGTGGGGTGTCATAGTTGCGATTCCGGGTTTGGAAAAACATTTCTTCCCCAACCATGTAAATTTCATGGTTGTTTTTCTCGGAATCGTTGGGGTTTTGCTGCTGAGTGCTGATTGTTCCTTGATGGGGGAAGGGTTCTTGCATAACTACAGTTTTCTGGGAAGATCCTCCTTGTCCTCGGTTACTCTAAAGCTTTTTCAACTCAGGGAGTTCGGGACAGTGGTGAGTATAGTGCCTGTACTAACCACATATTGAACAAGAATGGTTTGTTTGTAGAGGTCACCTTTTGCCTTGCTTTTTGGCATTACTTGGCTCCTGGTTCTGGTTCCAGTTGGAGTTATCTCCAACTCGGGATCGCGGTGGGCACTATTGGTTGCTGCCCCCCCTGTCTAGGGTTCCCTTTGGGTTTGTTTTTACCTTTATTTTAACCACTTTAGGAGGGTAGTTCTCCTGATCATACTGGTGTGGTTGATTTTGGAACGGTTGCACAAAGTTCACCTGTGCTTTGTTTTGCGTCGGTGAGTTATGTGCTTGGGACTGAGCATACTGTTGTCCCATGTTTTCATTTGGCCATTGGGGGGGAGTTCTTCCGAAGGTTTTTATTCCTGCGTACTGGGTCCCCTCAGCCGGAGGGTAAGGTCCTCCTTGGCGATACGCTGGTGCCCTATTAGTCAAATTTTGTTGCTACATATGATGACTTTGAAATCCGGGTTGAGACATGTTCTGGGTAGACCCATGTGTGTAACCGGGATTTTGACTGCTGTTGCCTAGGTACCCTTAGGTAATTGACCCAATAAGTCTGTCTGAAAAGTTCGACATGCCTGGAATTTCTTGATAAGATTGCAGGCGCAGGGCATTAGGCAGGATATTGTATATGTATCCTGATTGCGTATAGATCAGTTCAAGTTGTTGGGCTTTACTGATTGCGTTCTCTTCAGATGTGGGGTTATGATGTGCCACATCCTTTGAAATCTCCGCCGTCATAGTTTTCAAGAATAAATCTAAAAGGACTCAGTCGTCGAGTTGTGCTTTGCATAATCCGCGACGCCGTCTCCACTCATGGAGACGTTCAAAAATGTGGGTAGAGGGGGATTGTCTGAAATGAGTCAATAACTCCATTCCTGAATCGTGGTGATTGGGTAACTGAAAGTATGTGAGGAACGTAGTAGCGAGGGTGCTAAAGGTTCTATATGAAGCAGGGGGTTTCTCGACGTACCATTTCGCGGCCACTCCCGTGAGAGTGCGTTGAAACAACCTCCATCGAATAGTATCGTCAATGATGTTATTCAATGAGCACCATAGGTGAAAGGTCATTATATGATTCCCTGGGTCTTCTGCTTGCTTGCCCTCAAAATTTGGTATGTCTGAAGGGAGCTTCGTGGGCATGGGAGGCCAATTGGGGTCGTGCACGATGGAGTCATTGGTGAGCTTGGTTAAATCTAGTAGATTTAATGCCGCTAAGAAGGGTGACTGAGAGGCTGATGCCATGGAAACGTGTAAGACACGAAGTTCTGGTTAGAACGAGGGTTAGTCTGTGATGTACCCGGTTGTGAATTCAACTGGCTTCACGTATGGGATGCACTCTTCTAACCCCCTAGGGGATGAGGGGGGAGTGATGTGCGGTGTGGTGTTGGGGGACTGACTAGGGTTCCCAACTAAGGTTTCTCCAAGAAAGGAGGAACCAACCACTGTGGAAATGTTCCATCTTTGAAACCTAAATGGCGAAAGACTTGGAACCCCTCCCGATAATGGGGGGAGGTCCAAAAGACGCCTGGACCGATGAGGTTTTGTTGGAACCGTTTGAGGGTCGTCCAGGTTAGGTTTTGGAATTTTTTTTTGAGGGGATCGATTTTGTGATCATGAAAATTTTATGGCCACATACATAAGACAAAGCGAAAATGAAATGAATTTTCCTTTAACTTAATCTATGTGAGAAATCAAGCAAAAAATGGTTTTGTTTGTTTGCGCGTGGTACTAAAAAATCCTAGAAGACCTAATAGCGTCCTTACACACTCAAAATTAACTGGGCCTTGAGAGGATTTCTTAAGAGTGCTGGCACAACGTCCCAAAATAACTGGCGACGCCCCTAGTCAACCGAAGAGAATCAACCAAGGTAAGGGTAGAGGGTCTGGTGCTTGCCTGCACCGTCACCTATAGGGTAAAGGATGCCCTAGTTTTGGCCGCTAAGAACCACCATCCCACATGAGCGTTTGAGTCTTGGGCTTCTTGGTAGTCACCTAACAGTACCGAGTATCACTCGGGTCAGGTAGCCCCAATTGATACCGCATGCACTGTGCCTAAGCCTAACCCCCTCTGAATCGGGTCTCTGCCGCGCTTGGGTTTTATTTTCCATGGGCTAATAGGTGAATTTTAAAGCTCCCTAAAAACGCAACTTCTATGTTTCAAATGTGAAGCGTGATCAAGGCGGCTTATTGGATGCCTACCGCCTTGATCCTAACTTAATCTATAATTTCTCTTATGGCCCCTGTGGGAAGAATTTAGTGAGTTGGTTTAAGTTATTTTTAGGTGGATTTCTTTTCTTAGTGGGTGAATGTGTGTGAACATATGGTGAACAATCTCATAATCTGAACATATGGATATCGGTGATCCTTTACAAAAGTCCCCTAGTTAAGCTATGTGATGTTGTTCCTTGCTCAAATAAAAATCATTTGCGGATAATGGGCCGCTTCCAAAACCTCCTAATTAGTCTATGTGAGTGAATAAAGGGAGATGGCGAATCAAAAATGTAGAGTGTTCATATGCTTGTCTAGGGTCACCCAATGGCACAAAGACAACAGAGATTACTTGCTCTAATTTGTGATTCAATCCTAGTCCCGCAATTTCCTAAATGAAAAAATTGAAAATTAAACTAAACAATTTCTACACTAGCTTATGCATGTGTGGTCATGAGCCACTTACTTGGACTAGTTAAACTAAGTGTGCATACCAGAATTTGCAAAAAACATAAATTGTTCGGAAAGAAATGGTTAATTTTCCCCCTACTTAAACTATGTGAACACTTATTGCAAAAACCAACTTAAATGAAAACTAACTAAATGCCTACAAAAAGCATAGGCAGCAAAAATTAGTTTTCAGAAGCTGTGGGGTATCAACATAGGTGTTGGCAGATACATTAGGGGCTGCCCAACACACTTACAAGCAGAAAAAATGTAGAAGATAGGGAGAAAAAATTTCTCTGCAAATTGCGTGCAAAAACCTTTGACAGGTGCGCCTTCCTGTGCACAGGTCACTCCTGAACGCACGCACTGCGCATCTGTGTGAAAAAACTGTGCGCAAAATTCCTGCAAGTAAAATATTAGGAGCTGCCTTCTTAAGTCTGTCACCTCAGTGAGTTTAGGGACTGCAAGATGGGTCAGAGGACTATCAGCTCCACTCCAGCATAGACTAAGGGTCTCCTGCAAAAGATGGCACAACCACATAAACTTGAAACACGTCAGTGGAGTCACCAATCCTGTTGTGGTTGATTTGACACACGAGTGTATGAAATCGCATGAGTTTAGAGAGTGTGGTCTGCCCTCTAAACTATGGGTAACCGGCAGTATGTGGGGGGAGCTCAAAAGCATAAAACTTAAATGAATTAATACGCTGAAGTATGCTCTGTTAAAAAACTAAAACTAAAAACACAAAATAAGCTATATAGATAATTCCAAACAGTAACAATGTAAACAATGGCTCGATGGCCTCTTCTTATTGAATGCTTGGAATGAAAACAAATCTTACCCACTTGCCAAAGGGCCCCTAGGCAATGGCTCTAGGTCTCGATGCAAGGATGTTTATCCTTAAAGTTCTTCATTTTGACGCAGTCTAACTCTCTCTCTCTACTGTGGTGGACTAAGATGTTGGGTGGCCAACCATCGAGTCCTCTTTTTCTCCAGCTCCTTGGGTCACACAAAATGCTGGTGTTGCTTGGGAAAATTTGGCCAGCATAACCTTGTGAACACCTTTTTTCATCTCTTGGTGGGTTTATATAGGTGAGCTTCAAATCCTCCTTCCCTCCCTTGGTACATGATGGATGGTGACCCAAGGGAGAGGTGTGATTCCATTGTGTGCTCAAATATGCTTTTGTGTGCTCACATAATGTCTAAGGAGGCACTAGTGTTGTCCTTAGGTGGATTTCACATAAGGAGAAAATGTCCTTTGCTTGCTTGTGGTCCCGGAAAGTTACTTTTTTCTACTTCTAGGAACGCTCGCTTATCAGGCTCCAGTGCGTGCAGAAGGCGCTCTTTTCGAAGGAAAAAGTGCGCATTTGAGCATTTATGACTAGTTCAAATTTGATTTTCTCAAAACCTTAGAGATTTTAAATACTTTTTGATTCCATAATGTAATCTTGTCATATAAATCCTTGGGCTCGACATTAATTGATGTCATCTTCTACTGTACGATTTTCCAGTGTTAACACTCACCAATATCGCATACATATCTATCAAGTTCTCAAAGCAGTACAAATTCTTCACTAAGGAAAGTGGATCACCAAGACCAAACTTTACGAAAGCGTTTCCCAATCTAATGAGGTAAATTGATTCAATGGAGACCATTAATTCCTAAGGTGGGAGGACGGATCCAAGTGGATGTTAATGGCCACCCACCTCTCCCACTAACTCAATAATTCCTTATATTCATGTTGATTTTCTTATGGTTATTTAGGTCCCAAACTTCTAGGGCCATTTTGAAGCCCGAAATGATTTATTTTTGGAATTTAGGGAGTCGAGAGTTTCCATGGCATGTGTTGTTCCCACTTGAATTTTTGACTCCTTAGATAGTTCTTTCAAACAAGCTATTGTGCACCCAAAATAGATATTATATGAAAAATTCAAGGCTCTAGGAAGTTTATGTACCAACTGACCACCTCAAGGCCTGCAAACGTTTTGGTGTTTCATCATCTAGGATTAGGGTTTTGGAAATCTAGGGTTATTTATTTTAAAAGGGAATTCAAGGCTCTGGGAAGTTTATGTACCAACCACCTCAAGGCCTACAAGCCTTTTTGTGTTTCATCTTCTAGGATTAGGGTTTTGGAAATATAGGGTTATTTATTTTAAAAGGGAATTTTTTTGGCCTATTGTAATAGATTTTCCAAGTGCATGTAGCCATCTATCTCTCTTTAGAGATAGCTACCACCATTCTAGCCAATTTTTGCTTTACAATATTTTGTTATTTCATTTATTAATAAAATTTGGTGTGTATTCACTTGAACAAAAATCAGCAACTTCGAAAGATCAACTACCACTATAACACCAGATACAACTATTTCATAAATGCCACAAACGGGTCAATAACAAAATTTCTTTAGAGACTCGAACCCACACAACAGGGGAAACAAATTTTTCACCAAACCACTCGATTTAAGATCCTCTTACTTTTTTTAAAGGACATGAGGATGAATAGAAGTTGAGTTTTCACCATATTGTTATGATTTCTATTATATTTCTTTGTGTGCTATTTTTTTCCTATGTTTCATTTCATTCCTTGTACAACCCAGGTTAGACATCAGGTAATGCCTTGACTATAGATAACATGGGAAGACAAAGGGAGAGAGTAAAGATCCCAAGGAATCGTGAAAATTCTAAGAGGGGCATATCCAAATCTAGAGGGAGGATAGAATGCTGAAATTTTCGTAAGAAAGGACACAAGAAGGGAAAAATAAAAGATGGAAAATAAGATAATAATAAAGAAGCAGATGAAGCAAGTGATTTGTTAGAAGATGCTATAATCCTTTCCGTAGATAAAAAAATTTATTCTTGGATGATAGACGCGGGGGCTTAATTTCATGCTTAATTTCATGTCACACCCCATAGGAAATATTTTCAATATTATGTTCAAAATGATTTTGGATAGGTTTATTTGGGTGATGATGAACCATGTAAAATTGCTGGGAATGGTAAGTTATGGATAAAATTATATTATGGAAACCAATGGTTGTTGAAAGAGGTAAGACATGATCTTGATTTAATAAGAAATGTAATTTCATCAGGATAGTTGGGAAGTTAAGGTTGCACCTTCACATTTATAGGAAATTCATTGAAGATCACTCGAATACCTATGATAATAGCAAAAGGAGAGAAAGTAGGTATGATTGTATTTATGTATTAGTAATGTTAACCTTCTATTGTTTTATTTTCTACAATAGTGGATACAACATTGTGGCATCATAGGCTTGTGCACGTGAGTGACAAGGGGATGAAAATTCTCCACTCAAGGAAATCATTGCCAAATTTGAAGAAGGTTGATTTGGACTTTTGTTATCATTATGTTTATAGAAAACATATAAGAGTGAGTTAGATTTCTCAGAGTTGGGAAGGAAAAGAAAAATGAAAATTTAGAGCTCGTGTATTCAAATGTATCGGGACTAGCTTAGGTATCATCTCTTGATATATCTTATTACTATGTTACTTTTATTGATGATGCACCAAGGAAAAATTGGGTTTATTGCATTATAAACAAATATGATGTCCTTGATACTTTTAAGAAACGAAAATATTTAGTTGAGAATGAGATAGGAAATAATTTAAAGTGTCTCAAATAAGATAATGGAGGTGAATATTGCAGTAAGGATTTTGATAGTTTTATTTATACCATGGGATTTGTAAAGAGAACAAAAATCCAGGAAATCCACAAGAAATGGTGTGTTGGAAAGGATGAATATGAAAATCATGGAGCATGCAAGGAGTATGAGATTGCATGAAGGATTTCCCTAATAGTTTTGGGCATATGTTGTTGATATTGTTGTTTAATGAATAAGTAGAGGGCCCTGAAGTTCCTTGGATGGTGGCATTCCAAAGGATGCATGGATAGGTAAAATGGTATAGTACTCATTTATGAAGAATTTGGGTTGTGAAGCATTTTTCCATATAGGTAGAGAAAATAAAACAAAGCTTGAGGAAAAATCCACGAAGCGTACTTTTATTGGATATGGAGTTCATAACTATGGTTATCACTTATAGGATTATGAAAATCAAAAAATCATTACGATTGTAGATGTGGTATTCAATGATAAGGTCATGTAAGAATATCAATTTTAAAGAAAGAAACATGAAAAGGAAAACACAAAATACATAGCAATTCTAAAGCTGCCAGAAAATCAAAATGTTCAACAACAATAGCAACAAAAAGAACCTCAAACCCCTACAAGTGTTATTAGAAGATATACCAGGTTAAATATACCCTTGAATGATACTATTTTCCATTGTATTATATATGTTTTACTAATTTTGGTGAACCAAAAAGATATGAAGAAGCAATGCAAGCATAAACTAGAATGAAATGGCGGCAAGGAATGAAATAAGAGATGGACTCTTTGGTAAATAACCAAACTTGGGACTTGGTTTTGTTTCCTGTATGTAAAAGAACATTTCAAAATAAATGAATTTATAGGTTAAAGGAAGAAGATGGAGGAAAAAATAGGTAAAAGTTCATACTTGTTCTAAACATGTTTATAAAGAAGAAAGGTATAGATTTTGATGAAAAGTTTTCTACTATTGTTAAAATGACTTCAATTATAACTATTTTAAGTATTGTGGCAGTAAAATATTTGTATCTTGAGTAGATAGATGTAAAGACATTTTTTCTCCATGGGAACTTGGAGGAAGAGATTTATATGCAATGACCACATGGATATGAGGTCAAAGGGAAGGAAAACTTAGCATGTGTACTAAAGAATAGCTTTCATGGTTTAAAGCAAGCTCTAAGGAAATGGTATTTGAAGTTTGATAGGTTTATGATAGAACACGATTATTGTAGATTCCAGTCTAACCACCATGTTTATTTTAAGAGACTAGATAATGGAAGTTATATTATATTGTCATTGTATGTAGGTGACATGCTTGTTGCGAGGTATAACATGCAAGATATAAATGTGCTCAAAATAAAATTAACTAATTCATTTTCTATGAAGGGTTTAAGTGCTACAACGTAAATCCTTGGTATGAGAATAACAAGATATAGGAAAATCATAAATTAACATTGTCTCAAAATGAGTACATATAAAAGGTGTTGGAAAGATTTAAAATTAAAGATGCAAAACCGGTTAATACACCTTTGGCTAGCCATTTCAAATTAAGGAGATGTGTCCCTAAACACAAGAGGAGATAAACTACATATACAAGGTTCTATATTCATTAGCAGTTGCTAGCTTGATGTATGTGATGGTGTGCACAAGGCCAGATATTGCAAATACAATGGGAGTTGTGAGAAGATATATGAACAATCCAAGTAAAGAGAATTGGAAGGAAATAAAGTGGATTCTCAAATATTTGAGATATACTACTACTTGAATTATGCTTTGGAGGTTCAAACATTATTATATAGGGACATGTTGACTCATTTATGACAAGTGATATAGATAGTAGGAGGAGTACCATGGGATATGTTTTTATTTTAAGTGGAACAAAAGTAAGTTGTATTTTGGAATTGAAAAGAGTTGATGCACTTTCAACAATATAAGTAGAGTATGTTGCTAATACAGAGGCTAGTAAAGAAATGATTTGGTTACAAATTTTAATGGAAGAATTGGGAAAGTAGTACGAGAATAGCGAGTTGTATAGTGATAGCAAGAGTGTAATTTCTCTTGAAAAGAAAAAAACCTTCCATTCTAAGACTAAGCATATACAACTCAGATACTGTTTCATACAATTAAATTTGGAAGAAGGACAACTGAAGTCGGAAAACGGACATACTAGCTAAAATCTTACAAACATGTCAATGAAGGAAGTAATCAATGAGAAACTAAGTTTTTGCTCAATTTCAATTGGTCTTCAAGCATGATGATGTCATAGATGATAAACTAGCTAGGTCCAAAGTTGAAGCATAGTTCAACAGGTGCAATACCAATTAAGTTGTTGTAATCAGTCTCTAAGTGGGAGATTGTTAGTTATGAACCCTTATAATCTTCCTGATTTAGAGGTATTGTTTTTTATCCATGTTTGGATCCTAATTCCTGATGGGGAGTGTGGGGGGGTTTCCATCCTAATATTTTCACCAGGGGGTCTAAGGGAGGGATGATGAAAATTCTTTGTATCCCCCTGTTGTAACCACAACACCTCCATATTTTATGGGATCCCTCATGAAAAATTGTTTCTAATTTTGTTTAAGTTTTCCTTTGGTCTTGATTTTGTTTGCATTAAGTGTCATTTCTCACTTTATGACCTTGTTCTCACATGATGATTCTTATGTCCCTTATCATTCCTCTCCTTAGGACGACGCTTGCATCATTGGTCTCATTTTTCCATATCGACTCGCATTTTTGCATTTGGTTTGCTTGATAGTGTTTCCTTTGCACCGTAATTGGCTTTGGTCACCTAATTCTTAACGTTGAATGATCTTAGTGTTTTATTTGGCACACGAAATCAAGGCGCATCACTTTGAAAATTTGATTACTATTATCGCACCTTGTTGCAGTGATTATTCTCTGTAAGTTACTTTTTGATCCTTGCTTTGGTCTTCACCTCAAATGACATCCCCACGACCTTGTGAACACACACATATTTCCATGACTTTAATATATATATATTATTAATATGAACTTTATTACAATTATTAATTCATATTAATAAACTTTATAATTATTTTGTCATATTATATAATAGGTTATATTTATTATTATATGCTTGTTGAAACTTATGTGTATATTTTACAACAACAAAATATAATAATAATAATAAATGATAATAAATGATAATAAACAATAAATCACCATGCAATGCAAGCATTCAAAACGAAACTAAAGGAAAAAAAAATCAAGTTATTTTAATGCGAAGAGAACATGTTTTTTAATGGCACGGTGGCAATGCCTCCTCTAACCTCCACGATTACTGGACATTAGTTTGTGCGTAGTTTGAATGTATAATTTTGGGCACATTAAATTGTTTTACTTATGGTTTGTTGTTTTTATTACAGGTCCGCGTGATTGATGTCAACAGAATTTTGGTGGTGCGCAAGGGTTAAATAAAGTCAGAATCCGAGAAGCATCTTTAACAAACTATCTGATATCTATGGAGAGGGAAGGAGGTTTTTCGCATAATCAATCCCATTGCCCAACAAGGAATATGTTGCAGGTGGAGATCAAGAGAACGTGGATGGCACACATCTGTAACTAAAGCGGTTCACCTGTGCTCTACAAATTAGATGAGAAACGTAGTGTTGGCGCAGATGCGTTAGCATGAATATAGCGTTTTCCAGGGAGGAGCGTTTGATTGGTAGAAGTGAGAACGCAGTATTTGAGGGCGTGAGAGGACAACATGCAGAGGAGGAGTGACAAATGGCAGAACGCAGTAGAAATAGGAAGCACGCAATGATAGGAGTCAAGTTGGCTTTTTGGAGTTAAATTGACGGGTTATGGTTCGAATTTTCATGCTGTGATTCGAATTTGCTTGTTGTGGCATGAATTGACTTGCTGGCGGCGCGCAGGCTGCATTCTGTTGTCCATAACATACCTCCATCTTTCTACACAGTCATAATTTATATATAGTTTATATGGCTGGGGTATCTTTATCCTACGGATTTGTAATATTAATCAATATTAACAAGAAATGTGTTATCGTTACTTTATAGTTTTGATATATATTTCACATTAATGCAATGTTTTGTTTTGTATTTTAACATATTGGGTTTAATATATATATATATATATATATATATATATATATAGAATTTATATATTGTATTGTTCTTGTGTTATGTGATTTGGCAATACATGTGGCATTTGATGTTGTTTCTCTTTTGAAAAACTAAAATATAAATAAAAACGTTAATATAGTCATGTTACTTGTTTTCAAAAAAAAATGAGTTAAAAAGGAATATCATTATTTCTTTTAGAAGTTAAGCTAATTTCTTAACTTGCTTTTATGAATTTGCAGGGTAAAAACAAGTTCATGGGATTTGTTGATAAATATTAATAAATATTTATTTATCTTTTCTGGTTTCATCTTGAATTAAGTTGAGAAGATCATTCTCTTCGCTTATGTTAAAATTATAATTAATTTATTTTATAACTCATTTTAGGTATGTGAATTGGGTTATCTTGATAATTTTTTAGCAGGATCACTAATTATTCGCATTTGTACTTTGCAGATCCTGGAATTACTTTGGGATTGATGAGTAAATATTTATCCTAAAGACCAAACACAGTTCTTCTCTCTTCCTATCAGAATACTTTAGCTCTTGACTAGGTACGAGGATATCCTGTGCTTAGTCAAGATAGGTTTCCTTTTATGTTTGTTTGCATAGTTGCACTTGTTTTCAAGACTCCTTGCGAAGGAGCAAACCTCATAGCAGCTTGACTGAGCTCTGGTTTCAGTCACTTTAAAGAGGTCATATTTTATAAAGTTACATCATACCATTGATTCTCTAATCTTCATTTTTTTAATCATAAACATCATCACTCTTAAACAAACTAAAGATCATTCTTGTGCATATTTTACATACTTATTTAGGTAGCAGAGACTAGATTAAATTAAGCTAATTCTATGACATGGGTAACTAGAAACCCTTTTGAATAAGTTAGGATTTCTATCACAATGGAAAAGAGTCTAATTAAGACTTTTACCAGGAAATTTATCACATGTTGAGCCAGGACATTTCCAATTTATCACATGTTAAGCCCAGGCATCAACATTTTTGGTGCTAGAAGGAGGGCCACATATTTTATCTGTGTGAAATTTTATCTTGTTAACATGGCTCATCCTTTGGGTCATGCATTTAGCACACCTGAACCTACCATAAAATTGGCCACATATTTTTATGTGTGAAATTTTATCTTGTTAACATGGCTCATCCTTTGGGTCATGCACTTAGCACACCTGAACCTACCATAAAATTTCTCAAGGAATTACTTTTGTTGATCATGTTTCACAATTTTGGTTAAATGTAATTCTTTTAACATCACTAATGATAATGAGCTATGCATGTTATTCTCTCTCATATTGGTCAGATTAAAAGGATGGTACACTACTCTTCCTGACAAATATATACATTCTTCGGAATACTTTGTTGAAACTTTCCTTTTTGCACATCAGTTTTATGAATATGACAAGTTGTGTTTTGGCATAGGAACTCTTACGATGCAAGAGAATGAATTGATTGATGAATTTTATAATAGATATACATCTCTTTGTTTTAGATTTCCCCTCAAAGATCTCCCTTCTCAAGATGATTTATTACAATGTTTCCAATTCATTGTTTCTTCTTCCAGTAATTCTAAATATCCCACATAGAAGAACAAGATGTTCTTGATTTCTTTCTTAATCCTATTGAATATTCTAATCAATCTCAATCAATTTCAATAGGAACCATTACACTTCAAGAACTGAATTTTGAACAATGTGATAATCTTCCTTTGAAAGCAGACTCAATTCTAATATAAGACATACCTTCAATCCACACTGATCAACATATCCATAATCAATCCCATTGCCCAACAAGGAATATGTTGCAGGTGGAGAGAGAACGTTGATGGCATGGATCTGCAACTAAAGTGGTTCACCTATGCTCTACAAATTAGATGAGAAACGCAGTGCTGGGGGCAGATGTGTTAGCATGAATGTAGTGTTTGCCAGGGAGGATCGTTGGATTGGTTGAAGTGAGAACACAATATTTGAGGGTGTGAGAGGACAAAACATAGTGGAGGAGTGACAAAGGGCAGAACACAGGAGCAATCAGAAGCACGCAGTGAGAGGAGTCAAGTAGGATTTTCGGAGTTAAATTGACTTGCCATGGTTCGAATTTTCTTGTTGTGGCATGAATTGACTCGGGTATCTTTGTCATAACCAACCTAGATCCATATAAATCTAGATCTATCATGCACCAAGAGGGATCAAATATCTAGAGGTGCAAACTGAAAGGTTTGCACCTCGAGAGACTTGATCCCTCTCGGCGCATGATAGATCCAGAGTTAGATGGATCTAGGCTTGCTTCAGTCATGTGAAGCCCAAGAAAATATATCGAACATATGATTAATTTTATGAATAATATGTAAATACATCTAATATAAATATAATAATTTTATATATGCTAAATATGTTTGATATTTAACTGGTCATTTTAATTTTAAAATTTTCTTAGTTACCTCACTTTGTTGAGATAAATATTGTTAATATCTTTAATGATGAAAAATGATGAAATAAAAATTTTGAATGCAAAGTGACAATGTAATACTATTGAATGATAGAAAATGTGAATAATAAGAATGCACTCAATTACAAATATCCTTCATTGTAATCAATCTCAAATTATTTTCTTTTCTTATTGTCACCTTTGTTAGTTTTGTCATATTTTCATATCGATTATATGAAAAGAACAATTGAAATCATAAACTATTTAAATATTTAGCTGGAACTATTGTACTAAACATCATACATTGTCTCTCTTTCTCTTCGATATTAATAGGTTGAATTACTAAAACAAAAAAATAAATGTACATTGTCAATAATTTTGCCTACTTACAGTGAAATTAATGCAAAATGTTAATCCAATCACTTTAAAATTAATGTACCATCAATGCACATCCAATTACATCAAATCAGAAATCAACATCTACACTAAAATCAATGCATCTAATGCAAACAATCAAATCAAATTAGAAAACAACATGTACACTTAAATGAATGCATCTAATGCAGGTAATCAAATAAGATTAGAAATCAACATCTACACTGAAATCAATGTATCTAGTGCAAGTAAGAAAATAATATTAGAAACCAACATCACTGAAATCAATGCATATAGTGCAAGCAATCAAATAGGATTAGAAATCACCATCTACACTGAAATCGATGCATTTAGTGCAAGAAATCAAATACGATTAGAAATCATCTACATTGAAATCAATGCATCTAGTGGAAGTAGTCAAATATAATTAGAAATCAATATCTACATTGAAATTAATGCATCTAGTGAAAGCAATCAAATAGGATAAAAAATCACTGTCTACACTAAAATCAATGCATTTAGTGTGAGAAATCATATAGGATTAGAAATCATCTACATTGAAATCAATGCATATAGTGCAAGCAATTAAATATAATTAGAAATAAACATATACACTAAAATCAATGCATCTAGTGCAAGCAGTCAAAATGGATTAGAAATCTCCATCTACACTGAAATCAATTCATCTAGTGCAAGAAATCTTCTTCCCTCTCCCCCCCCCCCTCGAACTACATCTTTGTTTCCTTCCCTCTATCCACTCTCTCACATCCTCCCTCTTCCTTCCTATCTCTCCATTTATCTCCTACATCTTTATCTCTCCCTCTCTTCACCCTCCAACTCTGTTACTATATCCTACCTCTCTCCTTCTCCCATCCCTTCTCTTCATATCTCATTATTTTTCTCTCTATCTCATCCCAAAACACACACTCTCACTCCATCTCTCCCTTGTCACTTAATCTCTCTCCCCACTTATCACTCTCTCTATATTTCTTCTTCCCTCCCTCTCTCCCCTCCAACTCCATCTCTCTCTCTCTCTCTCTCTCTCCAATCCTCTTTCTTCCTCTCTCTCTCTCTCTCTCTCTCTCTCTCTCTCAACATCTACACTAAAATCAATGCATATAGTGCAAGAAATCAATAGGATTAGAAATCACTATCCACAATGAAATCAATGCATCTAGTGAAATAATTGTCTTCCCTCTCTCCCCCCTCCAACTCCATCTCTCTTTCCCTCCCTCTCTCCACTCTCTCACATCCTCTCTCTCTTCCTTCCCCTTTCTCTCCCACATCTATATCTCTCTCTATCCCTCTCTCTCCCTCTCTTCACCCTCCAACTTTGTCACTATATCCCTCCCTCTCTCCTTCTCCCCCGTTTCCCTCCATCTCTCCTTTTTCTCCTTATCTCACCCCCAAACATACACACACCCTCTCTATTTCTCCCTTGTCACTCCCTCTCTCTCTCCACTTCTCACTCTCTATGCATTTCTTCTTCCCTCCCTCTCTCACTCTCCAACTCCATCTCTCTATCCCTCCCTCTCTCCTCCTCTCTCTCTTCCTTCCTCTCTCTCGCTTCCTCTCCTACCTCCCTCTCTCCTCCCCCATCTCTCTCTTTTCCTTCTAATCCTCTCTCTTCCCCCATCACTCTCTCTCTTTGCCCTCCAATCCTCTCACTATCTC
Organism: Pinus albicaulis; assembly: GCA_034641835.2. Lineage (NCBI taxonomy): Eukaryota > Viridiplantae > Streptophyta > Pinopsida > Pinales > Pinaceae > Pinus > Pinus albicaulis. The sequence goes on along the minus strand of CM076570.1, from coordinate 270,431,216 downwards.
CATCCCTCTCTCCTCCTCTACCCCCCTCCATATTTATGTCTCCCTCTTCCTCTCATACCCTTTTCTACCTCTCTCACTCCTCTCCCTCTCTCTCTCTCTTCATTCCTCCTCTCCCCTCTCCTTGAGTTTATCCCCATCTCTCCCTTCTCATTCCCTCTATCTCTCCACCTCTATCACTCTATGTCTTTGTTCTTCCCTTCCATATATATCTAGAGTTAATATATATCATGATATATTAATGTATATAATAATATAGACAATTCAATATTGTATTAATCCAAAGTTAGTAAATATAATAATATTAATATGAATATTAGATTTAATAATAATATTATTAATAATAATATTTTAATATTAATATTAGGGATAATAATGGTTTTTTTTGGCATGGTATTAATAATAATTTGGCCCATAGCATTTGACCTATAAGCTTCACCTAAATAAAACATATTGTTTGAGTGTTGGTAAATATAAAGAGGCAGTGCCCTCGAAGATATTTTTTTAGAAAAAATACCATCTAAAATATTTTAATTTCATGGTAAATTTGGATCATTCATCATTAGGTCATAAATCTAACAATAGATGTTATGTTAGGTTTTTTTCGCAGAGAAGGAAACCCTCATTTTATGAGGAAATTATACCAAAGTTGTGTATTTTTATTGAGATATATTTATAATTGAGAGAGTGGGTATTGTGAGAGAATTAAGAGGAGGATGTAGTGAATGTGTTGAAAGTTTTAATCCATTCATTTTGTTGGATGGAATAAAAGAAAGGACTAGATATTCCTCCATGGATGTCGCCCAAATTGAGTGAAACACATATATTGGTGTCTCATTTGTATTGTTCCATTCTATATTTAATTTATGCAATCATTTTGAATTTTTTGCTATAACAGATAACAACATTTTTTTAACCACCTGAGCTAAACTCAGTTGATAATGTGTGTGTATGTGTGTGATAATTCCAAGGACCCCCAAGAGTTTTCTCAATTAGTTGTCACCAACGTTATTAGGAATTTAGCTAATTCCAAGTTAGTAGTTGCATGGATCTAATTTATCCAGGTAAGGAAAAATCATCTATGTCGATGGGTTTACTATGGATGTTATCCATGAATGTGGGGATGCATCCCTTGGATTTCCTCGTAAAACTCTCCTTGGAATATATATGCTAGTTACAACTAACTAACATTAGATCCTTATCATAGTCCAATATGATTCACCACACTCAATTATAAAATTAAAAACTTGACCAAAAAAATTAATTGAAGCTTATTTATAGGGGCTATTACTTATAATATAGGAAATAATCATTTCCTATTCAATTTGGGATGTATATATAATATGATATACATGAATTTTGTTCCTTAAGAAAGTAAGTATAAATAACAAAATCCTATAGCCACTTATGGCTTAATGATGTACGGATCTACTTACTACTCCACTTGTGGGCTACTAAACAAACTTATATCATGCACATATCATATTTTTTTAAGTTTTTTTGGTTAACATAGAGTTGGCTATTCTTGGTAAACCCTGAGAGTTTTCTCAACTAATTGTCACCAATATTGTTAGGAATTTGGCTAATTCTAAGTTATTAGGTGTGCAGCTTCAATCTCTTTAGGTAAGGCACACTAGTCTATATTGATGGGTTTTCCAAGGATGTCATCCATGTTATGCAACCAACTCACAAAATAGAGAAAATATAGATCAACGACTTAAAAATTATCCACTTCGAAAGGGAAACCTCATTTACAATACATAAATGAAAAATTCTTTGATGATTCAAATGAAAAAACCTACTTTCTATATATTGGAGTCTAAGGGGTCCCAATATAATCAAAGACTACATAACAATAATAATTTAAGGGCACAACAATAACAACAGTGGTCTTCTATAGGGCACAATAATAGCAATATGGGGACTACATGGGCACAACAATAACAATAAGGGGGCTACACTAACAATAACAATAACGGGCTACACTAGTATTATAGGGACCTAACATGCCCCACTCCTTCAAAAAAGTGTTTTCCTCAACGTTTGAGTAGTTTTGGATGCTTCTGTATAAAATTATTATCCTCCCATGTGGAATCTTCAGTGAGTAAATTCTTCCACTTGATGAGATACTCTAAAATTGATTGATTTTGTAGCTGTCGAATTCTTGTTTCTGTGACTGCTTAAGGTTCCAATATGATTTTTTCTTCATCGTCAAGTTATGGAAATATTGGAGCTTCATGCATCTTCCCGAGTGCACCCATATTTCCATGTTTCATGCTTAAAGAAGGTTATAGGTGGCAAACTCTAATACCAAATGCTATGCAACTAGCTCGCAAAATAGAGAAAATATAGATCAACGACTTCAAAATTATCCACTTCGAGGGGGAAACCTCCTTTCAAATACATAAATGAAGAATTCTTGGATGATTCAAATGACGAAACCTACTTTATATATATAGTATTCTAAGGGGTTCTAATATAATCAGAGCATACATAACAATAATAATGTAAGGGCACGACAATAACAACAGAGGGCTTCTATGGGGCACACTAATATCAATATGGGGACTACATGGGCACAACAATAACAATAAGGGGGCTACACTAACAATAACAACAAGGGGCTACACTAGTATTATAGGGACCTAACAATCCCTGAATGCAAGGAAGTAGTTATTGGATTTCCCTAGGAAATATTTGTTGGAATCTATATACTAGTTAGGAATAAATGGTATTAGAGCCTTATCATGGTTCAAGATGATTCACCACACTCATTTATAAAGTTAAGAATTCAACCAAATAGAGTTTATTTATAGGGACTATTGGTTATAATTTAGGAAAGAATTATTTCATGTTCAATTTGGGATATAACCTGATACATGAGAGCTTTGGTCCCTAAGAAAGTAAGCATAAACTAGAAAATCCTAAAACCACTTATGGTTTAATAATGCAAGGATCTTATGTCTAATCTAGTAATGAGCTACTAGCCAAACTTATATCATGCACGTATCATAATATTTTTCTAATTTCTTTTGTTATCTCAAAGCTATCTATTCTTAGTCAACAACTGAATTTATAGTTTCCTTATTGTGATGTTTGAAATATTAACAGCATGATTATTTTCATCCATTTAAATGGGTTTATAAAATTCCCTACAGTATGAAGTGTGCCTAATTTATGTGTGGAAATTAAAATTGAGGAGCTAGATTCTCGAACTAGTAATAAAGATGTCCAAGAGTATGCATAACAATTTGAGGAAGGACATATTGAGAAAATAATTAGCCTAGAAAAAATTATAGCTCATTATGAATATTTAACCCTTAATATGATTTTAAGGAAAGAACAATTCAAAGAATTCATGGCCAAGCATAGACATCAAACTTATCCTAGAACCATGGTAAACACACTAGAATAATCTTCTCAATCCCCCAAAGGTTTTGAAACTCTAGATGCGCACGCACCCTGTAACCTAGCAGAGGTTCCCAACTGCCATGGCTTTAGGAGGGGGATCGGACCCCATTCCTCCACCTTTGGAAGTGACTGCGTTCAATAAATTAGTACCCTCAAGTAGCAAACGTCCCCTATCTGAATCACAACAGAAATTTGTGAAGAAACATGACAGCATCCCTTCGGTGGCTCTTCCAGTCAAGGAAACTTGTAGGTTTGCATTGAATCTCACAGAAAGAGGGCTCATTGGGAATTTTATTGGTCTCTGGCCATCTCCCAAAGCAGTGGAGGACTTGATGCAGAGAAACTAGGCTCCTCTAGTTTCGAAAGACATCAAAAGCCACTTCGTTGGAAAATGATTCTTCGTTTTTGTGTTTGAAAATGCGGAAAACATGAGCCTCATATTAAAAAATGGGCCATATTTCATGGGTCCTCAAGGTCTATATTTAAATAAATGGACGTCCGATTTCGATTTTGCCCAAGACGTGCCTTCCGCTGTCCCTGTGTGGGTGCTCCTCCCCCACCTTCCTTTGCACCGTTGGAATCAGAAGTCTCTCCAACCCATTGGCAACACTCTAGGAAAATATATTCACCAAGTAGTAATAAAATATCAATACTCTTGCGCACGCATATGTGTAGAGGTAGACTTGGAAGTTGGGCTGCCGAAAGCTATTAAACTAACATTTTCATATTGTACCCATATTTAGGATGTAATATTCCTATTTTAATAGGAATATTCAATTTCATTTTGTTTTCTTTTCTCAAAGAATAATTATGTAAAGGAGGGTCAAAAAATCCTAATAAAAGAATAAATATGTTGAGATTGCAACAAGATGATGAGTTTAGTGGAAAGAAGTCGCCTTCACTAAGTGGGCCCGCAGGCTATTTTTGGCGCAAAGTCTATTTTTAGACTATGTATATTTTTAGACATGTCGATCATATTCTATGAGTTGCAGGATGCTATTTGTGGATGGTTGGTCAAGTTGGAAAAATTGATGGACTCCTATTTTTAGACATATTAGGCGGAATCTATTTTTAGATTGCCAGTCTAAAAATAGATATGTCGAATATTATTAGCTCTTAATAATATTTGGACTCTAAACATTATCTTATTCTCTTGGAGCACTTCGATTAAAAGTACACGGATGTAGCACGAGGGAGATTACATAAGGAATTATGCTATTCCTTTGGGGTTAAGTGGAGCTATTTCATGGATACTTCAGTTAGAACTCATGTGATAGAGTTTGGTGGAGTTATTGAGGTAGTTGATGGAGTTGTGTTCAATTTAACTGAGTTAAACATAGTTGAGCTAGTTGTATCTAGTCTAACTGATTGATACACTAGTGAGAGTGGTGTCAATTAATTATTAATTAATTCAATAATTATTAACTCATTAATCAACTAAAGAATACATCAGTTAACTACAATGCATGGACAGTTTCAGTGGAGACTAGTGAAGAGGTAGGTGAAAGAGCAGTGTGACTATTAGTTGTGACTATACTGGTGCATGAGTTTGCACCACACATTAATGGAGATGCCAATGAGGATTGTGCAGTACAAGCCAGGTGGTTCGAAGTTCATTCAGAGCCATTCTTCAATAGTGATTGCGCAGTAGAGGCAGGCTATTAGGTGGCAGAGATTGGAGCATGTGATTTGCTAGATCGGGCCTGTGTATTGTGTAGCAATTGGAGATTGTACTGAGAGCTTGTGAGGAGCTTTGTGTAATGATTGTTACATGATATATATGAAATATAATATACAGATATTTGGGGGTTTTCAGCTTTAAGCTTTCCCATAAAATATTGTGTTCATGTGTGTCATTGTTTATGGTTTTAATGTGCGCGTGCGATTTTTTTTATTTCCGCAATTAATGATCAATGGTAGAAGAGATTCTGCATTGTGCATGAAGTTAAAATAGTGTGTGATCAGGAGAATCTCGGTGAATAATATATCATTTATTCAAATTTCTACATGGTATCAGAGCAATATTGATCATTGGAGCAATTGCAAAACATTGAAACGGTTGAGTTTTGTGCTGGTGGAATTCGAATTTGCAGCAGTGTTTTCTTGGTGTCGAAGTTGAGATGTCTTTCAACGGATTGCGATTGGAGTATGCCCTTCAGGGCAGCTCGAATTATATTGCATGGAAGGACAGGATGGAGGCGGCGCTGGATGAAAATGGGTTGAAGGAGTTCATAGATGCAGAAATTCCAAAACCTGCTTCTAGCGATGTTGCCACACTTGACGCATGGCAAAAGAAGACAGCAAAGTGTTGAAGAATTCTGTTGGAAGGTGTAAAGGATCACATAGTGTTCAGCCTTCATGGTAAGGCTTCTCCATTCTTGATGTGGAAAGCGTTGACAAACTTATTCCAAAGCAAGAGCGACCAGAGGAAGTTGGCGCTCAAGGATAAAATCAAGAACATAAAAATGGAGAGAGGCGACAGTATGCCCAAGTACCTCACAAAGTTTGTCCAGTGCAGGGATGAGCTGGGAAGTGTGGGGGTGACTGTAGATGATGAGGACTTGGTGAGCTTGGCTCTCCTTGGGCTTCCGAAGAGTTAGCATTCCTATCAAGACTCTGTCAATGGTCGGGAGAAATTGACAAGATGGGAGCGACTTTGGTCGGATCTTGTGCAAGAGGAGATAAGGTGAAGTACCAGGGACGGATCTTCATCAAAGAACTCAGATGAATAAAATTGCGCTTTGGCTACCAAAGAAAGGAAGGGGAAGAGCAAGAAGAATGCTTCTCAATCCGGTGCGAAAGGCAAGAAGCAGGACATGTCCAAGGTGAATTTCTTTCACTGTCACCAACACAGACATTACGCCACTAATTGTCCATAGAAGAAGAAAAATAAGCAGGTTGTTGGATCTGCAGCTAGAGAGGCCTTAGCCTCGCATTTTGAGCTGGATTTTTCACTGATCGCATGCTTGGTCTCAAGTGTGATGGGTTCAGTGTGGTTTCTTGACAGTGGTGCATCTTTTCACATGATAGGAGACAAAGATTTGTTTACTAATCTGGATGAGAAAGATCTTGGAGTGCACATAGAGATGGGCAATGATGGTAGATACAGTGCGACTAGTATCGGTACCATTTCCTTTGAGAGGGAGTCTGGTAAACCCTTCATATTGAAGGAAGTGATGCATGTTCCAGGATTGAAGAAGAATCTTATCTCTGTGGCCATGTTAGAAGACAAGGGATATGATGTTGTCTTTAGCGAGGGAAAGGCTTTCCTGCACAGTAAGGAAACTGGTGAAACACGGAGGATAGGGGTTCGAGTTAAGAACCTTTATCAATTACAGGTAGATGGCTGCGCAGCAATGGCAGGCAAGGCAGAAGGAGTGGTGAGCCGGGATGATGGCGAGATGTGGCACCGGAGATTGGGCCACCTTCACCATGGAGCTTTGAAGATACTATAGTAGATTTCTACTGGGCTTCCTAAGGGTACTCTTGTGCAGTCAGATCAGTGCAAGGGATGTACCTTGGGAAAATTTGTGAAATCCACCTTTCACGAGAAGGATAGTTGCGCCACGATGATCCTTGAGAGAATTCACACAGATGTGTGTGGACCTTTCTCAGTAGCTTCAACAGCAAAGCACAGGTACTATGTGATATTTGTTGATGATTTTTCTCGGAAGTGCTGGATCTTCTTCAATCAAAAGAAGAGCGAGACATACTCAAATTTCTGTGAGTTCAAGGCACTAGTTGAGAAAGAATCGGGGAAGCAGGTGAAGGCTCTTAGGAGCAACAATGGTGGTGAATTCATCTCTGGCGAATTCAAGGACTTTTGCAGCGCAGAAGGAATTCGAAGAGAGCTCATAGCACCTCATAACCCACAGCAGAATCGGGTTGCTGAGTGGAAGAATAGAACAATTGTGGGTGCTGCACGAGCAATGTTGCATGATCAGGGCCTTCCCATACACTTGTGGGCTGAGGCATGCAATACTGCAGTATATGTGTAGAACCGTTGTCCTCACAGGATACTTGGCATGAGTACACCCTAGGAGGCGTTTTCTGGTAAGAAGCCTGATATTTCCCATTTGAGGATTTTTGGTTCACCTGTTTACATTCATGTGACTAAGGATGCCAGGAAGAAGCTGGAGCCGACTGCAGAGGTTGGGATATTTGTGGGGTACACTGATACACCCCACAACTATCATGTGTATTTTCCAGACAGTCGCAAGACTTTTGTGCGACGGGATATCAAATTTCATGAGGAGAAAGCCATGAAGTGTTCGCTTGAGAGGGAGCCACACTTGCATGCAGATGAGGAGCTATTAGTTCCTAAGGATGAGCCTCAAGATGTGGATCAGCCACAAGATGAGGTTCATGGAGTGGAAGAGACCACTCAGGCAGCGCCAACCATCAGAGGGCGGAAGCGCACTACAGAAGCTGAGCGACTGGCTCAAGATGCAGAGAAGGTTGTAGGAGCACCTACATCACAGCACAGACAGAGACAGTCACCTGACTGGTATACTAGATACATGGCTCTTATGAGCAAGTGTATCATGACAGAGCCATCCTCTTTCGAGGAAGCTGTGGAGGACCCCGCATGGGTAGATGCCATGGTGGAAGAGTATGATTCGAATGTCAGAAACAGTGCATGGGAGATTGTCCCGAGGCCGGAGGGGAAATCAGTGGTGGGTTCGAGATGGATCTACAAAGTGAAGCAGGCAGCTGACGGGAGTGTGGAGAAGTACAAGGCAAGATTTGTTGCCCGAGGCTTTTCACAGATTGAGGGGATCAATTATGAGGAGACCTTTGCACTTGTCGCAAGGTATTCTTCCATACGGACGATTCTTGCTCTCTCAGCGCAGATGGGGTGGCACATTCATCAGATGGATGTGAAGACTGCGTTCCTCAATGGAGTCATTGAGGAGGAGGTGTACATAGAGCAGCCCGAAGGTTTCGAGATCTTCAGCAGCGAGTCGCATGTGTGCAGGCTCAAGAGAGCGCTGTATGGGTTGAAACAAGCACCTTGTGCTTGGTACACACGGATAGACAGTTATTTCACCGGACTTGGATTCTCCAAGAGTGAGGCGGATCCTAACCTATACCAGATTGTGGTGGAGGGTAAGTTGCTGATCATTGTACTTTATGTAGATGATTTCATTTTGACAGGTGATGAACTGTTGATACACTCATGCAAGGCTAATCTTGCAAAGGAGTTTGAGATGAAGGACTTGGGCCTCCTTCATTATTTCCTGGGATTGGAAATTTGGCAGCGCAGTGATGGAATGTTTGTGTCTCAAGGCAAGTATGCCCGGGAGATACTGGAGAAGTTCAACATGCATGGCTGCAAGCCTATCGACACTCCTCTTCCTGGTGGATGGAGGAAATAGGATGCTACATCGACAGAGGTAGTGGATGCCACTGTTTATCGATAGTTGGTGGGGTCGCTTATGTATCTGGTAAATACACGACCCGACATATGCTATGCTATTAACCAGCTTTCACAAGCTATGGTTAAGCCTACCAAGCTCTACTGGAAAGCAGGCAAGCATGTATTGAGATATCTCAGAGGCACATTGGGATATGGATTATGGTACAGACAGTCGGATGAGGTGAGGCTATGTGGCTTCATGGATGCATATTGGGCAGGGAGCCCAACGGACAGAAAGAGCACATCTGGAGGGATTTTCAGTATCGGGTCAACAACAGTTTCTTGGTACAGTAGGAAGCAGAGATCTGTGGCACTCAGTTTAGCAGAGGCCGAGTATATAGCAGTGAGTTTGGCTGCATGCGAGGCTATATGGATGAGGAAGATCCTGGTCGGGTTGTTCGGTTCACACTTAGATCCTACTGTGATATATTGTGATAATCAAAGTTGCATTAAAATCTCATTTAATCCAATATTTCATGATATATTTAAACACATTGACATCTAGTATCATCATATCAGAGATTTTGTGCAACGGAAGATCATGTTACTTTCATACATTCCCACAGAGGATCAGGATGCTGATATATTGACGAAGGCACTCACCAAGAACAAATTCGAATACCACAGGGGTAGGATAGGGGTGGCAGATAATCCTTATCTTGTTGAGAGGGAGTGTTGAAATTGCAACAAGATGATGAGCTTAGTGGAAAGAAGTCGCCTTCACTAGGTGGGCCCGCAGGCTATTTTTGGTGCAAAGTCTATTTTTATACTATGTCTATTTTTAGACATGTCGATCATATTCTATGAGTTGCAGGATGCTATTTGTGGATGGTTGGTCAAGTTGGAAAAATAGATGGACTTCTATTTTTAGACATATTGGGCGGAATCTATTTTTAGATTGCCAGTCTAAAAATAGATATGTCGAATATTATTAGATCTTAATAATATTTGGACTATAAACATTATCTTATTCTCTTGGAGCACTTCAGTTAAGTGCACAGATGTGGCACAGGAGCTGACAAAAGGAATTACACTATTCCTGAGGGTTAAGTGGAGCTATTGCATGGATACTTCAGTTAGAACTCATGTGACATAGTTTGGTGGAGTTATTGAGGTAGTTGATGGAGTTGTGTTCAGTTTAACTGAGTTAAACATAGTTGAGCTAGTTATATCTAGTCTAACTGATTGATACACTAGTGAGAGTGGTGTCAATTAATTATTAATTAATTCACTAATTATTAACTCATTAGTCAACTAAAGAATACATCAGTTAACTACAGTGCATGGAAAGTTTCAGTGGAGACCAGTGAAGAGGTAGGTGAAAGAGCAGTGTGACTATCAGTTGTGACCATACTGGTGCATGAGTTTGCACCACACATTGATGGAGATGCCAATGAGGATTACACAGTACAAGCCAGGTGGTTCGAAGTTCATTCAGAGCCATTCTTCAGTAGTGATTGTGCAGTAGAGGCAGGCTATCAGGTGGCAGAGATTGGAGCATGTGATTTGCTAGATCGAGCCTGTGTAGTGTGTAGAAATTGGAGATTGTACTGAGAGCTTGTGAGGAGCTTTGTATAATGATTGTTACATGATCTCTATGACATATAATATACAGATAGTTGGGGGTTTTCAGATTTAATATTTCCCATAAAATATTGTGTTCATATGTGTGATTGTTTATGGTTTTAATGTGCGCGTGCGATTGTTTTTATTTCCGCAATTAATGATCAATGGTAGAAGAGATTTTGTATTGTGCATGAAGTTAAAATAGTGTGTGATTAGGAGAATCTCGGTGAATAATATATCAGTTATTCAAATTTCTACAAAATACATGCCCAATGTGAACTGAGGCAAATCAAGGTTGTCTTAATAAAATCCACCTGTGTGTGAAACATGATTGAGTCATTTGACTGGGTCAACATGACCAAATCACAACACAGTCCAAATGCATTGAACCTCCTGAATGATCAGCGCAGTTCTAGAAGGAGGTCCTCCATGTGAAAAGGGTTAAATGAAAGAAGGTGGTTTAGGGTTTTGGCAAGCTCTCATATTATAAAAGGAAGGGGAAGGCAACATGTTGAGGTTGTTCATGATTTGATTTCTGAATTGTTGTCTGTTTAGAAAAACAACTTTCTTGGCTACTTAGCCTAGATTGCATTGGGATTTCCTGTTTAGGAGTTCCATCTCTTCCCATTGAGGAGCTCTTGGGAGAGCTTGTATTGCTTGTCCACTATCAGGTTGGATACCAAGCTTCTACTTCCAACTGCAACGCAAATCCAGTGAGGGTTTTCTTGCTTTTGTAAGCTGTAGAAAGTGGAACTCTAGATCTGTTCAGATCTAGTTTATATTGGAGCCTCTTCTTAGTGAGTGTGTCTTTTAACCTCCTGGAAGAGTGCAACCATTGTTTGAGATTCAGTTTTGATCTTGGCATCAGGCCAAAGTACTCTACATCACCAGCATCGCAGTTCCCTGAAGAGACTGCATCCTTTTTTGTAGGCAGAATTGCAGTGGGGTTTTTGTATCATCTTGGAGGAAAGATCTCTGGTGAAAGGGACCCTTCCCTTCACTGTGGTGATCCATGGATTGGCCAACCAATCCCTGTTAATTTTAGATTTGATCTGTTTTGTATCATATTATTCATAAATTTTTGAATATTGCTACAGATCTATGGCTTAAATTTCATATCTACTCATTGATATCCATCTTTTGCTGAGATCCCCAAGGGGAGTGTAAAGAAGAGCCTCTTTGGCTTACAAATCTGTAATAGATCTATTGTTTTTCATATGGATATGATATAGATCTAAGATAATGTAACATTTCTTCAGCCCTCTATAAATTATGCTGTCAAGCTCTTCTGTCTTAATACGTTGTTGCAACACCTCCATTTTGAGGGTTTATTCATGTCAAACCTCTATTTTTTTCATGTAAATTGTATGATCTATATCATAGACCTGATTTACTGATGTTTATAACCAATTTCATCTAATATCTTCATAAAATCACACTTCTTAAGCTTCAGTAATATCTGCATTAGCTAAGCCCTGGGGATTGAGCCTTTTTTAGCCCTGTCGGGAGTGGGAGGCCTGTTTAACTTAGCTAGGATGATTTTTTTAAGCTGAAATTTGGTATGGGAGTCCCCAATGATCTAATATAACAGATCCAACCATCAATTTCCTCTGTTTTTACACATATTTCTAGAAATGACCTTTTTAGGGCTTAAATTATTGTTTTTCCCCACTTTTGGTTGAAGGGATAGATCACTTTCCTTTTGATGCATAAATTACTGATAGTAGATTTTTTATTAACACCTCCCATCCGTTATTAGCCTGCTTCTACTCCAATACAGTGTTTTTATATTGTTGCAGTCCCTCATTGGGCATTTATCAAGCCATACTAGGTGTGGGAGGCCTATTTGCCTCACCTAGTTTGTTTGGTTTCTGATATCCTCTTATAATTGGGTCTTATATTATCATATATAAGGAATCCAAGGGCTGATATTGGTTGCTGAAGCACACATCCCTGAAAAATGCATTTTTCAGGCCTGTTTTGATGAGGAGTCCCTTTTGGGATATTACAGTGGTATCAAAGCATGATCTCTGGCTCAGCCTGTGAGATACAACTATCATAAGACTAAAGAGAAGGATTAGATTTCAGAATCATGGAGAGGATGAGATTACTCTCATCAGTTTTTAGATCTAAGAAGAGCCTCTCCAAAGAGGTTAAACAAAAGAAAGAAGAAAGTTGCAGTGAGACCTCTTAGAAGGTTTCAAGAAGAAGGAGAAGGACCAGGAACTTCACACTCTCATAGAGGGAGTGAAGAGCAAGAAGAGCACTTAGAACATGAGATTCTAAGTAGGTACTTGACAGAGTAAAAATGTCACTCTAGAGCCTTCAAGAAGACTCTAACTTTTCCTCAATTCATCTAGATGAGGGAAGAGAAGAGACCTTGCAGTAAAAGGGTGATCAAGAGATTTGAGGAAGAGAAGTCCTCACTATCTCTTGAGGATATTTGCACCAGCACTATGACAACCTTGGAGGGGCAGCCTTCAACACCTGAGGAAGCCAAAATTGTGAAAGAAAGAACTCTTGCAGCCGTGCAAGGTGTTCCCAAAGTCCAGCGAGGTATGATTGCATTTCCACTTTCTACTATTGCAGCAAATATTTCAGAAGATTGTGGAAATAGGTTGTTGTATGACCCAGGATCATCACTTACTACTAATCTAGAGTAGTATGGTTGCACTGCATTGTCCAAGAGCAACAGTGAAGAGTTAAGGACCCATTCCTCATGGGAACATTCAGATGCCAGCTTCATTTAGGAAGCCATGGAGGAAGAGATGTCAAAGGGTAGACATCTTGGGATGAGAAACTCTTTCTCCTCTCTAGATGACACTCTCTCAATGAGCATGCCACATCTCAAAGAGAGACTTCTACTTTCAGAAGATCCAAGGCCTCTTTGGTTTTGGAAGGCCATGCATGAGGAGGAGGTCTCATCAGGAGATCCCATTGGAGGTGCACTTCAACATTTCATGAGGTGCAAAGTTCTTCAAAGTTTGGAGGAGCATGGTGTCCTACCTTGGGAGGATACCAAGCAATGGTAGAATAAGATCCATCACCCACATTGGGATGAGTGGATGGCAGCATGGAGCAAGAGGTTTCCAAACCCCTTGCTTATCTATGATACAGGCAAGCAAGAAGCATGGCTGCGCTGGTTGTTTTTGGGTGAGTTTGGTCACTACCCAAAAATTTCTATTTCTTTAACTCATACCTTGAGTTTCAATGATAGGATGCATAAGAAGAAGGCATGGTTGTTGTGGCTGTTAAGAAGAGAGTTTGGACATCCTATGTCAAATCTTATGTCCATGTGTTTACCTTTGTCGGAGGTATGTCTCATGTGCTCACATGTATTTATCTTTGAGATGTATTCCATGTATGTATATTGCTTTGGGAGGAAGGATAACTTCCCCATGATGTATAAGGGAGATGTTTTGTGCTTGGTTTATGAGACAACTTACATGTACATCAATGTATTATTGCTCCATTATCTGCATTTTGATAATACAAGGAGTCAACAAGATTCCTTGTTGTTATGGCTATTATTGAGAGAGTATGGGCTAGAATCTCTCCATACTCACCATGATGTTCTATAAGGAATGTATGGCACATTGTCTTGTTGTTTTGATCATGTACAACTGATATATATTGTTGTGTACTGCTACTTAGTAGATGAGCACTCATGCACAACTGGTACATTGTTGGAGGACAACTTGCCACATGACATTCTCAAGCAGCAGTTGGAAGGACTGCGCTTTATCCCTTGGATAAACCATTGGTATCATGGGACCATTAGCATTTTTCTTCTTTGGATGCCAAATGGTGATGAGGTGCCATTCCTTTTGGATGGGATGGTTTGGGCCAAAACTATTTTAAAACTTGGCCCCTCCCTTGACGAGCTAAGGGAGGTTCTGCAGCATGATGGGTGCTTTCCTAAAGCACCAAATATACATTTCACCTTCAGCCTTGGAGGAATGATGAGGGAAAAAATTAAGTGGCATATAAACCACTTACCACATCCAGATCTAAAGCAGGTAGGAGATGACATGCGCTGGTTTCTATTTGGTGAGTGTGGGTACCACCCAAGGTTTTTGATTTTCTTGTCTCATGCCTTATATCTCAAGGAAAAAATGCATAAGAAGGAGGCATGGTTGCTTTGGTTGACAAGAAGGAAGTATGGACACCCCATGATGAATTCCATGTCCATACATTTACTTATGTCTATGATGTATTTTTGGAGAGATAAATCCCCTCTGCGGACAGAGGCGATCCCTACTAGCCCAGATCGAGTCTAGCAACAATTAGTCACGCAGTGACACAGGTCTCTAGTTACAAAAATGACAAAACATAATGAATTTCCTACCTTAGGTCCTACGCAATGGTCGTTGGAGAAAGGATGATTCTTCCCATCCTTCTCTTTGGCAGATCACGATCCTTCTGCTTAACACGCCCGAACACCTGCACACATGCAAAGAAACACAACGATACACAACATAGAGTCTAAATCTTGTAACCATACATCAGTCAGAGAGGATGTAATTCATTACATCAAAGATAAAGACACATGAATGAAACCATAATCAAAGTCGCTTATCATTAAAATAACAAAGGAAAGATACAACCCAAAGGTCTGATGCTAGATCTTCCTTCGGCGGGGTCAACAGCGGAGCACGTCTCAACGAAGCTCGTTGGAAATAGGACAAATCTCTCTCTCTTCAGCTTGGCTCTCAAAGGCTGTCTCCTTGCTATAAGTTTAGCTCTTCTCTTCTCTAGTGCTACTAGGACTAGCTTGCTAAGGGAAAAAGGCAGGCTTATACAGATGGTGGAAGGGGATTTGGGATCCCTACAATTGTGGGATTGGCCCTATCCTTAAAGAAGCTTCCATGATAGGTGGAAAACAACCTCCCATACATGGAGATCCAGAGCCAAACCTCCCAACTCATTTTAGAGACTCGTTCAGGAGTTTGTTGGAATAAAACTTCCGCCATTTATTTTTAAAAAACAATCCTTATTAAGCTTGGCGTGAGCGAGACACTGGGACAGAGCGCCAGTTGGCGTGCCCTCTATGGTGGATTTTCCCCATTGGCGCGAGGGCTGAACTCGCTAGTTGCGCCAAGGCCAAAAGATCAATTTTTAGGGTTTTTCAAGGGAAAATTTCTTCAGAGGAATGATTTTCCTTGTCAAGGGGGATGCCATGAAAGTGGTTTCAGGTTATGTCACTACTCACAGGTCACGGGAAAGGCCCTCCAATGTGCGGGACAGGGGATTGCAGGGACGGTGAAAAATTACTGTGTAACAGATGCCCCCTAAAGCATGAGGCCCGAGAGAGAGAGAGGGGTGAAATGCTTTATGAGAACGTGCCCAACTGAAAACACTGCTGTCGGAAAACCTGCGTAGACAATTACAACTGATATCTCAAATACATGATGTGTGGTATGGGCACAACCATCCATAATAAAGTGTACAATAATCAGGATCCAAGGTATGGACGCAGCCATCCAGAAAGGATCAATAAATAGACTCAGGTATGGTCGCAGCCATCTAATCAATGAGTCATGTAACCAATCATGATAATCCACAAAATCCGCAGCCTGGATTCCATCAGACAAAACTCATGGTCTTACGCTCCATCTTGACCCAAACCTAGTACAAGTTCTAGCATGTGAATAAGTGAGCTGAAGTCAAACATGCAAGAACATCGTCTGATTACCAGCCAATGATAAAAGCCGTTAACAGATGCGAGAGGAACCACCAATAATGATGATGGCCCTCAAGGTACTAGAGGTACAATCCACGTAATGTGAACAGTGAGCTAACGTCGAACACCCGCAGAATCATTCGATCGAAGGCCAATGATGAAAACCTTGCATCCAATGCAAAGAACCTGCCATTGAGGCACAAGCTCTAGGGTACTTGAAGGGAGTCTCTAGATCAGCTTCCTGGATAATGAGTTGAAGTCGACAGGAAGTAACCTTGATCGAAGGTGGGCCATAGTGTTTCCCACATCATCGACACGAGACAGAGGAACATAATTTTTGTGATTCAGGATTAGTAGAGAATTAGAGGAGGGTTGAAAACTGCAGAGGCCAACTTCTCTTGAACATATCGGTGGCACGACAATGGATTTGGAAGTATTTGACATCAAAACATCTGAGGTCATGATGATGAGGCAAAGAGCAGATTAGTGGTCAAAAAGGATTACCCAAACCCATGGAGGCAAGCAGGAAATGAGATGAGATGTCCCCAACCCGACACGAATGCAGACAAGTGCCACGTTCAAGAGCGACATACTGTCGATATGACAATGATACTGGTTTCATTTTTCCCCACCATTTCTGATGAGTACCCCAATTATTTTTGGAAACAAGATTGAAGGGGATAGCATATGCTTGCGATATAAGTTTGTCATTCGAACAAATCCAACCTAGTACATTTAACGAGCCCTAGGAAGGAGGAACTCAAGTATCGTCATTAAGACAGAATCCGATGTCATCAGGATTTAACGAGTCTGACAAAGGAATAACTCAGTGTATTTTCATGTTTAGAGAGTTTAAAAAGACAGCAGAAAAGTAAACTCTAACAGTCACTTTTCGTAGATAGTTCCTCAGATCCGAAAAGGTAGAAAACTGTATCTGAGAAAACCTCCTAGTCACGATAGGCTAGAGTATTCCTTTTTCGTAAATAATCTATCCCAGCCTGAAAAAGGGGTAACCGTATACTGGGTAGATGTCGTTTCGCAGCCAATTTAACGAGATCAAAACGACAAGCGACTCGACAATCTTTTCATGTTTAGAGAGTCAGAAAAGAGCTGAAAGATGACTCCAGTAGTGAATTTTTCATGTTTTTACCGAGTCTGAAAAAGTATAAAATACAACTCGTATCGTCGTCCTAGTCACGTGAAAACCTGTTGTTGCACAAGAAAGAAAGCGTAAAACTCATTTTTCAACAAAATATAATAAAATATTGGGAAAATAAGCTTCAAAACCTAATTTGATTTTGAAAATTTATAAATATGACAAAAATAGTAAAAACATATTTACTTTTACTTTTTACCTCTTGTGGAGAGCAACAGTGAGTTTTTCTGTGCGAACTTGCGGTGACGATTGTGGATGATCCAGTTCATCATTTCAGATCTCGTTTTTTCCAGGTAAGAGGTGCTTCCCTTAGCTTGTTTTAATCCATTTTTTATAGAATTCCACTATGATTTAGGATCCCTAAGGGGATATTTTCAAATTTAGGGTTCACCCAATTGGCGCGGGTATCGGGCACAGACCCGCGCCAATTGGGTTATTTTTGCAAAGGGGTCGCGCCAACTGCGCAACCTAAATTTCCGCTCAACTTTTACAAAAAATTAACCAATCAACTGGATTTTTGAATGTTCAAGGGATCTAATGAAGTGTTTGTGACCATTTTGGTGCAGGTACGAAGCCATAATGGTGATTGAATGGAAAGAAAGGGAGCATAGTGAAGAAGATGAAATGGCAATGGGGAACAAGCAATGTGGCTTAAAAAAGTTCTTCTTGACACCATGTCTCAGGGCACAACCTAAATTGCTGCAATACTTAATCAGTATCTGGGACGAGAACAAAGAGAAGTTTAGGATTCGAGACCAAGTGTTGGAGCTCGAAGTATCCGATGTTTACTTCATAACTGGATTTTCTCGCAGGGGCCCAGTCTCGATCTTGATAGGTACTAGGCCATCTGGTGAAAAAAGGTCAATGGTAGTGGAAAGAGTGTGCCCAGGGGCACGAACAGGATCAGGTAGCGGGAAGGTTGATATCCACATGGTTCTTGATCTAGCACTTAGGGTGGTGCTCCATACCATTACGCGGGCTACGGGGTCGCAGGCGCCGCATGAGGATACTAAAACACATCTCCTCCTAGCATCGGAATGCATGAACCCGACACTATTTGATTGGGCTATTGCCGTAACCATGAATATCAAACGGAAACTAACAAAGTGTAAGAAGACCAAACTGAAGTAGTTTGGGTACGGATCTATATTGGTATCATTCATCCTTGAATGGCTACCAATCTTCCAAGGCCAGGGGGCGATGATCACCGATCCATCGTTGAGAGAGCCACGGATGGCTCGATGGGCAGCACTGATGCCCAAAGCAGGAGGGGGCCAGCAAATGTCATGGAGGCCCAAGTTCTTTGTATGGCTTCGGTTACAGTTGATCATCGTAGAGGACTAGCCCTATGCCAGTACCGACTTCACAGGAGACCCAGATCTTCCACTCCCAGAGGGAGAAGACTGGGATGAGGAGCTGGGTGAGACTCTTTTTTATTTTATGTATTTTATGATTTTTTTGGGTATACATGCATGTTCTAACAAAAAATACTATGTGTATGCAGATGTTGGCCCAGAGAGGCTCGTTGGGATGTCGCTGATCGCACGGAGGACCCCTCTTGCCTATGACCCTCAAGGCGTGGGTGGCGAGGGGAGTGATCTAGTTCAAAACTTGGAGGGAATCGCCCGTGGGATCCCAGATTACGCTCGCCTAGAATATGTCCCTTTGGCTTATCAGAGGCACACCGTGGGGGTGCCTAGTCTCCTTCATCATTTACTGAGGCGATTGGTGTAAGCACTGACATGCTACCATGAGAACCATGCTGATTAGTCATCTAGGATTTTCATTTTCACATTTTTGAGAGACATGTTGTCTCCGGATATTATTAAAACAAACATGTATATTTTTTGGATTTTATGTGATGCACACAAAACTGCAAACATTTCGACACACACACACACACACACACACACACACACATATATATATTTCTGTATGGATCTTCTTGACATATGATGATGTTTTTTACAAGTTTCGTAAATTTCTATCTAAAACCATGTTAGCTACTGCATCTGTTAACGCATTCATGTGCCTGGGTATATGCTGATATGTGATGTAATCAAAATTTCTTTCTAGTAAACGAATACGTAGATACAGTCATAAAATGGATGGGTTCCTAACTTAATAATGACCATTGAGTTATAACACTACAAGTTGTGAGTCTAGATATACAAGTAATGCATGAATACTAAGGTTAACAGCCTCGTTCAACAATTCAAAAACAACAATATATTCCACGACATTATTTGTAGTAGGCCCTAGACAAACACCTTGTAAATTGACTAACTCACCAACAGGATTGTAGATTACCCAGGCTGCCAAGGACAGATTCCTGGTACTGCGGGAGGCACCATCCGCGAAACCGAAAAAAGGAGTAATAGACATCTGCACAATCAGGAAGACCCAATTAGCAGAAAGACGCTTAAAAAGCACACCACACCACACATGCACAAAAATGAAATCACTCACTTATGTACACACACCACACAAGAATAATTCAAGCATAGTACTTCTTCAAGTACAACCCATTTCTAGACTGCGCCGAAGGAATACCTTCATAGTCGATTAGCTCATAGGCCCCATTTTTTAATACTTGTTTGATGATATAGGGGCCATGCCACATGGGATGGAATTTTCCCACTCCAAGTTTATCATGTGCTTGATCATATAAGAGGACGAGGTCCCCTTCGATGAAAGAACGTGGAGAAACCGTTTGATCAAAATGAGCTTTAACCCGCTTTTTCTGTGCCTTGATAACCAAAGTAGCCAAGTGGTGGGTTTCGTCCAATCGTTCCAGATATAGGAGACATTCTTCCTCCGGGGAAGTTTCGGGCAGTAATTCCACAACGAACTTCAGCGAAGGGATCTCACATTCAACCAGAAGAGTTGCTTCCAAACCATACACCAACTGAAAAGGTGTGAATCCGGTCGCGCTCTTTACTGACGTTCGGTAAGCCCAGAGAGCTGAGAACAATTGGAGATGCCAGTTGGATTTGTGAATTCCAATTATTCGTTGAAGCATCGTGACAAGTACTTTGTTCACGACCTCAACCTAGCCATTCTCCGGGGGGTAATATGGCATTGAGCTGTCATGACGCAAGCCCAACTTCGATGTCAGCTCTGCCATCATGTAGTCCCGAAAATGAGTGCCATGATCGGTGACAATGGCTTGAGGAACTTCGAAACACGTCATTACATGGTTGAAAATGAATTGAGCGGCTATCTTACCGTCGGCAGCTAATGTAGGCATTGCCTCAGCCCACTTGGTGAAGTAGTCCACGGCAACGATTATATAAGCATGCCCCTCGACCGAGTGAGGATTACATGTCATAAAATCAATGCCACATTTGATGAAAGGGCCTACGGTAATGATAGGATGTAAAGGTAAGGGTGGCGCATGCATCTTACGCTAAAAGACCTGGCACGCATGACATTTTCGAACTGCAACAATACAGTCTTTGAATATAGACGGCCAGAAATAACCCGCACGCAGAATCTTCTGGGCGGTAGCATGTCCGGACATGTGACCGCCACAGGTGCCACTGTGACAGTCATTCAGGTCTTTCTCAACTTCTTCCAGGTTCAAACATCGGAGGAGCACAGAATCGACTCCGACACGATATAAGGTATCTCCGATAATGCGATATGGTTGAGATTGATGCCAAACACGACATCGAGCATCCTTCATCAACTCGAACCAGAAAGTGGACGTCTGAAGGTACACGATGATGTCACCATACCATGGATCATGAGTGCTGATAAGAAAGAGAATTTCATCTGGGATATGATCCTCAGATTGGGATGGGACAGAGTCTGTAGGGAGAGAGCATATAAGATCAACAAAAACCAATGATTTTGTCGATTTTGTAGTGGTGAATTCCAAATCGAACTCCTGAAGGATGACAATCCATTTGGATTACTTGCCCCCCAGTAATTTTTGAGACAAGATGTAAGTCATGGGGTTGCAGTCGGCAATCACAGTTACCGTACGCAACAGGATGTAATGGTAGAACCGCTGAATGGCCTGGACCGCGATAAACGCCAACTTCTCGACGTGGGCATAGCGTGTTTTAGTGTCAAGAAGATTCTGAGACAGATAATAAACCACATGTTCATTTCCATCATCATCATCCTGTACTAGAACCATGGCAATTGTGCTAAATGCAGCGGCCAGATAAAGGGTAAAATTGCGATGATAGTTAGGAGGACGTATTAACGGAGCGTTGATGAGCAACGTTTTAAGTTTATCGAAGGATTGCTGGGAAATCTCGTCCCAATAGAAGGGAACGTCCTATTTCAGAAGCTGCGTAAACCCCTTGGCCACTTCTGCATAGTTCGGGATAAAGCGACGTAAGAAGTTCACTTTCCTTTGAAGACTCTGAAGTTGATCCAATGAGGATGGGGATGGGATATTAACGATGGCCTCGACCTTGAGGGGGTCAAGGCGAATTATGTCTTTGGAGACAATGAATCCCAAAAGATGACCAGAATCCACGCAAAAGACGCACTTGTGAGGATTAAGCCTGATATTGTAACGTCTGTAGTGGAGAAACAATCTGGCAGAGGTGTTCACGATGGTCTTCACGCCGAGCTGAATGAGTCGAAAAATCGTCTAGATATGGCTGGACAATGTGACGTATGTCATGAAAATCATAGGACATAGCACGCTGGAAGGTGGCTCCAACGTTTTTCAAGCTGAACGGGAGCTTCTTGTAGGCGAAAGTGCCCCACAGATAGATAAAGGCGATCTCATGTTGATCAGCGGGTAAAATATTAATTTGATTGTAGCCCGAGAAGCCGTCCATAAGGGATAGATCTCACTCCTCGTGCAGTCATCGATGATCTGATCTATAAAGGGAGTGGGATAGTTGTCCTTAGGACAAGCCCGATTGATGTCTCGGTAGTCAACACAGACCCGAATAATGCCTTGCTTCTTATCTACAGGGACAATATTAGAAACCCATTCTATGAGGGGAATTGGATATATGAAGCCCACATTAAGAATTTTCTCAACTTCTGCCTTTATAGCTATGCCTTTTTGGGGATGCACTGAGCGTAGACGCTGACGCATGAGCTTCGCACCTGGATAGGTGGGAATTTCGTGCATGACTATACTGGTATCGATCCCAGGCATCTCTTCATAGGACCATGCGAAAACATCTCAGAATTCTTGAAAAAGGTTCGTGTATACTTGAATCTCCTCGGGAGAACAACTAACTCCCACATGAATGTTATCGACGATCCCTGGTTTAATGGAGATGTCGATAGGCATGATTTGCGTGATGTTACTCAGATTTCCTTCCGAAAGAACCTCATGAGTCAATATGGGCGTTTGAAGAGGCGGAGTGGGAACCTGAGATGCGAAACACTCTAGACAATCAGACATTGCCCCCAGGCCAGGTATGAACGAGGAACGATGATGCCCATCGCTCCATGGCAGATCATCAAGAGACATCGTTTCAACGATAGCTTTGTCAGAGGGTAAGACTTCTCTTAAAGGATCGGGCGAATCTGCGTCGCCGAGCCAAGGGGATTGAGAATAAACATCTAGATCCATACTCAAAGGAGAAGGAGGAGGATCTGATGCAGCGACGATCTCGCAATAATTGATTTCAACTGGAGTCAAAGGCATCGATTCTCCAAAAGAGGTCACCTATTCAGGAGAAGGGATGATCCACGGGTTGTCTGACCTAGAGATCATGTTGACTTGAACAGTGTTTGGTGGTGGAGCAGGAAAAATACCCATGAGAACAGGGTCCTTGAAAAGACCGGGTCCTACACTGTCAGGGGGATTGGGAATTTGATCCACGTATGGTACGTTGTTCTCGTAGGATGAGATAAAGAAATACAACTTATCGACAGTGATAATCTTGCCCTCATGAGGAAACTTCAGAAGCTAGAAGAGGGTGGATGGAACGCATAGCATGGCATGGGTCCAGCTGCGACCAAGAAGAAGATTGTAGTTCAGTTTGGCATCAACCACTTCTACTTCCACATTGACTGTCTTACCCTGTAATGTGATCGGTAAACTCTCGAGAACACCCAAGGGTTTTGATTCCCTACCATCAAATTCCTCTAAGGCATTGGGAGATGACGTAAGAGCTGGAGAGCCAATGGCTTTCCAGCAGGCAGATGACATAACACAGGTGGAGGCACCTTCATCCACAACAGCTCTGTGAATGTTGAGGCTGTTGATACCAACTTGTATAACAAGGGTGATTTGATGTGGAAGTTGGGGGAAAAAATTTTCCAGACCGAAGGTGAGAAGACTAGAATCGGCAGGATCAATTCCACCGATTGCGGACAATAGAGATTTTCGTTGTGATGAGAAACTTTGAAGCACTTCCAACGCAGACATTGCGGAAGGCGCCTGTTCCAAATCCTCAATAATACTATAATGTTGAGCAGCATGGGCGTTAGGATTATAGGAATATTTTCGCAGAACACCTTTGGAAGGTGGCCTTACAACGGGTTCAACGCTGGGCTTCTCAATTTCTAAAGGACCAGAGACAGGTGGGGGAGGCGGGCCATCAACAACTTCCTTCCCAGCTGCCTGACGCGATCCGACATAATCCTTCGAACAAGTGGCAATCGAGACAGGTGCAACACCATTCATCATAAAAACTTGGGACCCAAATGGTGTAGATGGTGAAGGTTGCTCGACCATCTGGGTCTGCTAAGATGCGAATGGTTCTTTGAGAATTGCCAGAGTCCCCTTAGAGCCTTTCAAAAGCTGACTAACCTCAGATCGTCAGGGAAAATCTTTGGTGTAGTGGTCTCCATCACAAATCAAGCAGGGGTACTTCAGTTTCTGTTGGGAACCATCGTTAGCACGAGGTTTAGAGGGTTCTGGCTTCGGGGCATCAGATTTGGATTTTCCTTTGCCCTTATTCTTCCCTTTGGAGGCCTTTTCCGTAGGATTGGCCTGAACGGCGTTGACCTCCGTGGTCTTACCAGAATCTGGAGGGGCGAGAAGAGCAGAATTATTGGAGGAATTCGACTTTTGCTTCCCATTAGAGGACTTCCAGGAAGTCTGAGAGACGGAACCAATGACACCGTCCACCGATGGGGTAGCTGGTGCCTTAGAGGTCCCTAGCCGTGGGGCATCAGTCAAGATATCATACAACGTGCCGGATTGAGAGTATACTAAATCAAGGTACTAGGCACGAGCGATGGCTTGTTCTTCGGTTACACATGCCCCCGTAGCAATATCTTGAGCGATCTTGTTAACAAAGGAGGTAGTGAACCAGTGAGTTAGAAGCTGATCAGGAATATCAAACTTGATCAGTCGACGACGACGTCGCTACTCATGAATATGATCGGATATGTGGGTGGCTTTATCCTGCTTCAGAGAAGTCAGGAGATGCGTCCTGGCTTCGTAACGAACCGGTAACTAGAAATGTGTAAGAAAAGCCATAGCTAGCGTATTAAAGTCTTGAAAGATACCGCGGGGTAGTTATATGTACCACTTAGCAGCAGCGCCAGTAAGAGTGCACTGAAAAAGACGTAGACAAATCGAGTCATCAACCCAAGAGTTCAAAGAACACCACAAATGGTAAGTCATGACATGTGCTTGGGGGTCTTCTCTAGCTTTACCCTCAAATTTAGGACAGTCACCAGGCACCTTGGTCGGAACCAGAGGCCAATATGGATTGTGGAGAATCGGATCATTGGTCAATTTAGATACATCCGGCAATTCCAACGTGGCAAGGAAAGGTAACTGAGGATTGAAAGGCATACCATACCCCCGATAAGGACCTATACCTGTACTCCACCCTGGTTGAGCATAATTTTTCCCCCATTGGTTATGTCCTGGAGGATTCTGTCCATAGGGGGTATAAGCCATATAATTAGGTTGATATGGTTGCTGATAACCAGTGTAAGGGGGTTGATAACTAGGATACTGACCCTGATTATATGTAGGCCCCGTTTGAGAAGTATATGGATTTCATTGCTGAGTATAGGTATAGCTTAGTTATTGAAGGTAATACCCAGAACCTTGGGGTGGGTTGTAAATTGGTCGAGACCGACCTTGCAGGTAATAATCGCCTTGGGGTCAAGCGGCCTATTGGTAAGTGGGACCCTGCTGAGCCTGATAAGTTGGGCGCACAGGCAGATTTGGCTGTGACATAGAATAAATCGGCTATTGAGCAGGGTTAACTGGATGTGCAGGTTGTCCTGGTTGAACAGGTTGACCTGGATGGGCGGGCTGTCCTGGTTAAACAGGTTGGCCTGGCTGAACAGGTTGTCCTGGTTTAACAGGTTGGCCTGGATGGTGAAGGATACAAGGTTGCCCTGGCTGAGCCGATTGGCCTGGTGGCGAGATAGGGCCAGGTTGTGCCTGATAACCAAGTTGACCTGTAACAAGACCATAAGATGGCCCCGGCTGTGCAACATTCGGACCAATGGGAAACTAAGGTTGTTGAGGTTGCACCATAGGTTGAGAAGGATGGCTTTCCCCCCCAGGACCGTACAACGGTCCAGGTTGATACCCCGGTTGGCCTGTGGGTCCTTGAGGTTGCCCTGATTGGACCACAGGGTGAGGCTGTAGAGTTTGACCTTGAGGATTGTAAGACTGACCTTGCGAACTGTACAACAACCCCTGCTGGCCCGAAGGTTGTCCCTATAAGGGTTGTCCTTGCGGGTCATACAGATAACCAGGCTGGCCCAAAGGTTGATCCTGGAAGGGTTGTCCTTCCGGGTTGGAAGGTTGCCCAGCCTAGGCAGATAGAAAGCCATGAACATATTGATAAGCCTCTGGAGAAAGAAAATGAAGAGGTTTACCCTACTCATCATATTGATATGGAAAAACATAGATGGGGGTACCATCCGGTCCATAATGGGAGAAGTAAGGATGGTTAGGATCTTGGGAGGATTGACCAACCTCAGAGTTCGACGACTGTCAAGACAATCGATAATCCTCAGGAGAGATATTCTTTGGAATAGTAGAAGCTATGTAAATGTCTTCAGGAAGCGATGAGGTCTTGATGGACTGAGTAGTGACAGCGGGCGTAGATGCGGCTATGCAGACAGTAGGCCTAACAGGTATTGATGTGACATGCGGAGATGACATGAGAGGTGTCGATGGCGACATCCCTAACGAAGGAATAACCGCCCTAGTGGATGGGGTTGATATTCCCATAGAGGCCACAGCGGCCATGACCTGACTTAAGGACCCATATCCCGCTGGAAGCGAAGGACCAGGTGAAGACATGACAGAAGACTCGGGGTTTTTTTCTAGAAAAAGTTGGTAATCTTCACCAGATGTAGGAATTTCCTCACTAGGATAAGGACTGGGTGAGTCCATATCTGACCCTACCGCTAGATCTTCTAAAAGATGACAAGGACTAGGAGGTGTAATGGTAGCCAAAAAAGGCGATCTCGATGTAATAGGAGGGAAATATTCCCCTACTCCAAATCCAAACCAAGCATTGGATAAGGGCTAATTGAATTCAATTGGTCCACCAAAGGGAAGCTCAGATATAACTGGTCCCCCGTCGAGAAACTCAGATACAATAGGCTGTTGAGGTTCAGTAGAGGATTGAGAGACCTCTGATGAATCATTTGTGTAAGGAATACTAGTAGACGAAACTTAGGGTTCCGCCGCTGTGACAGTAACGAAAAGAGGAAGAGATCAAAACAAAGACACACGGGAAAAAACCAAGGCAAACAATAAAACATCCAAAAAACAATCTCTAAAAGGGCGTGTGATCATAGGTGATTAATTTTACCACATTGAAACTGGAAAAATTTTTACTGTTTCATGTTTTAGGAGTCTAGAAACAAGTAAAAGATGACTCTATCTCTTTCAATTTGGAAACAAGTGTGAAAGGACAAGTGCTTGATGATCTTTTCAAATTTAATGAGTCAGAAAAGATTGAAATGACTACTCTAGTAATCTAGGCAGATGGGTGTACCGGATATCTGTGAACTTCCATAGACACCTTGGTTAAAAAATGAAAGAGAAATCAACCAAGGACTTAACGTATGCGCAGGTAATCTCCCTGAATGTTGTGTCCAGTGTATCACAGGTATAAGGCAACAGACTCGGCTTCCTACGGATAAAAGATAGCAACCTAGTGGGGTCTCCCTTTATATACGTGATGGTACGGGGAGCACAAGTCCATACTAGCGCTGTCTAAAGCCAAGAGGCGAACGACAGCTACTAGGTTTAACGACGCCAGAACACATCACTAGCCTAGACCTCTAGATATTTCGTTAATGTTTCAATGTTGCCTAAAGGTAAATTGAATAAATTTTAGATTTGATCTTCAATTATGTTTCAATTTCAGGCCCTACCGAATGTTATGTCTCAAAAATCCTCTAAATGCACACTACATGCCACCATACATCACTTTGTTCAATGAAGAGCTAACTACGGGAAGGTTGAGAGCTTTCCAAAAAATAACAAAATGACCACAAAACACCCACTACTGTCTCTAATGCACGCTAATGAAACAAAAAAAATTTCATTTCAAGTTATATAACAATAATAATGTAAAAAAGCTTTTCAATTTACACTAACTAATCAAAAGAAAAGAGATTTGTTTTGTATTTTTCAATGTTTTAGAGCAAAATGCACCAAACGAAATAAAAAACTAATAAAGAGACCAATTTGAGAAATGATAGCGAAAGAGTAGAAACAAGCAAGTTCACTCAATGCAAAACACACAACCAGAACTCAAACTGAAGGAGAAATCCCTCAAATCGAAGAGGAATTCAAAAAGACTCATACAAACCGTGTGATCTAGGCTCGAAATGAGACAAAGCGAAACTTGAATGAAAAAGAGAGAAATCACTCAAATAACGCAATGATACAATGAAAACCAACCAAATGAATGCAAGGAAGTGAAAACAAAGTTGACTGAACAAGTGAGAACCAAAAACTCTCACGAGAGGCTCAGCACACAATAGCACCTAGATGCCCTAGGGCTAGAATGTAAAACTGATGGTAGAGGGAAAAAAACCGGAGGATAGAGGTCAAACATAGTCAAAAAGGACTTCAAGGCACTCAGACAGTCGGAAAAATAACACCAAGACCAAAAATTAGACTCAGAGGGCCCAAAAACAAGTAAACCCTAACACCAAATAGGGTTGGCACGACTATTTGGCTGTATCTTGCACCAAAATAGGGTTGGCGCGGGGGCCTAACTCGCAACAAGTGCCAGTTGGCGCGAATTTCAGGCTATAAAGCACACCAATCGAGTTTACTAAGGACAGGAATGAAAAAGAGAAAACAGAGAATAGATCAGGTATGGTGGGGGGTGAACAGAGGTTTTACACCAAAAGGAGACAAACCAGAAGAGCAAATCAAGCAGACACAAGCCAAAAACAATCGAAAGAGACAAGACAAACTCCAATTAACTCCCCAGCGGAGTCGCCAGTTTGTTGGAGAGGTAAACCCCCTCTACAGATAGAAGCGATCCCTACTAGCCCAGATTGGGTCTAGCAACAATCAATCACGCAGCGATGCAGGTCTCTAGTTACAAAAACGACAAAACATAACGAATTTCCTACCTTAGGTCCTATGCAATGGTCGTTGGAGAAAGGATGACACTTCTCGTCCTTCTCTTTGGAAAATCACGATCCTTCCACTTAACACGTCCGAACACCTGCACACATGCGAAGAAACACAAAGATACACAGCATAGAGTCTAAATCTTGTAACCATACATCAGTCAAAGAGGATGTAATTCATTGCATCAAAGAGAAAGACACATGAATGAAACCATAATCAAAGTCACTTATCATTAAAATAACAAAGGAAAGATACAACCCAAAGCTTTGACGTTGGATCTTCCTTCGGTGGGGTCGACAGTGGAGCACGTCTCAACGAAGCTCGTCAGAAATGGGACAAAGCTCTCTCTCTTCGGCTTGGCTCTCAAAGGCTGTCTGGCGATAGTCTCCTTGCTATAAGTTCAGCTCTTCTCTTCTCTAGTGCTACCAAGACTAGCTTACTAAGGGAAAAAGGCAAGCTTATACGGAATGTGGAAGGGGAGTTGGGATCCCTAAAATTGTGGGATTGGCCCTATCCTTAAGGAAGCTTCCATGATAGGTGGAAAACCACCTCCCATACATGGAGATTCGGAGCCAAACCTCCCAACTCATTTTAGAGACTCGTTCAGGAGTTTGTTGGAATCAAACTTCCGCCTTTTATTTTTAAAAAACTATCCTTATTAAGCTTGGCATGAGTGAGACACTGGGACAGAGTGCCAGTTGGCGCGCCCTCTATGGTGGATTTTCCCCATTGGCACAAGGGCTAAACTGGCTAGTCGCGCCAAGGCCAAAAGATCATTTTTTAGGGTTTTTCAAGGGAAACTTTCTTCAGAGGAATGATTGTCCTTGTCAAGGGGGATGCCATGAAAGTGGTTTCAGGTTATGTCACTGCTCACAGGTCACGGGAAAGGCCCTCCAATGTGCGGGATGGGGGATTGCAGGGATGGTGAAAAATTACTGTGTAACATGTATGTACATGTATTTCTGTTTAGGATGGATATCATAATCATGTATGTACTTTGGGTTGGGAGAAATTGTGACCTTCTCATGAGGTGGCATAAGGGAGCTTGTTTATATTGTGATGTTAATAATGCTCCAATATTTGTTATGAACATGAGAGGAGAAATGACACATTATGTGGATGTGTCCATTGGGAATGCAATATCCCATATTTACTTGTACTTCAAGAGGAGGATAGAAAATTGTGTGGCTGCTACATTATATCATTTGTTTCCTTATGCTAGAAGCCATATGTTGGGCTTATGTCATTGGGAGAAGTCTCTAACTTGGGAGAATTTGTAGCAAGACATGTGTTGTTTGAATCATATTCAACTAACACCTATTACCCTCTACTATTTCCAAGCTTTGAAGAAGCTTTTTGCAGCAAGGAGGTGGTGGGATGGCCACTTCTTGAACTATGATTTGAGGCAGCAAGATGAAGGACAACTCTGGTCTCAAGGGGGGGACTATTTTCACCATCCAATATATCATATGACACTTAGTCCATGTTTCTTTTGGAGCACATATGGTGAAGATACTCTATTCACTATATGCATGGAAGATTGGGCAAGGAGGCTCACTAGAATCCATGAAGGGAATTATGAAGTTTCAAGTCTCTTTTGGCTTCATGAGGACTATATTATTGCAGCCCATGATCATCAGCTCCATATTTATCATAAATGGAGGGAGAGATAGCGTGAGTTGAGTATTCTTATCTCTCATTTCTAGCCATGGAGCCCCTACACATTACATATGGTGGGGATTGGTGACTATTTCTTTAAGCTACCAAGGATGGCTCACTCTGTTTGAATGATAGCATGGAGATTGGAGTTTCTCATGGGGGTTGAAGTGCCCAATGTTTACCATCTCTCATGCCTTGAAGGGACCAATGGACAGCATATGATTATTTTATGTATCTCCCATTACTTCATGATGACAGCTATTTGGTTCATCCACCAAAGGCAGACTTGCATTCTTGGGAGGAGACAACTCCATTAGAGATTTTACAAAGTCCTTGTGAGTTGCTTGGGGACAAGCAACATTTTGGAGGGGAGGACTATAATATTCCTATTTTAATAGGAATATTCAATTTCATTTTTTTTTCTTTGCTCAAAGAATAATTATGTAAAGGAGGGTCAAAAACTCCTAATAAAAGAATAAATACATGCCCAATGTGAACAGAGGAAAATCAGGGTTGTCTTAATAAAATCCACTTGTGTGTGAAATATGATTGAGCCATTTGACTGGGTCAACATGACCAAATCACAACACAGTCCAGATGCATTGAACCTCCTGGATGATCAACGTAGTTCTAGAAGGAGGTCCTCCATGTGAAAAGGGTTAAATGAAAGAAGGTGGTTTAGGGTTTTGGAAAGCTCTCATATTATAAAAGGAAGGGGAAGGCAACATGTTGAAGATTTTCATGATTTTATTTCTGAATTGCTGTCTGTTTAGACAAACAACTCTCTTGGATGCTTAGCCTAGATTGCATTGGGATTTCCTGTTTAGGAGTTCCATCTCTTCCCATTGAGGAGCTCTTGGGAGAGCTTGTATTTCTTGTACACTATCAGGTTGGAGACCAAGCTTCTACTTCCAAATGCAACACAGATCCAGTGAGGGTTTTCTTGCTTTTGTAAGCTACAGCAAGTGGAACTCTAGATCTGTTCAGATCTAGTTTATATTGGAGCCTCTTCTCAGTGAGTGTGTATTTTAACTTCCTGGAAGAGTGCAGCCATTGTTTGAGCTTCAGTTTTTATCTTGGCATAAGGCCAAAGTACTCTGCATCACCAGCAACATAGTTCCATGAAGAGACTGCGTCCTTTTTGCAGGCAGAGTTGCAGTGGGGTTTTTGTATCAACTTGGAGGAAAGATCTCTGGTGAAAGGGACCCTTCCCTTCACTGTGGTGATCTATGGATTGGCCAACCAATCCATGTTAATTTCAGATCTAATATACTGTGTATCATATGCTTCATAATTTCTGAAGATTACTACAGATCCATGGCTGAAATTTCAGATCTACTCATTGATATCCATCTTTTGCTGAGATCCCCAAGGGGAGTGTAAAGAAGAGCCTCTTTGGCTTACAGATCTGTAATAGATCTATTGTTTTGCATATTTATTTGATATATATCTGAGATATAATGTAACACTGCTTCAGCCCTCTGTAAATTACGTTGTCAAGCTCTTTAGTCTTAATACATTGTGCAACACCTCCATTTTGAGGGTTTATTCATGTCAAACCTCTGTTTTTCTCATGTAAATTGTATGATCTATATCATAGACGTGATTTAATGATGTTTATAACCTATTGCATCTAATAGCTTCAGAAAATCACACTGCTTAAGCTTCAGTAAAATCTGCATTAGCTAAGCCTTGGGGATTGAGCCTTTTTTAGCCCTGTCGGGAGTGGGAGACCCATCTAACTTAGCTAGGATGATTTTTTTAAGAATAAATTTGGTATGGGAGTCCCTCATGATCTAATATAACATATACAACCGTCACTTTCCTTTTTTTTTATGCAGATTGCTGGAAATGACCTTTTTAGGGCTTAAATCATTGTTTTTCCCTACTTTTGGTTGAAGGGATAGATCAATTTCCTTGATGCTTCATATATTACTGATAGTAGAGTGTTTATTAACACCTCCCATGCATTATTAGCCTGCTTCTACTCCAATACAATGTTTTTATATTGCCGCAGTCCCTCATTGGGCATTTATCAAGCCATACTAGGTGTGGGAGGCCTATTTGCCTCACCTATTTTGTTTGGTTTCTGATCTCCTCTTGGAATTGAGTCTTAGATTATTAGATCTAAGGAATCCAAGGGCTGATCTTGGTTACTGAATCACACATCCCTGAAAAATGTGTTTTTCAAGCCTATTTTGCTGAGCAGTCCCTTTTAGGATATTATATAGGAGTTGGATTATGAAAAACTTATGTTTAAATGCAATAATTTTCATGGCTATTTCCATTTCGCAATTAATTGTAAAAATAATGCTGAAGAAGAAAGTGAAAACTCGAAAGGAGAGCAATGGACCCTAGTTCAGAAAGCAACCCCGTCAAAATCTAGAGGAAAAGGGGCAACAAAAGTGATCAAATCCTCAACAGCAGGGCAAGCTCTTGGGGTAGGGGGCTCCATTCCCTCTTCGATAGCAACCAATCCTACTGAAGAGGATAACTCCCTAGCAGAATGTCCAAAAGTAATTTTGGACAGTAGGGAACAACCCATTCTCCCCTCTTCTGAAAAAGATAACAAAGAAGCAGTCCTCCCTAGAGCAACCCCAGACACCTCCTCCCCTCCCTCATATGCAAAAATAATTAGAAAGAAGTCAACGAGCACCTCCTTCTCCTAGAGGACAAGACCTTTGAGAGGCCCTCAAAAAGAGTTGGAAGAAAATCACATAAAGAAGAAAGGGAAGAAGAGGTATAAAGGCAAAAAACACAAGGAAGTCAACCCAAAATCGAGATGTCCATTAGGAGGAACAACAGAACAAGGGCTCCCAAGGGAGGAGTTCCTAACCCTTCCATTAGTAAATAATGTGATTAGTCTCTTGGAATTGCAGAGGCTTAGGTAACGCAATGAAAGATGAAGTCGTCAAAGACCTTCTTAAACTAGACCCTCCAGAAATTCTCATGCTCCAAGAGACTAAAATCGAAGGGGACACCGTTCTAGACATCAGCAAGTCGAAATGGAAGAAGAACACAGGAAAGGCAGTAAGTTCAAGTGGCTCCTAAGGTGGAATTGCTACTATGTGTTTGGAGGACCAATTCTAACTGGAAAACTCCTTCGACACCCAGCACTGGATATTTACCAAGATAAGGCATTACTCAAGTAAGTTAACCTTCTCCATTTTCAATCTTTACGTTCCAGTGCTTTATGATGAAAAGAGAGAATGTTGGAAAACTCTTTCTTCCTTTTTAGATCTCCACTCTCCCAAGAATATCATTTTAGCCTGAGACTTAAAAATTGTTATGGATATGAAAGAGAAGAGAGGAGGTAGCTGCAGTAGGGACCAAATGATTCCCTTGGTCGAATATCTTGTTCAACAATGGGACCTCATGGACTTCAAACCCACGAAAGGACTCTATACATGGTCTAGTAACAGACATGGGGAAGAGCATTTTTTTGTACGTTTGGACATGTTTCTTGTCTAGAGTTCATTGCTTCTGGAAAATAGGTTCATCTCCTCCAAAATCCTCCCTAAGCTGACCTCAGATCACAAGCATATTCTTCTACTCTTGGAAGAGGAAGAAAACTTGGGCCTGATTCCTTTTAGGTTTATTTCTCTTTGGATTGACAGAGAAGGGTTCTTCGACACTGTCCACTTGGCTTGGTCCATTTCTGTCACTAGATCCCCAAGTTATGTGTGGGAGCAGAAACTAAAGTCCATAAAGAAAGCTTTGAAAGAGTGGATAAAAAATCCCACTAATACCCCAATCAGCGAGAGAAAGGAAGTGATCCAACTGCTAGAGGACCTGCAAATGGAATTGGAAAGTAAAGAAATCACCTCTATAGAGCTTGCAAAGGAACAAAACGCCCAAAGAAACTCCTACCACTCCTTATGCATTGAAGAGGAATACTGGAGAATTAAGTCTCGCATCATGTGGTTGAAAACAGGAGATTGAAATAATTCTTACTTCCATCGCCAATACAGATCTCGCCTCTCCCGCAATCATATCTCGAAAATAACAACTTCTGAAGGGTTGGTCTGCAAAGCCTTCAATCAATTCAAAGCTGCTGCTGAGTCTCATTTTTAGAACCTCTATAGCAAAGGGAGTGTTGGCAGCGAAGAGGACATATTGGATTTCCTCTCCCACATCCCCTCACTAGTTACCAAAGAAAACAACTTAGTCGTCACAAATCCTTTTACTGATGATGAAATCTGCAATTTCATTTGGTCAATGGAACCCGACAAGGCCCCTGGTCCCAACGGATTCTCAATCATACTTCTACATAATCTTTTGGGACATTATCAAATTTGATTTGTTGAGAATGACAAAAGGATTCATGAAAAAAGCCAAGGTGGGGGGAGGCATCAACTCCACCTTCTTAGCACTAATTCTGAAAGAAGTGAATCCTAGATCATTTGGAAGATGCAAGCCTATCTCCCTCTACAATGCTTCATATAAAATCATTTCCAAGCTTCTTACCAACAGAATCAAACTGTTGCTTGGGAACCTCATATCCATCTCTCAAGGAGGGTTTTTCAAAGGCAGACATATCCTGGACAATGTCATACAGGTGTAAGAAGCAATGCATTCCAGACATCAAAGGAAGGAGAAAGGGATGTTGATCAAGCTTGACATGGCGAATGCCTTTGACAGGGTCAAACTATCCTTCCTTTACAGGGTCCTTCTCTCCTTTGGGTTCTCCCTTGAGTTCGTCAATCTGATCAAAGACTGCACAGATAAGCCATGGATAGCACCGCTAGTTAATGGAAGACCAGCCAATTATTTTCAAGCCATGAGGGGATTAAGACAAGGCTGACTTCTCTCCACATTCCTGTATATTCTCATGGTAGACACGCTCAACAGGAAATTGACAGTCAAAAATTCTGCAGGGACTGCTCTAGGATTAAGAATTTCGAATGGGTTGGAGCCAATAAACCACACTCTCTTCGTTGATGACACCCTCTTGCTAGGCGGAGTTTCCACCAGGATTGAAAATGCCTTTAAATCCATTCTCCATAGATATTTCATTGTCTCTAGCACTCTCATAAACGACAATAAGAGAATTGTGTATGGTTGGAACGCAGAGCAACACGATGTCCAAAGAATTGCACAAATCCTGGGCTTTGATGGCTATGCACACTGGGATAAAATCAAATATTATTTGGGGCTTCCACTAACTCTTGTAATAAACAAGAGCTCTCTGTGGGTTGAAGTTATCATTAAAATCAAAGCGAAAATGGGAGGCCAATGGCTCACAAATGGTGGAAAACTTATCCTCATCATATATGTGCACTCCGCCTTACATATTTACTAGTCCTCATTTTTGCTAGTGCCCAAGTCCATCACAGATCAGATCTGAAATCTAATCTATGATTTTCTATGGTGAGGAGGAAAAGGAAACGAGAGGAAATTCCACTTAGTTAATTGAGATTTGGTGAAACACCCTATCTGGGATGGTGGTCTTCAAATCAGAGACCCCTCCCATGATGACATTTCACTTGGCTGTAAAATCCTGTGTAAATTATAAGCAAAGCTAAATCATCATGTAAGTCATATTCTAAAGAAAAAATATGTCAAAAGTGCCTCCTTAAGAAATTTTCAGGCAGACAGCACATCGAAAGGCTCGTTGATTTGGAACCTTTGTAGGAGAGGAATTGAAATTTTCCAGAAACACCTCTATCACATTCCTGGTAATGGAAAGAGAACAAATTTATGGAAAGACTACATCATGGGTTACTCTCCTCTTGCAAACACTGAAGATCTCAAAGAGATCTGCGAATGGCTTTCATAGCATGGCATACACAAACTTGATGGCATTTTTGATTGGGAAGAGACTGGAAACTAACAATATTGGGCCTTTCCTAGAATTTCGGAGCACCTACAATTGCAACAAAACATACTTAGAGCATAGTTAAGTGATGTTGCACCGGTCCATAAGCATGCTTCAGATTCTTGGGGCTGGGGTACCTCTGGAATGTACACTGCTACGCAAGGTTTTCTGCTTCTACAAACTCAGAGAGAGATGAATCAACCTACATTCTTTCGGAAACAAGTGTGGGACTCCTTTTGGCCTCCCCAAAATCAATTTTTTATTCTGTATCCTAATGCACAAGAAGATCTTGACAAGGGAAAACCTGATAAAAAGAAGTATTGTAGGCCCTCACATATGCGCTCTGTTGTAGCTCCTTAGAAAACTGATAAAAGCTCAATTGTAGGCCTCTCGATATGCGCTCTCTACAAGAATGATCTCGAAACCACGGATCACCTCTTTGTGGACTGCTCCTTCGCTAAATAAGTGTGGAATTTTATTCTTCAAGGACTCAATGTCACCACTCCTTTCCAAATCTCTGTTGTGGACTTATTTTCCACATTGAAGGAGCGCTACCCTCAAGCTATCTCCAGCAAGTCCCTTTAGCTCCAAGTTTGGCACACCATCCCTAAGTATGTCTTTTGGAAAATATTGCTTACAAGAAACGAACAAATCTTCAACAATACTTCTTGGTCCCCCTCTACGGTTGCTGCCAAAGCCAAATCTCTTCTCCTTGAAACCATGATTAATCAATCCCATAAATACGACAAGTCTCTCCTTCATGAAGAAAAGAAATGGATGGGATCATTTGTTTTTCGAGACAGAAAACAAATCTCAGTTAGACCCTACACCAATCCAGGATGGTGTTTAAGGGACTCGAATGAAATATTTGAAGTATGGTGGAGGAAGCAGGGTAAAGCAATGATTTTCTTCGATGGAGCCTCCAAAGGTAACCCCGAGACAATGGGCGCTGGAGGTGTGCTCTACTCTTTAGATGACACAAGAAGAGATAGTTTTAGCTGGGGCCTTAGGCAGCGAACAAACGACCAAGCAAAAATTCTTGGTCTGTTAAAAGCTTCCCAAATTGCTCATGAGAAAGGCATTAGAGATTTTCAAGCCTTCAGAGACTCTGAAATCTTGATAAAAATGCTACACTCGAAAGATCAATTCAATAATTCAGTCCTAAACAAGATCCTTCGATGGCTGAAGTTCATCCTGCTTGGCTTCTCGTCTTTCCAATTCTTCCACATACTCAGAGGCTCGAACAAAGAAGTTGATATCAATGCAAACAAAGGATGCCTCCTTCCACAACATGATCTCAGCATAAACGATGGAAATCCTTCACAAATCTTCATTCCTTGAAATGTTGTTTATCATGTAACGGGAAGCTAGCTAGTAGTCTTGTAACGATGTTGATTTGGCCTTGGCCCAACTAGATTTTTCTAATAAATAAAATATAACCATTTCAGTTTTAAAAAAAAAAAACTTAACCTAAAACCAAAACTTAAAAAATGTTGTCGTCCCAATCCTCAAGGCTTTTGGAAGCTTTCTAAATAGTTCTATGAATTCAACACACTTCCAAGAGCTAAGGCATATGGGAAGGTACAATCAATTATTTGAGAAGATAGAAAGGACATGGAGCTATTTTTAGATGAATTATTGAACTTAATTTGATTAGACCATTAACATTTAACTTCTCTTTTCTAACTTGTTAATAGACATAGTAAAATGAAATATAAAAAGAACATAATGATTATAAATTACATATTATAAGTGTAATCATTGTTTTTCTTTTTCTTTTCTTTTTTTATAATCTAATGGAAATGGTAACTCATTGGGTTTGGTTGGGTGAGGTACAAGTTCAAAGTTAATTTGTTGCCACTGTAACCTCCAAGCTAGTAATAACAACTTGCAAGCTAGTACTTAATAAGAAACCTATGGCTTAGCAAGAACAAGGCATTTAAAGGCACATTGGGGGTGTGAACCTCTATCCAGGGGTCACCTAACCTTCTAGTCTTATCAAAGCGGCCAAACACATCCCTTTACAAAAATTAAGTCTAAGTGAACAGAAAAACAAATTATACTTCCAACTTTTCAACTAAAACCTAAAACTTAAATATAATTATTGTCAAATTTAAATATCTACATTTTATAAATATATTTTAATTATATACTAATCTAAAAATTATAACAAATTTAACTATATAAATATATTTATCATGTATATATCATTATCATAATGGATTTATTAACAAGCAACCCTATCATAATAATGAATTTATCCCATAATAAATCCAAATAAATTTATCCATGTCATAAAGTATTTGTTAAGCCACAACCATATCATAATAAATCCAAATACATTAAGAAAACAACCCTATCATAATAATTCCAACGAGACAACTTACATTAATTCGAACAACCCTATCACAATAATTGCAACGAGACAACTTACAATAATTCGAACAAGACAACTTACAATATTACGGTAATTATGGTTAATTATGCCATTTATATTTTGTAATGTTGCAATTCATTTTCAAAGTTGCACGGATATTTCTTTTAATCGTTACAAATTATTATAATTTTATTTGGAAAGTGATTTTTCGTTCGAATGTGATATTTTTTTTGAAAAGTTTAATTATAGGAGTGTTTTAATAGTTTTTATATGATGGAAATGAATTCAGTGTTATAAAAAATATTTGGGGCATTCAAAATCTTAAAGCTTGATAATTGTAACTATATTTTCCAAAATTTATGTTGGATTTTTGTCAAAATCTTGTCAGAATTTCCACTATTTTATAAGAAAATTTGTGGTTTTGTTAAACTACTCAATTATTTTATTCTTATAAATATAAATGATATTTTAATTTGCATATAGTCTAAATAAACCATAATTTTTTCTGGAAAATAATAGAGATTCTTGCATGATTTTGAGAAAATTAGTCAAAAAAAATTCAAAATCTAAGTTACAATTGTCAAGTTTAAGAAATTTTTTTTTTTAACTAGAACGGTTATATTATAGAAAAAAGAGCGCTGATATGACAGTGCCTATACAGCCATTACAATCAAAGTCTCAGCCAGAACAACCATTACATCAAAACCACCATTAGCCTTTTAGGGGATAATGGTCATATATGGAGCTTATGCATTTAGGCTTATCATTCCTTCTTGAAGCGTGCAGCCAATGTTGGCCAATCTATCTGCTTCCTTGTTAAGGTCTCTGAGTATGTGGAAGACATTTACTGAGGAGAAATTTCTCAGTATTCTATTAACTCTTGCTAATTGTTTGTTGAGCACCGGGTTCTTAAGTCCCTTCTTGCTGGCTATTGCTTTTATCAACACCTCTGAGTTTCCAAAGACTGCTATTTTGCTTGGATTTTCTTTTCTGACAATTTGACACGCTTTCCATAAACTTAGAATTTCTGCTTGATTGTTGGATTTCAGTCCCAGGCCCCAACTGAATTCTTCTTTATTCCCATTAGGATGGTAAATCACCCCACCTGCACCGGATCTTCCCGGGTTGCCTTTTGAGGCACCATCAAAGAAGACAGAATACTTTCCTTGAGATTTCCACCACTGGTGAAATCTGTCCTCCGGAATGCGAATCTGCCAATTTTCCATGTAGACAGGGCGAGGATTTGCTGGAGAGATGGTCTTGCCGGTGAAAGGAGCCAGCCACATCCTTTCATCGGGACGAAGAGTGTTATCCTATTTGTTCTGGGAGTGAATCAAGGTCTCTATTAGGAGGGATTTGGCCTGATCCGCCACTTTAGCTGCTGTCATTTCTTTATTGCTGAAGATGATTTCGTTTCGGGCCAGCCAGATTTTCCAACAAACATATTTGGGGGCGGCTGTCCACACCTTGTGCCATAAAGAATTGCTAGCAGTTTTATGGGGGTAGGCTGAATTCCAAGAGAGAAACATGGAGTCTATCGCACCTTGAGATGGTGAGTGCACATTCAGTCCAACCAGAAAGAAGGACCAAACCTCCTTCGCGAATTCACAATCCAGAAACATATGACCTGAAGTTTCCAGCGCTGCTTTGCATAGAGCACAACGATGGGGACCAGCAATATTCCTCTTGCTCAAGTTTTCTCCTGTCAAAATTTTGTTTTGGAACAGGATCCAGAAGAAAAAGTTAATTTTGGGTATGCTAAATCTGTCCCAGATCAGCTTCCAAGCAGCCACCGGATGAGGCGAGTCTTTTTTGCTTTGAATTTGGAGGTATCCGTGCTTTGCTATATAGACCCCTATTTTCCCCCAGCCCCAATGGTCTGCTTCGTCTATGTGCACCGGAACGTAGTCAGAGATGGCGCTTTTGAAAGAGGCTAGCTGGGTATGTAAGTGCGCTGGAGGCATGGGTATATTCCATTGCAACCAATTGCCATTGGTGTCCCAATCTGATATATCATTGATTTTCCTTATACCTTTCGCTTTGAGCTAGTCTCTTAACTCTGTGAAGTCGTTGGAATCGTCGAGGGGAGGGTGGCCCATAACGCTGTCTCTCCATATCCTGATGTTTTTCCCGTTTCCTGGCACTCTGTACAGGTGAGATACGAAGAAGGTAATACCTCTGCTGCAAAGCTTCCAAACTTGCGTACCTTTTGGGGATTTGTTGGCTGAGTATGAGGAAAGAGGCCGATTCTTGAGATATTTAATCTTGAAGATTTGACTGACAGGGTGAAGGGGATTATTGATTAGCTGCCACAGAAGTTTGCAGCCCAGAGCTAGGTTGGCGTTCTGGGGATCTCGAATCTGCAATCCACCTTCCAGAAGAGGGCGTTTCACGATTTCCCAATTGATTAAGTGAAATTTGCTGTGATTGCCACAACTGCCCTTCCACAAGAAGTTTCGCATAAGTCTGGAGATCTGGTCAGTGATTGCTTTTGGGGCTAGCATCAGAGCTGCCTGGTATGTGGGCAGAGCTGAGAGGACAGCCTTGATGAGTGTGAGTTTTCCCCCAGTGGTGAGCCAGAATCCTCCCCACACACCTATCTTCTTCTTGAATTTCGAAATGACGTCCTCCCAGAGATGGTTTCTGTTGGATCTTAACGTAAATGGGAGCCCCATATATTTCAGTTTGTCCCACTCTGCAAAGCCAGTGAAACCCAAATCGTTGGAGATTTTCTCAATAGTGTGTTGGTCAGTGTTCCATCCATATACTGCACTCTTCTTCTCGCTTATGAGCGCTCCTGAAACACTACAAAACTTCTGGAGTGTGTTTCTGAAGGAGTTTGCCACTCTAGCAGAGGCTCCCCCAAGCAGGATCGAATCGTCAGCGAATAAAGCATGATTCACTGGATCGATGCCATTTGCAATTCTAATGCCAGGAATATTTCCATTATTTTTTTCTTTGGTAAGCTTTCTGCTCAAGGAGTCCGCCATGATAATATAGAGGAAAGGGGAGAGAGGGCAGCCCTGTCTCAACCCTCTGGTGGCCAGAAAGAAGTTCGCCGGTCTGCCATTGACCAATGGAGCAATCCAAGTCTTTTCTAAATAGGCTTTGATAAGATTTATGAAGTCTTTGCTGAACCCGAAGGAGGAGAGGACCCTGTACAGGAAGGATCTGTTAACTCTATCAAAAGCATTACACATGTCCAATTTAATGAGCATACCTTGTTCTTTGCGGGCGTGGCTGGAATGCAGAGCTTCTTGGACTTGAATGACATTGTCTAGAATGTGGCGGCCTTGCACGAATCCTCCTTGAGCTGGAGAGATCAATTTTTGCAGAATATGTTTTAGTCTGTTCGCCAGAAGTTTGGCCATTATCTTGTAGGAGGCATTACATAGTGAAATTGGCCTATATATGTCAAAAGAACCAGGATTTGCTTCCTTGGGGATTAATGCAAGGAATGTGGAGTTAATTCCACCACCCACCTTAGCCTTTCTCATGATACCTTGAATCATTTTAAGCAGATCAGATTTGATTAACGCCCAGCATATTTTGTAAAAATGTATTGAAAATCCATCGGGGCCTGGTGCTTTATCCGGCTCCATTGACCACACGATCTTGTAGATTTCTTCCTCCGAGACCAGTTTCAAAAGGGAAGAATTGTCTTCAGAGTTAACCAGCTTCGGAATGTTTGACAGGAATTCATTGGTGTCCTCCTCGCTTCCATTTCTTTCAGCAGTGAGTATATTATGGAAGTGCCCCTCAGCAGCAGCCTTAACTTGTTCAAAACCTTTACATACCTGGCCATTGGCTAAGGTAATTTTATTGATATGGTTTTTTGATAATCTGGCCCTGTACTGTCTGTGGAAATAAGCAGTGTTTCTGTCTCTGGCTTTAAGCCAAAGGCTACGAGACTTCAAACGCCAGTGCTCCTCTTCATTTCTAAAGGAATTGTATACTCTCCTTTGTTCATTGTTTTCCTCTATTAGATCTGTTGGGGAGATGTCTTTTTTTTCCAAATCAAATTGTAGGTCTGCCAACTGAAGAACAGCCTCTTTTCTCTGGCTGGTGGGAGTTTTGATGGCTTTTTTAATCCAGTCTTTTAGGGCCTTTTTTGTGCTTTTCATCTTTTGCTCCCATACATAGCTTGGAGAGCCCGTGACCTCTATTCTCCAAGCAGATTGAACTGTTTCGTGGAACCCATCAATTTCTGCCCAGAGAGGGTTAAAACGAAATGGAAAAGGGCCTAAATCTTCTTCATCCTTAATGCATAGAAGAATTGGTTTATGGTCTGATGTGAGTTTTGGAAGGATCTTGGTTAACACAATTCTGTTGTCCAACATAATGGAGCTGTTGAAAAGGAACCTGTCCAGTCTAGCTGAGATGTCATCTCCCCCTGTTCTGTTGTTGGTCCACGTATATTCTCCTTTAACTGGCTTGAAGTCTACAAGGTCCCACTGTATAATAAGATCTTCCACAATGGGGAGGAAGGGATCCCTCGAAGAACTCCCACCTCTCTTCTCATTAGGATCCAGCACAATGTTCAAGTCACCTCCTAATATTAAATTCTGAGGATTGTGAAGCTCTAGGTAAGCTGAGAGTGACTTCCAGCACTCTTTCTTTTCCTCATAATGTACAGGAACATATAAATTAAACAATGCCAGAACTATATTGCTTGCTTTATGTCGAAGTTCAGTAAAAATCCAATGTTGAGATTCGTGCGATCTTTCTAATGAAAAGAGTTTTTGAGACCAGAAAGTACCTATTCCCCCTGCTGTACCTCTTGCACTGATTGCCTTGCCTGAGTCAAATTTCCACTTGGTGTTGCTTATGTTCAGAAGGAGCTCCCCCTCTATTTTTGTCTCTTGGAGCATTAGGATGTCTGCGGATTCCGTTTTCAGTAGATCTTTGATTGCTTCTGCCTTAGTGGGATTCCCCAGACCCCTACAGTTCCAAGAGACCATCTGCATCATTTAAAACTGGAAGGGGTAGGTCCACCCCCCTTGGGGGTC
The DNA here is from genome assembly GCA_034641835.2 of Pinus albicaulis. Taxonomy (NCBI): domain Eukaryota; kingdom Viridiplantae; phylum Streptophyta; class Pinopsida; order Pinales; family Pinaceae; genus Pinus; species Pinus albicaulis. Next base: position 270,387,603 of record CM076570.1, on the reverse strand, counting down.
CTTAATCTAGTATTCCTTCCGAGGGTCATCTCAATGGTAGTTTGGCTGCCTAGGGTTTTTTGTCTTTCTGATTCTTCTTCCCTAGATTTTCTATTTGATTTCCTACCAGCTCTCTTAGATGGCCTCTCGAAGGTCTCATCGTCCGAGGATCCCATGATTTCTGTGTTCTTCTTTTTAGACTTAATAATATCTGCATAAGAAGGAGAAGAGGTATTACCTTGGGAGGGGATTGAGATGGTGCCTGGATCTGGAGCTGTGATGTTGTTCATCGGGGTTGAACCATCCGGCTCTGCTTCTGGAGGGTCTGGCTGAAGATTTAGAGATTCGAAGGGGTTCTTGTCTGCTTCTATATTGGCTTTGTCCTTACTTCCTGCGGTTTGGATGTCTGCATTTTCTTGCCCTGCTTTTTTCTCCACTCCTTTTCCTTTGTTTTTATTATTCTGTCTGCTGTTTGATGGCTTCTTGACTTGGTTCCAATGCTCTCCTTTTTCTTTCTCTGTTAGCTCATCATTTTTTCTCTTGCAGTATCTTGCGAAATGCCCGTATTCATGACAGTGTTGACATTTGAATGGGAGCTACTCGTAATCAAGCTCCTGAATGTGTGACCAATCTGCTACCGTGAGTTTGATGGCTTCGGGCAGCCCAACTTCTAGGTCAACTTCGACACAAATGCGAGCACAGGAAAACTGGTCCTTCCTCGGCGCTTGATCTATGTATCTTCCTAGGGCATTGCCAATAGACTGCAGAGATCTCTGATTCCAGCAATGAAGGGGGAGATGGGGAAGTCGCACCCATACTGGCACCGCCGTGGGCACATCCTGAGCGGGGTCGAAATCTGGCGACCATTTATTCAGATAAAGACCTTGAGGGCCCATAAAATATGGCCCATTTCGGAAGATCAAGCTTCTGTCTTCCACATTGTCAAAGATGAAGACAAAAAATCCTTTCCCCACAAAATGGCTCTTGATGCTTTCCTTAACCAGAGGGATCCAGTTCCTTTTTACCCATTCGTCGACTGCCTTCGGGGAAGGCCAAAGCCCTGTGAACTGGCCTATAAGTCCCCTTTCTGCCAGATTCAGGGCAGATTTGCACGTTTCTTCCACAGGCAAAGACACCGTGGGAATGTTAGCCAGTTTCTTCACGAATTTCTGCTGAGAACCGGAAGGGGGCCGATTTCCCGATGCAGCAACAAGGGAGATGAAGGCTGCTAGCTCAGGAGGCGAGGGGGGGGAGGCCGCAGGTCCTCCTCCAGGATCCATGATGAAGGAGACCGCTCCAATAAGGGCACCGACCAGGCGCAGCTAGGGCTGCAGCAGAGCAACCATGGGCGCGCGCGCAGAGATTTATTATTGTTGCGAAAGTCAAAAGGTCGTGGGCTTGGCCCGGAACGGTTAATCTCTCGCGGCGAGCCACGCCCTCGCTCAGGATTGAGCACAGGACCTGTCCGTCTTTACGAGAGCGACCTTACCACTATGCCGCCTCCACAGACCTTGTCAAGTTTAAGAATTTTGAGTGCCCAAAAAATTCTTAATAATGTTAAATCTATTTCCGTCATCAAAAACAATTTCAACACTCATACAATCAAATTACTTAAAAAAAATTCATTAAATTGCCAAAAAAAAAAAAAAAAAAAATTCACCCTCATACAAATAAAATAAAATAATGTCATCATTAAACGATGGATCTTGGAAAACCAATAAAACGGATTTTGCTTGGCTGATAAATTACTTTTTGTCTTTCTTAGAAAACGTTGCTTTAGAAAATAAAAAAATTTACGGAAACTCTTTAGGAAAGGGTAGTGGGTGTGGATTGATGAAGACTCGTTACAACACTTAAAACAAAATCCCAAATGTACATCACCATTATACACCCCCACATCAAAAGGAAGATATATGATATAGACTAGTGTATGCCTCAATGTTGAGATGGGGACCAACGTTAATAGAGGATAGAGATGGGGACGAACATTGAATAATGTAGATGGGACCAACATTAATAGAGGATGGAGAATTATGTAGATAGATATATATGGAAAGTGTGATATATGGTATAGAATAATGTTGATGAGATGTGATCAACATTAATGGAGAATGGAGAATTATGTAGATGACATAGATGGAGATTATGATTATATATGAAAAGTTGGTATCATGGTACTAAGATAGAGTTTATGTAGTGTGGCAGTATTTAAAGTTTTTTATCATGTCTTTTTGTAAGTTTATGAATTTAAGTTGTTCATCATATCTTGCAAGTGATTAAGGATTGAAGTTACTAAAATTATAATGAAAAGAGGAGAGCATTCTTATTCCATAACTTAATTAGAGTCCATAAATGATTTGGAAGTGTTATAGACTCAAAGGTTCTATGGTGGTTATCTATATATTATAATTTTCTGACTTGCTACATTAAATGCACTTAATCAAACTATAATATAGATATTAACCATATTATAATATAATTAGTTTCTTAATAAAACTATACTAGATGACTATATCTTTCTCCTTTATAACACCCTCAATCAAGGGTAAAAATATCATCAATCCACAACCAAGTAATTTCTAAAAAACGAACAATAAAAAATAGCTCCTTAAACATGCAACTCCTAAAATTGGCTCCTTGGTCTTGTATTCTTGTGTGCTTTGGATTGCCTTTTGGATGGAATTTCATGGGAAAATTTTGGTGAATGGTATTAGTTCTAGTTTCAATCATGTGAGGCCATGTGAGGTATTAATAGCCTCCTTCTTAATACTCTTGAATCGAGTCTCTCATTTTAGCCTTGTCTTTCTTAGTGTGTTTGTGTTGGCAAGGTTTAGTGTTCTAAGTGCAATTACTAAAATGGAGATGTATTGTAATTCAAGAGGACTATGGGGAAACATGAACAATATATTCAGTCTAACATGACCTCTTTATTCTTAATGAAAACCAAAGTGAATAAGAATGAACATATTCGTATCTCTTGACATGCTTCCAAAATGAATTATCGTGCCAACAAAAAAAGAGGTTCAACATTTTGGAGGCTAAATACGGTATGTTCCTAAATTTGACACTCAATATTTGAAAGGATTCCCTCTTATCAACATCAAACAACAAGGTTTGGTTAACTTTTCTCAATTTAAACTCAAGGAAGAAGAGATGGTTCACTAACTCAAGGAAATAATGGATATGGATTAATAATGCTCTCCTTTCTAAGATGTTGGTTAGGATGAAGTAAATAGTTGACATATCTTTTATTAATTGTAATGTTTTCTAGTGATCTGAAAAATGATTGTTAGATTTTGCTGTGCTAATATCATTTTTAGATTTAAATAAACTTTGCCTTGGTTTTCTTATCCATTGAGAGTTTTTTCATGAGCATGTGATTGTCTAATCATTAAATTTGGTGAAATTTAGTGTTTTTCATGAAGTAAAAAGCATAGAAACTAATATTTGATCAGCAAAAAATAAGTACACAGCAAGCACAAATAACAGAGCTCAATACACATGTTTTTTATGAAGGATTGCACCCCTCCTGGGCTACATCTCCTTGGTCCAACTTCATAGTGTGGGCCTTTGTATTAGCTTCAAAAGTGAAAAATAATTGTTTACAGTCTCCTGTTTCCTCTGGAACCTACTCCAATGGCTTCAAAACATCAAAATATACCCAAAATTACTCTTCCTGAGCTCATTTTGGTCAAAAATTGCATGAGTTATGATAGAAACAATTTTTCCTAGCTTTTCTCCTCTAAAGCTGGGATTCTACTAGTTAAAATTCTAAATTTAGCTCTCCTGCCACATTTGGGGCACTCTGCCAAGTTAACCGCCACCTTAATTGTGCATTAATTAGAGGAGAGCCGAAGTTTAAAGATAATATAAGCGCGTTTTTATATTTAAGCATGTTTAGTGTTGATTTAGGATTAACGTAATTTAATTACGTTTAAACGTAATAAATCACAACTTAAACAAATCTGTGGCAGATTGAATGGATAGCGCTTGGTTTCTGCCGTTGAACATGTGGGAGGGAGTTGGCCCCCTCCGAACCCCTATTCATGGAGCTTCAAATCTTTAACATGTAGCAAAGAGCCATAAAGGTTAACACCCATGGTATAGGCAAAGTGGTAAGCATTTCCAGGTCTGCCCACTCCGACCCCCCCCCGCCATAACGTTTTGGTCAAAAAAAATTCGACCCCGCCATTATAGTTGGCCATTCCGCCAAATAATACCTCCCGCTAACCTATTGTAGAGCCTCTCCAAATGTAGTTTAAGTTCATCGGTGCATAAGGTTTGAACTTCGGTTAAAAATAATATATATATATATCATATATATATCATATTATATAAAAATATGTGTCAATCCTCCATAGTTCGACCTTAACATATAATTTTCCATCCCAATGCAGAACGAATCCCATCCTGCCATGCCATGGAGGGGTATGTGGCATGCCACGTGGCCCTTCCCCATTGACTCATAAAAATCCTCCATAAAATAAAATAATGAGCCATTTAAACAAAGTTTCCAACTTAAGAAATGGATGACAAATTCAACTTCCCGTGGAAACCTTGGAAAATATGAAGATGACACTTGTCATAGTGTCACTGGCTGAAACTGGAGAATACCCTATGAGGCTGACTGGACTTGCCACATCATCCCTGCACCTGTTCGGCTCATTTTTTACCTGTTTGGGAAAATGAACAGCAGGCCATAATCCCCTCATACGAACTCGGAATTTGATGAAACGAGTTGTGTTGGAATCCTGGAGACAAGCTCTATCTAGGCGTTCTGGTTTGAATAATTTCTGGTCACTTTCAATTTTGAGCTAAAAATTGAGCCTTAGATCATTCCTCCCCACTAGAAGGCATTTTGGACCCCAAAAGATACTATCAAATTTTCAGCAAGTGAGCATACAACTCCCTCACTTTTCCAATCTCCAACCATTTTTCCTTTGAAGGATTTTGACCCTTGAGTCCCACTCTAAGGTATTCAACATTCCCTCTTCTTGAAGTTCTGATTCTTATGTCAAGTATGAGATCTTATTGAAGTTCATCAAGATATTCTGGCGAGAAATCATCTATTGATGGCAGCTAAATATGCTCTCCTTGATCATCAATCAAAGGAGGCTCAAAAAATCTCAATTTCTCAACATTAACAATAGAATAAATTTTCATATAAGGAGGCAAATCTTGCTTGAATGCATTTGTACCAATCTTTTCTAGAATTTTAAATGGACCATAATGAATTGTTTTGAGATTTTTACCTTCCCCTTACAATCTTTCTTTGCTTATGTACAACTAAAATTCATCACCAACTTAGAATTTTTGATCAACCCGGTGTTTTTCATGCCTTCCCTTGTCGCTGCTTTGACTCTTTTCAAGTTTCTCTTGCACGGTGTGATGTATCAACTGAATTTGCTCAATGAAATTCCTTGCCTTATCTATGTCACTATTTCCATCTATATAAACATATTTCTCAAATATTAAGTCCAATGGTGATCTTGGAAAATAACCATAACATGCCTCAAATGGCGATGTGTTTGTGGAAGAATGCTATGTCCTGTTGTATGCATGTTAAATGTAGTGTATCTACTCTTCCCACAACTTGGGATGCTTGTGTAATAACCTCTAAGAAGATGAATAATGGTTCTGTTCACCAACTCTGTTTGACCATCTGTTTGTGGATGAAATGTTGTACTCTTCTTCAACTTTTTATCCATCATTTCCCATAATTTTGACCAAAAATTCCCAACAAATTGATAATATCGATCACTTACAATAGAAGTAGGAAGACCAAAATGGACCCAAACATTTTGAAAGAAAATGTTAGTGGTTTGTTCAGCTATACTAGTTTTCTTACATGACATCAAAATGCACATTTTGTTGAACCTATCAACCATAAAATACAAATAATCATGACCTTTCCTTGACATAGGAAGACCACCTACAAAATCCATTGAGATACTCTTCCAAGGATGTGAAGGAACCGGAAGTGGAGTGTACAATCCAAGCTTCCTATTGCTAGGTTTACTTGTTGCACATAAATAACCTCCTCTAATAAAATGAGATACACTAGCAATCATGTGTGGCCAATAACAATACTTTTGAAGATTCGCTATTGTCTTGCCTACACCGAAATGTACTGCAATCAATGATGTGTGTGCCTCCCTTATGATATTGTTTCTTTCTCCCCATGGAATACATAACTTGCCCAAGTGATACAACAAAATATTATGCACATGATAATATAAATCCTCATTTTGGTTTCCTTGACTCAAAATCTCATACAGATCTTGAAAATCACTATCATTTGCATATTTTTCAATGTAACTTTCATGCATAATGGAATTGTGTTTGAGTATAATATTTGAATTTACAATAGGCCTAGAGATCATATCAACTACCTTATAGTAGATTCCCTTTTTGTACGTAATAAACAAATGAAATTGTTGTAGAAAACCCATCCATCTGAAATGTCTTGATTGCTACAACTTTGACTGTGATTGTATGTACTCCAATGGTTGATGGTCGGTATGGATAATGGTTTCTTTCCCCATCAAGTAATGCTTCCATTTCTTTACAATTTGTACCAATGCATATAACTCTTTATCATAGGTAGGATATTTATTCACAACTCCATTAAAATTTTCAAAATGAAACGAAATAGGCTTACCATGCTGCATGAGCACTGCTCCCATATCATAATCACTTGCGTCTATTTGGATCTCAAATGGTTGTCTAAGATCTGGAAGTGCTAAAACCATTTTTGAACTTATCTTTTGCTTTAAAGCATCAAATTCTTTGTACTGTACATCTCACCAATGGAAGACTTTCTTCACACATGTCAATGCATGTAATCGAGCTGCAATGGAAGAAAAATTAGCAATAAATTTCCTCCAATATTGTGTTGCCCCTATGAAGCTTCTTACCTATATAACTGTATTAGGCTTGGGACAATTCATAATGACCTCTACTTTGGAAGGATAGATCTTAAACTCACCTCCTCCAGAAATGTGTCCCAAATACACAAATGAAGTCTTACCAAACTCACACTTTGACATCTTTAAAAATAATTTCTCTTTTTTCAAGACATCAAGTACCTTGTTCGTATGCATGACATGTTATTCTCTTGACTTGCTGAATATAAGTATGTCATCTAAGTAAACAATGAAAAATTCATCTAGAAATGGTCGAAGTACATCATTCATGACTCTCATGAAATTATTTAGTGCATTTGTTAAGCCAAATGGCATAACTAACCACTCATACAATCCTTGTCTAGTTTTGAAAGCAGTTTTCCAAATGTCTTCTTCAACTATTCTAACTTGATGATAACCACTTCGTAAGTCTAACTTAGTGAAATAATTTGCATGATTTAACTGATTAGAAAATCATCAATGCATGGGAGTGGGTAGCTATTCGTTACCGTGATTTTATTCAGTTCACGAAAATCGATACACATGCGCCAAGTCTCATCCTTCTTTGGAACCAAAACTATTGGTGAACCACATGGCGAAGTAGATGGGTGTATGATACCTTTGTTCAGCAATTATTGGATTTTCTTCTTGATTTCAAAACTCTCCATAATTGAAATGCGATACATACCAATGTTTGGAAGTGGAACATCCTACTGCAGCTGAATCTCATGCTGAATTCCCCTCTTGAGTGGTAACCCCTTTGGTTCTTGAAACATCTTGCCATGATGACTTACCACATCAAACAAATCAGATTTCAATTTTTCATCACATCCATTAAAATATTCATAGTCAACATCATCCTTTTTCTTGATCATGAGAAGCACAAAATTTTTACTTGCCTTTATTAGCCTCTTCATTTTCCCTTCATTAACTAAAGAAATATTTTTTTTCTTGCGATGAGCTCTCACAATATACTCCACCCCATCCTTGATCAAATGATATTTGTTCTCATGGAGATAAAACACTGCTTTCCTGTCATACAAATATGGACTTCCCAAGATAATCCTGGAATGTCAAGTGGAACCACATCTAACTTGACTTCATCAACAAAGTTTGTAGTAATAGAAAATCTAAATATTCATTTCCTTGTAACTTGTAAATTGGCATTTTTAACTATCCAACCCAAAGGGTATGGTTTATGATGTGGTGCAGCTTCAAGGTTAAGATTTTTGACTAAGTCTTCTGAAATCAAGTTTTCTTGTGACCACGTATCAAGTAATGCATCAATCTTTGTATGATTATAAATCACTCTAACATGGAACAATTCTATCCTTGTGTCTGCATTTGGAGTGTTGTTGTGACTATTTGAGGAACTATAACTTGTTATGGCTTCCTTTACTTTGTTAACAATGGCAACTATCTTCGTTTCATCTCGTGAATCGGATCCAAGATCTTGTTGTGTAGTGGTAGTCGTATTTTGTTTCCCTTTGTTATTTGGTTTCTTTGGCCTTAATTCAGGATGTAATTTCCAACAGTGGGCTTCATCATGCCCCTCTTTGGAACAATATTTGCATGTAGTTTTCTCCCCTTCTTTATTGATACTTTCATTCTTATTTCCCTTCCATTCTCCTCCCTTCTCTTTTCCCTTACCCTTGAATGGCTTCTTCTTACTACCCTCTTTAGGAATTTGTTTTCCCGTTACTTCAAGATGTGTGGCTTGCACACATTACTTCATCTAAGTTTTGTGGGTTGAACATAAGGATAATATGTTTCAAGTAGGAATGTAAACCTCGTATATATTTCAAAAGTGTATCTTGTGAATTCAAGTTTACTCCTAGCAACAAAGCCCTCTTTCTAAACTCCTAAGTGTACTCTTGAAAAATTTGGCCTTTGAATTGCCTAAAGTTTTTCCAACTCATAGTTGATTTTTTCATATAGGCTAATGAATAAAACTATCTTTTAATGGAAGAAATGAATTCAACCCAAGAAATGGAAATCTTACCATGGATTGGCATTTCCTCTTGTGTCTTTTCCTCCCACCAAACTGGGGTTGCTCCTTCTAGCCTTAATGAAGCCAACTGGATCTTGATATCATCCTCTTGTAGATTTTTAATTCTACAGTATACTTCCAATTGATGAATTCAATTGTCTAGCTTCTCAGCATTAACTTCTCCATGAAGTTCAAACTTGATGTCCAACTTGAGTAATGGAGACTTTCATTTTGGGATCTTGGAATGAGTGTGGGTATGATTTTTTGTGGTGGATGTGGAAGATGAAGACGTTGATGAGGATGAGGAAGATGAGGATGGTGGAGATGGAGGTGGCTTTCCTCCACTACCTTTTTAGCTCTTCTCTTCATCCTTCTTACTGTCTGAAGATCCTTCTCCATGTAGAGGCTTTGAACCTTCTCCGACTTTTTCTTCAATGAATGCTTCATACATGACTTTAACCATTCTTTTCATCTTGTTGAAGTCTCTCTTAACATCATATTCTTCATAATGTTCATGAGTATCTTCATAGCCTGACATTTTTTCTTTGGATTCAAGCTCAATATTTGCAGCTTGTACCTCTTCAATCACTTCAGCCTCTTGTGCAATTTGTACCTCTTCAACCTCAACTGATGGCGATGGAAATTGAGGTGCTTCAGGTGTTTCTTTGAGTGGTCCTTTGGGTGAGGATGATGCTTGCTCAGCCTTTCTCCTTCTTTTCCTAATCTCAGGACTAGCTACCAATAGTTTCCCTTATCCTCTCTGCAATCTCAACCTTGTAAGCATCACAAAAATTTCAACTATTAAAACCCTTCAAGAAAAACTAGCAAGAAACCTTGTGCTCTGATACCAACTTGATCTAAAAATGTTTGTTAGTTTTTTTTGTGCTAATATCAATTTTAGATTTAAATAAACTTTTCTTTTTTTTGCTTATCCATTGAGAGTTTGTTCATGAGCATGTGGTTGTATAATCATTAAACTTGGTGAAATTTAGTGTTTTTCATAAATTCAAAAGAGTAGAAACTAATAGCTGAACAAAAAAAAATAAGTACATAGCAAGCACAAATAAGAGAGCTCAATACACAAGTTTTTGATGAAGGATTTCACCCCTCTTGGGCTACATCTCATTGGTCCAGCTTCATAGTGTGGGCCCTTGTATTAGCTTCAAATGTGCAAAATTATTTTTTAAAGTCTCCTGTTGCCTCTGCAACCTACTCCAATGGCTTCAAAACATCAAAATCTACTCGAAATGACTCTTCCTAAGCTCATTTTGGTCGAAAATTGCATGAGTTATGACAGAAACAAGTTTTCCTAGCTTTTCTCCTCTAAAACTAGGATTCTGCCAGTTAAAATTCTAAATTTAGCTCTCCCGCCACATTTGGCACACTCCGCCAAGTTAATCGCCACCTTAACTGCACATTAATTAGAGGATAAGAGTAGTTTAAGGATAAGATAAGTGTTTTTTTATATTTAAGCGTGTTTAGCGATGATTTAGTATTAACGTAATTTAATTACGTTTAAACGTAATAAATCACGGCTTAAACAAATCTCTGTTAGATTGAATGGATGGCACTTGGTTTCCATCGTTGAACATATGGGAGGGGGTTGGCCCCCTCTGAACCCCCATTTGTGGCACTTGCAATCTTTAACATGTAGTGGAGAGCCATAAGGGTTAAGGCCCATGGTATAGGTAGAGTGGTAAGGCGCGAGGTTGGTGGGTGGTAGGTCTGGGGTTCGACCCAGACCCCCGCCATTATAGTTGGTCGTTCCACCAGATAAGACCTCTCGTTAACCTATTGTAGAGCCTCTCCAAATGTAGTATAATTCCGTCAGTGCATAAGGTTTGAACTTAGGTTAAAAATAATATGTATATCATATATATATCATATGATATAAAAATATGCGCTAATCCTCCATAGTTCAACCTTAACATATAACTTGCCATCCCAATGCAGAATGAATCCCATCCTGTCATGCCATGGGGGGTGGGGGGTACCTGGCATGCCACGTGGCCCTTCCCCATTGGCTCATAAAAATCCTCCATATAATAACATAATGAGCCATTAAAACAAATTTTCCAACTTAAGAAATGGAGGACAAATTCAACTTCCCATGGAAACCTTGGCAAATCTGAAGATGAAATTTGTCACAGTGTCAATGGCTGAAACTGGAGAATACCCTATGAGGCTGACTGGACTTGCCATATCATCCTGTACCTGATCTTCTTATTTTTTTCCTTTTTGGGAAAACAAACAGCAAGCCATAATTCCCTCATACGAACTCGAAATTTGATGAAACGAGTTGTGTTGGAATCCTAGAGACGAGCTCTATCTAGTTTTTCAGGTTTGAATCATTTCTGAGCACTTTAAATTTTGCGCTAAAAACTGAGCCTTAGATCATCTAGAGTCATCAGGGTGTTTGATGTTTCTATTTTAAGAAAAATTGGAATATTTATTTTATAGTATGTTGCAAAATTTTTATGTAGTATCAAAAAATGTTTTAATTTTATGCTATGAAACTCTAAAATTGTTTTCTCGTATACTATTTTTAGCTTCAACTATAATTTTTAATATATTATGATATTCATATATATATATATATATATATATATATATATATATATATATATATATATATATATTAAGCATCTCATTAGAGGTAGCTCAAGTGTTTTCAACACACAGCTATAATGTTGCCCACCTCGATTCTAATCATGACCAACTTTCCTTGGCTTTGCAGGATATCATATTACACAAGGGGGATTTTTTTAGATAGCAGTACTTTGTGACCCTTGGTGGCAGTACTATTATAACGGTTCTAGTCATTGGTTTCCCCTCCACCAAATAAATAATAATGATAATAATAAAATTATATGAATGTTTCCATCTTTCAAATGTTAATAAAAAATCAAAATTAAAATAAATATTTGTAAATAAAAATAAAACTATTATATGGAATAAAACATCTTAGAAATGTAGACTTTGGAAAAATCCAAATCTAAAATAAATATCTAGACGAAAATAAATACTCTCTCTCTCTCTCTCTCTCTCTCTCGCTCCTGTGTTTGTGCAACTAGAATGAGCCTAGGCGAGGGCCAACCCCAATGTCGAATGGAAGAACGATCTATCCTCCAGTTGCATGTTATCACCAATATAGTTCAAAGCTCAGGTAATATTAGATGCCTCTTTGGATAGTTTAAATCCCCCAAAGGTGGCCTCCACCCTCAACCCTCCCCATGAGGTTTGAACTTGAGACTTAGTAGGGAGTAAATCTCGCACAAAAAATATACATTATATAATTCTATGGTTATAATAATGAAAACTACTAAAGATCACATGCCAAAATATGGCTTGACGCAAAAATGTACATATTTGTATGTAAGATGTTCTCAAAACTTCACAAATTATCATCGAATGGGAGACAAATTTTAATTGTATTTTCACCATGTGAAAGCTCATTAAAAATATATATGTTTTAATTTTGTACAAGAACATGGAATATACTTTAAATTTGGAATGATTGAGATGTATAATGTAATATAACTATTAATAAATTAAGATGAAAGAAATATGTGTGTGTGCGATGAAGAGGTTGTACTTTGTGATTTTTTTCCCCTTGGAAAGATACAAAGATATATATATATATATATATTTATGAGGAATACACATGTTTGATCATTGAGGGACTACTGAAAATTCATTACAAAAAAACTATCATGTCACATGCAATAGTTGAACCTGCGTAGGGAGGATAATAATAATCCCTCCCAACCACCCACGGTAAACCTAGTCGATGTGTTGTAACTTATAGGTTAAGATTGACTAAAATATTTTTGAGTTGTCACTCAAGATTGTGGTTGGTGGTTGTTTTGTCCTCCATTTGGATATTCTAAAGAAGAGTGAAGGATCTTGTAAGTTTTTTCTTGTAATATGTTCATGTGTGTGTTTGTGAATTTGCATGTTTGTTTTATTCCAATGAAAACCATACGGGAAACCCTTAAAGTACATACTTATGATACACAAATAGTAAACAAGATAAATCGTTTGTGTCTAGGCTCTAAACAGCTAATCCAAAGGGAATCAAGAGAGTCAAAACTACAAGATTCCCAACTTAGGGGAGATATCTCACATATGGCTCATGACTACTATTAGTGTCCAAATGTTTAGTGATCAAATGTACTCTTTTAGGTTTACTTAGTAGTGGTCCTAGGTCAAAATTTCATGTTTCATGTCAGTCTTCAGATAAAATTTTGTTCACTAAATATGTTTAGGTCTGAAATGATACTCCTTCAATCCATTCATGTTCATCATCATTTCAGAGGTCATGTCATCCATCTATAATCTAGGCTTTGAATTCATTCACCACACCTCCATTTAGGTCAGAGTCTAGGTCTCATTTGTTTCACCACCATAAGAGTCAATTATGTCATAAAACAAAGCGAACAAAATCTCATTTTCACCATACAAGTCATTTTCATAGGGAGTTAGCAAAGATGGGAAAATAAGTAAAGAGCTCCTCTCTTCTCACCATCATACTCCACATTTGCTATGGGTTGAAGAAAAATAAGCAAATTTGTGCCAACACTACCTATGTTATGCTTCTAGGTGTGATGCATAGGTGCTGTGATTTTGGTGTTTGAGCTCCAAATCAGTTCTCCAAGGTTCAAAACCACTGCACAAAGGTTCATACACTTCCTAAATAGTAAGTGGACACTGTCCATACCTCTATCAAGTCAAAATTCATCAGCAAATGAGTGGTTTCCTTCATTAGGTTACCTCCACTACATTTTGGTGTTTTTCATATTTTGTTTGGTTCAGCTAATAAAACCCTAATATAACCATCTACAACATTCATGCAACCTTCATAAACAATACCCTAACATATCCTATCACTCACAACCCTCTTTTCCATAAATTTTATTAAAACCCTAATTTTCACTACATTTTGGCAGAAAAAACTAGTGAAACCCTATATTTTGACCTTTTGGGTACCATTCACATGCCCATTCCCAAAAATTCCACTTGAATTATGTAGCCAACTCATCACCATATCTCCCCAATTTTTTATGGAGTTTTCCCTAACTTCCTTCCACTTCATTTCTATACCTAAAACCACTCTACCACTATCCCCTGTTTTCCTAATTTTCCGACTTCCCTATCCACTACATCAAGCCAGGCCTTCCCGTGTGTCATTTTGCAAAATTCAAGATGTTCTGGAAACTAGACACATAGGGCTAGTTTACCATTCTTTCAGAAGTGGATTTGGACTCTTTAAAGTGCCTCAAAATTTCCCGTAAACTTCTATTACGCTTTTGCAAAATTTTGTTACCCTTCTATTAGAAATGTTACAAATCAGCATTAGATTCCTCTCGACACTTCTCAAGCTCAGAAAATGTCACAAATTCAATGTTTTGATGTCCTATGAGTTGGAATTATAGTTATTGAGTTTCTCTTTTCCTCCTATCATGAGGGAATATGTAATTTAATGTAAGGGACAAACACTCTTAGTTCATAGCTGAAATTCAAGGAATGGTTTTTAACCTACCTAGAATCTAGGAAAGGACTCATCTTGTGTATTTATGATCCATTTTGGATGGGATTTTGACCTTATGAGGTGTTATAGTCCTGATTTTCTATAAGTAGACTCTCTTTAGTCTTTTTTGGGTTGGATAGCCTTATTTTGCAATAGAGCTATTGTAATCAGCATTTTGGAATGAAATCAGAGACAAATTTGCAGAACTTGTGTTGAGAATATTGTGGTATGAATTGGAGAATTTGTTATTATTATGCATGTTTATCTATTCATGCTAAATGATATATCTTCTTGTTTCATATACATATTTCCATATTTTTATCTTGTAATTTTATGAGCAGAAATCATGTTTTCTCATGCTTTGTTTTAGAGAAGGTTTACATGTTATGTCTACTTACTTCTAAATGAATGAATTCACCTCAGTTCTAATTCTGACTCTCTCTAACTTCATCCTATACTCAATGACCTATTAAACATGCTTTCAAACTACATATCTATCCTCACACTTTCTCTACGTGTTGACCTTGGAATTCAGACCTAAAAACCCTACACACAGTTTTCTCACTGACCTTTCTATCCAGCACTTAAAACATCAAACAAAACCTATTTATTGAGCTTGCATACCTAGCCTAATATCATTAGATACTCATTCATTCCTTTGACTGCAAAAGTGACAACGAGAGAGCCCTCCCTAGTCCAAGTAGTGCTAGCTACCTAACCTAAATCCTGGTCTGTGGTTACCTTTCTTCAATCCCATTTTCAACCTTCGAAAGTTGGGGAGAGTGATAAAATTATTGGCATTGTTGCCGAGGAAAGAAGGTTAAATATTTCTCAGGAAAGAATTAAAAATATTATCTCTAATTACTGATGGTGAACAATGGTCAGGAGTAATAAAGGTTGTGCATCTTTCACATGGTGACTCCAATGGCAAAGAATCCAAAAGTTCAGAGTTTTCATGGCGACTCCACTATTAAAAAACCGGTAGCTTCAAGAACTTTGGGTGACTTCACTGTTTTCAAGATGGATTCAACTGCAAGAAGGAATTCTAGGTATTCTCATATGCATCGAGATCATGTTCCAGGCTTTCAAAATCCTATGCCTCGGGTAGATTGGAAAACGTACTTGCCAAAATTCAGAGATGGAAAAGGTGATGATGCTACACTTCATTTAATAAGATTTCATATGCATGTGCGTAAGTTGAAGATTAATTTTCATGAAGATTGTTTAATGAAGATGTTCATGCTCACATTAGAAGAAAAATCAGGATTTTGGTATGAAGTCTTACCTCCTACTTGGATTTATTCTCTCAAGTATTTTCACTTAGGATTTTTTGAGAAGTATAGAGAAACCTATCCTTATTTGATTTTGATTGAGGATTTTTGTGACCACTTTGAGAATTTTATTCAAGAGCTAGAAATGCCTATGGAGATGAAGATTTTATGGATGATGAAATTTTGGATGCTTTGAATGAAAACCCTTTTCACCGCCATGAGAAGATCATGGATTCTACCCTGGATGACAATGAACTTGAGCAGAATTCTTCAAAGGATGACATTGATCTTCCATATTTCGAAGTTGATGATAATTTTCAGCAGTCTTGCCAATTTTCAAGCGATCAAGATATATGAATATGTTCTATCCATCTACCCATCATCCCTTTCCTCTTCTGAGTTTTTAATTTAGGAAGAAATATGTGTTGATCAAAATTTTGAGTTTTCTTGTAAAGAAACTCTAAAGAGTCATGATTTATCCATTGAGGTAAAAATTGGTGTAAAGCAGGTTTCTTGTCTTGAGTTTGATGAACATGCTCAATAGCCTTCAAAGGATCAAGATGTAGAATTTTTTCAGAGTCGGGACAATTATTTTTCTAATATACATGAAAAGCCACTTGTAGATATTTGTGTTGATGTTGATTTGGCTACCTCAATTGAAGATCTGAAAGAACATAAAAATATTGTCTCTAATCTGTATTCTATAGAAGATCACATTACTGCATTTCTATTTAAGAGGGATCAACCAAATGAAGAAGAACAATCAGCCATTATATTTGAAAGCATTTCCCTTCTTTTTGTTGATCAACAAGAGGTAATGTTTCACGATTTTCAAGACCCCTTGGGAAATATTTTGGAAGCATCTGAAAAGATGGAATTTTTTTTCTTCGCCAACACAGAGATTAGGTTCAGTTTTTAGTTGGGGTTTTCATTACCACAACGCTTTTCTTTTGAGGAAAGCAGGAGGAGAAAGAAATCATATAAAAATTTTCTTCCATGGTTGCACTGGATCTTCGACTTCACTTGATCAAGTGATTTATGGATTAGCTAGAGCAGGTAAGTTGCGATGAATAAGATCAACATTCTGAGCATATTTTTCAGTGTCAGATTCCAATACAGTTTGCAATTGATGATGTACAATTCAATTTTCAGTTTGATTTGAATCAGTTTGAGGATTGTAGCTCTGGTGACTCCATTTCCCAATGGATGAGGCTACTTGGTCTACGTTGTTCTTGACACCACCTAAAGGAGATTCCATACCTAGCTGGAGCCAATGTTAGTGTCCAAATGTTCAGTGATAAAATGTAATCTTTCAGGTTTACTTAGTAGTCGTCCTAGGTCAAAATTTCATGTTTCAAGTCAGTTTTCAAATAATTTTTTTTGCATTGAATATGTCTAGGTCTAAAATTCTACTCCCTTCACTGCATTCATGGTCATCATCATTTCAAAGGTCATGTCATCCATTAATAATCTAGGCTCTGAGTTCATTTACCACACCTTCATTTATTTGAGAGTCTAGGTCGCATTTGTTTCACCACCATAAGAGTCAATTATGTCATAAAATAAAGCGAACAAAATCTCATTTTCACCTTACAAGTCATTTGCGAACAAATTTCTTCTAGTGGGCACCACACTAGATATGACACATAAGCAATAGAGATGAATTTCCATCATAAGCACAAGGAAAAATAGGGTTAGAATCTGGATTACCTTGGAGAGAACTTGGATCTGGGGAATCCAATATCTAAGGGTGACACAAGAGTACACACTCTTGTGACGAACGGATAACTGTTGGGGTTGGATTACGTTGAGGAGTGGTAAAATATTTGGATATTTGGTGGTCTGTAAGAATTTAAACATTAAACTTCATGGAGGTGTGGGATTTCCTGAAAATTGGATATAATAATAAATTTTCATAATTCGCGAAGGGGAAAGCACCTATTGGGACCCAAACCAAGTTGATGTGGTATTTCCACGTAGGTACCTATCACTTGCCACATAAAAAATTTCACAATGAACATGTGAAGGGAATGCCAATGAAGGTTGGAAAATATGACCTCGGTTCCAACGTAAAACCTTATCATCACTCATCAACCACTTCCCTTGGTTAACGTTAATGTCACAAGAGATATGACATGGAGTCCTGACACAACTCCCTATACACTGCCAAGATTATTCGATGTGACAACATATGTTGATAGGCAACAACAAGAAATGGCTAACTTGATCGTGGTTTTGATGCGGGACCTTGCCACCATCCACCACTCGTTGTTGAAACCTCCACACAAATATAATTCATGATGGGAAAAGGTTGATTGATTTGGATGTGGTTCCACCAAGGAACCTTGTTATCACTCACCACAATAACCATGTCACTTGATAAACATTGGAATGGGATTCCGATGAAGAGATGGTCGGTCTAGCATGACATGGGCCTATGGACCCCATATGCATCGAGATTCGAAAAAAATGCATTTAATGGGAAAAACCCCATAAATAGATAGGGGGAGGACCTTGTGGGCCTCGCACCCAATATGAAAAGGCAGTAGCCACATGGATTTCACATAGGGACCTACGATGAGGTGGACCTATGACAAATTAATGTGATAGTTCCATGTGGGATACAAGGGGATGCCATGTGGCAATCCAATGTTGATGTGTGTTAATTTGGCAGCACATACACAAATTTGCTTCATTGGACAACCTTCCTCATCAAGAAATACCACTCCTAACCCTTGGAAGAATTTAAATTAGTTGAGAAAATTTATATTTTTTATTTGGAAATGCACATGTACACTAAAGGATAGGTCAGTCGAAAGAAGAATCTAGACACCCTTGGAATCCTATAAATACAAGTCAAGTGACCCTAATTTGGAGATCATCATCAAGCATCTTCTTTGTCTTTCTCTTCTTTGATTTTGCTCACATAGGTCTGAAGTGGTTCGTATAGATTGGTTTGTACAAGTTTGAAAATGTTGTAGGCTTTAACCTTGTACATAAATTATCTACAAACAAACTCTTAAAACATAAAATAAAACAATAGTGAGAGCATAAAACATAAAATAAATATAGACAGATATTTTCTCCTGGATCCCAAAATTGGGACTACCAGCTTTATTTTTCATTATATTCATTTCAATGTTACAACACATATATATACATTTCAAAGCATTCATAAAACCCAACCCATTAACCTTGGATTAGAACATAATCATAGTTCCCTTGACCGAATCTACAAAATACCATGGGCAGAAAACCATCATGCTCAAAACCATATGCAAACCCATGCACAAAACCATAGGTAGGTCCGCCCACCTAATATAGGGTCCAAAAAAATTCTCGGGGGTGCTTCCCTAGACCCTGTGCAAGGGGGCTACCACACCCCCGTTGCGCCCGACGCAAGCGTAGGGATACCAGCTGCACTTCGCTTCTCACATGAGGCTAGTCGTGGAAAGGATATAACACACACCCAACATTATCCCACTTGTTTTTTTCTTTCCACAGGGGGCCACAGGAGAGCTTAGTCATTGGTCCAACCCTACAACGCCCATTGTTTCTCTATACCAAGAGAGCGTCTCAGTGCTCACAGACTTCGTCAATGCATCTGCAACATTATTTAAAGTGTCCACCTTTCCCAACAACACCTTTTTCAACCATATCTCTCACAAAGTGACATTGAACATCAATGTGCTTTGTCTTTGAATGATAAGCAATTTTATTAGCTAAGAAAATTACACTTTGGCTATCACAGTCTATCATTATAGCTCGTTGCACCAACCCCATACTTGAACACAATATTTGAAACCAAACTACTTCCTTTCTTACATGAGTGGTTGCCATGTATTCTGCCTCTGTAGTTTAAAGAGCCACTACAAACTGTCTTTTACTTATCCAACTGACTGCACCTCCAAATAGGCTAAACACATACCCACTTGTAGATATTTCTTGATCTAGATCTCCATCCCACTCTACATCAACAAAGCCCTGGTAGCACAAACCATAATCACTAGTGCCACGCAAATACCTGAAAACCTGCTTCACTGTTATCCAATTTTCCTTCCCTAGTTTTGACATACACTTGCTCAATACTCCCACTGCATGTGCAATGTCTGGTCTACTACATACCATTGCATAAATAAAGCTACCCAGTGCACTTGCATATGGAACATGGGATGTGTCCTCTTCTTCTTCTTGTGTCTTGGGACACCATTTAGCAGATAAATTTACACCTACAGAAATAGGAACCTTCACCAGTTTACTATCCTGCATATTGAACCTCTGCAATATTGTCTGAAAATAATTTCTTTGGTTTAACCAGAGCTTCCTCTTTCCTGATCTCATTTAATTTCCATGCCCAAAATATAGTTTGCAACACCAAGATACTTCATGTCGAATTTGGAGAAAAATTGGATCTTCAAATCTTGGATAATTTCTTTGTCATTTCCACCCATAAAAATATCATCCACATACAAGACCAAATAAATAACACGGTTAAAAATTAATTTAAAATACACACGGTGATCCTCTTTGCTTTTGGTGAAGCCAAGTCCCTGTATATATGTATCAAATTTCTGATACCACATCCTTGGTGATTTTTTTAACCCATACGAAGATTTTTTTAACCTACATACCAGTTCTTTCATACCCTTCACCGCAAAGCCTACAGGGTTCTTCATGTAAATATCCTCTTCTAGATCCCCGTGAAGAAATATTGTCTCCACATCCATTTTTTCTACCTCAAAATAAAATGCAACAACAACAGATAAAAGTAATCTAATAGAAGTTACCTTTGCAACAGGAGAAAAAATATCACAAAAATCAATTCTTGACACCTGGGAATAAGCTTTTTCTACCAACCAAGCTTTGTATTTCTCCAACTTGCCTTCTACATTCATATTATTCTTAAACACCCGTTTGATTCCAATGGGTTTCCTTCTAGCCGGAAACTACACCATATCTCATGCCTCATTTTTGTGCAAGGATGTCATTTAATCAACTATGGCCTCCTTCCAGAGTTTTCCATCCTCTGAATCAGTTGCCTCCTTGACAGTTCTGGGATCATCATCGGTGATAGATAAATAAAAAAATTGAACAGAAATCAGATGGACTATACTTTTCTGGTTGCCTTCTTTCTCGAAATTATCTTCTCACAACTGGAGTTTGTGGCTCTTTCTCTTCTGAATCTTGTTCTACTGTAGAGTCTAATTCTTCCTCCTTTAGATAAAATTCAATCATCTCAGGTTCCTTTGGTAGGAATTCATGTTTAAAAACATCTTTCACCTCTCTAAACACCACATTTCGGTTGTACACAACCTTCCTTGTTTCTAGGTTCCAAATCTTGTAACCTTTTAAACCATCCTTATAGCGAATAAAGATGCACCTTTCAAATTTACTATCCAAATTGGTTCTTTTCCCCTTTGGAACATGTACATATGCATCACATCCAAATACCCTCATATGTGAAAAAGAGGGTTTCTTACCAATCCATAACTCAAGTGGAGTCTTATCCTCCAATGCTTATGAAGGTGATTTGTTAACCAGGTAGCATGCAGTCTCCACTACCTCTGCCTAGAATTCCTGTCCTAACCTGGTACCACTGAGAATGCTTCTTGCCTTTTCCATAAATGTATTTTTCATTCTTTCTGTAACTCCATTTTTTTTAGGTGTGTATGGAGTATTCTTATGTCATGTTATGCCAAAATTCTTACAGAACTCTTCAAATTCCTTCTTGCAAAATTATCCTCCTTTATTTGTCCTCGTCACCTTTATCTTCTTCTCTGTCTGGTTTTCCACCAGAGCCTTAAATTATTTGAATTTTTCAAAGATTTCAAATTTATTCCTCAAGAAATATATCCATGTGTTCCTCAATAATTCATCTATAAATGAATCATAGTACATAGACTACCTAGTGAGGGAACCGACACAGGTCCAAACACATCATTGTTCAAAAGCTCTAATATCTTGTTTGCCCTCTTAGCACCAGAAGGGAAAATCACCCAATTATGCTTCCCATATACACAATGTTCACAGAAATTGAAATACGGAGAGAAATTAGGCATACCATTACCATGCAGTATTGGCAGGCCCTTCTTTCCAATATGTCCAAGCCTTTGATGCCATAGCATGGTATTTTCTCTAGAGACCACTAAGCTTTCTGCTCCACTTTCAGGAACCACAGAACTATTGCACCCATCAATAATATTGCTACCCAAAAACTTCTGCAAAGTTCCAATCCAAACTCCCCACATCAATACTAGTGCTCCCTGAACCATATTGCAGGTATCTTTCTCGAACACTGGTTTTACACCTACATCATCCATATTCCATACAAAAATAATATTTATGTCCAATGCAGGGATATGCAGAACACCAGGAATTTTTCTAATCCTCCCACCTTGCAACTTCATCTTGAATTTTCCGCGTTTGACAATTCTAGCCTTCCTATCATCCCCTAAGAAGACATCACCACCATCATACTTTTCATATTCATAGAACCACTCCCTATGGGGAATTAGGTGAAAGGATGCACTTGAGTCAATCAACCATGCCTCATGATCTATATGTGTTTTTGAAGAAGAATCCAAGCACACATCCCCACCTTCATCTGAGGTGGTTTTCGCCTTTACAGAAGGAGCATCATCAAATCCCTTTCCTTTCTCATGATCCTTAGATCTACAGTCCTTTTTGAAGTTGCCTTCCTTTCCGCATTTCTAGCACACCTTTACGGGGTTTCCTAGAGATTTATATCTCCCTCTAGATTTAGATCTCCCACTCGAGAACCTTTTTTTGTTTTTGTTCTGGGACCATCCTCATACAGACAAGGAATCTCCATTCTTACGCTCCATATTTCCTGTCTCCTTTCCTCCGACAACAAGGCTAGGGCAATTTCATCAAAATTAAAGGTAGTTGTATTGCTACCTATTGCAACAACCAGACTATCCCATGAATCTGGTATAGAAGACAAGAAACGAATGCACTTATCTTCATCTAAGATTTTAAAATCAACATATGACAACTAACTGACCACAGTATTGAAGGCATTCAGATGCTTTGTCACCGAGTCTCCATCCTTCATCCTCGAGTTATACAACTTTTTTCAAAGGAACAATTTATTCACCAGATACTTAGATTGGTACAAAGTCACTAACTTGTCCCACAAATTATTCTTCATAGCTTCCCTAGATACATTCAACAATACCGAATCTAAGATACACAACTGTATTATGCTCTTTTCCTTCCAATCCAACTTCGCCTAATCTTCATCTGACATTGTTGTTGGTTTAGTACCCGGATCTACTGCAATCCACTAATATTTATCCACGAGCATATCCTCCATATTGAGCTTCCACAAATCAAAAATCTGACCATTAATTTCTTTATCTCTATCTTTCCACTTCTCACCATCTTCTTTCACTGCAAGAATCGATCCCGCAGATCTCCCACTGAACAGGGTCTACCACAAACCCGAGCAAAAAACCCGCCTGTAAAAAATGCATCCTCTTGAAGCTGAAATAGATCTGATACCAAATGTAGGTCTTAACCCTGTACAGAAATTGTCTACAAACGAACTCTTAAAACAAAAAATAAACAATAGCAAGAGCCTATAAAACATAAAACATATATACACATATATTTTCCCTTGGATCCCAAAACCGGGACTACCAGCTTGATTTTTCATTATATTCATTTCAATGTTACAACACATATATATACATGCCTAAGAATTCATAAACCCCAATCCATTAACCTTGGATTAGAATATAACCATAGTTCCATTGACTGGATCTACAAAATACCATGGCCATAAAACCATCATGCCCAAAACCATGTGCAAACTCATGCACAAAACCATAGGCAGGTCCGCCCACCTAATATAAGGTCCAAAAAAAAATCCCAGGGCGTTTCCCTAGACTCCATGCAGGGGGGGCTACTGCTCGCCTGCAACCCCCCCCCCCCGACAGGGGGGGCTGGCCACCCCCCTCTTACCCCCGCTTCTTACATGAGGCTAGTCGTGGAAATAATATAACAAACACCCAAAAATTTCAAGGTCTAAAGCTCACGCGTGTGATCTAGGGTTTTGATTTGAAAACGTAGGGTAGTCACAAGGAATTTTTTGTTGAAATTATAGGCACACAGGATTATCCATGCGGTTGGAACGTTTCAAGCACACTCACATACACTCTCTTCGTGCAGCTGGAAACTATGGTTTCATTTTTACAATTGATTGTAGTTGACTGTGTTAATCCAAGTTGTCATTGATGGCAACAAGCTAAATGAATGAACACACTTGATGAAGGTTGAAAGAATAGAAGAGGCTGCACTACACTTTCTAGGTACTATCATGATGATGCTATGACCCCATGATTAAGAAGCCAAGAAATGGAGAAGGCATTCTGTCCTATATATTTTCTGCACTAAAAATAAGGACAGTTACAAAGGAAAAATGATTTTTGGCATCTTGGAGGTAGCCAATCACAATGGGAATTATACCATCTTAAAGAGGACTCCTTCCTCTTTCCAATGAGCCCTCATATGCCCCAAACCTCCATGGGGTTAGAAAGATATTATTTTTTTGAAGTTGTGTAATAATTATATTTTTCCTTAGCCAACTTGTCCTAGCTCCTTCATGTCGTCCTACATCTAGAAAGATGTGTCCATTCTTCTATTGTCAAACCTGTATAAGTATGACATCCCATCACTTCATTTGATCATCAATCTTTTTGGTGAAGACAAGAAGAAGACATCATAGCATACGAAAAGGGTTCACAACTCATGAACTTAAGGAGAATATCGAGTCTTCTGGTGGCAATTGGGACGTGTATCAACTGACTTGAAGAGCAGTATTTTTTGGGTCATACATTCTTCACGTGACACATACTCGGGTGCTTAATATATACATGTAATAACGAAGAATTGATGATGCCACTCAGATCTGTGATGCAGATCTGTAATGCGTAATACAACCGTGATTATGCCACTCAAATCTGTGATGCGGATCTGTAATGCATAATAAAACCATGATGATGCCACTCGGATTTGTGATGTGGATATGTAATGCGTAATAAAACTATGATGATGCCACTTGGATCTGTGATGCGGATCTGTAATACGTAATACAACTGTGATAATACCACTTGGATCTGTGATGCGGATCTGTAATGCGATGATACCACTCAGATCTGTGATGCCTGATACACATTTGAGTCTGTGATGCATGATACATTGTGATAATGCCACTCGGACGTATGATTCTCAACCCTGTAATAATTGTTCAATGGAAATTTTGTGTACAACACAAAAATTGATTTGAAGTGAAATGTACCTATTATATCATTCTACTCATAAATTTGAGTTGTGGAGAGACAGTTCAAATCTTTTGGAGCTGTAGAGAAATAATTCAGAACTTTGGGAAGCATCTCTAAGACATTGAAGATCATACATCTGTTGAAGCAGCCTCCAGCATCACAAGCATTGCTCGCTGATGAGGAATGTCCAGTGAAGATGATGTGAAGCTTTTAAATGGTAACACTGTAATTTTGGTAAAACCTTTTATTGAATCCTTTCAAGTTCTCTCTGTAAATAGGATTGGAGTCCTTAGGGTTGGAGCCCTAAAAACCACTTGAAAACCAGGATTGGTTGCCTTGGAGTAGGAGCTCCTAAACACAAGGTTGGTGTCTTGAGAAGATAGGTTCGTAGCCCTAGAGGTCGGAGCCTCATCAAAGTCCAAGTTGGTGCTTGGAAAACATGTTGGTGCTTGTTTCATTAAAAGGGTTGGTGCCCTTCTCTCATATATTATATACTATTATTAAAAAGGGATTGAAGTTCTCTTTAATTATTAATATCATTATTTTATATATATATATATATATATCTGTCTTTAATTGTGAAGAATCTAACTGGCAATAATAACAATTGAAAATAAATATTGATTCACCCCCCTCTCAGTATTTCCAACAGACCGCAAGCTAGAAAGTTATCTTTGATCAATGTTGCTTATGGACTCATATTTCTGAACATTGTTGGGTTGTTTTGTAGGAAAAATTTGTGATTGAAAATTTGAATCATTGTACTCTCTCTTGTTGAATATTTTATGACAACCTAATAAGAAGAATAATTTGAAAAGGTTTTCCCCCTTGTGGGGTTTTTCCTTGGTTTTTTGACCAAATATGGTGTCTCTTATTTGTATCTTGTTGTTTACAACATTTATTTTTCTATATGCAATTGTTATTGATCATTATAAGATAAAATTGTTTTGAAATATTGCCAACTAAAGATAATAATTGGGCTGAAGTGATTTTAACAGCATAGAACAGTGGTAAAATTAACATGGAATCAAAGTTGAGGTGAAGAAAACCCCAAACAGACAAGGATCAAAGAGAAATAACTCTTGGAAACAATTGAATAATCCTATTATGGTTTGGTTGATTTAAACTTCCTTCTTCAAAGAAAATGAGAAGTCAGGTGACTCATCTAACTTTGCTACTTGGAAAATCAGGTTGGAAATCATAGCTAAAGACAATGATGCTTTGGAATACATTCAAGTAAAAGTACCTAAGCCTCCAAAGAATTATTTTGTTGCTGCCAAGAACAAGTATAATAAATTTGAGTTAAAAGAAAATAAAATTAAAACTGATGGTTTACAAGATCATTTACTTGTTTATGCTGGAAATTTGAATAAGTCTAAAGACATCTATGATAGTTTAGTCAGTATGTATGAATTCAAAAATTTTGATGAGATCATCTCCTTGAAGGATCAACTCAAAGATATGAAAATGAATAAAGGAGAATCCATGCAATCTTACATTATGAAGACATCTCGTCTTAGAGATCAATTGCGAAGAGTTGGGGAAATTGTATCTGACAGGGAGTTGGTGATTGTAACCCTCTGAGGTATTCCTCCTATGTGGGAAACCTTCATTACTAATATAAGAAACAACAATAGTTTCCCATCATTTGATGATCTCATTGGAAAAATTACTCAAGAAGAATCTAGGATGATCTCAAGAGGTAGAATACAAAAGCATGAAGAAGGAGAGCCTGCTACTTTCATTACTCAAGAAAAGAAAAATAAAGGTAAAGGAAGACCATCCAATCAAAGAAAGTCTTATCCCAAATCCAAACACTCCAAGAGAATATTGAGGGAGGATAAAATTTAAATTGAATGTTACAATAGTCACAAGTATGGTCACTATGCCCAATATTGTCGAAGCAAGAAAGAAGCTCCTAGATCCAATCGAGGTTACAACAAAAATAGGTACAATGGTGGAAGAAATGATAGAAGAAGAGATGATGATAGAATAAGGAAAGATGAGAGGAGAATAAGAGATTCACCTGATAATCAATAAATAAGTTATCGTCCTCAAAAGAAAGCAAGAAACTCCATGTATGAAAATAATGTAGTTGCTAGTCAATCTAAATATATTCTTATTTCTACTCTATCTAGTTCCTCGCTCCCAGATTTGCATGATAGTTGGTTGGTAGATAGTGGGGCTTCTAGAGACATATTTGGATATAAGGAAGTCCTCTCCAATCTGGAAGAGAGGTATATAGGTTTGAAAATCATTATTTGGGATAATGTTACATATCAAGTTAAAGGTTTTGGTTCTGTTAAATTTTATTTATATTTTGGGGAATCCATCCTTCTTCATGATGTGATGTTTATTGCAGAACTAAAGAAGAACCTAGTATCTATTTCTGCATTTGAATACAAAATAATGAGAGTAGCTTTCATAAAAGGAAAATTTCTCACATGGTCAATGGAATCCCATATGAAATATTCATTCACATTAGGATCAAGAGTTGAAGGAATCTATAGATTTAATGGGAGACCTCTTCTAACAATGATTCATGACACCAATCATCAAAGTAAGCTATGGAACCGCAGGTTGGAACA
Organism: Pinus albicaulis; assembly: GCA_034641835.2. Lineage (NCBI taxonomy): Eukaryota > Viridiplantae > Streptophyta > Pinopsida > Pinales > Pinaceae > Pinus > Pinus albicaulis. The sequence continues at coordinate 270,360,035 of CM076570.1, read as the reverse complement.
TATACACTATGAATCTCTACCAAATTTGAAGAAGATAGTCTCTAGGATGCTCGATGTTCAAGCAAGTCATGATGGAGTATGTATGGGATGCACCAATGGAAAGAAGACAAGGCGACCTTTCCCCTCTAGTAGGAATAATATGGATGATATTATTCAACTCATTCATTCTGAACTTTGTGGATTAAATCTAGTGCATTATCTTGGTGGCCATATCTATTACATCATATTTATTGATGACTTCTCTATGAATACATGGATATAATATTTGAATCACAAGGATGAGGCCTTTGATATGTTCAAAAAATTCAAGGCCCCTGGTAGAAAATAAAATAGGAAATAAAATAAATGTTTTTAGGCCTAAAAATGGTGGTGAGTATATTTCAAATGAGTTCATTGACTTTTTCAAGACGAAAACTGTTGTACCCTACGATCTCAAGCAAAATGAAGTGGTTGAAATAAAGAATATGTTTATGATGGAGGTTTCCAGAGTTATGTTTCATGATCAAAGGCTACCAAAATTCATTTGGGGAGAAGAAACAAATACAGATGCATGTGTAATATTATTCATCTCATGATATTTGTATGCCCCGTATACTTTCATGTATCAAAGGATAAGAGGAACACGTTTTAAGCCAACAGAAAGAAAGGTACATTTGTTGGATATTGTGAAAATTATAAAGCATTTAGAATATATATTTACAGTTAAAGGAATATGGAGTTTAACATGGATTTTAACTTCGATGAATATGTTGCCCTTGGGAAATCCATATACCTTCCTCCGCCTCCTCCAAATAAAGATGATGATATGGACATATTGGAAGGTCCATTTATGCCAGAATCTAAAAGAGACATTGTTGATTATCCCTTGGAGCCTATGGATCCCTTAGAACCTCTTCTAGGTGATCCCACTAGAAAGATACCACTATGTCTTTGTGATACTTTACAGGATGCTAAGAGATTTGTTCCTTCCAAGAGGACCTTTAGAGAAAGAAAGAATCCTTGTAGGTACCAAGGGTAAATTGTAGCTATGATCACTATGATCTAGGTTGAGCCCTTCACATTTAAATAAGCAATGAAATAACGGGTTTGGAAGGATTCCATGTCTGAAGAGTATGAATCAATTATGAAGAATTATGTATGGTATATTGTTCCGAGACTGAAAGGAAAATTCGTTAGCACTTCAAAAAATTTGTACAAGATCAAACACAGAGATGATGGAAGCATTGAAAAGTACAAGGCAAGGTTCGTGGCTAGAGGTTTATCACAAAAAGAGTGAGAATATTATGATGTTATCTTTGCACCATTTTCCCACTACACCACTATTATATCAATTGTTTCACTTGTTTCTAGTCAAGGATGGACCCTTCATCATATATGTAAATATGGTGTTTCTTCATGGCATGTTACAGGAAGAAGTATATGTTGAGAAACATCAAGGATTTGAAGTAAAGGATAAGAAAACTCATGTATGCATGTTCAAGAAAGCATTATATGGTCTGAAGCAATCTCCCCGAGCTTGGTATGTGTGTATTAAGAGTTATCTGGTAGTGAACCTATGATGATTGAGTGTAAGAGGGAGTTGGCCTCTAAATCGAGATCAAATACCTTGGCATGATGCATTACTTTTTGGGATTAGAAGTTTGGAAGAGACCTAGATAAATTTTCCTTTCTTAAGGTTAATATGTAGTGAAGTTATTAGAGAGATTTGGTATGATAGAATTCAGGTCCTTGGCCACAATGATGGAGATGAATTTCAGGAAGTTATGCAGAGATGTTGCTGGGCCCAATTTTCCTAACCCTTTAGAGTATCATCAATTGATTTGAGCATTGATGTTTCTTATGAACACTCATATGTTTTATAGTAGACATCTTCAGTCAATTCATGATTGAGTTGCTTCATTCACATTGAATTGCTACCAAACACATTTTTGGATATTTGCATGGGATGATCAATCTGGGTCTTAAGTATACTACAATTGATGTTCGACTACATGGATACACTGATGTTGATTGGGCTAGAAAAATTATTTACATGAAGAGCACATATGGATGTGTTTTAGCTTGGGATTTTACATGATATCTTGGATGAGCAGGAAACAAAAGTAAATGGATTTGAGCAGAACAGAGGAATATTATATTGTTTCTATCATGGCTAGCCATGAGGGGGTCTAGTTGAGAAAGATATTTAGAGAGTTTTTTTATTAGTTCCTAGATATGATAGTGATATATTGTGACAATAAAAGTGGGACTTGATTGGCAGAAAGTTTTTTGTTCCATGAAAAGTACAAGAATATTGAGATCAGAGATCATTACATATGTGACATGGTGAAGAGAGGAGCCATGATACTCCATCATATATCGACTGATAAGCATATTTAAAACATACTCACCAAGGTTTTTCTGAAAGGTAAGTTCTTGGTCTTCATAGAGAAGCTTGGACTGATTGATGTAACCATCTTGGTTAAGGGTCTTGGTTGATCGAGGACACTGAGTTATGCTCTTCCCCCCTATCTGAGCTCCTAGGGTCTGGAAGTGAGTCAAAGATCTCCTGGGGTTGAGGGAAATCTGAACAATAGGAGAGTTGTGATCCTCACATCTTGGTGGGTAGTATCCTTCGTATTGTATGAAAATAGGATATATGACATCCTTAACACATGATAAGCAACATCCTGCCTACTTCCACCTTTGGGACTTGACATAGTATACCCCAGTTGGAATCCTACCCACAATATGGTATTTTTTATATTGCTCCTCCCCATCTGGCCAATGGGTTGAGGTGACTTGAAAGAGTTGTGATCCTTACCATCCATGGTGAGTTATATCATACCCAAGTGACTTAGGATATTTTCGATCCTTACCTCTCGGAAAGTTGTATCCTATGCAAGTGAAATGATGTGGGTGTTCTACCACTTGAATATTTAGGGTCTTGATGGGAAGATAAACAGAAAATAGGATATTTTTTATCCTTATCTCATGTTAAGTTGTATCCTACCTATTTTCCTTGGATAGTGGGTTGCGAAGGGCTCCCCTATGATGTGGGTTAAGTTGGAACTCCCCGATGATGATGATGATTCATGGGTCGTAGCATTGGGATCCTTGTTGGAACTGATTCTAGGTGGTAGCAGTGACTCCCCAATGCATTGAGGATGGTAGCTTAAGCTCCCCTCCGATGTCAAATTATTCTTCTTTAGATTTGAGAATGTTAAAAATATGAGAAGATATTAGGAGAGATGATATTTCAGATGGGACGTATGTTGCAGTCAGTAATTTTTCCTAAATAAAAGGGAGTGTTAATTTGGTAGCACAGGGAAAAATTCCCTTCATTGGACATCCTTCCTCATCAATAAATACCACTCTTATCCCTTGGAATACTTTAATTTGGTTAAGGAAAATTATATTTTTAATTTGGAAACCCACATGTGCACAAAAGGACAGGTTGGCCTTAAGAAGAATCCAAACACCCTTGGAAGCCTATAAATACAATTCAAGTGACCCTCATTTGGAGATAATCATCAAGCCACTTCTTCTTCTTCGCACAAGTCTAAATTGGTTTGTGGAGATTGGTTTGTACAAGTCTGAAATTGTAAGGCCTGAAGCTTGCACGTGTGATCTAGGGCTTTTAATTGCAAATGTGGGGTTCTCACAAAGAATTTTCAGTTGAAAATACAAAAACGTAGGTTTATCCATGTCGTTGGAGCATTTCAATCACACGCATATACACTCTCTCTGTGCAACTGGAAACTATGGTTTCATTTTTACAATTGACTATAGTTGACCGTAAGCTGGAAAGTTATCTCTGATCAATGTTGTTCGTGGGTTCATATTTTTGAACCTTAATGGGTTGTTTTGCTAGATAATTTTATGATTGAAGATCTGAATCATTGTACTCTCTCTTGTTGAACATTTTATGAAAATATAATAAGAAAAAAAATTGAAAGGGTTTCCCCCCTTGTGGGGTTTTTCCCTAGTCTTTGACCAAATCTGGTGTCTCTTATTTGTATGTTGTTGTTTTTTGCATTTATTGTTTTATCTACAATTAATATTGATAATTAGAAGATAAAATTGTTTTCAAATATTGCAAACTAAAGATAATAATTGGGCTAAATTGATTGTAACACCATAGAACAGTGGTAAAATTAATAATATGACCTAATATGATTGGTCGAACTTCAAATGGGCATACATTTTGATATAGGAGTGACCTAATATGATTGGTCAAACTTCAAATGGGCATACATTTTGATATAGGAGTTAGATTTAAATAAAATTTATATTGCAAGAAAGCTCTAGATGAATTGAACGTGATGGTGGAATTAGGTTTGAGTTTTGATGACATTGGTAAAAGAGTATTTTTGTAACCCCGTATTCATAATATACCTTGTAGGTTAGGTTAAGTCATAAGTAACACCTACCATATCCTAAGAAAGAACAAGGGGGTGGGAGGGAGTGTTACAAAGTGGTATCAGAGCATTGGTTCAAACGTTGAGCCTGTAAGGCTAAAAATACACCATATGAAACAAGGTTCAACAATAAACCTTTGGGGATAGAGATAGAGGTTCTAATGCAGAGTGGTATCAAATCTTGGGTTCAACACTAGACCTAAAAAGGCTCATTAATAAAACATAATACAACAAAGTGATTAATGCATACACTTATTTTCTTGGATTTATATATTTTTGAGAAACCAAGTGTAGTGTAGTTTAATGCTTGATTCCTCTTCTTGATAATTACTTGTGAATATTATATGTCTTATTATTACTTCCTATGTCTTCTTCATCAATAAATTATGTAAATGTTCAAAACATAAAGATCACATGAGACAAATAACACCAAAGATTAGGCCAGAGGCCAAGGAAAAACTCGCAAGGGGATAATCCAACAATCATTCTCTTATAAAATTATATAATCGTATCAAAATGATAGATATCCAAGACCAATACCAAGACCAAGTGTTGGGTCAATTTACTAAGTAAACTAAAACCGTTGTTTTAATTATCAATACAGGTTTGTAGACTTGGAATCATGTCCAAAATATATGGATTTCAGGCGAAGTCAATTTTAGAACACAAATTTTAGAAGTTGAAAGAAATTCATATGAAAAATATATTCTAATTTATAAGATTAATGTAAATGCATATTACAAATATAAAATATAACTAAAACCTTTTTGATTCAATGTGTAGTAAGTGAACGAAGAGGCTCCTAACTTAGGAGATCTTGGTTGTCCTTCCCCACAATACTATCTTTAAGAAGAGAAACTGAAGAACAATAGTTTATGATGTATAGAAAGTAAGAGAAGAGGCTCATAACTTAGGAGTTCCAGGTTATCCTTCTTTACAGTTCTATTCCAACATTATTACCACTTCATTGAAACTTGGAAATTCAAGAAATAATTCAAGAAGGGAAACTAAATAGGATGAATTTTAGTTGTTGTTCATGATTTGATATAAAGAGAATTTAACTTAAATTATTGTTTGTACTTTCGCATGCAAATTATAATTAAAGCAACAATCATCCAACAATCATAATAAATCTTTGCACATCTAAATGACTAAATAATAAATCTGAAGCAAGAACTATTGCATTAAAACAATGCTAATTTAACCAATGTGTACTTAGCTTGGTGTGGGGGCCTTCCACCCTTGCCTTGCACATTTGAATAACTTCTCAGCTACATCAAACTTAATCAATCATCCACAGCATGAACAGGAAATAGAAAGTGGAACTCGTTCTTCAAATTATCTCAAAGTCTTCAAAAAGTCTCAATACAAAATTACACAAATTGTACATACTTGAATGGTCCATAAACTTGGTTTAAATAGACAAATAATATACAAAATGAGTTATAATGTCTCTAAAAATCCTATCCATACTAATCCCATCCATGTAGGTCGAACTCATCTATTCTATTTCACAAAATCAGGAAAATCCCAAAAAATATTAATTTTGCCCTTTTTCCTAGGGATTTTTGAATGACAGGTCAAGTTTGACCAGTGTTGATTGGGCATGTTTTAGCTCAGTTTGCCCAAACCAATAGGTATTTTTCCATCTGTTATTCCCAAGATTTCCAAATATATGCTCAGCTCTCATTCGATTGTCCTACACATATGACTTCAATGAAGCTATTATGGGAATTTTTAGTGCAGTCCAAAAATACTCTTAAAACCTAATTTTTACAAAAAATTATAATTGAAAAACTTAATTTAATTACCTGAATATGCATAATAAGGCTAAAATTAGGCATATATGGATGCTATAATATGGAATATGGTGGTAAATAGGTGGGTTTATGATAGGAAAAATTGACCGAAATTGAGGGCCAACACCAAGTTTCCACAAAGATACCAAGTCAAACCCTCCTCCAAGTCTCCTCCAATAATCAAAGTCAGTGATGGCCAAACTTCTTCAAAATACGATCAAACTTAGAATTTTGGTCCTACAATTACCTCAAAATTTCAACCATGTTCCACAGAAAAATTTGCATGTGCGAGCTGCAGTAAGGTAGAAACTTCAATTTTGTTCTTTGATTGCCTTCTCTCTCCTTTGACTATGGCCTTCATATTCGTTCTATAGGTGCAGAAGATACTTTTTGATGTGATAGATGAATAATCTTTGTAAGAGGTCGAATTTTCTCTTATATATAGTTGTCCAGGAGGGTCGAACAGGTGCCACTAGGCTTACTTGTCCAAGGAAGGCCGACTTGGTCATATTATGAGCTTATGACTCACAAATAAAATTTAAATTCTTTTTCTTACAAATTTTGAATGGAACATAACTCAAATAAATTTTTTTCACACATGATAAATTCTTTTTTACTCTTTTTGACTCTCTAATCATGAAGAAAATTCTTTTACAAAAATATAATAAATACATCAATGATATATTATGAAGACCGACTCTAGTTATAAATTTAAGACTCCCTCTTAACTAGGGAGGTATTCATAATTTCTCAACATGATAGTCTCAAATTTAAATATTCCTATAAGAAATGATATTGATTTATAAGCATCAATGATGATAACATCATCATAACCAACATTTTCAAAATACTAGGGCATTGACAAGTAATCTCTATCTCTTGAATAGATCAGAGCACAATGTTGAGAGGCATTCAATAGGACACCATCGCCTCTCAAGGCACATACTCCACCTAGGTTCACCAAATTATGTCTTCATAGGATAATTAACTAATCCATTGTCACAATAATCTCAGTCCCACGGACCATTATTTTACAATATCAATGTACTTTACTTACATTTGTTAGTCCTGGTCACAATACACGTCTCAAGAATGTCAGTCCATGATGCTTATCCAATCCACCATTCTTCCTATCTATGTTTAGGTACTAGACTTACAATTGTTAAATGTCCTGCCCATAGTACATGACACATGGATAACACAATGTCCATTCTCACTCCATCTCGATCTGGGAGGAGATATCCACAAGCCCAAGCTTGTCTTGAAAATACTCATGCTTTCCCTTAGGAAGGGACTTCGTCAATACATTGACTACCTATTTTTCAATGGAGATATATTGTAGCTTCACGGCTCCATACTACACCATGCTTCGAATGTAGTGATACTTATTCATAATGTTCTTTGACCCTGTATGAATTATTGGGTTTTCTAACAACTTTATGCAGCTTTGATTATCACAACATTTATGGTTGAATCCAATACTCCTTGAAAAAATCAAAAATTAATTTACAGAGCCAAATTTCCTCACGAGTAACTTCACTAGCTCCCATATATTCAGCTTCAGTTCTACTTAGTGCAACCGAATCTTGTTTTTTGCTCATCCAATAAAGCATAGCAGATCCCAAAAAAAACAACCACCAGTAGTATTTTTCCCATCATCTATATTGTCTTCACAATGAGAATCAATATAACCTAATAATTAAATCACAGTTCCTACAACATATCTCAAACAATGATGTATAGTTCCACAAAGATATCTAAAGATGTGTTTCGTTGTTATCCAATGATCATGTCCGAGCTCCATCTAAAACTGACTTAGATTAATTACAACAAAACATATATCTGGTCAGATGTTCACTAAACACATCATAGAACCAATAAGCTACCGGTATGACAATGGATCAATAAGATTTGAATCTAAACTTATCACCTTCTTCAAATTGGTGATCATTGGTGTTACCATAGGTTTACAATCCACCATCCAAAATTTTTGTAGAATCTTGATCGCATAATTTCCTTGACCAAGAAATATTTCACCATGTTTCTATCAAACTTCAAGTCCTAGGTAATATTACATTAGTCTAAGATCCTTCATGTCGAATTCAGCTTCTAGTTCCTTCTTGCATTGACGAAAATATGTTCCACACCTGTTATTAATAAGTCATGATCCATATATAGAAATATGATAATTGGCTCATTCTTTACTACTTTGATGAAGAGATATAGATCCACAGTACTTTTGACGAAACCAATTATTATTAGATAGTAATACCATGCTCTTTAGGTTTGTTTTAAACCATGTAGAGATTTATTTAATCTACAAACATGGGATTCCTTCCCATGGACTTCAAATCATTGTGGTTGTTCAATGTAAAATTCTTCATCAATTATGCCATTAAGAAAAGCGGTATTTACATCCATTTGATGTATATTGCATCACATAGAAGTTTCAATATAGATGAGAGTTCTAATTGTTGTGTATATGGTTGTAGAATAAAACATTTCATTATAGATAATTCCTTCTTGTTGAGAAAATCATCTAGCCACAAATATTTCCTTGTATTTTTCGATGTTCCCATCAACTACATGTTTAATATTATAAACCCACTTGGAAGTCACAACAGATTTACCTTTTGTTCTAAGAACGATTTCCCAACAACATTATTCATTATTGATTAATATTCTTCCATCATTGCATTCTTCTATACATGTTGTTCAACATCATTTTCATAAGTAGAAGGTTATGATTCAATGAGTTTGGTCATATATGTTTCAAAACTAGAGTACCTTTTGGGTCTCTTGGTTTCTCTGAATGTTCTTCTTAGGGTTTCATGTCCTTCAACTTATTTCAAAGTTTTATAATCCAAGCAAGTCTTTTTTTGGTTTCAGGAATGATGACAGGTTCTACAGGTTCACTTGGTCCTTCTGTTTCTTCATGATGTTCAGTTGTTGGTTTTGGAGAATTTATTTTCCTTGGACTATCTTCATTAGAAAAGACAAATCCCTCTTATTCATTAGAATCAATGGGGATATATTTGGATTTCTTGTATGCAATGCTTTCATCAAAAGTGGCATCTATGCTTACTTCAATACGTCGTTGTTATTTGATGTAGATTATATATGATTTGGATGAGTTGATGTAGCCAACAAAAATTCCTTCCATACATGTAGGATCCAAATTTTTTCTCCTGCCCTTAGGAAGATTAATTTAGACTATACATCCAAATATTTTGAGGTGATCAACATTAGCCTTTCCTCTAGTAAAATATTTTTATGGATTTATGTCACTAAGAATTATGTGAGCTCTTCTATTCTGGATGTATACTTCAGTCAAGGAGGATTCTCCCCATAGGAATTTGGGAATATATTGATCATGTATCATGGCTCTTACACATTCTTCAATAGATTGATTATTCCTTTTAGCTACACCATTCTATTGAGGATTAAAGGGGACTATCTGTTGAATTCTTAGTTAAACTAAGAGGGGGAGGGGGGGGGGGTGAATCAGTTTAACACATACATGAGCTTTTTAAAATTTTCATCAGCTAATTTACAACTTACTTTTATAATCAATATTAGTGTATGAACAGTCTTAATATGTTGCAGCAAGTATTAAATTAATGTGACTTCAAACTTATTATGAGAGCAGCAAACATTAAGCAGATTTGGTAAATCATCTCAGCACACAGGCAACACAGATAGGGACAGCAGATTTAAGTGGAAACCCATAAAGGGAGAAAACCACATCTTATTATTGTTGTGATGCAAAGGCAACCTCCAACTCCCTCTCACCACTATTTTTCTGCAGACACCAACCTACAGGAGGCTCCAACCTCAATTCTGCAAGCTACAACTTGCAAGGAAGCTCCAACTCCCATCAATTTTCTGCAGGCACCAACCTACAGGAGCCTCCAACCTCAGTCAACTACAACTGAAATTTTATCAAGCTACAACTTGATGTGGAAGCACAAACTCCCATCAATTTACCAAAAGAATTGATTGTTGATTTACCTCAGATATCAGCTCTGTTCTATAGCATCTCTTTCTACTCCTCTCTTCCTAATCTTCTCTGTCTCAATTTTCCAAACTCTGCATTCTCTCTTCTTACTCTCTCTCACCTCTTGCAGCTTTCTTATTTTCTTCAACTCTCTTCAATTCTGTTGCACACTCTCTTCTTCTCTCACTTTGTTTTCGTAACCTTCTCCCCTTGGATATTACCCTGTTTTATACAAAATAGCTTCATGGCTGTTTGTATTCTACTGGGAATTCGAAATGGACAGCCATGTCTCTTTGCCTTCTGCCTTCTCATCTCTTTTATCCGCTCATTTAGAAAATATAACTGTAGGTACCAATTTTAATATTACAGTGGGATTTTGTTCTCTTCCGGAGACTTGCCAATGCATCACAAACAATAAAAAATCAAAATCATTTACATTCAATTACAATGAAAAATCCAGCTCACTCATTCAACCTCTTGGCTCATTGTGCATTTGTCTTTTCTTTGACTGTGTCTTTGTCCCTTTCTGCTCTGTTTGTTTCCTAGTTCACTGTCACAGGGTAACAACCATCTGTAACAACGCCTTTTATATATAACACAACTTCAGCTCTCGGCATAATAGTAAAATCATGTTTAACATATAAAATGCCCTTTCGGGCCCACCATCCAAACTTTGTTTTGTGCTCTGATGCGATGAGTCTCCTCCGATGATTTCCAATTGCGATTACACCCTTTGCGATTGTTCTGATGCGATTAATCGCAATCACAAAATTCATTGGTATGTTCCACTGCTCAGCCTTCGTGCCGATGCGATGGCCCCACACTGCATAGATATATATATATATATATATATATATATATATATATATATATATATATATGTATATATATATATATGTTCTCCAAGGGAATGTAAAGACCCATGAATTCATTTTGGCGAATGCCCAGCACGCACCTCATTTTCTATAAGTTTCGAATTTAGCACAATATATAAATATATCACCATGTATGCATATTCCCCGAGTCAAGCATTATAAACATTAATATAAGGGGTCGATTCCATTTAATCAATAGAATATCATATATCTGGGCCCACTTGCCACGCTTTCCGATGCTATACATTACTCTTCGACTTCTTCCGATTGTGATTGATCGCAATCGCAATTTCCATTTGAATGTATCAACATTCCAATGCTCCGATGCTCCGATTCGATCAATCACTGTTTATCGAAACTCAAATATGTATGATTTGCAGTTTATATGCCCATCGGGTCCGAGCTTCAATCGCAATCGCAACTTTTGTTTGCATGTTCCGATATGCCTATACTCCGATGCTCAGATGCGATTAGGCCGGAATTCAAATACGTGTTAATCACAGTTTATACGCCCATTGGGTTCGGGCTTCAATCGCAATCGCAACTTTTGGTTGGGTGTTCCGATATGCCTATACTCCGATGCTTCGATGTTCTGCTTCTTTTTTCTGATGCGATGGCATATCTTTAAGCCGGACTTCAAATACACATGAGTCACCGTGTATAATGAATCGGGTTCGGAACTCAATCGCAATCGCAATATTTTGATAACAAGTTCCGCTGCTAACTTTTCTCCGAAGCGATTGGGTGAGGGTCCCACCTTATGGTACTTTGGTTCTTTGTTTAAAAGGCATTATACTTATATAAAGCGTTGCATATATATATGCTTCCGCTTCGGCCTTTAGTGTAACCTCCGGCTGGGTAATGATTCTCGGAATAAGGTTTATATATATACTTTGCCGCTTGGGTTAAGATTCCCAGAATTCTGTTTATGTATCCTCCCGCCTGGGTTACGATTCCCGGAATGAGATTTATGTATCCTCCGGCTGGGGTAATGATTCTCAAAATTTTATGTAGGGGTCCATAAAAAATGGCTCTGCCTCTACTGTGATAACGGCTCTGCCTCTGCCTCTACCTTTGATAACGGCTCTCCCTCTATATTCGTTTCCTCTGAATCTGCCTTAGTTGTGCTTCTTTCTCTGTCTCTGTTGTTGCTTCCGCTCTACTGTTTGACTATTACATTTCGACATTCTTCTTCCACCTGTCTCCTTTGCTTCCTTTGTTCGCTTCTTTGCTGCCTCCTTTGTCTGTCTTTGTCTTTTCTGCCTCCATTGCCATCAATGACAACATTTCCAACACTATCAACTCCCTCTTAATCCCATCTTCTTCGCAAAAGGATACAAGTTCTTTAGATGTATAGTCACCTCCCTTATCAAATCTTAAGGTCTTGATCTTCTTTTCTATCATATTCTCAACTTTGGCTTTGAACTCTTGTAATTTTTCAAATACTTCATCTTTAGACTTCAAGAAATAGATCCAAGTATTTCTAGAATTGTTAACGATAAATTTTACATAGTATATATGAACAAAAAGTGATTTTGTAGACATTGGGCCACACACATGAAAGTGAATTAGGTCCAATATTTTCTTGGATATTAAGTCACTACTAGGGAATGGTTTCTTCACATTTTTCCAAGAGCACACCCTTTACAAACTCCTTCATGTTCTTCTTTCAATTGGGGAATTCATATAAACATTTGAATCAAGGATGGCAATATCTTGCAATGGATATGGCCATGTCTTCTATGACATAATTCACTAGGATTGATGTCAATGTGTATTAAAGCTTGAGGAGGAGGAGTCAGAAGTCTATAAAACCTCCCCTCACAAATCCCAATAGTTTTAGCATTATTTATACTATATACCTTAGCCCAAAAAACCACCTTGCCATCAATAAATGCTATTATGTCTCCTTTATCTTCTAAAAAAGAAATAGAAAGTAAATTGTTTTTCAAACCTAGAACATAGAGGATGTTGTTGAGATGAATGTTCCCACCAAATTCCAACTCGTTGGAGGTAGATCCAATACCTTTAACTGGATATCTAGTTTTGTCTCCAAGTTCAACCTTGTGAGAGGAGATTCCTTTTAATAGAGTGCCTTGAAGCTCCGATATCGATTACCCTTTTGTTGTTATATTCAATTTATCCTGTGAGTGCATAGTAGAGACTTCCATCCTTGACTTCCTTGGATGGTTTTGAAACAAAAGTGGTGATGTATCCTTTATTGGATTCAAGGAGAATCCTTAGAGCCTTGATACCTTCTTTCATGTACTTGGCCATTTGAGGAGAGAGATAATTTCTACAAAGATTTTTTCAATCAAGATTTCCAACAATTTGTGTTCTTCCAGCTTCCTTCCTTCACCTTAGCTCTGATTCCATGTTGAGAAACCAAGTGTAGTGTATTATAATGTTTGATTCCTCTTCTTGATAATTAATTGTGAAAATTAGATGACTTCTTATTACTTCGTATTTCTTATTCATCAAGAAATTATACAAATGTTCAAAGCATAAATATCAAAATGAGACAAAGAACATTATAAATTAGGCCAGAGGCCAGGGAAAACCCCACAAGGGGAAAACTCAACAATTCTTCTCGTATACAATCAGATCAAAATGAGAGATATCCAAGACCAATACCAAGACCAAATTGCCACAAAGATACCAAGTCAAACCGTCCAAGTCTCCTCCTATAGTAAAAATTAATGATGGTAAAACTTCTTTAAATTTTATCAAGCTTAGAATTTCGACTCTGCAGTAAAGGTCGAATTTCAAACCAGCAATTACCTCAGAATTTTGGCCTTGTTCCACAAAAAAATTCACACTTGCGAACTACAGTAGGTTAGAAACTTTGATTTCCTTCTCTCTCCTTTGACTCCAACCTTCATTTTTGTTCTATAGGTGGAGAATATATGTCTTTATGGGATAGATGAATAAGTTATCCAAGAGGTTGAATTGTCTCTTATATAAATAAATACATCAATGATAGACTATTAAGACCGACTCTAGTTACAAATTCAACATATATGATGTATTGGCCTTGATAGAATGCAGTAACATGGATTTTAGATATGTGGAAAACAACATATCAACATGCTTAAGGTTGAGGAGAGAATATCAGTTCGAGAAAAGTATGAGTTTGAAAATATAGAATGATATCTCCATACCAGGGATCTAAAGTACTGATAAGAAATAGGGATTCGTTGGGAAGGGAATCCTCTGCCACGGTTTTTGTCTCAATATAGGGAAAGTCACGCAATAACTCAACAAATACCAATGATTTCTTAGATTTATATATTTTGAATTCTAAAATGAACTCTTACAAGATAAATATCTAGGTAAGTCTTAATTTCATGAACAACAATGCTAAGGTCAATTCCTGACATTTCCTCATCAGACCAGGAAAAAATGTCTCATAATTTCTGAAATAGGGTTGTATACATCTAAATTTCATCAAGGGATCAAGAATAACCTATCTGAATGTTCTTGGTAATTCCAGGTTTAACTGAGATGTTGATGGGTACCATTGTAGATATGTTTCCTAGATTCGTTTCAAAATCCGAATGAAGGATTGACATAGGACATTGAGGACTATCCACAATCTCGGATGAAAATATAGATGAAAAATAATTCTCAATTTTATCAATTTTAGGCAGAAAGGATGAATGATGATGATAATCATCCCATGGAATTGCGTCCAAATTCATGATTCCATGATACTTTCATTAGTTGAACACTAATTATCGAAGGGATCAGGGAATGATATTGGTACTAAATGTGAAAAATGAGAATAATAGTCAATTATCAAATTCACTTGATCTATTTCAAATGATGGTGGGATGGAAAATGATTGAAGGTCAAGTCACATTGTTGAAGGTCACATAGCTAGATCTTCAACAATGTTGTAATTCTGAGAAACTCGTGCATGAGGATTAAAAGTTGACTTTCAAAGTACACCTTTAGAAGGCAGCCGAATCACCATGTTAGAATTGGGTTTTTAAATTTGTAATGGTTCAGAAGGAGGAGGATTTGATGTGGAATATTGACTAGGTGAACCAATATCATTTCCATTTATAGCATGACCCTTAGATCTGTAATCCTTATATCTTGTGGATATCGTACCTTTTGAGGACATCATCATGATATTCGCCAATGTGGAAGAAGAGGAAGGGTTGTGTTAAACCATCTTACTTTTTTGACAAGAAAATGGATCCTTCAAAACAACATGGGTGGGTGAACCTTTAACAAATTTGGTAACCTCAACGTGATGAGGGCACTCCTTGGTGTAATGATCTTCATCACATATTAGACAAGGATAACGAGGTTTTTTATTTTCATTAGATGGTTCATTTTTGTTTGATTTCTCTTTTAGAGAGAAAATTTGTTTTGATTTCCTTTTCCTTTTTTTACCTCCAGTCAATTTATTCTTTCCAGTAGAGTAATCTAAGTCAATAATCTCATAAGAAATTTTTGGAGAAGGATTTCCTTTAGGTGAATCTGGTAAAGTAACAATCTGAGTGATTTTGGAAATTTTCTTCTTGCTCTTAGATTGGCTAATAGAACAGATCACACCATCAGTAGCATGGGATCCTATAGGAGTTGAGGTTATTTGACGAGGGCGAGGAAAATCTGTAATTTTATCATACAAAATTTTAGACTCTGAGCTGTAAACAAGGTCACTAGATATTGGGAACGAGAAATAACTTGCTCTTCAATTACAACACCTCCCCTGGCCACATCTTTAGAAATGAGTGGAAGCAATGATTTTGTAAACCATTCAGGAAAAATCTTATCTGGAATGAAAGCCTTAACTAGACAACATTTATGTCTCCATTCATGTAGATGATCGGAAATGTGAGTAGATGAGGATTGTTTTAAAGAATTCAAAATTATGGTATCGATATCGTAATGTATTGGTAACTGAAAATGTGTCAAGAAAGTAGTCGCTAAGGCATTGAATATATGAAAAGAGGCTTAAGGTAATTCATTGTACAATTTTGTTGTTGAACCAGATAAAGTTCGTTGGAAAAGTTTCAATCTAATGGAATCATCGATCAGTGAATTTGACATGCACCAAAGATGATATGTCATGACATGGTTTAATGGGTCTTCTCCTGATTTTCCTTCAAATTTTGGAATGTCACTGGGAAACTTGGAAGGAATTGTCAGCCAAAACGAGAAATAGTAAATAGAATAATTTGTTAGCCGAGACAAATCTAGTAAATCTAAAGTTGCAATGAAAAGTAACTATCGATTGGGGTCCTGTTGTGAAAATTGATCACCCTGTGAGATAATTCTAATACCTCGAGGAGAATATCCAAGATATCATGGGATAGCATGTGTGGTTTGGATTTGCATTCCTCCAGGATAACCAGGGTGAGCCATACCAAATTGCGGTTGAGACAGAATTTGATAAGTATGACCAGGGTATGGTTGACTCTGGAAAGGCGGATTTTGGCCCATCTGCCCCAAGTAATATTTCCCCTGAAAGGGTTTTCTTTGTAAATGTTGCCCTTGAAAGAACTAACTCTGATAAGGTTGGCCTTGAAAGAGTTGGCTCTAAAAAGGTTTTCCTTGAAAATCTTGGTCTTGATATGGTGTTTTCATAGTTCCCATATCAGCTTTTGTTGAAGTCCAACAAGAAATTGCAGCACACACACTAGTGTGGGACCAATAAGTCCTAGCAGCACACACACTGGTTTGGGCCAAATTAATTAATTAATTTGGTGCAGTTTATATTTTAATTTTCCCTTAATTAAATTCGACAATAAAATGTAATCTTATCTCATGATCACTTGTAACAGTTAACTGAGTGTGATAATGATGTACAAGCGCATTGTTCCTGTGTAAACTCCAATTTAACTCAAATACGAACTTTCCACTTTATCGCAATCCCCAACTTAAATCGCACTTTGCAGAATTAAGGATTCGCAGATCGACAGTTTTACATATATGGTAAATCAACAATTTTGTGATTTCGCAAATCGCAATAAATAACTTATCGCAACTCGCAACAAATAACATATAACTTTTAACAGTAAAAATATAACTCGCCGATTGTGATGTGGCAAAATATTATATCGATGCGATGCGATATCTCGAAACTTTTAACATTTACGATGTGATATATGAATTAAGTTTGGGGATTTGTGATGCGATCAAAGAAACTTGGGTTTTGGCCAAAATGCAATAACACACAAGTTTGTGATAAAAATATCAAAATTTTTCTTGATTTCTGCTAAGTCTTGAAACTTGATTTATTACACGGAAAGGCACTAAAACAGGTTTAATTCAGATTTCTAAAGAAAAGACAATAAATCATAAAAACATAAAATAATTCATACCTGTATTCAACTCCTGTCGTAAGTGATCCTTAGCAGGTTTTTGGATGAATGCACACGCACAGGAACAATTACTTGCACATCTATGATTCAATCAATTACTTAGAAACCAAAGGTTATTACACCTTTTTGGCTTGATTACATCAATTATTCACTCTCTCTCCATCCTCTCTGTCTCTCGCTCTATCTGTCCTCTCCTATATCCTTTCTTTTTACTAAATGCACTCACTATTTTTAACAAACTAATAAATAAATCCTTATTCCAAGGTTTGATGTATTTCATTTTAACAGTCTTATATTTTTCCTCCTAATTTAGAATTTCTCTAACTATTACAATAAATAAATAAATAAAAGTAAATTCGAGAGATCCAACCCTCTCTACTAAAAGATAATTTGACCACACAGGTCGGTGAAATTCATCTCATGCGATGCTCCTACATCAGACTCCCGGGGAAGAAAGGAATCATCCATCAAACTTTCAGGATTTACTCCATACTTCTGTAATTCTGTCGTTGTCAACCATCTGGCATCCTCCACTGGCTATCCCTTCCATTTGACTAGATACTGAAAATAAATCCGTCCTCTAGTTCTTTTAGCTACTCTCCTCTCCATAACAGGTTCCACCTCTTTCTTAATCGTCTTCCGCATTTGTTCTTCCCATTTTAAAGTCTGAAATTCGTCTTCTGCAGGTTCATCTTCTAGCTCTTCCTATGGCTCCTTATATGGGTACAAATATGCAACATTAAAGATGGGTGATATCCCAACTCGTGCTGGTAACTCAATCTCATAGTCATTTGAGGAAAACTTCCTCAAAATTATACATGGCCCTATCTTTTTCATTTTTAGTTTGTTATAGGTCCTGACTAGAAACCTTTCCTTCCTCAGATAAACCATGAATAAATAATCTACTTGAAATTCCCTTTGATTCCTCTTCATATCAACCCTTTGTTTATACTTTTGGGTGTTTTTTGTAATATCTGCTTGACATATTCCTACAAATTATGTATCTGTTCTATAAATTCTTCAGCCTTTGCACTCCTTGTCTCTTGTTCGCTCAAATATCTAAGTTCATACACACCTCTTGGATGCATTCCAAAAACAATCTGAAACGGACTCATCCCGGTACTCCGGTTAGGAGTATCAGTATAGGAAAACTCAGCTTGAGCAAGTGCTAAGTCCAATTGCTTTGGATTTTTGTAAACCAAACTCCTTAATTGTTTCCCAAGCTCTTGTTCACCACTTCAGTTTTCCTATTCGTCTGAGGATGATAAGCTGAACTGAAACTGAGGTTCATACCTATCTTCCTCCATAGAGTCCTCCAAAAGTGTCCTACGAACTTTGTATCCTTGTCTGAAACAATACTCACAGGCAGTCCACATAATCTTATAACTTCAAAGAAAACAAACTAGCAATGTGAGTTGCATCACTAGTTTTCTTAAAAGAAATAAAATAAGCCATTTTAGAAAACCTATCTACGACAACATAGATAGAATCATGTCCTCTTTGAGTATTTGGTAAACCCAAAACAAAATCCATGCTGACAACATCCCAAGGTCTATTGGGTATTGGCAATGGCTGATACCCAGTGTTTTGGCTTCTTCCTTTGGCATGTTGACAAATCTTGCACTTCTCAACAAAAATTTTGATATCAGCTTGCATTTTTGGATAAAAATAAAAGCACTTACTTTAGCAAATGTTTTATCCTATCCAAAGTGTCTGGATAGTCCTCCACTATGTTTTTCCTTAATCAGATTTTCCCTCATGGAGCACTTAGGAATACACAGTTTATTACTCTTGAACAGCAATCCTCCTTGAATTAGGTAGTCCAACCACTGGCTTCTATTATGAATCACAGGATTTTTAACAGCTGCATATATTTCTTTAAAATTTTTGTCTTCCTTACACATATCAATCATCTCTTCAAACCCAAAAATTCCAATTTTCAATTCCTGCATAACCAGATTTTCTCTGCTCAAAGCATCATCAACTTTGTTTGACTTACCACTTGTGTGTTTTATTATAAAGATAAAACTTTGCAAAAACTCCACCCACTTACCATGCTTTTGGTTCAAATTTGGCTGATTATTTATGAACTGCAGTGCATGGTTACCAGAATACAACACAAATTCTTTGGGCAACAAATAATGCCTCCATTTCTTCAAAGCCTGCACAATAGAATAGAACTCCTTATCATAGGATGAATACTTCCTCTTAGCCTCATTTAACTTTTCACTAAAATAAGCTATCGGTCTTTGCTCTTGACTCAATACAACTCCAATTTCCATCCCACTAGCATCAGTCTCAACTTGGAATATTTTATCAAAATTTGGCAGGGCCAAAACAGGTTTTCAGTGATCTTCTTTTTTAACAACTTAAAGTTTTGATCTTCTGCTTCTGTCCACTTAAATGGTTGGTTTCTCTCCTTTATTGTTTCAATTATTGGTGCAAATATCTGACTAAAACCTCTTACAAAATTTCTGTAAAAACTTGCACGACCATGAAAACTCCCTACCTCAAATACACTTCTCGGAGTTGGCCAATCCAGTATTACCTGGATCTTTTCTGGGTCCATCTTCAAGCCTTCTTATGAGACTATAAATCCCAATTAAATGAGCTCCTTCTTCATAAAATTTCACTTCTTCAAATTTATAAGCAGCTTATCCTTTTGCAAAGTATTTAACACCAGCTTGATATGCTCCAAATGCTCTTCCTTACTCTGACTAAAAATCAGAATGTCATCAAGATAGACTATCACAAATTTTCCTGCATATTCTTTCAATACCTATTTTATTGGTCTCATAAATGTAATTGGTGCATTAGTGAGCCCAAAAGGCATCACTAACCACTCATACAACCCACTGTTGGTCTTAAATGTAGTCTTCCATTCATCTCCCTCTCTAATCCCTATTTGATGGTATTCACTCTTCGGATCTATTTTAGTAAAATACTTTGACTCACTTAAACAATCCATCAAATCATCTATACATGGCAATGGAAATCTATACCTGATAGTGATATTGCTTATGGCTCTAGAATCAGTACACATACTCCACTCACCTCCTTTCTTTGGACTGAGCACGACTGGTACTGCACTAAGGCTTTCTTTGATCAGTCCTTTATCTAAAAACTCCTATACCTATCTTCCAACTTATTCATTATCCTGAGGGGTCATTCTATATACTGCTTTGTTTGGTAAACTTTCACCATGTATTAAATCTATGTGATCACTGATAATTCTGATTGGTGGCAATTCACTTGGTAATTCCTCAAAAATTATGTCAGCATAATCATCTAACAGATTTTTAATTTCCACAAGCAAATTGTATAAATTAGTAGAAGTCATAATTACCTTGGGTTTACCCACAACAACAAAATGCATTTCTTTCTCCTTCTTGACTTCTTGCAGCAAATCCTTTCCACTAATCAGCATAACATTATTCCCAGTAGCTCCTTTGTCTGCTTCATCCTCCAAAGGCAGCAATGTGTGATTCTTCCTATCTTTCTCTAAGGTATATGTGTTTCTTCTGCCATCATGAATGAATTTCCTATAAAACTTCCAAGGTTGTCCCAAAAATACATGGCACACATCCATTGGAATCACATCACATAATATGACATCCTTATATGTATCGATTTGTATCTCTACTTTGCACTGTTCTGTCACTAAAATCTGATGTCCCTTCTGTAGCCATGACACTATGTAGGGAGTAGGGTGTACCATCTTAATCAATCCAAATTTCTCAACCATCTCTTTGGAAACAAGATTATCAGTGCTTCCACTATCAATCACAACTTTGCAGCACTTTTCTTTTTATTTTCACACAATCCTAAATAAGATCTTCCTTTGTGTTGGCTCATTTGCTTCCTTCTCTGCCTTAAGCAATACTCTTTTTAACAATAAATACTCTCATGCCTCAGGTGGCTCTTCTTTTCCCGTGACTTGAGGATTTTCTTCCTTTTCCTCAGCTACATTCACATTCCATTGGTTTTTTGGTTTATTATGAGGAAAATCCCATGATCCGTGTCCCCATTCTCCACATGTGTAACACTAAATTTCTCTTCCTAGGCCTCTACCTCTAGGTGCAAATATCCCTCTACCAAATTATCCTCTCTGCGGCGGTCTACTACTCAAACCTCCTGCTTCATTCTGAGAGTGCTAGTCTTGATCTGAAAGTTCCTCTCCCTCGTGCTGGACTTTTACCTCTTTTCTTCTGACTTTGTTTCCTCAACATTTTCTCCTCTTCCTTCAAAGCTACTTGGTAGGCATCCTCAATTGTCTTCAAACTCAAAAAATTGATTTCATTATGTATTTCATATCTTAAACCATTGATGTATCTAACTACTTTATCCATATCATCTTTAGCATGTCCTGGTCTAATGCTCAACTTGTAAAACTCCACTATATACTCCTTGACAGTCATTCCTTTCTGCCTCAAATTCTGAAACTGTTTGAAAATATTCAACTGATAGTATTTTGGCATAAAATTATTCTTCAATTTACTTACCATTTTATCCCATTTCTTGATCTTAGGCTTTCCCTTTCTCTCCCTGGATTTTTGTAGTTCATCCCACCAGATAGATGCATGGCCCTTCAATCTAGTAGCTGCAAAATTTACCTTCTTCTTATCTTCGACCTCTTCCAAGTCGAAATACTTATCCACTGAACTAATCCAATCCATCAGCTTGTCCACATTAAGGTTCCCCTCATATGAAGGAATCTTCACTCTTGGTTTTCCACTAACCTTTGCTAATATCTTGAAAAATTTAGCTGCCTCACTTTCTTCTTCTTCTTCCTAAGAAGATTCCTCTGCAACACTGACATCTCCTTCATCAAGTGCTCTCCTCTAAGTAGTCTCCATTGTCTACATCCTTGTACGAAGGTGTCGAATCTCTTCTAGCAAAACTACATTGGATATAAGTCTTCCCTGACCTATGCCAACTCCTCTTCTGGGTGGAATATTTGCTACAATCCTTGAGAACAAAACTCAATATCTGCTCTGATACCAAAAATTATCTACATGTGCATTGTTCCCCTGTAAATTCCAATTTAACTCAAATGCGAACTTTCCACTTTATTGCAATCCCCAACTTAAATCACACTTCACAGAATTAAGGATTCACAGATCAGCAGTTTTACATATATGGTAAATCAGTGATTTTGTGATTTCGAAAATCGCAATAAATAACTTATCACAACTCGCAAAAAATAACATATAACTTTTAACAATAAACATATAACTCATTGATTGCAATGTGGAAAAATATTATATCGATTCAATGCGATATTTCGCAAATTTTAACATTTACGATGTAATATATGAATTAAGTTTTGGGATTTGTGATGCGATCAAAGAAACTTGGGTTTTAATCGAAATGCAACAACACACAAGTTTGTGATAAAAAAATATCAGAATGTTGCCTAATTTTTGTTAAGTCTTGAAACTTGATTTATTACATGGAAAGGCACTAAAATAGGTTTAATTCGAATTTCTGAAGCGAAGACAATAAATCTAAAAAACATAAAAAAATTAATACCTGGATTCAACTCATGCCGTAAGTGATCTTTAGCAGGTTTTTGGATGAATGCAGACGCACAGGAACAATTACTTGCACATCTATGCTTCAATCAATTACTCAAAAACCACAAGTTATTTTCCCTTTTCTGCTTGATTACATCAATTCTTCGCTCTCTCTCCCCCTCCTGTCTGTCTCACACTCTATCCTTCCTCTCCTCTATCCTTTCTTTATACTAAATTCACTCGCTATTTTTAACAAACTAATAAATAAGTCCTTATTCCAAGGTTCGATGTATTTCATTCTAACAGTCTTATCTTTTTCCTCCTAATTTAGAATTTTTCTAACTATTACAATAAATAAATAAATGAAAGTAAATTCAAGAGATCCAACCCTCTGTACTAAAAGATAATTTGACAACATAGGTCGGTGAAATTCATCTCATGCGATGCTCTTGCATCAGATAAACTCAGTTAGATCATGTATTTCGAGTTGAGGGTGGTTGGTGACGCATGTAGAGTAATTCTATTAGTTATGGATTTCGAATTGCAGTTGGTGCATTAGTTTAATGCATGTTTAATCAGTTAACTTAGTTAGGTGAGTTAGAGTCAGTTGAACTAGTTGTAACTGTTTGTTGCACTAGTGAGAGATCAAGTGAATTAAATATTATTTAATTCACAATCAGTGATCTTCCATGCAACTGATGACTTACTATTAATAGTTGCATGCATGTCAGTTCTAATGGAGACCCAGTTGAGATAAAGGTGAAAGGGAGGTTAACTATCAGTTGTGTGATTAGTAGGTTTCTTGCATGCAACTAGACATCCATTGGAGTGCCCATGATCCTTGTAAAGTTTAGGAAGGCAAAAATTCCTAAAGAATAAGGATTCCATTCATCAGGAATTGCGCAAGCAAGGCAGGATGTTTAGAGGCTGAGAATTAGCTAAGTGTTGGCTAGTTTTATCCAGGAGAATGTGAGACAGTTGTGAGAGTGCAGGAGACTCTTGTGAGAAGAGTGAATTGTAATTGTTTCATGATTCCATGGTTAATATACAATAGAAGATAGAGCATTTTTTAGCAGCAAGCTTTCCCCTGGAAATTATTTGTGTTGTGGTTTGATTTGATTCTTTTATTGCTTCATGTGATTGGCAATTGTGTTTAATCTCCACAATTGATTTGTAGAAGAAATTCAATATTTAGCTTTAGTGCATTGTTAGATCGTATTGAATCCATTGATATACATATGTTTTTATAATTTCTACATTGTATTAAAGCACAATAAATCACTATAGTGGAGGAGAAGCTGAGTTTGTGACTGAATAGAATTCGAATTTCTAGAAGAAATTCTTGGTGCAACAAGTGATTCAGGAACGAAATGGTTTTCAATGGCTTGAGATTGGAGTATGCACTTGAGGGCAGCTCTAACTATATTTCTTGGAAATACATGATGGAGGCAATATTGGAGGACAATGAATTAAAATAATTCATTGACAATGATGTTCCCAAACTCGTTGTAACAGATGTTGCAAAGGTGAGGAGGATCTTATTAGAGGGAGTACAATACCACATAGTATCAAGTCTCCATGGAAAAGCGACACCATATGCAATGTGGAAATCTTTGACAGATTTATTTCAGAGCAATAGTGATCATAGAAAATTGGCACTAAAGGATAAACCCAGGAAGATCAAAATGGAGAAAGGTGAAACCATGCCGAAATATTTAACAAAGTTTGTCTAATGTTGGTATGAGCTTGGGAGCATCGACATTACTATCACTGATGATGACTTGGTGAGCCTAGTTCTTCTAGGACTTCCCAAGAGTTGGCATAGTTATCAGGACTTTGTCAATGGAAGGGAAAAGCTGCCAGATTGGGAACGACTTTGGTCAGATTTGGTGCAAGAAGAATTAGGTGGAATACCAGGGATGGATATTCATCTAAGAATGATGATTAAGAATATTTTGCTTTGGAAACCAAGGCAAAGAAGGGGCAAGGAAAGAAATTCCATTTCAAATCTGAATCCAGTAAAGATGGAAAGAAGCGTGAAATGTCCAGAGTGAAGTCTTTTCACTATCGCGAGCATGGACATTATGCCACTAATTGTCCACAAAAGAAGAAGAACAAGAAGGCTTCAAGATCTACAACTGGTGAGGCTTTGGCCTCACAATTTTATCTTCACTTCTCGCTCACTGCATGCATGGTGTAAAATGCAATGTAATCGAGGTGGTACTTGGATAGTGGTGCATCCTTTCACATGACGAGAGACAAAGAACTTTTCAATAGCTATGAGGAGAAGGACCTCTAGATGCATATCGAAATGGGTGATGATGGGTAGTAGAGTGCTACCAGGATTGGTACCATTACCTTCCAGAGATAATCAGGTAAATCCTTTCAATTAAAATATGCAATGCATGTACCAGGCGTGAAGAAAAATTTAGTCTCTGTCGCAATGTTGGAGGATAGAGGCTATGATGTTGTTTTCAGTGTGGGAAAATCTTTCCTCTGACGTAAAAAAAAAAGGAAAAACCAAGAATATTAGGATTCTTGTGAATAATCTCTATAAAATTGATGTAGATGGTTGCGTAGCATTGATGGGTAAGGCGGAAAAATAGGTGAGCTGGGATGAGGGTGAGTTGTGGCACAGGAGATTGGGCCATCTTCACCACGAAGCATTGAAGGTCATGCAATAGATTTCTATGGGTATTCCCAAGGGTAAACTTGTGCAGTCAAACACATGTAAGGGATGTACTATGGGGAAGTATGAAAAGGCCACTTTTCATGAGAAGGAGAACCGAGCCCCGAATTTCCTTGAGAGAGTTCACTCAGATGTGTGTGGACCATTCTCTATTGCTTCGACAACAAAGCATAAGTACTATGTGATATTTTTTTATGAATTTTCTATAAATTTTTGGCTCTAATTCATGCAAAATAAAGATTAGACGTTCCCAAAGTTTCTTGAGTTCAAAGCACTGGTGGAGAAAGACACCGCGAAGCATGTGAAGGCTCTTAGGAGGAACAATGGTGGTTAGTACATATCCAATGAATTCAATAACTTCTTTAGCAAAGAAGGAATTCAGAAAGAATTTATTGTGCCTCATAACCCACAACAGAATGGGGTCACAGAAAGAAATAATAGAACAATTGTGGGTGCAGCACAAGCATTGTTGCATGATCAGGGCCGACTAGTGCATTTGTGGGAAGAGGCATGCAACACAGTCGTATTTGTGAAAAACGGTTATCCTCATTAGATACTTGGCTTGAGTACATTAGAAGAGGCTTTTATTGGTAAGAAACTTGATGTTTCAAATTTTAATATTTTTGGCTTATTTTTTTATGTGCATGTGACCAAAGACGCCAGGAAGAAGCTGGAACCAACAACTGAGATTGGGATTTTTGTGGGGTACATTGAAACTCCCCACAACTGTCGGGTGTATTTTCCAAACATCAGAATGACTTTTGTGCGACGGTATATAAAATTTGATGAGGAGAAAGCCATGTGATTGTCCCTTGAGAGGGAGTTGGATTTGCATGCAGAGGAAGAACTGTTGGTTCCAAAGAATGAACCTAAAGATGTGGAGCAGACACATTCGGAGGATCATGGAGTGGAAGAAAACACTCATGTAGATCCATCCACCAAAAATGGTAGAAGGTGCACCACAAAAGCTGATAGATTGAGACTTGATGCAACAGAGAATGTACGAGCCCCTACTTCACTACACAAACAGAGACAGTCTCCAGACAGGTTTACTGGATACATGGCTCTTATGAGCAAGTGTATTGTGACATAACCATATTTCTTTCAGGAAGTAGTGCAACAACCAATTTGGGTTGATGCTATGGTAAAGGAGTATGACTCCATGTTCAAGAAAAATGCATGGGAGATTGCCCCAAGACCGTTTGGAAAATCAGTGGTTGGATCTAGATGGATCTATAAGGTGAAGTAGGTTGTTGATGGGAGTGTGGAGAAGTAGAAGGCTAGATTTGTGGCTCGAGTATTCTCACAAGTTTAGGGGATCAACTATGATGAGAATTTTGCACCAGTTGTGGGGTACTCTTCCATTAGATCTATCCTTGCACTCTCAGGACAGATGGGGTGGTGCATTCATCGGATGGACGTGAAAATTGTGTTTCTCAATGGAGTTATTGAGGAGGAAGTGTACATAGAGTATCCAGGAAGTTTTGATATCTTTGACAGTGATTTTCATGTGTGTCGACTCAAGAGAGAATTGTATGGGCTGAAGCAAGCATCTCATGCTTGGTACACTCAGATTGAAATCTATTTCACTGGGTTTGGATTCACCAAAAGTGAAGCGGATGCAAACCTGTACCAGATTATGGTTGATGGTAAGCTCTTGATTATCGTACTTTATGTTGATGATCTAATTTTGACATGTGATGAGCAGCTGATAAACTCATGCAAGGAGGACCTTGCAAGGGAGTTCGAAATGAAGGACATGGGACTCCTTTACTATTTCCTTGGTTTGGAAATATGGTAGCGGGATGGTGAAATTTTTGTTTCTCAAGGAAAGTATGCCAAAGAGATACTGGGTAAGTTTCACATGGATAGTTTTAAACCCATGGATACTCCTCTTCTAGGAAATTGGAGGAAAGAGGATGCTACTTCAGGAGAAGTAGTAGATGCTATTGTCTATAGACAGTTAGTGGGTTCACTGATGTACTTAGTGAAAACTAGACCAGACATTTGCTACGTAGTTAACCAGCTGAGTCAAGCTATGGTTAAGACGACCAAGCTCTTTTGGAAGGCGGGGAAGTATGTCTTGAGATATTTTAGGGGCACTACAGAGTATGGATTATGGTATAGAGGGACAAAGGGAGTGATACTTCAAGGCTTCACAGATGCAGATTGGGCAGGTAGTCCATTAGAAAAAAAGAGCACATCAGGAGGGATTTTCAACATAGGATTGACAATAGTTTCTTGGTACACCAAGAAGCAGCGATCTGTGGCATTGAGTTCAGCCGAGGCAGAGTACATGGCAGCAAGTCAAGCTGCATGTGAGGTCATCTGGATGAGAAATATCCTGGTTGGTTTGTTTGGTTCTCAGATGGATCCGACGGTGATACATTGTGATAACCAGAGTTACATTAAACTCTCAGTTAATACGATGTTTCATGATATGTCCAAGCACATAGACATATGGTACCTCCATCTTGGAGATTTTGTTCATAGGCGCATAATGTTACTTAATTACATTCCCACGGAAGATCAAGATGCAGATATTCTGACGAAGGCGCTCACCGAGAGAAAATTCGAATACCATAGAGGCAGGATCAGGGTGGCAGATAATCCCTTTCTTGTTGAGAGGGAGTGTTGAATTCCAACAATAAATTGCAACACACACACTAGTGTGGGACCAATAGGTCCTAGCAGCACACACACTAGTGTGGGCCAAATTAATTAATTAATTTGGTGCAGTGTCTAATTTAATTTTCCCTTAATTAAATTGGACAATAAAATGTAATCTTATCTCATGATCACTTGTAACAGTTAACTGAGTGTGATAAACTCAGTTAACTCATGTATTTCAAGGTGAGGGTCGTTGGTGAGCCATGCAGTGTAATTCTATTAGTTATGGAGTTCAAATTGCAGTTGGTGCATTAGTTTAATGCATCTGTAATAAGTTAACTCAATTAGGTGAGTTAGAGTCAGTTGAACTAGTTGTAACTGTTTTTTGCACCAGTGAGAGATCAAGTGAATTAAATATTATTTAATTCACAACCTATGATCTTCCATGCAACTGATGATTTGCTATTAATAGATGCATGCATGTCAGTTCTAGTGGAGACCTAGTTGAGACAAAGGTGAAATGGAGGTTAACTATCAGTTGTGTTATTATTAGGTTTCTTGCATGCAACCAGACATCCATTGGAGTGCCCATGATCCTTGCGTAGTTTAGGAAGGCCAAAATTCCTAAAGGATAGGGATTTCATTCATCAGGAATTACGCAAGCAAGGCAGGTTGTTTAGAGGCTGAGAATTGGCTAAGTGTTGGCTAGTTTTTTCCAGGACAATGTGAGATAGTTGTGAGAGTGCAGGAGACTCTTGTGAAAAGAGTGCATTGTAATTGTTTCATGATTCCATGGCTAATATACAATAGAAGATAAAGGGGTTTTGAACAATAAGCTTTCCCTAGGAAATTTTCTGTGTCGTGGTTTGATTTGATTCTTTCTTTGCTTCATGTGATTGGTGATTGTGTTTAATTTCTGCAATTTATTTGTAGAAGTGATTCAATATCTAGCTTTAGTACATTGTTAGATTGGATTGAACCATTGATATACATATGTTTGCATAATTTCTATAGGTTTTCCCAAATTTAGTTGACGTATATATTGTATCTTAGGACCAACTTGATAGATATATGTCTAAGGGATAGCCTGAGTAGCTGGTTGTACCGATACTTGAGGGGTAATTGGAACAATAGTTTTAGATACTCCCAGGATGGGGGTTTTAGGTGTACTCGGTTGTTGAACATACGTTTTCCCATCATATTGGACATGAGTATGTGGACTACTCAGACCAGGATGATGACTTGGCTGTTGAACGGGTATTTTGCAGATTCACTTGAGGAATCCCTTGAACAGGATGTTGGACTTGTATCAAATACCTTGAACTAAAAAAACCATAAAGAAGCCTTTTAAGGTTAAGGAGAAAATAAGGACATTGACATGATGGAGTTGCGGAGAAGAACATGTGATCGTTGCATGCCCTTACAAAAAAAAAGAAGGAAAACCTATATAAACTCCAGAAAATGAACCATCAACCAACAATGTTGAAGGAAGTAACTCAAAAGGGACAAGAGATTAGGGAACATCCTCGCAAGCTCTCTGACGTACTAAAAAGTTTCTCTTAAAGTATTTAGTAATATTTTTTGGATATTGAAGTTATTGTAGACCTCAAGGAAGACTCTAATTAAAAAACTTTATATGTACTAAGTGCTCTTATTTAAGTAAATATACAATGTTGGATGTGTTGTGAATCGAGATGTTTTGCAATTCTTCATGTGTTTTTGGCTACATGTTTATGTTTTTTTGACTTTGAGCATGGCCATGCTTTGTGTTATTTGTCATGTGTTGTTGTTGTTCTTTCTTTTTTTTCATTTTTCTCTTCATTCCATTTGTGGTTTGGCCTTGGTTTGATTCATTGGGTGTGGGAGAGACAAAAATCTCATGGAGAAGAGTTGAATGAAAGCCAACTTAAAGTTCAAGACTCCAATCAATTTTTGTGCATGAAATAAACTACATTAGAGGATAGAAGAGGATAAAATATTATTCAAGAAGGCCTAATTGGGTCCACACGGACCATTTGGAAAATAATATTACAACTATAAAAATGGCATAAGCAGGGAGTTCCCTTAAATAAAATTGTGATTGGATGATATAGGTTTATATTTTATGAATATGTGAATGAAGGAAAAAAATAATAAAATGACATAATGATGCCATTTCCTATGAAAGGTCATTTGTTGAGAACCATCATAGTAGGAGAATAATTAATTTAATTTGTAAAACATGATGACAATATGTATATTATACTATTTTCTATGTTTTGAGTAATATAGTGAACTTTCCTGATGGATCACATGTCACATGGAATGTCCATCAAGAAAGTGTGCAAGAATGATTTTCTTGTTGTTTACTACCACTATTAATGTTCTTATGCTTATGCTTATGGCATTTGTTGTGTGAATGAATGAAAACAATATCAGTTGAAAGTTGACTCTAAAAATAAAGCACATGAATAACATGGAACATGCACATGTATGACAAATGCTTATCAAAATGAATATGCTCGCGTTTGGGAACATGGATGAGGACATGTTTGAATTGGATACATAATGAAATCCCTTTATGAAATATATGAATTGATAAATACGTGGTTAATATGTGAGGTTGATATCATTTCAGGAACTGATGAATATTGAAACAATAGATATGATACAAGCCAGTTGCATTCTTGTAATGGTGTCCAACTAAGGAAATAAAAGGTAAAAGAAAGGAATTAGGTAAGAATTTATTTTAGTTGAATTCGATATATGTTGTTTCAAAATTAGTGCATGTATTGTATGGATGCCCAAGAAGGGGTATGGTTAAGGCAATTAGCCATTGGTATGAATGATGACAATGACATAATAATGCATGTAAAATGAAACAGAGAGCCACATTACTTGTGAATTCAAGATATGCATTTCTCATTTATGATTCGTTGGGATGCTGAAATAAAAGTTGATTATATTATGAAATTAGAATGAATTTGATGCAAACATATGATGTTGTGATATTTTCATTCCAATCTATTTTAAATCAGATGGAATGATAGAATTTTTATATGCGATAATTCTGATAACACTTCAGGATATTGTGAATATTTGTAATGAAAAGAATGTATGTATGAGTATTGACAATTGTTTGGATGATTGAAAGATCATATTGCGGGAAGAGTGTTGGAATGGGGTGTGATATAGAAAGGTTCTAGGTAGCAAGCTAGCCACACAGGCCTACGGTAATTTTGGACCTCGGGTTGCTTGGAGTGAACAACAACAAAAGTTGGCACTGAAGGCTAAAGTTAGGGAATAGGCGACTTTCTACAATTATTTCTATGGCCATTATTAGATGAGACCCTACGGCCATTTTTCCACAAGCGGTGCAAGTGGGTATGTATGCAGATTTTCCTTTTGATTCAAAAGTGGCTTGCATTGGAAAATACTGGCCTACTATGGATTTACTCGGATTTATGTTTTTTTTTTTTTCTATCAGCTCTTATAGCGCCTCTGGTTATGAGGTTGTACTCATGCCCCTATTTTTTCGAGCGTGGTGTGAGTCTCGGTGACATTGTAGGGGGGATATGTTTCCATATTAGGTTCAGGGTTCATATTGTATTGTTAATACTATATGCTATTTATATATTACTTAGTATTATCAGGGCATATTTTTGGCATACACACGGGCGTTACGATGTCAATTTGGAATAGTGTTCAAATTTTTTTCTATAGGGTGTTACATAGTGATGCCTGTAATGTCGAGGTCGCGGAAGGAATTCCTAGGCTGATATTTCTATGGCACAAATGGTTTTCCTCTTTCAATATATCTAGACCATGTAAAAATTATGCTTGCATGTATTGTAGTACATGGTTGAACTGCCCAGGTTACTAAGGTTTTTTTTGTTTCTAACGAACTGCACTTTTATTGTTGGTGTATACATATTTGAGGAAATGGTAGTTTTCATGGGTTTATAATGTGCCTGGCATTGTCTTATTTTACATGGCGGCCATGGCGGTGGGTATATGCTCACTGATTTTTTTCCAGTGGCTTGGGGTTTTTTCCATGGGAGGTGGTTGACATTTGAACCTTCTTTCAATTTTACACTTCTGGTACTATATAGTACACACTAGCTAGCCCCTAGGGGATGTCCTGATAATGGATTGACTAGGTGGGATTCGACATCTTCTCATTAGCATTGGGATGTATTATTTATATTTGGGGTCTTTATGTCGATGGTATACATTTAATAGTTTACACATGATCAATAAATGTGCAATCCCCTATTTCACTTTCCCTTCTAGGCATGGTACTGGCATTCTGACAGATTATCGAGGTGGTTGGTACATGATTTCTTGATCGGGGCTTCGGTGAGTTCTATTTCTCGAGCCATCTTACTATGCAACTACTCCTATATTTGGCAGTGTATTGTCATGGTGTGTTGTTTTTCGTGGGAGTGGCAGTAGGTTACTATCAATTTCTAATGACTCTTTCTGACATTCTTCTTTACTCCTATCATTAATTTCATATACCAGGGTCCACATGGCATGTACTGAACATCGATCTAAGTTGGCGGGGATCTTTGAAGTCCCTTATGATGATGTGGCAGCTCATGAGAATTTCATTCGTGTCACCCTGGAGGCAAAAAAGGCATATGGTCGCCAAGTTTCACAGGTGGGGAATGGTGACACTTCATGGAAACCAGATGTTCTTGCGACACTTATAATTAGGAAAAATGGCGGACATGCGGGTAATGGGTTCATCGAGTGTTGTCATGCAATTTTGGGCAATGGGTAGCAGAGAAAACAATTATACAAATCAATTCCTACGACTCCAGTGATGAAACTCCTCAGTTTTGGGCATGACATTCTCTGGGACAGGGTGACTAGCTTGTATAAAAGGGCATTGGTCAGGCATTTTATTTTCTCTGATACTCAACCTAAAAACATGCAAGAATGGGTATGTAAACAATGGAAGTCATTTCTTGGTTATGCCCCGAAAACGAGTCGTCTGATGAATTCATGTTTCATTTTTCACTTTATGCACAAGGAGGACCTGGATCTCATACTCAAGCGTGAATGGGTGAGGGTATGTAGTTATTTACAATTTCATAAGTGGTATTTGGGGTTCAATCCTCTACAAAATAATCCACGAAACAAGTATGTCTCGAGGAAATTACCAGGGCTACCACTTGAATTATGGACCACATGTGTCATAGTGGAGGTTAGAGATATTATTGGATGCTTCGTCTATGTTGATCCAAAGTTAATGGGTGCGACCGAAAAAAGGGTGGCTTGGATTTATTGACCTCTCGGAGGGGCTCTTGGAGAACATTGACCTGGAGTGGCAATGTTTGTCACACAAAAAAAGGTCAGACTACTGAGGCTTGTCATTTATGTGCATAATATGCCACAAGACAAGACATTTATTAGCACATTGTCCCGAAATATTAACATATTACGGCCAAGGGCGTCATCATGGGGGATGTTGGAAAACCACACAAAATATGGAAAAGGATCATCTCACATATAATACAAGTACTGATTCCTCTACTAGAAATACTCTCGAAAATTCTGGTAATTCTGGGCACTTGGTATCCCCTACCACTTATCCTTCCACGGAACATAATTCTCCTGGGGCATGTCAGGTTTTGGACTGTCCAACCCTGGAGCCACCACCCCTCCTGAATGTTCCTATAATTCTCGTGGCCCCTCCACCCCTTCCCCATGTTACTTTGGAGGTTGACTCACCTACTACGATTACTAATGACCCATCGACCTGCAGGACTTATGAACCATACACTCACATTCAGACCAAGAACGATACACATATGATCCAGGTGGATATTTGTGGCCACCTGCCTATGCCACTTGGACCCCCACCATGGTTTCTTCCAGTTTTTCGGTTTCCTTAATTGTAGCACAGTTTACTATTTTTGGCATTTTTTTGGGTCCTGAACTTCCAGAGCCATTTTTAGGCCCTAACCAACATTCTTTTGGAAAGCCTGGGCTTGACCAATGTTGGCCTGCTTGAAAGTTGTATTCCTCGGATAGATATTTCTAACGAGGTATTTTTCACATCAAATGGAGATCGCATGCCAAAGTTATGTCCCTGGGAAGTTGATGTACCAATATACCCAAACGGGGCCCATAGTTTTGGCGCTTCATCTCCTAGGGTTAGGATTTTGGATGTTTATGGTTTTCCATTGTTTCTCAATAATAAATAGGCCTTCGAGCCTCATTGTAACACAGTTCAGAGATATGTAGCCGCCACATCTCTTCTCAAATATAAGCTACCATCGCCCAAGCTATTTTATTTCCATTTTGTATGTAATCATATTTCAGTCTTTTATATTAATGAAATGAAGTTATATTTATGTTGCATCTCTGTGTCCAAGTTTAGATTTGTATTGTGTTGTGTTCCTGCATAAATTTGGATAAGTGGTATCAGGGCGGTCTGTTCTTTCTCTATTTTTCTGTGCATGTCCCCAACAAAGTCAGGGTATAAGGAGTTAGGGCTCAATTTGGTTGAACCCTTGCAAGACTAGCCTCACAAACCCCAACAACCTCCCATGGCAGATGAAAAGAAAGATGAGGGAGAAAGAGATCTTATCAAAATATTTCTTGAGGAGGCCCTCGAGAAACAGAGGAACGCGATGATGGATAATTTTTCCCAGATCCTTCGATGGATAACCATAGGATATGCATCTTCATCTAGAAGCCACTCTAGAGGCACCACTCCCTTTAAGGTACAAGTCAACTTTGACATTCCCACAATTGAAGCCCAGATAGATGCAGATGTAATAGATAAATGGTAAAATCTATTGGAAGGATATTTTTTTATTCATGATCTTTCCAATAGGGAAAATATTAGTTTCGCACCCTTGAAAGTCGTCCCCCACGTCAAGGATTGGTGGGAAACCTACTGTGAGCAAAATTATGAGGGGGAACCCTCACTATTCTTGGCTGTGCCCACTTGTAATTATTTCTAAGATTCCATCAAGGAATAGTACTACCTTGTGAGGAGCTATGAAGACAAGTACATACAATGGACTACCTTGCGGCAGTAGAGGGATCAATATGTGCATGAGCTGACAAATATTTTCTATACCCTGCACATAAAGTTGGGTATCAAATATTATGAGAAAAATCGGGTTCCCAAGTACCACAGTTGTTTGCAAAAACACATTCAATAGGAAATGGAGTTCCTCGACATCTCCTCCCTTGGTGTAGCATACCGATATGCTGCCAAAATTGAGCAGAAATTCAAGCATAAGAAGTGAGACTTTGGATATCTAAACCCAAAGCAAAAAAATGGCACCCCCAATCCATAGATAAAAGGACAAATCCCAATCGGGACACCCCAGGGAAACTCCTCGAAGTCACAAGCCAAGGGTGACGGGAAGGAAAAGAAGGATATTGGCAAGTGGTGTGAGTTCCATAAAATCCCCACTCACAATAGGTATGAATGTTGCGCAAAGCATGCACTTGTGGCCAAGTTGAGAGACTTAGAGACGGATCCACGTTTTGATTCTGAGCTGGAACCCGACAAGTGTAAGCAGGTTGTTGACGCAGAACCCACTACGATGCTAGCCACCACC
Organism: Pinus albicaulis; assembly: GCA_034641835.2. Classification (NCBI taxonomy): domain Eukaryota; kingdom Viridiplantae; phylum Streptophyta; class Pinopsida; order Pinales; family Pinaceae; genus Pinus; species Pinus albicaulis. Next base: position 270,324,243 of record CM076570.1, on the reverse strand, counting down.
AATCTCAAAAATGCGGAACCCAAAGATCTAGAATAGGGGGAGCACCTATTTCACTCATAGATGTGGGTGAAGGGCTCATCGCTACAATTCATTTTTGACAGCAGGAGCCAAAAGAACCTAATTTCAGAAGAGTTCATGAAGCGGTTGGGCCTACCGACCACACGACACCTGTAGTTGTACACCATCAGGTGGCTTCACCAAAAATGAGATCTTCGCGTCAGCCAGCAGTGTCTCCTTCCTTATAGCATCAAGCCCTTCACGGACGAGGTATTGTGTGATATAGCTCCTCTTGAAGTTTTTGATGTATTAATATTCCAACCATACTTGTAGAAGTTTCATGTCGTGTATGAATCTATGCCTCGCACTATTATTATTTCTTTTGGTAACAAGTTATACAGGATACTGGAGGTAGCCTCGCTTACCGTCATCTCTTTGATCTACGCTAAGAAATGTAGTAATATCATCTCCCAGACCAGGAAATATTTTTTCTTTCTAATACACTCTCAAAATAAGGGGAAGATTATAGCCATATCCATGGCCCCCAGGAAGGGTTCCTCCACGTAGAAGAAGCAGGTGGATACGGTCGTGGAAGAATACAACGACATCTTCTCCTCACCCGTAGGGGTACCGTTGCACTTTCAGGTCAAGCATTTGATCAATCTGACTCCTAGAGAACCTCTACCCAATGGGCCAATATATCGCTGCTCCACTCTATAAAATTAAGAGATCAAGCGGAAAATCTAGGATTTGCTACAAAAAGGTCAAATCCAACCAAGTTCCTTGCCTTGTGGGATCTTGATTGTACATATACAGAACAAGGATGGGACCTGGAGGCTCCACATTGATTATTGGTCATTAAAAAAAATCACTGTCAAGAACAAGTATCCAATCCAACGGATTGATGACCTTCTGGACCAACTCAAGGGGGCCAAGTATTTCATCAAAATCAATCTAAAGTTTGGCTATGACTGGGTTCCAATAGAGCCCACAAATGTATGGAATACTGCCTTCAAATCCAAGGAAGGCATTTTTGAATGGTTGGTTGTGCCCTTAAGGTTGAAAAATTCCCCTGCTACTTTTATGACTCTAATGGATGAAATCTTGCGGCCCTTCACCAACTCGTTTGTGGTTGTTTATCTGGACGACATCTTCATCTTCACCAAGAGTTGGGAGGAACACTTGCAACACATTCGGTAGGTCCTTCAAACCTTCGACAACACAAATTGTATTCCAACTGAGATAAATGCACCTTTGGCATGAGCCAAGTCCAATACTTGGGTTACATCATAGATGAGTGTGGTGTGTATGTGGATCCGAATAAGATCCAATTCATTCGGTATTGGCCAGCCCCAGCCACTCTGACAGAGATTCACAATGTTTTGGGCCTTGCAAATTTTTATCAGAGGTTTGTGTTGGGATTCTCCCATATCACTTGGCCTTTGAGTCAGATTACTAAGGGCAGGGAAAAAGCAAATTTTTTCTGGTTTGAATCCCAACAAAATACATTCATTAAGTTGAAGCATCACTTCTACTCTGCACATGAACTCACACTTCCAGACCTGAAGTAGCCATTTTAAATTGAGACAAAAACCTTCAAATATGCTATCGATGCAGTCCTCACCCATCATGTCCATCCAGTGGCCTATCATAGTGAGACACTTTCCGATAAAATTCAGAAGTATCCCACCTATGATAAAGAGATGTATTCCATCGTGCGGGCTTACAGAAAATGGAAGCATTACATTCTGGGGAAGGAGATGGTCATCCATACCAATCACCGACCTCTTAAATTTATACATACATAATGGAAGTTACAGAATGATCACCATTAGAAGTGGTCTACATATCTACAGCAATTCCAGTTTAACTTTAAATGCAAAAAGGGTAGCACCAATCATGTTGCAAACTGCCTCAATCAGCCCCCAGTTGCAGCACTAACTATTGTTCTCAACTCTTGTGGCCACAAGACCTCTGGATGGACGCAACTATACAAAAATGATCCAGAGTTCACCTCCACATACCAGATGATAGTAGATGGAAAAAAATTTCCTCATTTCTACCTCCAAGACGCATTATTATGCTACTTAGGCCAGTTTGTGTTCCTTCGAGCGATTGTGCCAAGCTTATTTGGGAGGCGCACTACAGTCGGGTCACAGGACACTTTGGTGTGGATAAAAATGTGGTTGTACTATAAAAGTACTTTTATTGACCAAAACTTCGACTGGATTTTGGTAAATATATTAGATCCTTCACTGCCTGCGCCACTGCCAAGACAACCATATAGAAGCAAGGCATGTACGCTCCTATGCCTACTCCCAGCTAGTCGTTGGAATCCATCTCCATGGACTATATGTTTGGCCTCCCTTCTACCAAGCATACTAATGACTGTGCATTTGTGGTTGTGGATAGATTTTCTAAGATGGATATATTGGTGGTCTGCAAGAAGAGTATCACAATAGAGGACACTTCCAAACTCTTCTTTGAACGAGTGTGGGTACATTTTGGGATCTTGCAGAACATTATATCAAATCGGGATATCAAGTTCTTGAGCACATTCTAGTCAAGCCTCTGGACACTATTGGACACTAAGCTCACCAAGTTGAGTGCATTCCATCCCCAGGCTGATGGATAGACAAAGGTTTTCAACAAGATGATAGTGCACATAATCCGCGTGTACAAATCCAAGCATTCACGAACTTTGGATGAGAGCCTCCCCTATGTGTTGCACAGTTATAACAGAGCTCTCCATACCTCGCCTGGCCGTAGTCCCTTTCAAGTGGGTCGAGGATTTCAACCATTGTGTTTGATTGATGTTGTCATACCTCATGTGACTACACAAACAGAATTCACACATGTATTGTCTGAGGCTGATAAAGAAACCACAATTATTGAATGTTTCCAGCATGTCCGCCAGCAAGTTCATGACATCCTCGATAAGTCCAATTCCAAGTACAAGCATCGACATTATCAACATCATGTGCCACACAAGTTTCAGGTGGGCGACAAAGTTTGGTTGCATTTGTAGAAATAATGCCTAACCAGAGCTCGTAGAAATCTTAGACTACTATGATATGGGTCTTACACCATTATCAAGGCTATGGGAGACAATGCTATTGAGCTCAATATTTCCCCATTCCTTGGCTTGCACCCAGTGTTCAATGGGACCTCATTCGGCCATACTTTCCACCATTACTAGACACATAAAACATTACAGAACAACTCACACCAACATAGATAAACCCTGACTGCATGGAACAAGCCACAACAGATCAAATCATGGACACGTAGATAAAGAACACTTGCCAGTAGAAGATCCATCTGTATTGGGTTGTCAAAGTTGTCCAACTCCTGCACCAAGTCAAGTGGCTCACCAGGGACCAAGTTCAACAGAAGTTCCCTCATCTCATGGAGGAACTCAACGCAATGGGGACCATTTCCTCCTAAGGGGGGAGGACTAGTCCAGGTGGATATTGGTGGCCACCTTCCTATTCTACTTGGACCCCCACCATTGTTTCTTTCATATTTCCAGTTTCCTTAACTATAGCAAAGTTTACTATTTTTGGTAGTTTTCCAGGTCTTGAACTTTCGGATCCGTTTTGAGGCCCTAAACAACTTTTTTTGTGAAAACTAGGGCCTATAGAATTATTTGACCAATTTTGGTCACCCGAAAGTTGTCATCCTCAGATAGATATTTCAACGAGGTATTGTGCGCATCAAACGGAGATCATATGCTAAAGTTACATCCCTAGGAAGTTGATGTACCAATTTACCTAAACGGGGCCCATAATTTTGGCGCCTCATCTCCTAGGGTTATGTTTTTGGATGTTTATGGTTTTCCATTGTTTCTCAATAATAAATAAGCCTTCGAGCCTCATTGTAACATAGTTCATAGGCATGTAGCCACCATATCTCTTCTCAGAGATAAGTTACCATCGCCTAAGATAGTTTATTTCCATTTTGTGTGTAAGCATATTTTAGTCTTTTATATTAATGAAATGAAGTTATATTTTTGTTGCATATTTGTGTCCATGTTTACATTTAACACTGTTACTAATGAAATAGGTAACCTGACCTCAAAACAGGAACTCTAGCCCAAAAAGACTAAAAAAACATGAAAAAACACCCCAAAAACAAAAAAAAGTGTATTCCATAACGCACTTGATTTTTTTTTAAGGTCAAATTTCAACATTTTATAAAATTATGCTAAAAAAAAAAATTGTTTCTTGAAAAAAGGATTGAAAAAACACCCTCAAAGCAAAATCGGTTGATGCTGGAATAACAAAAAAAAAATTGTGTCATATTTTTTACATTTTTAAAAATAGAAATAACATTTTTTAATTTTTAAAATTCAAACATTAAAAAAACCTAAAATTTAAGAAAAAAATAAATTTAAAAAATAAAAACATTTTAAAGCTTAAAATTTAAAAATATATACGAATAAAAAAATAAAAATAAAAACAAAATAAAAATTTTAATTCAAACATTAAAAAAAACCTAAAATTTAAGAAAAAAAAATTAAAATTTCAAAATATATAGAAATTAAAAAAAAATTATTAAATTAAAAAAAAAAAAGTTAAAAAAGAAAGAAATTATAAAAAATAAAATATGGAAATTAAATTTAAAAAAGAAAAAGAAAATGTTTATTAAATTTAAAATAATAATAATAATAATAAATAATTTTAAAATAAAAAATTAAATTTAAAGAAATATATTAAATTTTAATAAATTTAAAACTTAAAAAAAAATTAAAAAAATACATTATTTAAATTAAAAGTAAAAAAATGAAAAATTAATTAAAAATAAAAAATAAAAAATAAAATCCAATAAAAATATTAAATTTAAAAAACAAATTAAATTTAAATTAAAAAAAAAAAAATATATATATATATATATATATATATATATGAACTTAAATTAAAATATATATACATTAGACTTTATTAAATTTTTTTAAAAAATTGTTAATATTAAAATAACAAATTAAATTTAAAAAAGAAAAATTTTAAATTTTAATAAACAAATGAATTTTGAAATAAAAAATAAATTTTAAATTAAAAAATAAATAAAAAATAAATAAAATAAATAAATAAAAATAAAAAATAAAAAGTTAAAAAACTTTAAAAATCAATTAAAAAAAAAATGAAAAAAAAAAAATTAAATAAAATATATTAAATAAAAAATAAAATAAAATAAAAATTAATTTGAAAATATTAAGTTTAATTAAAAAATAAAAATAAATAAATAAATAAAATAAAATAAAATCTAATTTTAAATACACAATTTTAATTGAAATAAAAAAATATAAAAAATTTATGTAATTAAAAAAATAATAATAATATATATTAAATTCAAATAAATTAAAAAAAAATACAAAATTTATTAAATTTTAAAAAATTAAATGAAAAAACTAAACATAAAATTTAATAATAAAAACAAAATATGAAAAAATAAACAAAAAAAATCAATTAAATTAAAAAAAAAAAAAAATACAAAATTAAATAAAAATTATTAACAAAATTTAGAAAAAATAAAAATTAAAAACAATAAAAAAATGAATAAATTTAAAAAAAATAAAAATAAAAAACAAAACAAATTAAATTTCAAATATTAAAAAAATAAATAAATAAATAATTTTTTTGAATTAAAAAAAAAATTAAAAAATCAAATATATATATATATATATATATATATATATATATATATATATATTAAAAAAAATTAAAAAAAAATAAAAATAAAAATAAAAAGAATATTTTGATCATGGTGGCACCGCCAATCAGCCTCCCGCTCAGGTGACGGCGGAGGCTGATTCCGGGAATCGCCCTCCCGCGGCGGGAGGCCGATTACGGGAATCGCCTCCGGGCCTCGAATTGCCCTCCCGCGGCGCGAGGGCGATTCCGAGAATCGTCCTCCCGCCGCGTGAGGGCGATTCCCGGAATCGGCCTCCCGCCGCGCGAGGGCAATTCCCGAAATCGGTGTCCCGCCGCAAGAGGGTGATTCCCGGAATTAGCCTCCCGCCGCAGGAGGGCGATTCTAGGAATCAACGTCTCGCGGCCTCCCACCGTGGGAGGGCGATTCCCGGAATCGGCCTCCCGCTGAGGTGGCGGCGGAGGCCGGCGGCTAGGCGGGCGGGGCCAAGGCGTGCCTCCCGCTCGCGTGCTTGCCGCCTCCGCCCGGCTCGGGCGGAGGCCGACGGGCGTGCCACCACAATCAAAAAATTCTTTTTTTTTATTTTTAATATTTTTTTTTTTTTAATTCAAAAAATTTGAAATTATTATTTTTTTAATTCAAATTTTTTTATTTTAAATTTAATTTGTTTTAATTTTTTTTTGTTTTAATTTAGTTTTAGTTTTGTTTTTAAATTTAATTTTTTAGATTAATTATTTTTTAAAATTTAAAATTTATTTATTAAATTTTAATTTAATTTAATTTTTTTAAAATCTTTTAGTTTATTTAGTTTTTCATTTTTAAAATTTATAAATTGTTTTATTTAAAAAAAAACAATAAATTTATGGATATTTGTTTTTTAATATTTTGTATGTGTTTTTTCATTTTTGTTTTTTAATGATAGTTTTTTTTTTTTTTTTAATTCTTTATTTTAATTTTCTTTTTCAATTTTAAATTTTCTTTTTTTTTTTTAATTTTAAAATTTGTAATTTTTTTTTCTTATTATTATTATTTTTTTAATTTAAATTTTTAAATTTAATTTTTTATTTTTTGTATTTTATTTTTTTAATCTAAATTTAATTTTGTAATTTAAATTTTTTTTAAATTTTCTATTAATTTTTTTTTTTTTAATTATATGGTTTTTTTTAATAACTTACAAAAAAAAATGTTTTTGATGTTTTTTTTTTAAATTTTTTTGGTTAATTTTTGTTTTTTTTCTTTAAATTATGTGTTTTTTTTTCAAATTTTGTCATTTCTTTTGATATAATTTTCAAATGTTTTTTTTATTTATTTATTTTTGTTTAAATTTTTTATTTTTACGAGTTAATTTTTTTTTTTACATTTTTATTGGTTTTTTTATTGTTTTTATATATATTTTTTATCTAAGTTTTGTGTTTTATTACCAACATGAAAATCACCACTCTAAAAAAAAAAAAGGTTGATGCTGCATCAATACGTTTCAAAATTAGCATGAAAATCACCGCTCTAAAGAAAAAAAGTTGATGCTACATCAATACGTTTCAAAATTAGCATGAAAATCACTAACATTTTAAAACAAATATTCATACTTCATAAATAAAAATATTAGAGTGTCAAAAATGTGCACAAAAAAAAGGGGTGATTTTGCATCACCACTTTTCAAAATCGAGTGCTTTTTATGCTACCAAAAAAAAGTAGGTCACAGTGCGGTTACCGATTTCATCGGTAACAGTGTTATTTGTGCTCTGTTGTGGTCCTGCATAAATTCAGATCAACATACTATCCCTTGTCTCCAGACCACTATGTCCCCGGATCCTATCACACTTTCCCAATATTCACACAATTTGATTGGTAGCAATATAGAATTTATCATGTGAAACATTGTCATGGACTTAGCCACCCTTACCATCCACCGGCGAATAAATTCCCTTATTTTCATTAGCCCTGATTCAACATGAAATATTACAGTGCACCGTAAGGGTGGAAGGGTTAACGTTATCTTAAAAAGGGACCTGTGAACAAACCCTTAAATACGTGTCGTACGATGAATTATATGACATCCCCATAGTATCTAATGACTTATCCCAGGCCCTTGGAGCAAAGATCTCCATAAATGGGGGTACTTAATGAACTACCTCACCTTGAATTGCAAGGGATTGGGGGATGGGTCAAAAAGGCTTTCCTTCAAGAAAAAATTTGGGTTGATTCGCCCCTTTATAATTTTTTTGCAGGAAACAGTTACGATGGCAGATAAATTTATCACATATTTTGGTGACATCCTTCCTGACTAGTGCATGCTTTTTAAGGATGCGCAGGGTTTTTTAGGGGGTTTGGTGCTTTTTTGGGATCCAAGGTGGACCAAATTAACGACATATAAGTTATTTGTTGGTATATTGGTTTCGGGATACATCAAGGGATATGAAAGGAGAGTTCATTTTCTTAACCTATATGCACCGTACAAAGATAGAATTATGTTCTGGGAGAGGCCGGTGGAAGGAGATATACTAAAGATAGGTTCTTTCATCATTGATGTGGATTACAATGCCACTTTTTCTGGGGATGAAATATGGGGTATAAGAGGAAAAGGGGGTCCCGTGGTAGAGAGACTAGTAGATATTTTCGACTATAATCACATGGTGGATATTTGGCTCAGTCCACTGGCTTCGACCTGGTGTAATGGTAGAATGGGGGGCCAATATATTGGAAAAGGGCTGGATAGATATATAATGAATGAGAATATGTTGATAGTATGGGAAACTGGAGGCCGTGGGTGGATTTCTCTTTTCTCTTCGATCACAGGCATGTAGTTTTACAATGGCGGATGGAGAAGACAAGAGTGGGGATACCCTTCAAATTCAATAGGGCTTGGCTCGATGATTCAGATTTCAACAATCTGGTGTAGTTGACATGGATGTTTGTGAGGAGGACTACTCCAGACTCTACTATGTCTAACATGGTGGTAAAAATAAAAATTTTGAAATCCAAGGTCAGAATTTGGGAGCGTAAGAAAAAGAAAAAACTACTAGATAATCTCACGCGTATCATGGGTGATATGACACAGATTAGAAAGGATATTGATATTTCCCCCCTACCGAGGCCATATGGGATACACTGAAGGTGTTGGAGCATAGGCGTCAAGAGATGCTGAGGACACAGTGAATAACGTGGAAACTTAAAAGTAGGGCCTTATGGATTCAAGAGGGTGACTGGAATTCTCGGTTCTTCCACAAATTTTCAAATCAATGAAAAGACACAAAATCTATATGGAATATATTAGACATAAATGGAGAGAAGGTGTTTTCTAACACAGAGACAAAGAGGGAGGATGTACACTATTTTTAATCTTTTTATCACACTAGAGAGGATGTTGACATAGAGGCGCAACTCTGGGCTGTGTAGTACTTTCCAATGATGTTTAATGAGGAACTAAAAAAGAATATATATCAACCTATCACTACAGATGAAGTATTACGGGTCCTCAAATATTTCAAAAAATATAAGTGTCCTAGTCTAAATGACTGGACAGTAGATTTATATGTACATTTTTTTAGCTTATGGGGGAGGAACTAAGATATATGGTGGAAGAATTATCCATTGAAGGTAAGGTCTCGGGTTCTCTCAACTCGTCCTTTATTGCACTAATCCCTATGATGATTGATACTTTTCTTTCTCCGACTTCCACTCGATATCCCGATGTAATACTTGTTAAAAACTTATTTCTAAGATCATAGCGGAAAGGTTAAAGGATATATTAGCCTTACATATTTCCTGGGAATAATTCAGTTTTCTGAAAAATAGGTTGATTCATGATGTTTTTGTTATAGCACACAAGGATATACATATGATTCATACAAAGAATATGTCATCAATAGCTATCAATATAGATCTAAAGAAGTCCTATGAATGTGTTGATTGGGCCATACTGCAACTTATTCTCACTAAAATTGGTCTATATATCCAGGTGATTGAGTGGATTATGGGTTGTGTATCCATTGTCCAATATGCGGTGCTGGTAAATGGTTACCCAACAATTTTTTTCAATGCTAGGAGAGACCTTAGGCAAGGGTGTTCATTCTCGACTTTTCTCTTTATACTTATTTTGGATGGACTTAGCCTCAAGATAAAGGAGTTTCGAAGTACAGGTATATTCAAAGGCATCAAGGTTTGGGCACTAAATATTATTTCACATAGTTTTTTTTTTGACGATTTCTTGGCATATGGGATGGTGGACAAAGCATAATGGAAGTTCATGCACCATATTGTGCAAATATATGTATTGCATCAGGGATGATGGTAAATGAATACAAGTCCTTAATTATATCCTATGAGGATGCACATGTGTATATTCAACATATAGCTGATCTATTTCACTTCAAAACTCAACTGTTGAAGAATGGATTCACATACCTGGGGTTCTGATTGAAACCAAATGGTTACCACATTGCAGATTGGAAGTGGATAGTTGCTAAATTCTATAGAAAACTACGTACATGGACCAACAAGTACTTATCCCTTGGCAGTAGGTTCATATTGACACAGGTTGTGCTGTAACAAATTATGGTGTACTGAGCTCATTTGTATATTCTGCCTACATATATTTTAAATAAGATTAACAATATTATGGGAAATTTTATTTGGGAAGGCACTAAAAACATTCAAAAATACCATCTATCAACTGGAATAATATCATGATCCCAAAGGATCTGGGTGGATGGGGTTTACTTAATGTCAAAATATTTGGATGGATGCTTATCATTAAATCTGTATGGAGAGCAATTTTCATGGAGGGTATATGGAGAGATATCATTGTAACTAAATATCTAAAATAGAGAGAGGCTATTGAGTGGATGCGAAATGGACACATTGGTACTACAAAGGGTTCATGTATATGGAATGGATTCAATAAGATTTAAACATGATTTATGTAGAGGATCACATAGACATTGGGCATAGGTAATCACATTTTGATTGGTGATGATATAAAAGCACTGGAAGGTGGCTACAGATTATCCGAACAAACCTTGCGGGTAATACATTCAAGGGGTTATTTTGTTTTATCACAGGTGATACTCGGATGGAATGGAATGTTTCCCACATGAAATAGCGCAATGCACATGGGATTGATAGAAAGAATGAGAAAAGAGTTTAATAAATACATTAATACATTGGGACGAGTTGGTTTCTGCAGGAGGATGGAGGGTGACCAAATTACATGGGTCGGTTGTTTAAAGGACAATTTAGTGGTAGTTTTTGAGGTTTACAGGCATATTATGATATCACTATTCACTAATGTTCCTGTATGTTTTTTAAAATATGGAAGTTTAAATTACCCATCAAGATCATATTATACACATGGCTAGTTTGGAAAAATAGAACACTTACATGGGAGAAACTATTAAGAAGGGGCCAATGCGGTCTAGGTAGATGTGCTATGTGTAAAACAACAATGGAAACTAATTCACATATTCTCCTAGAATTCTCCACCACAATACAAGTCTAGATACACATTATGAGATGTAGCAATATACCTTTTAGACAATTCAACTCCATAAAAGAGTGTATGAAATGGTGGATACAAAGGGGGGAAAGACTACAAATGGTTCCTATATATATTTTCTGGGAAATATGGAAGGCAAGGAACAAACTTATTTTTTTAAATTATGAGGCAGATTATGACTAGATCATTATTAAGGTTTGTGCATGGCTCGATTCATAGAAGATAAGCACACAAAATTCAAAGGAACTCTCCATTCAACACATGCTGAGTCCCCCGATTTCTTTCCCTGTTGGTTATTTTGATAGGGCCACACAGAGAGGAAGATGTGGTTGTGGTGCATGGCTTAGGATCGACAATAGAACCCATTACAAGATTTCATGATTTTCCAGTGTGGGCACAAACACCACAACAGAGGTTGTGGCGCTCTGGGGGTTACTATGGTTCATCAGAGAACGAGATATTGACATAATACACATTTATGGAGACTCAAAAACCATCATAGATGGGGTAACAAAAAACACTACTTTTGTACCTCCTCATCTTGACTACTGGATTGCTCACATTAATATCCTCAAACAAACTTTCAAATAGATCACATTTCAACATATATAGAGGGAATCAAACACAGCTGTTGACTCTCTATCGAAGAATGGTCTACGAGAGGCGATGGAGAACATGCACTACTCTCACATGGAAGACAACATTATCAGGGAAGTTGGATATATTACATTGCCATAATTTACTTTTTTGGGGCTTCCTTTAATAATGATTGTCTACATTTATGTTTTTTGGAATATATTTTGGTAACCATCCAAATCGATGTTTATTATATGGATACAGAAAGGATTGTTTCTTTTTGTAAACACATCCTGATCTGGAAGTTTTATAGTTTGGAATATCTATTGTTGATGGTTTATGTGGTGGATAATGTAAATTTATATGAATGATGTTACATGTACTAGTACATAATATAAACCAACTATTTTTTTCATCTGGAAGAAAAAAGATAATAATAATAAAATTAAATTAAATAAATAATAATAATAAATTAAATTAAAAAAATTAAATTAAAAATAAAAATAAAAATAAATAAATTAATTAATTAATTAAATTAAAATAAAGTTAAAAAATTAAAATTAAAATTAAAATTATATATATGTTAAAAAAAAAACACTTGCAATGGAACTCAACAACATGACTACACATCTCATGCCTATTAGATTAGGCTTCGGAAGGAAGCAAATATGGGAAATTAAAATTTTTGATTTGAAATTTTAGAGTATATCTCATGGAAATTAAATGTTATGACACAGGTGAAATGATTGAGCATGGAGCTAAAGAAGAATATTGTTTTGGGGACATGGCATCCATGTGGCACTTTATTTACCTCATGGGAGAAATTCATAATTGATACCTTGATTATAAGACTCCATGAGCAGTATAGTGGAACATGCCAAACCGACACTTGGTAAACTGGATGAAATGGGGGTTCCTGGGATCATATGGGTGAGTAGTTGATGGGATCCCATGTAGGAAAGCCTTTAGACAAGTAGATTACCAAGAATGGGGGTTTCCTAGGCTCATAAGGGTGAGTAGTTGATGGGGTGTCCGTGTGTAGCTTAGTGATTGAATTAAAACCACCAGGTGCTTATAGACTGAAAAACCACTTAGTTCTTACTAATTTCTTGTTAAATGGTTGAAAAACCACATTCATAATAGAATTGATCCCTGGTTTAAAACCACTAGGTGTTTGCAATTATATTAACGAACCACTTAGTGCTTCTTAACTAGTTCAAAAACCACCTTCACAGTGGAATCATTCCATTTCCTAGGTTAAAACCATTAGGTGCTTGTAATTTCATTGATGCACTATTTAGTGCTTGCTAAGTGCTTGCTAAATAGTTGATGAACCATCTTCACAATGGAATCAATCCCTAGGTTAAAACCACTGGGTGCTTGCAGTTAGACTAATGAAACACTTAGTGCCTCCTAATTATTTTCTAGCTATATGATGAACCACCTTCATAGTGGAATAAATCCCTTGATATTGAGCACACTCCCCTGTGTGATTTGGGTGAAACCCTTATGTTTGAAATCCATAGAGTAAGCAAGATGAAGCTTGTTTGGTAAAGAAGGAGCATGTTTGGTAAAGAAAAATCGCATTTGGTAAAGACAAAACTCGCTTCGTAAAGATGGAGATGGACTCATTACCTATGAAAATAAAGGAAGTAAAGAGTAACCATAAATATAAGTATTAATTTAAGAAATTTGATATTGAAAATCGTTGTTTAATTTGATTTTAAAAAAATAAAAAATAAATGAATAAAATAAAAATAAAAAAATTATGATTAATCTTATAAGAATTCTATGCATATGATATATGTGAGCTTCTAAACTATCCAACACAAATATATGATGCTAATCACAAGAAATATCAGAGCAGCATTAGTGTGATAATATCAGAGTGGTGCAACAAAAGCATAGTGGAGCTGAAAAATCTAAGGACTAGGCCATTATGGTGACACTAAAACCTTGTAGAAATTATACAAAAGGCATGTATATCAAGGATTGAACCTGATCTAGCAATGTACTAAAGTTAAATAATGAATCGCTTCTGGAAATCAATTGCGGAATTAAAAACACAATCGCCAATCACATGAAGCAAAGAAGAATCAATCAAGCCACAACACAGATAATTTCCTGGGGAAAGCTTGCTGCTCAAAACCCCACTATCTTCTATTGTATATTCAGCATGGAATCATGAAACAATTACATACAACTCTTCTCACAAGAGCCCTCATGTACTTAGCTAATTGTCTCACACTGTCTCCGATAAAACTAACCAATACTTAGCCAATTTATTTCCTCTATACAACATGCCTTGCTTGCGCAATCCCTGATGAATGTAATCCCTATTATTTATGAATTTGGCCTTCCTTGACTTCACAAGTATCATGGGCACTCCAATGGGTGTTTTGTTTCATGGGTGTAACCCAATAATCCTACAACTGATATTCAACTTCCCCTTCACCTAGATCTCAACTGGGTCTCCACTCGATCTGACATGCATGCAGCTAATAATAGTGAATCTTCAGTTGCATGTGAGATCAGTGATTGTGAATTAATTAATATATAATTCACTTGATCTCTCACTAGTGTATGTAACAGTTACAGCTAGCACAAGTGATTTTAAATCACTTAACTGAGTTAAATTGATTACAACCTACATTAACTAATGCACCACTGCACTTCGAACTATGTTACAATTAGAATTACTTTACATGCCTTACCAACTAGCTCTAACTCGAAATTCATGAGCTAACAGAGTTTATCACACTCAGTTAACTATCAAAATTTATTTTTATATTAGATTACATTTTATTGTCCATCTTAATTAAGGGATAATTAAAATAAACATGCACCAAATTTATACCACACCATAGTAGGTGCTGCTAAGACCTATGGTCCCACACTAGTGCAGGTTCTACTTGGACCTCCTGGTCCCACACTAGCTTGGGTGCTGAAATATCTTGTTGAATCTCAACACTCCCTCTCAACAAGAAAGGGATTATCCTTCACCCCGATCCTGCCTCTATTATGGTATTCGAATTTTCTCTTGGTGAGCACCTTCATCATAATATCTGCATCTTGATCTTCCGTGGGAATGTACTGAAGCAAAATTATTCTCCTCTGCACACAATATTTGAGATGATGGTACTGGATATCTATGTTCCTAGACCTATCATGAAACACGGTATTAATTGAGAGTTTAATGCAACTCTGATTATCACAATGTATCACAATCGGATCCATCTGAGAACCAAACAAACCAACCAATATCTTTCTCATCCAAATAGCCTCACATGCTACTTGACTCGCTACCATGTAATCTTCTTCCACTGAACCGAGTGCCACAGATATCTTCTTCCTATTGTACCAAGAAACTATTGTCGATCCTATGTTGAAGATCCCTCCTGATGTGCTCTTTCTGTCTGATGGACTGCCTGCCCAATTTGCATCCGTGAAGCCTTGAAGCTTCACTCCCTCTATATGTTTGTACCATATACCATGCTCTGATGTGCCCCTCATGTATCTCATGACATGCTTCCCTACCTTCCAAAATATCTTGGTATTCTTAACCATTGCTTGACTCAGCTGGTTAACTACGTAGAAAACATCTGGTCTGGTGTTCACTAAATACATCAATGAACCAACTAACTGCCTGTAGATAGTAGCATCCACTATCTTTCCTGAAGTAGCATCCTCTTTCCTCCAATTTCCTAGAAGAGCAGTATCTATGGGTTTTCAACTCTCCATGTCAAACTTATCCAGTATCTCTTTGGCATACTTTCCTTGAGAAACAAAAATTTCACCATCCTGCTGCTATATTTCCAAACCAAGGAAATAATGGAGTCCCATGTCCTTCATTTCAAACTCCCTTGCATGTGTGTATCAGTTGATCATCGCCAGTCAAAATTATATCATCAACATAAAGAAAAATAATCAGTAGCTTACCCTCAACCACAATCTGGTAAAGGTTTGCATCAAATTCACTTTTTGTGAAGCCTGGTCCGGTGAAATAGTTGTATACCTGAGTGTACCAAGCACGAGGTGCTTGCTTTAGCCCATACAATGATCTCTTGAGTCGACAGACATGTGACTCAGTGTTTAAGATCTCGAAACCTTCAGGCTTCTCTATGTACACTTCTTCCTCAATCACTCCATTGAAAAATGTAGTTTTCACATCCATTTGATGGATGTGCCAGCCCATCTGCACTGAGAGTGCAAGGATGGATCTAATGGAAGAGTACCTTGCAACTAGTGCAAAGGTCTCATCATAATTGATACCCTCGATCTTTGAGAATCCTTGGTCCACAAATTAGGCCTTGTATTTATCCACACTCCCATCAGCAGCATTCTTTACCTTGTAGATCCATTTAAATCCAACCACTGATTTGTTGACCGGTCTTGGGACAATCTCCCATGCACTGTTATTGATAATGGATTCATACTCCTCCACCATTGCATCAACCCTAGTTGGTTGTTGCACTACCTCCTGAAAGGAATATGGTTCAGTCACAATAAATTTATTCATAAGAGCCGTGTATCCATTAAACCTATCTAGAGACTGTCTTTGTCTACGCTGTGAAGTAGGGGCTCCTACATTTTTTGCAGCATCAAGTCTCAATCTATTTCTGCACCTTCTGCCATTTCTGATGGATGGCTCTGCATGAGTGTTTTCCGCCACTCCATGATCCTCTGAATGTGGTTGCTCCACATATTGAGGCTCATCCTTGGGAACCAAGAGTTCCTCCTCTACATGCAATTCCAACTCCCTCTCAAGGGACAATCGCATGGATTTATCCTCATCAAATTTTATATCTCGTCGCACAGCAATCATTCTGCTGTTTGGAAAATATACCCAATAGTTGTGGGGTTTTTCAGTGTACCCCACAAAAATCTCGATCTCAGCTGTTGGTTCTAGCTTCTTTCTGTTTTCTTTGGTCACATGCACATAAACAGATGAGCCAAAAATCTTAAATTGTAAAACATCATGTTTCTTACTAGTGAAAGCCTCCTCTGGTGTACTCATGCCAACTATCCTATGAGGACAACGATTCTGCACAAATACCGCAGTGTTGCATGCTTCCACCCATAGATGCATCGGTAGGCCTTGATCATGCAACATCACTCTTGCTGCACCCACAATTGTTCTATTCTTTCTTTCAGCGACCCCATTTTGTTGTGGGTTATGAGGTACTATCAGTTCTCTTCGAATTCCTTCTTTGTTGCAGAAATTCATGAATTCGTAGAGATGTACTCTCCACCATTATCGCTCCTACGAGCCTTCACTTGCTTCCCCGTGTCTTTCTCCACCCGTGCTTTAAACTCAAGAAACTTTGAGAATGTCTAATATTTTTTCTACATGAAGAACATTCAGCACTTATGAGAAAATTCATCAACAAATATCACATAGTACTTATGTTTTGTTGTCGAAGCAATAGAGAATGGTCCATACACGTCTATGTGAACTCTCTCAAGGATCCCCTAGGCTCAGTTCTCCTTCTCATGAAAGGTGGCCTTTACATATTTTCCCATAGTACATCCCTTACATGTGTTTGACTGCACAAGTGTACCCTTGGGAAGACCATTATAACTATGTTGCATGAATTTCAAGGCTCCATGGTGAAGATGGCTCAATCTCCTGTGCCATAATTCGCCCTCATCTCGGCTCACCAATTTTTCTTCCTTGCCCATCAATGTTGTGTAACCATCTACATCCAACTTATAGAGATTCTTAACTCGAATCCCTATCTTATTTCCTTGTCCTGTTTTTTTGTGTCGTAGGAAAGCTTTTCCTTCACTAAAAACAACATCATAGCCTTTACCCTCCAACATTGCAACTGAGGCTAAATTTTTCTTCAAACTTGGTACACGCATTACATATTTTAATTGAAATGGTTTACCTGACTGCCTATATAAGGTAATGGTACCAATCCCAGTAGCATTGTACCGCTCGTCATCACCCATTTCAATATGCATCTTGAGATCCTTCTCCTCCAAGCTACTGAAAAGTTCTTTGTCTCCCGTCACGTGAAAGGAAGTGCCACTATCCAAATACCACAAAAATCCCAATGCACTTGACACCATGCATGTGATCAATGAGAATTCAGGCTCAAATTGCGAGGCTAAAGCCTCATCAGCTACATATCCTCTAACCTTCTTGTTCTTCTTCTTTTGTGGATAGTTAGTAGCATAATGCCCATGCTCGTGATAGTGACCGCTTCTTTCCATCTTTGGACTCATATTTGGAATGGAATTTCTCCCCCTTCCCCTTCTTCACCTTGGCAGCTAAAGCACAATACTCTTCATCTTCATTCTTAGATGAAGATCCATCTCTGGTGTTTCGTCTGAACTCCTCCGGCACCAAATCCAACCACAGTCATTCCCAATCTGGCAGCTTTTCCCTTCCATTGACAGAGTCTTGATAACTATGCCAACTCTTGGGAATTACTAGGAGAGCCAAGCTCACAAAATCATCATCAATGATAGTTATGCCAACGCTCCCCAGTTCATCCTGATATTGGACAAATTTTTTTAAATATTTTGGCATGGAGTCGCCTTTCTCCATCTTGATCTTCCTGAGTTTATCTTTGAGTGCCAATTTCCTATGGTCGTTATTGCTCTGAAATAGATTTTTCAAAGCCTTCCACATTGCATATGGTGTGGCTTTCCCATGGAGGCTTGAGATAATGTGGTCTCGTACTCCCTCCAATAGGATCCTCCTCGCCTTTGCCACTTCCTTTTTCCATGCATCAAGATTTGCAGCACCTGTCACACTGGGTTTAGGAACATCATTGTCAATGAATTCCTTCAAGCCATTGTCTTCGAGTACTACCTCCATCCTTTCCTTCCAATAAATTTGGTTTGAGCTTCCCTCGAGTGCATACTCTAAACTCAAGCCATTGAAATCCATTTTGATCTTGAATCAGTTGTAGCACCAAGAAAGTCTTTCTGCAAATTCGAATTCTATCCAGTCATAAACACAACTCCTCCTTCACTATTCTGATTTCCTATGCTCTGATACCATGTCAAAATTATACAACAAGCATGTATATCAAGGATTCAATCTGATCTAACAATGAACTAAAGTTAAATATTGAATCTCTTCTATAAATCAATTGCGGAATTAAAAACACAATCGCCAATCACTTGAAGCAAAGAAGAATCAATCAAGCCACAACACAGATAATTTCCCAGGGAAAGCTTGCTGCAAAAAACCCCACTATCTTCTATTGTATATTCAGCATGGAATCATGAAACAATTGCATACAACTCTTCTCACAAGGGCCCTCATGTACTCCGCTAATTGTCTCACACTATCTATGATAAAAATGACCAATACTTAGCTAATTTACTGCCTCCAGATAGCCTGACTTTCTTATGTAATACTTGATGAATGAAATCCCTATTATTTAGGAATTTTGGTCTTCTTTGACTGCACAAGTATCATGGAAACTCTAATGGGTGTTTGTTTGGATGCGTGCAACCTAATAATCCTACAACTGATAGTCAACTTCCCTTTCACCTAGATCTCAACTGGGTCTCCACTGGATCTAACATGCATGCAGCTAATAATAGTAAATCCTCAGTTTCATGTGAGATCATTGATTATGAATTAATTAATATTTAATTCACTTGATCTCTCACTAGTGTATCTAACAGTTACAACTAGCACAACTGTTTTTAACTCACTTAACTGAGTTTAACTAATTACAAATTGCATTAACTAATGCACCACTGCACTTCAAACTACGTTACAACTAGAATCACTCAGCATGCCTCACCAACTACCTCTAACTCAAAATTAATGAGCTAACTAAGTTTATCACACTCAGTTAACTATTACAAGATATTTTGATATTAGATTACATTTTATTGTCCATCTTAATTAAGGGATAACTAAAATAGACATGCACCAAATTTAGCCCACACCGGTGTAGGTGTTGTTAAGACATGTGGTACCACACTAGTGTAGGTGCTCCTTGGACCTCCTGGTCCCACACTAGCGTGGGTGCTGAAATTTATTGTTGAATCTCAACAAACTATCCAACACAAATATATGATGCTAATCACAAGCAATATTAGAGCAACATCAGTATGATAATATCAGAGTGGTGTAGCAGAAGCATAGTGGAGCTGAAAACTCTAAGGAATAGGCCATTATGGTGACACTAGAACCTTGTGATATGTGTTGATCACCATGAGATATTTTATGATAAATGAATTGTGTTGTTAGAGCATGCCAGAGGGATTCCTTTGATGTGAGACTCCATCAAGACTCTTCCTGTGCGAGGAAGCCTTGCCAAGGAATGGATTGCTCCAAGGAATAGGGAGGCAGAGAATGGGATTTCTGAACTTGGAAGGTCTGTGACTACAAGGAATAGGAAACTTGAGTGATCCAGTTTTCAAGGAATTATGTGCATACTCATTGGGATAAAAAAATCAATAGGTGTGCCCTAAGAAGAAATGAGTTGAGTTTGTTCCCTGTGGGAGCCTTGAATATAATGGATGACATGGCTTATCATGACAATATGGGACATGGGAAATGTCACAGATGTGAGAGATCTAAAGCTCAATTATTGGTTATGTTCTATTTTATAGAACAACGAGAAGAGTTTTCCTTTATGAGGGTGGGGTTTGTAACGTCCCTTATTCTACCCCTGCTCTTTGTAATAATAATTATGACAACAATACTAGTGTGGGAAAAACCACAACTAGTTGAACCTCTGATTACACACATGATAATTAATTAATTAACACAACTGAGGAAGGGTTAGCCTTATGGATCCTTGGTCTGAGGGAAGCTTACTTGCTCACCTATTTTTCTGAAAGTTGCTTGCTTTCCCACGTGTTTGAACAACCATGACCCATACCAGCTGAATTGTATGCTACAATTTCTTGTAGCTAAGAGAAATTATTCTATGATAGGTTTAATGTGATGTGATTAGGGTTGAACTAAGTTTTCAGAGCCACTGTTAGTGTTATTTATGAGATTGGATTGAGATGGTGGAAACGCAAGGGGTTGCATGTTCCCTTCTCCCTCTCATAGATTGAGGAGACAATGCACTGAATATCCAATTTGGGCTCTCCTAGTGTTGGTGAGGTAAATCCCCTCTGCAGACAGAGGCGATCCCACTAGCCCTAGAGTGGGTCTAGCCACAAATGAGACAAGCTATAATATCGATTCCTAGTTAACGAATGGACAGAGATTCAATAGATAACTTACCAGAGGTCCTATGCTGTTGTTGTCATCAGAAAGAGTGGCTGCCTCTCGCTCTTGGTTTAACAGATCACGATCCGCTCGCTTTCACATTCGGATACCTGCACATACACAAGAAACCAAGATCATATAAAACATACTATTTTGCATTCGTAACTATCAGTCAGTCGAATAAGACTAAATCGATTGCAATAGATAAACATAACACAATGATGGAACCAATACCATAGTTGAGTATATTAATGAAAGAAAGGAAGAGTACAACCAAGCTTCGACGTTGTGGTCTCCTCCAACAGGGTTCCAGCGAAGCGCGTCTCACAAAGGCTTGTCGGGAATTCAGACAGGGCTCTCTCTACAGAATTATCCTTGGTTCTACCTTCTCAATAGCAATTACTCAGCTATAGTATCCCTTCTCCAAGTTCAGCTTCTTGGTTATGTGTTCAGCTAGCTTTCATAAAGGGAGAAGGCATGTTTATATAGAGGGAGAGGGAGAGGTCAGGATCCCTATAATCATGTAAGGGAGACCTATCTTCAAGGAGTGTTCCATGGGAGGAGGAAACTACTACCTAAAGAGGGAGATCCATGGCTCATCAAGTTAACCACTTCCTGTGACTCATCCCTGAGGTGGTTAAAGGAAACTTCTGCCTATATTTTTTTACAAAACATTCCTAAAACAGCTGGCGCGGGCACAACACAAAGATAGTGCGCCAGGTGGTGCGGGCTCTAGTGTACATCCTCCACATTGTCGCGAGGGATGAACTAGTTACTCGTGCCAAGGCAAAAACATAGATTTTTGTGGGCTTTTTGAGGAAATTTTCAACAAGAGAAATGATTTCCTTATGCAGAAGGATGCAAAGAAGGTGTTTGAAAAGTATGACACTGCTCACAGGTTACGGGAAATACCCTCCAATATGCGGGGCGAGGGATTGCAGGGCGGTGACAAAATGTTGTGTAACAGATGCCCCCTAAAGCATGAGGTCTGAGAGAGGGAGGGGTGAAATGCTTTATGAGAACGCGTTCGACCCAAACACTGTTGTCAGAAAACCTGCAAGTATGAATACAATTGATACATCTGATACATGACATGTGGCATGGGCGCAACCATCCATAATAGAGTACATAAACAATGAGATCTGAGGTATGGACACAACCATCCAGCAGTGGGGATCAAAAAATAGACTCAAGTATGGTCGCAACCATCCAATCAGAAGAGTCATGTAATAAGTCATAGTAATCCACAAAGAACCCACAGCTTGGATTTCATCAAACAAAACCCAGGGTCTTCCAATCCATCTCGACCTGAACAAAGTACAAATTCGATCATGCGAATATGTGAGCTGAAGTCGAACATGCAAGAAAATCATTTGATTACCAGCCAATGATGAAAGTTGTTAACAGACGCGAGAGAAACCACCAATAATGAAAATGGCTCTCAAGGTACGAAAGGTACAATCCACGAAATGTGAACAGTGATCTAAATTCGAACACTCGTAGAGTCAGTTGATCGAAGGCCAATGATGTTGACCTTGCGTCGAATGTGAAGAACCTGCCGTTAGGGCATGCAATCTCTAAGGTACCAGAAAGGAGTCTCTAGATCAACTTCCCGGATAATAAAATGAAGTCGACAAGAAGCGATCCATCAAAGGAGGGTCATAATGAATCCCACACCATCGACACAAAACAGAGAAGGTAATATGAGTGTGAATCAAGACTAAAACAGAGGATCATGGAATGTTCAAACTGCTGAAGGATTTTCTCTTGAACATATCGACGACACGAATCTGGAATTTGGCAGCATTTGACTCAAATAGGATCAGAGGTCATGTTGACAATATTTGTAATCGAATGAGAGGCAAATTGATTTCCCAAACCCATGGAGGCAAAGTGACAGAGTGAAGATATCCCAACCCGACACGAACTGCAGATAAGTGTCATGTTCAAGAGTGACATACTACCGACACAACTGACGAATAACTTCCACTTTCCCCCACCATTTCTGGCGACTACCTCTTTATTTTTACACAAGCTTGAAGAGGATACCATATTCTTGTCATATAAGTTTGTCCTTCAGACAAATCCATCGTAGTACATTTTACAAGCCCTAGGAAGGAGGAACTCGAATAATGTCATGGTGACGAAGTCCGATGTCATCATATTTTAACGAGTCTGACAAAGGAAGAACTCAACATCTTTTCATGTTTAGAGAGTTTGAAAATAAGGCGGAAAAGAAAACTCCAACAGTCCCTTTTCGTAGGTAGTCTCGTAGATCCGAAAAGGCAGAAAACAATATCTGGGAGAACCTCTTAGTCGTGATAGGCTAAGGTATTCATTTTTCGTAAATAATCCATCCCAGCCTGAAAAAGGGGTAAACATATATTGAGTAGATATCGCTTCGCAACCATTTAACGAGTTCAAAATGACAAGATTCTCGGCAATATTTTCAAATTTTAAGAGTCAGAAAAGAGTTGAAAGTTGACTCCTCCTGGAGGAATAAGTGGTATAAAGGGTAGAAAATGGTTCTGGTAATGGTGGAACTACTTAGAACAAGTAAAGGTTAAGAGGTTGGCTAACAAGACCACTCATTGCAGAGGTTCCTCAGGAATGGGTAAAACAACCAAGTGAAGGCATATGATCGACAGAGCAGAAGGTGACAATGGAATGACAAAACCAAGGCTCATCTAGCAAAACGAGCTGATAAAATGGCAATCACAAGAGGTAAAATAAGAATGGTTCTATTTTTACACAAGCTTGAAATCTAGAAACTCTACTTGAAACCAGTTTCATTTTTACACAAGCTTGAAATGGAAAAAAACTATGCTTGAAATGATTTGCATGCCCCCAGCATGGTGACTCAATTCGAGGTACATGCCCCCCAAGCTTCAATCCATATGAAAGTCAGATGGAGTGAAGGTTCAAATTACGAGATTAAGAGAAAGACTTGAATGGGATTTTACGAGATTTGGCAAAGACTCGAATTGAACGAGAATGTGTTTCATTGTTTTAACGAGGGTGACACATTAAAAGAACTATCATCATGAGACAATTCATTTTTTAACAAGGTTGACATAGAAGAAGAACTATCCTCATGGCATCTTGTTTCATTTTTTAACGAGCTTGACACAAGAAAACGAACTATGCTCCGATGATCTTGTTTCAATTTTTAAGGAGCTTGACACAACAAAACGAACTCTGCTCTGAAGAGCTTGTTTCATTTTTTAAGGAGCTTGACACAAGAAAACGAACTTTTCTCAAATGAAAACTCATCATGTCTAATAAGAAGTCATGGCTTCCAAGAGTTCCGCACCGGATGGGAGAAAAACATCCCGGAAATCAGGACCCAATGTCCCCAGCACACGATGCACAACGGCACTATCACTGAATGTGGGCATGGGATAGGTAGCCACATAATTAACCTGTGGTGGGGAAGATACAACCGGCGGATAAAGACCCGAAGGGATGATGGTGGACCAGATGTCACGTCAGGACCAAAGAATGAAAGCTGATCAATGGTCACGATCTGACCTTTGTGTGGAAAAAAGATCACACAAAAGAGGGAAGAGACAACCGCCCCCATGGCATAAGCATAGTCGCGCTCCAAGAGTAAATTGAAATCCAAGGGGCCTGGAACAACCATCATGTCTATATAGACATTTTTCCCTCCCAAAGTAACAGGAAACTTTGGAAGGATCCCTAACGGTTGACTGGTTCTTCTGTTAAAAGCCAACAGATTTTGCGTAACAGGCACAAGCAGTGGAGAACCAAAAGCTTGCCAAGTAGACGAAGAATACTAACAGAGCACCTTCATCTATAATGGTGCTAGGTATGTTCATATCGAAGATCTGTACCGTGATCTCAAAAGGCACATAAGAAGGAAGGCGGTATCTTGCAAATCGACTCCAATCGAAGGAGGCGACCAAACTATTTGGAGCGAGTACCATAGAAATGAGATGGTCATCCCCTGGTGTTACCAGAGCAAGAGGAGCATCCTCCTGGACCTCCATCGTGGGAGCATGAGAAGAAGCTTCTTGAACTACAGGGATGGGATAACCTTTCTCCGAGTTCGAAGAATCTGATGGAATAAGAATAACATGAGGGGATTGAGATCCACTCTCAACGGAAAATACCTGATGAACCATAGGTGGGATCAAGTCGACCGATTCCACATCCAATGGTTGGTCGGGAATGGATTCCTAAATTTGAATTTCTAAGGGAGCAGGATCGACCAAGGATGACTCTTGACTGATTGTGGAATCAACTAGTGGAAGACTCAAAGAAAGTTTCTGGTAACCAGCCGAAAGGCAAGGTGTAGAAACAATAGATTTTTCCAAAACTCTCTTGGCTTCATCCATATATATACAAAGGTGAATGGGATGATGCCATTCACACAACTTATAGGGATTGGTAATCTTACCCTATTTCTTATGAGTCTTATCATAACTAGTCGAAAAGGTGCCACCAAGATGACTTCCGAAAGCCAAAGGCAACGACGGACGATCGTTGGACCATGCTTCAAGTACCTTGGGAATTTCAGGGCAATCTCAAATAAAGTGGTCACCTTTGCACAACATGCAAGGGAATTTGACTTTCCGCGGAAGTTTTGATGGTTTCTCAAGGGAAGGTGTCGGGGGCACAATAGCTGGAGCATTAGCCTCTCATTTATATGACTTCTTCTTCTTCTTATTCCTATTCTTCTTCTTAGCCACCTGGTTACTGGAATCCAAACTTTCACCAGGCGAAGTAGAAGAGGAGAGTGAATAAACAGGTGAAGAAGGGGAGAGGTCCACCTTGGAATCAACATGATGTTTTTCAGCTGGAGATGATGATTGAACAGAGATCAGGGCATTAGGGACCACCGAGGTCGAAAACAACCATAAGGGTAACCCAATAGTTAACCCTGGAAAAGACAACGTTGCCATGTAAGGAGCACCAACATTCCCAAAAGCAGGAAAAGGGCTAGGATTCCCTTCGGAGGGGATTCCTTGGTTGGTAAACTCTGAGAAGGTTGTCATTAGAAACAATGGTAAAACAACACTAAGGAAACTAACTTTAACCAAGAATATTTCATGGGTAGTTAATTTTAGGACACTGAAACCAAACTCTACCATTTCATCTTTTAAGAGTTGAGAAACAGGCAGAAGGTGACTCTAACACTTTCAGGTTGAAACGAGCATGAAAGGACAAGTGCTCGATGATCTTTTCAAATTTATGGATTCAGTAAAGATCGAAAATGACTTCTCAGGTAGTCTAGGTAAAAGGGTGTACTAGGTTCCCATGAACTGCCTTATACACCTTGGTAATCAAATGAAAGAAAAATTGACCAAGGACTTAACGTACGTGCAGGTACTATCCCCGAATGCTATGTTCGGTGTATCACGGTTACAAGGCGGAAAACTCAGCTTCCTACGGACAAAAGGATTGCAACCTAGAGGGGTATCCCTTTATTAACTCGACGGTATGGGGAGCGCAAGTCCATACTAGCGCTATCTAGAGCCAGATGGTGAATGACAGCTACTAGGTTTTAAGACGCCAGAACACGTTTGTAGCCTAGACCACTAAATGTTTCATTAGTTTTTAATGTTGCCTTAGATTAATTGAATAAATTTTAAGTTGATCTTGTATTTATGTTTCAATTCCAAGGTCCTATGGAATGTTGGATCTCAAAAATCCCTAAATGCAAGCTACATGCCATAAAATACCATTTCTTTCGATGAAAAGCTATCTACGAGAAATTTTAGGAGTTTTCAAGCGATAAAAAATAATGAGAACACACAGAATCATCCACTACAGTCCCTGATGCAAGCTAATGAAAATGAGAAATCGTTCCTAGAATGCCCATTGCTAGTTATGCGAAAGATTTTCCAATTCCACAATGCAAGTAAGAATGCAAGCACAATTTATTTATTTTTTTCAATGTAATAGAGAAAACAGTGCACTAAATGACATGAAAAACGAACCTTCACACTAATTCGAGAATGCTAAAGCGAGAGTTGGAACGAAACAATTCAATCAACTCAAAAACAAACAAAACAAAAACTCAAACCAATGTTGCAATCTCTCAAATCAAAGAAAGATGTCGAAACAGACCCATACAAGCAGTGTAATCTATGCTTGGAGTGACAAGAGCACAACTGAATGAAAGAGGCAAGACTCATTCAAGACTCATTCCACCAAATAAAATCACTCAAACAGATCAAGAGAGTTGAATGCAATCAAACAAAGAATGAAGGTGGCTGTGAAACAAAGGACCGAAGCTCCTACAGGAGGCTCAGCATACCAAAGCACTAGAAAACCCTAGGGCCATGATGCTGAAAAGAAATGGACAAACAACTGAAGGAAGGAGGCTATTCACAGTCACAAACAATCCCAAAGCACTCAAAACATGCCAAAAAAAATAACCTAGAAGCACAAGCACTGACCAAAAAATTCCAAAACAGGGAAAACCCTAATACCTACAGGAAATGGCACAACTGTTTGGTTGTAATCAACGCCAAATAGGGGATGGTGCGGGTGCTAATCTAGCAACAAGTGCTAGTGGGCGTGACTGTTAGACTAGAAATCGCGCCAATCAAGCCAACCTTAGTAAAAGGAAAATTTTGGAAAAATAGAGGTCAGATATGATCCTTTGGGGCTGAACAAGGGTCTTAGACTCAGCAAAAATAATTAGAAAAGGTAAGCTAAGAAAGAAAAGACCAAGAAGAAGACCTAATGGATGAAATACAAACTCGTGCTGATCCCCAACGGAGTCGCCAATTTGTTGGTGAGGTAAATCCCCTCTGCGGACAGAGGCGATCCCACTAGCCCTAGAGTGGGTCTAGCCACAAATGAGACAAGTTATAATATCAATTCCTAGTTAACGAATGGATAGAGATTCGATAGATAACTTACTGGAGGTCCTATGCTATTGTTTTTTTCAGAAAGAGTGGCTTCCTCTTGCTCTTGGTTTGACAGATCACGATCCGCTCGCTTTCACATTCGGATACCTACACATACACAAGAAACTAAGACGATATACAACATACTATTTCACATTCGTAACTATCAGTCAATCGAAGAATACTAAATCGATTGCACCAGATAAACATAACACAATGGTGGAACCAATACCATAGTCGAGTATATTAATGAAAGAAAGGAAGAGTACAACCAAGCTTCGACGTTGCGGTCTCCTCCAACAGGGTTCCAATGGAGCGTGTCTCAGAAAGGATCATCGGGAATTCGGATGGGCCTCTCTCTACATAATTCTCCTTGGTTCTACCTTCTCAATAGCAATTACACAGCTATAGTATCCCTTCCCCAAGTTCAACTTCTTGGCTATATGTTCAGCTAGCTTTCATAAAGGGATAAGGCTTGTTTATATAGAGGGAGAGGGAGAGGTTAGGATCCCTATAATCATGGAAGGGAGACCTATCTTCAAGGAGTGTTCCATGGGAGGAGGAAACCACTACCTAAAGAGGGAGATCCATGGCTCATCAATTTAACCACTTCCTGTGACTCATCCCTGAGGTGGTTAAAGGAAACTTTCGCCTCTATTTTGTTACAAAACATTCCTAAAACAGCTGGCGCGAGCTCTAGTGTACATCCTCCACATTGGCGCGAAGGATGAATTGGCTACCCGTGCCAAGGCCAAAACATAGGTTTTTGTGGGATTTTTGAGGAAATTTTCAATAGGAGAAATGATTTCCTTATGCAAAAGGATGCAAATAAGGTGTTTGCAAAGTATGATAGTGCTCACACGTTACGGGAAAGACCCTCCAATATGCGGGGCGAGGGATTGCAAGGACGATGACAAAATGTTGTGTAACACCTAGTTACATAAAAAGACACATAAAATTATATGTATACACACATAGAAAAGGAGAAAGGGGCATTTTTTTTTAACTCACTCTATTTTTCTATCTAAATCGATATGGCTCTCTATCTCACAAGCTCACACTAGTTCTTTTTTTTATCAGAAAGTGCTCAAGATTATTTTTTGGTAATGTGTAGTTGTGGGGCATGGTATAGTAGACCGAGAAACACTAGAGATGAATTACCGAGCTTTTAATCTTGATTTTTTGCTTTGTGACCTTGGGTGTCAATCTTTGTGATTGTGTTTGAGACCATGGAGCTCCTTGTCAAAGCCTATGTGGTTTGTATGAAGCTCAGTGAATGACCAAAACCACTAGTGTAAACTTCCCTTGTGCAAAAATTTCTCAGACTCTGGATTTAGCTTAAGGATGGTTAGCTGCAAGAAAGGTTGCAGTGTAGCTAGCCTATGGTTGGGGGGAGAGTGGAATTCCCTCCTTAAATTTCCAACAATTCTAACTTATATAATGAATTTTGCATATTTAAATTATGATTGATGACTATGCATGGTATGCTATTAACTGATATATAGTTATGTATGATTGATGAAAAATTCCTTAATCATTGTATATTCAAGGTTTACTATCCATCTTACTTCTCCAGTGTGGTAATGAATATTTGAATGCGATATTTCTTGCCATCTTCATGAATTATAGGATCACTTGTTTGATTGTGACTACTTTATTGAAGTCACTTGGTTAACATGTTATTTTATAAGCTCTGAGTTATCTTATATGTTTATGAATTGGGTAGCTCATTGCCATGCTTATGACTATAGATTATATTTCATGTTATAATTTTAATTCCTATGTTGAGTGTTACATGAACACCTCGTTATAACTATTGGTCACTTGGTCTATGATTGATGTTATGATTCTAAGAGCTTGTGCATACATATATTGATGTAGATGAGTAATGGAATTACTTGTAATATCCTGAAGAAATTAATTTTCATAATATGATATAGAACCCTTATGAAAGGTCACTCAACCTAGCATACCTCCTTACTAATGAATCAAGAAAATCCTAATTCATTGAAGAAGACAATTGCCCTATAGTAGATTTTAGAATGGAACTGCCTTGAATAACTCATCTTGTACAAGTATTGAATTTGGTTGACTAACCTTAGGGGCCATGCCCTTTCCCTTGGTTCTAGGCCTAATGTAGCTTGGATTCTATTGAAGCCAATTTTTTTTTTTGTATTTTTGTGGGAAAATCTAGTGACCTAAACAGTGGACGGTTGCAGGAGTCAACTTATTTTTTAGGAGATTGGACCATCGCAAAATTGGATATATTATTTCTTAAGTTGTCAGTATTCAAGCATCCAAGAACCAGGACCGGAAAGTAAAATCCCTCTTGATTGCAGCCCTAATAATTTGTAGAGCCAAATATCTCTTTTTAGTAGATTAGATGTATGATAAGCTAGATTGATGATGAACTAGATTTCATCTAGTGGTCCCTCCACCGATTATGAAACACAAGAAATGGATCTAAATTTCCATCATAAGTGCAAGGACAAAAAGAGATAGAATATGGATTACCTTGTGATAGTCGGATAAATATTGGGGAAGTGTGGCCGAATATTTTGGAATCTGCGATCAGAGGCTCAGTATTTAGCTAAAAAATGAAAATGATCAGAAATGCTCCAAACCAAAACGACAGGATAGATCTCATCACCAGGATTCCAACGCAACTTGTTTCATCAAAACAGGTAAAAAATGTGTAGAACAGTGACAGACTGATGACTTGGAAGTCTAGTCAGCACCTCAGGAATCTTCAGGGAATATTCTCTAGTTTTCAGCCAGTGACACTGTGACAAGTGTCATCACCATATTCACCAATGTTGCTTGGGGAAGTTTAATTTTTCTCCTAATCCTAAGGTTACATTTCTTCTATGGTGGATTATTATGTTTTTATGGTGTATTTTTAAGCCAATGAAGAAGGGCCACGTGGCGCAGCTAGAGGCTGCCACGTGCCCTCCCCATGGAAAGGTGGATGGCATACATTATTATGGCAAGGTCAAAATTTAAGTCTGAATGCAAGGTTTGAACCATAGTTATGGGTGCATATATATTTAACAAAGGTTTGAACCATACCATGGGCGCAACATATTACATATATCAACATATGAATTATAACCAAAGCACATATCAAAGTTTCAAACTGAAGTTCCGTTTACCAAAATATATGACCAGAGGAGCAGAGGTCGGGGTCGACCCCGCAACCTCCCTCGGACTAGCGCCCAAGATTACCGCCACACCATCCACTTGATCCTTGTTAAACATAGGATCCTGCATCTACTTAAGTTTTTTCTTCTCTATGGTTTGGGGTTCAAAGGGGGCGAGTCCCGTGGGCCATCCCCCTCCCACAAGTTTCCAAGGTGTGAAGACCAGGGGCTAAATATTGTTCGGCGGGAATTTTAAAACAATGATTAAGTCAAGTTTTATTACCACTAATCCGTGGTTAAGTCGTGCTAATATGAAATCAACGATAAAGTGCGGTTAGCGCTAAATGCGCCCTTAACCTCACTTAACTACGTGCTTATCATTAATTAATGGTGATATTATCTTAGCGACAGGTTTGGTGGACCCTCCAAATGCAAAGAAGCTCCACATTTAGTGGAGTTAACTCTCGGACTTCCGAAATTAGTGGAGAAAAACTAGGAAAATTGGTTTTTCCATAACTGACGCAATTTTCGACCAATTTTGGCTTAGGAAGAGTCATTCTTGGTATATTTTGATGTTTTGGAGACATTGGAGTAGGTTTCAAAGGAAACAGGAGAATGTAAACATCACTTTTTCACAGTTGAAGCTAATACAAAGGCCTACACTATGAAGCTAGACCAAGGAGATGTAGCCCAGGAGGGGTGAACTCCTTCATCAAAGAGTTGTGTATTTGCCTCTGTTATTTTTTCTTGCTATTTTTTTATATGATGTTGTTTAGAATTGAGTTTCCATGCTTTTAAGTTCATGAAATACACTTAATCTCATCAATTTTAATGAATTTTAAACCATAAGAACATGTATAAATTCTTTTATGATAAGAAAACCAAAGCACTTTCATGTTAATTTTGAAACTGATATTAGAACAACATTAACTAAAAATCAATTTCATATCAATCAGAGCACAAGGTTGCTAAAGGTTATTTGCTTGTTTTTCTTGAGATTGTGCAATAAGGGTTATAATAGTTTCAATTTTGTGATGCTTACAAGGTTGAAGTTGCAAAGAGGAGAAGAGAAGCTATTGGTTGTTATTCCTGAGATTAGGAAAAGTAAAAAGAGAGATGAGAGAGCATCATCTTCACCCAAATTTCCACTCAAAGTTGCACTTGAAGCACCTCAAATTCCATCTCTAGCACTTGGGATTGAAGAGGTACTAATTGCACAAGAAGCTGAAGTGATTGAAGAGGTGCAAGCATCAGAGGTTGAGCTTGAATCCTTAGCCATTATTTCAGGAGTTGGAGAGACTCATGGACATTCATAAGAAGAGGATGTCACGAGATACTTCAAATACATTCAAATAATGGTTAAAATCATGTTTGATGCATTCACTACAGAAAGAGTAGGAGAAGGTTCTAAACCTCCACATGGAGAAGGACCTTCAGATGGTAAGAAGGATGAAGAGAAGAGTTTGAAACGTAGTGGAGGAAATCCACCTCCATCTCCACCATCCTCATCCTCATCATCTTCATTGGCATATTCATCTTCCACTTCCACCACAAAAACCACCCACACTCATTCAAAAATCCCAAAAGTAAAAACTCCATTACTCAAGTTGGACTTCAAGTTTGAACTTCCCATGTACAATGGTGAGGTAAATGCAGAGAAGTTAGACAATTGGATCCGTCAATTTGAATTATACTGCAAAATTTAGAATCTACAAGAGGACGACATAAATATCTAGTTGGCTTCATTAAGGCTAGAAGCAGCAGCACTAGTTTGGTGGGAGACAAAGACTCAAGAGGAAATGAGAATTCATGGTAAGATATCCATTTCTTGGGTTGAATTCATTTCTTCCATTAAAAGACATTTTTATCCATTATAATATATTCAAAAATACATAATGAGATGGAAAAACTTTAGGCAACTCAAAGGCCAAACTATTCAAGAGTACACCCAGGAGTTTAGAAAGAGGGCTTTATTGTTAGGAGTAAAT
The DNA here is from genome assembly GCA_034641835.2 of Pinus albicaulis. NCBI lineage: Eukaryota > Viridiplantae > Streptophyta > Pinopsida > Pinales > Pinaceae > Pinus > Pinus albicaulis. Next base: position 270,291,316 of record CM076570.1, on the reverse strand, counting down.
TGTAATTCACAAGACACACTCTTGAAATACATTGGGGGTTTACATTCCTACTTGAAACATATTATCCTTATGTTTAACCGAAAAAACTTAGATGAAGTATGTGTGCAAGCCATGCATCTTGAAGCAAGGGGAAAGAACATTCAGGAAGAGGGTAGTAAGAAGAAGCCATTCTAGGGTAAGGGAAAAGAGAAGGGAGGAAAATGGAAGGGAAAGAATAATGCAAGCATCAATAAAAAAGGAGAGAAAACTACATGAAAAAATTGCTCCAAAGAGGGGCATGATGAAGCCAACTATTGGAAACTACATCTCGAACTAAGGCCAAAGAAACCAAATAACAAAGGGAAACAAAAGATGACTACCACCACACAACAAGATCTTGGATCTGATTAAAGAGATGAGACCAAGATTATTTCCATGGTTAAAAAAGGAAAGGAATCCATAGCAAGTACTAGTTCCTCAAATAGTCACAACAACACTCCAAATGAAGACACAAGGATAGAATTGTTCCATGTTAGAGTGATTTCAAATAATTCAAAGCTCGATGCATTGTTTGATAGTGGGTCACAAGAAAACCCGATTTCAAAAGACTTGGTCAAAAATATTAACCTTGAAACTGTACCACATCATAAACCATACCCTTTGGGTTGGATAGTTAAGAATTCAAATTTACAGGTGATAAGGAAATGCATATTTTGATTTGCTATTACTGCAACCTTTATTGATGAAGTCGAGTTAGATGTGGTTCCACTTGACACTTCCGGGATTATCTTGGGAAGTCCATATTGTATGACAGGAAAGCGGTTTTTTATCACCATGAGAACAAATATCATTTGCTTAAGGATGGGGTGGAGCATATTGTGAGAGATCATCACAAAAAAATGAATATTTCTTCAGTTAATGCAGGGCAAATGAAGAGGCTAGTTAATGCAAGTAAAAATTTTGTGCTTCTCGTGATCAAGAAAAAGGATGATGTTGACTATGAACATTTTCAAGGATGTGATGAAAAATTAAAATCTGATTTGTTTGATGTGGTAAGTCAGCATGGAGATATGTTTCAAGAACCAAATGGGTTACCTCCTGTTGTCACTCCTAGAAACAGCCTTGAGTTGTGAAAGAACAGTGCCTAGGAAATCTTATATAGCAAGGAGCATATGGTATAACATGGAAGGTTGTTTAGGAAAAGGCTCTCATGCTATCATGTATAACCAGGAAGGTTTAATTGAGATGGAACCAAAATTTTCAAAACTTCAGCACACAGAAATGATATTGCAGAGGCAGAGTGTGAATTTTTTATAATAACGTATCCGAAAATTCAAAGACATCTTTCTGTAAAGAAGGCTAGATTCTAAAGTACTTCATAGAGGTGAATAATCAGATGGTGATTACTATGTATTAAAAATGGGGAAGATACCAGCTGTAACCGAGATGAGATCTAGAAACGAATATCAACATGTACTGGGATTATTATAACAAGAATCCATACATGAAAATAACTTTAAAGATAACATTTCATCGCTGCTAATATCAGAAGAAATACGGTTGAAGTGAAAGATGGAACAACATATCATGCCTGAGGCATATTTAAAGTGCTAGACAAGTTTTAGCATGAGTACCAACAATGATAAATTCATACCAAGACATGTGAGAAACTCGCATTCCAGAACAAGATATAAGAGAAATGGATGTACATGAAATGAATATCTAAGCTATAACACATAAGAGAGATTTACAGACTGTGAAGTATTAAGGCCAGAATCCTCAATAAAGATGAAACTCCTCATCACTGAGACCCAACGGGCTCTTCAAATTTTATATCAAAATTTCAACAAAATGCATACAGAGTTCTTTCTTAGCGTATTCTTCTGAAAATCTGGAACCTTTTTTCCATCTCAGTTTACTGCTTATATATAATTTACAAGAACATACGCGGGAAGATATTTTGGGAAAATATCTTCCCCGCGTGCTAGTAAGCAATTTCAGGTCCTAATCAAAATAACAAAATTTATGATGAGGGAGAACGCTTCTCATCATTTACAATTAGGCTCGTGGCCGTTTCAAAACCAAACATTAAAACTGTTCTAACAAAAAGTAAATGCAAGCGTGAATATGAATTTCACTCGGAACTTGAAAGTAGAAAGTAAAACTAAAACTAAAAGGCCACTAAGGCTGAATCATGAGTTAACCATTTTCACTGGTGCGAAGGAGTTGAGGCCGTTACTGATGCAGGTGGTGGAACATTTGTTGAGGAGCTGGCTAACAAGCTGGCATACTTGATGCATCTCTTCCAACTATCTGTTGCAGGTTTGGGCATCGATGTGAAACCTTCTATTCTGATGTAAGACTCCATTAGTTCATCATAGTTCGCCTCGACAGGAATTCTATGCTTCACTTGGTGCAGGAGCGCGAACTCTTTTCCAAGGACCGAGACTATGGTTTCTAGTTTAAGCCTTGCAGATTTCTTAGAGGGGATGTTTGTTTGATTCATTACCCCCTTCAGAACGGCCTCATACGCTGGTAATGGCTGTAGGACAGCATGAGCGGGGTCCCAGCACGATGGGAGTCCTGCGAGTGTTATCTCATCCCAATCCACCTTGAACCGTTCTAAGCTGGTTGCTACCTTTTCTAACGCAGCCAAGGCCAGGCTCCTAGAAAACTCTTTTTCTATTTCTTTATGGCACTCTGAAGCTTCCCTGGACCTGCTCTTTATATCCTGTTTCACCACGTCCTCCGGATTTAGCTCTTTTAGGAAAGAGACATACCTTTTTGCATTTTGGACTCTGTTGGGCGCCTCGGTGCCTCCCTCGTGGAGCTTTCTTCTGAGAAGGAGCACGGCTGACTTCATTTCCTCAATAATGTTTAAAAATGCCCAGCGCATTTTAACTTCTACAATAATGTTAGCCTAGATCAGTCGCCTGGCTTCCATGAGGGTGACATTCCCTTTCATACGACTATTGAGATCATTGATGGTCTTTTCATACTGCGCCTTTTCCTGCTTCCCCTCCTCGATCTCTTTCTGCATAGCATTAATCTTTTTGACATTTTCAGAGAGGATGGCCTCCAGCTCACTGATCCTTTGCCACGTTGTCGAGACCTGTTTCTCCAGTGCTTCGGTTGTAGCCAAGGCATTCGTCAGTTGTGCAGAAAGTGAACTAGTCTCTGGTAGGACGGGTGGTGAGCATGTATGTGTGTCCCAGGTTATCTAAAATGCATTCATTCTCCCTTGAAGAGCGGCCATCTCTCCTGCGATATTTTATTTTTCCTCCCTCTCCTTTGCAAGGGAATCAGCCAAGTTTGCCTTGTCCTTTTCAGCCTGGGCTAGCTCAGCTGTTTGCACATGATGAGAGCCTGGTATATTTATTTTACTCTTCAAGGCTGCAACCTGCTTCTGTAAATCCTCAATAATATGACCCTGGGGGTCGGCTACACCTTTTTATTTTCCTTTAATCAGGTCCTGGAGAGTGCGTATATCATTCATGAGGGCGTGGGAATTGACCTTTTCCTTTTTGAAATTCTCCACTACTTGGCCATGCTTACTCTGCAACTTTCTCAGAGTGATTGAGAGCCACATCACTTCATCCTTAAGCATGTTACCGAAGACCTGAAATAAGTTTCATTTATCAATCTTCAGCACTTGTGACATGTCAATTGCGATCTCTAATGACCTGTAGCTGGTAGTACCGGCCTCTGGGTCCAGAACGGCCTCGGCCATGGCCATTATTAACTGTTCAGTGTCCAGATTCATTGCAGATGAAAATCTGGTGTGGTATGTCTCAACATACCCTTCCAGATCAGACCGGTACTTATCTTTGATTACTCTAGTCTTCGACCTGCCTTCGCTTGCAACCTGAGAGCTGCCGACTGCAATAGCTTGTGAGACTTCTGAAAAATCAGAAGAGGTATTACTATCCTGCAACACCTTGATTCCTGCTTTTCCCTTGTCGGGCTTCCCATATGGTATTTCCTCCTCGAGCAACTGTTCAGCTCCGATAACTTCTGCTTCACTGGTCCCTGTTTTTTGTCTTTTGAAAGGAGGAGGATGCTCTCCCGATGCACCTGCCTCTTCTACCTGCTCTTTTCCAGCTTCTCTAGTCGAAGCGACATCCATTTTTTCCCCCGTCGCAGATGAATCAGTCTCCATCTGCGAAAGCAAAGGCCATTTTTCAAGATTAGCTCGCCATTCAATGAAAGGCCTCGTTTCATGCATATAAGGGGTTGATTTGTTCCTCCTCCTCCTATTAGAGATGATTCCCTTCGAGTCATAGGGCCAAGCTTTCCCTTGTCTCAAATCCATGTCTTGAAGTAGCTTTTCCACCACAGGAAGGGTGTGCCTTGAATTAACAACAAAAGGGCCAACAGTTGTGGGAAACTTGAGGATAAACCCCTTTTTTGCAGGGAGGAAGTGAAGTTGGTCAGTTTTCAGGGTCTTCTAGATGTATTCCAAAGCATAAATCCGTGGGCAGAAAAAACGAGAAATTGGTAGGGAGGGACTTCGGCTCCATAAACTTGGATTTCCGTGTAGTTATCAAAAAGATACCAATCCCCGGTGCTTTGGGCTTCACTATACTGTAACCATCTCTTAAATTCAAGAAAAACCCTAGGCAAAGGAGAGTCATGGACAATAGTATAAGCAATGGGCATGAAATCATTTAGGAACCTTGAGTAGTCCACCCTGTTTGCTAACTGATGCGTTGTGAGGCTCTAGTCAAAGATTGGTCTGGGATGAGAATTTATCTTGTACACCTTATCTAAACCCAAAACCTCAAATTTATCAGCATGCTGAAAGAGGAAAAGATAAAAAACCATAGAACAAAAACGGAAGAAACCTGTGTCTGAGAGCTCCTGGAACTGAGTCTGAATGGTGGAGGCCAGGAAACCAGGAATATCTAAAATGACACCAAGTTGAGACATTAACCATAAGAAATCAATACATCCCTTGGAGGCTTGCGCAAAACCTTCCACACCTAGTAAACCCGCGATGAAAGCAAGGATAGGCTGGACCTCTTCTTTGAACAGGCTCAGGGGCACTGAGTCTGCGGAGGGGAGAGTTGTGAAATGGGAATCGATTATGGAAGTGATGAAATCGCTCTGTTGCCTCCATGGCAGCTTTGCAAATTGAGGGGTCAGAGTTATTTCACTAAAACTGACATAGTTTGAACTGGTAGGAAAACGAAGGGCTTTTCTGATGATCTCGGGGGAAAGGGTGAATATTTTGTTCCCTTGGGATGAGAGGAACATGCCCCGACATTCGTTGTAAGAGTCTTGGAGCCAACATATGAATTCGACCACTGGATATACTGGGGGGTAATTTGATGATACAGGCCAGACAAAACAACCCGATACCTATCCTTGTTTTCGAGATGTCTCCTAAACAGCTCAGGTTTGACGCTGCTAATGGGAAATGGGTACTACGGGTCGCGGATGTCAGGTTGTAAATCTAAGAAGGGTTCAGGCCCTGGAACAACTCTAGACTCACACGCTTGGGGGGTCTCCGGCTCTGACTTCTTGGTTGTGACTTTGCCCATGACCATCATGAAAATTTAAAAACAAAAGGAAACCAGATGGAATGAGAGGGATGGAATACCTGCGAAGTAGGAAATTGCTCGGGAGAGCGACACAGGGGTACTGACAATGACTGGGTAGACCTGGTACTGGGTGCCCACTTTTGCTTATACAATAGTCGAAAAACCTGAGTATTTTACCACGGTAAAACACAAAAAACCGTTATATAGGACTGAGGCAACTTGGGAAAATATGGTGGGGTAAAATGAAAAGGGTAAGCGTCGTAAGGACGCTGACACTGACGTTGACACTGGGACATGCGGCATGTAGGGATTGGGCGTTAGATTCTGGGTAGGTGAACACCGCGTGTCGAGTTAAATACCGGTACTGGCCTTGGTACCGAGTGTCCTAAAAAATTACCTTACCTTTACGTCGTGGCGGCAGTTGTACCTTACAACATGACCCTCGATGGACGTGAAGTGATTACCGTGATAACTTTAAAGCCATGTCTTCTTCTCCGTAGAACTCTCGCCTCATGTCATATGCCTTAACACGTCATCAGGATTTCGGGGGGGTAAGACTCTGCCTCGTCCCTCACCTTTGTGACCCCCCCAAGAATTATACTTACGGACTCCTTTCTATGCGTGTATAGAGTGTGTGCGGGCCCTGCTTTGTATATGTTTCTATTTGTGCCTTTTATACCTTCGTCTGATTTGGTTTAAAGCCTTTACATATTTCCACTTTGTTACAAAATTCGCTTATCCTTTTCTCGCATGTGACTCAGCTTAGTTCTATTTCTCCTTAGCCAACTTCGGAACTCTTAGCCAATTTAATGTTATCGAGTGATCTGATCCCTATGAATTTTATGAAAATATTAAGGGTGAACTATATAATCAACACCTCCCAAGAGGGGAATTCAACATGAGATTTGGTTACAGCAGGATGTTCCAGTTCCAAACATTGGTATGTATCGCATGTCAATTATGGAGAGTTTGGAAATCAAGAAGAAAATCCAAGAATTTTTTAACAAAGGTATCATACAACCATCTACTTCACCATGTGGTTCACCAATTATTTTGGTACTAAAGAAGGACAGGACTTGGTGCATGTGCATATATTTTCGTGCACTGAATAAAATCATGGTAAATAATCGCTACCCACTCCCACAAATTGATGATTTGATAGATAAGTTAAAGTATGAAATATATTTCACTAATTTAGACTTGCGAAGTGGTTATCATCAAGTTTGAATATTTGAGAAAGACATTTGGAAAATTGATTTTAAAACTAGACAAGGATTGTTTGGGTGGCTAGTTATGCCATTCGGTTTAACAAATGCTCCAGCTACTTTCATGAGAGTCATGACTGATGTACTAAGACAATTTCTAGATGAATTAGTTATTGTTTACTTATATGACATACTTATATTTATCAAATCAAGAGATGAACATGTCATGCATGTGAACAAGGTACTTGAAGTCTTGAAAAAAAGAGAAATTATTTTTAAAGATGAAGATGTTGAAGTGCGAGTTTGGAAATACTTCTTTAGTGTATTTGGGACACATTGTTGGAGGAGGTGAGTTTAAGATAGACCCTTCTAAAGTATAGTTCATTCTAAATTGGCCCAAGCCCAATACAGTTACAGAGGTAAGAAGCTTTCTTGGGGCAGCACAATATTGGAGGAAATTCATTGCTAATTTTTCTTCAATTGCAACTCTGTTACATGCATTGACAAGTATTAAGAAATTATTTCATTGGGGAGATATGCAGCAAAAAAAATTTGATGCTTTAAAAAATATATAATTTCAACACCGGTATTGGCTCTTCCGTATCTTAGACAACCATTTGAGATCCAAACAGATGCAAGTGATTATGTTATGGGAGCAATTCTCATGCAGCATGGTAAGCCTATTCCGTTTCATTCTGAATTTTTTAATGGAGTTGTGACTAATTATCCCACCTATGACAAAGAGTTATATGCATTGGTACAAATTTTAAAGAAATGGAAGCACTATTTTATGGGGAAAGAGACCATTATCCATACCTTCCATCAGACTTTGTAGTACTTACAATCACAGTCGAATTTGCAGCAATCAAGAAATTTCAAATGGATGGGATTTCTACAACAATTTCATTTGGTTATCAAGTATAAAAATGGAATCTATAATAAGGTAGATGATATGCTATCTAGGTCTATTGTAAATTCATCTATTATACTCAAGCACAATTTAGTTATGCATGAAAGTTACATTGAACAATATGCATATGATAGTGATTTTCAAGATGTGTATGAAAGATTGAGTCAAGGAAACCAAAATGAAGAGTTAGATTATCATGTGCATAACAGTTTTTTGTATCACTTGGGCAAGTTATGTATACCACAAGGAGAAAGAAACAATATCATAAGGGAGGTGCACACTTCATTGATTGCTGGACATTTCGGTGTAGGCAAGACAGTAGCGAATATCCAAAGGTATTGTTATTGGACACGCATGATTGATAGTGTATCTCGTTTTATAAGAGGATGTTCTTTATGTGCAATAAGTAAGCATAGTAATAGGAAACTTGGATTGTATGCTCCACTTTCGGCTCCTTCACATCCTTGGCAGAGCATCTCAGTAGATTTTGTAGGTGGTCTTCCTATGTCAAGGAAATGTCATGATTACTTGTATGGTGTGGTAGATAGGTTGAGAAAAATTTGTCTTTTGATGCCATGTAAGAAAACAATTACAACTGAACAAAATGCTAATCTTTTTTTTCAAAATTTATTTGTTCATTTTGGTCTTCCTACTTCTATTGTAAGTGATCGAGATTCCCAGTTTGTTGGGAATTTTTGGTCAAAATTAAGGGACATGATGGTCACAAAGTTGAAGAAGTGTACAACATTTCATCCGCAAATAGATGGTCATAACGAGGTGTTAAACAAGATAGTTATTCATCTTCTTAGAGGTTATTGCAGCAAACATCCCAAGTTGTGGGATGAATAGTTGCATTATATTCAACATGCATACAACAAGGTAAAGCATTCTTCCACAAACACACCGCTATTTGAGGCATGTTTTGGGTACTTGCCAAGATTGCCTTTGGACTCCATCTTTGAGAAAAATGTCACTATAGATGTTCATAGTGACATAGATAAGGAAAGGAATTTCATTGAGAAAATTCAGTTGGTACATCACACAGTGCAAGAGAAACTTGAAAATATTCAAAGCAGCTACAAGGCAAGGCATTATAAACACCATGTTGATCATAAATTCCAGGTTGGAGATGAATTTTGGTTTTATATCAGCAAGGAAAGATTGCAAGGGGAAGATAAAAATCTCAAGCCAATCTATTATGGTCCATTTAAAATTTTATAAAAGATTGGTACTAATTCATTTAAGCTATATTTTCCTCCTTATATGCAAATATATTCTGTCATTAATGTTAAGAATTTGAGATTGTTTGAGCCTCCTTTGATTGATGGTCAAGGAGATCATGTTCAGCTGCCATCAATAAATTATTTCTCGCCAAAATATCTTGATGAACTTCAACAAGATCTCATACTTGACAGAAGAATCAGAACTTCAGGGAGAGGGAATGTCGAATACCTTATAGTGGGACTCAAGGGAAAAAATCCTTCAAAGGCCAAATGGACGGAGAGTGAAAGGGTGATGGACTTTTACCCTCACCTACTGAAAAATTGATAGTATCTTTTGGGGTCCAAAAGGCTTCTAGTGGTGAGGAATGATCAAAGGCTCATTATTTAGCTAAAAAATGAAAGTGTTCATAAATTCTCAAAACCAGAACGACCAGATAGATCTCATCACCAGGATTCCAATGCAACTCGTTTCATCAAAATACGAGTTAATATAAGTAAGTTATGGTCTGTTGTTTGTTTTACCAAACAGATAAAAAACGTGTAGAAAAATGACAGACCGATGACTTGGAAGTCCAGTCAGAACCTTAGGAATATTCAGGGAATATTCTCCAATTTTCAGCCAATGACACTATGACAAGTTTCATCACCAGATTTGCCAATGTTGCTTGGGGAAGTTGAATTTTTATCCTAATCCTATGGTTACATTTCTTATATGGCCGATTATTATGTTTTTATGGTGGATTTTTAATCCAATGAAGAAGGGCCACGTGGCATAGCCAAAGGCTACCACATTCCCTCCCCCATGGAAAGGTGGATAGCATACATTATTATAGCAAGTTAAAAATTCAAGTTAGAATGAAAGGTTTGAACCATACCATGGGTGCAACATATTACATATATCAACATATGGCAATTATAACCAAAGTCTATATCAAAGTTTCGAACCGAAGTTCCATTTACCAAAATTTATGACCGAAGCGGCGAAGGTCAGGGTTGACCCCGCGACCTCCCCTGGACTAGCGCCCAAGCTTACCGCCACACCATCCACTTGATCCTTCTTAAACATAGGATCCTGCATCTACTTAAGATATGTCTACTCTACTTAAGAACATGTATAAATCCTTGTATGATAAGCAAACCAAAGCACTTTCATGTTAATTTTGAAACTGATATTAGCACAACATTAACTAACAATCAATTTCAGATCAAGTTGGTATCAGAGCACAAGGTTGCTAAAGGTTATTTTCTTGCTTTGCTTGATATTGTGCAATAAGGGTTTTAGCAGTTGCAATTTTGTGATGCTTACAAGGTTGAAGTTTCAAAGAGGAGAAGGGAAGCTATTGGTTGTTATTCCTGAGATTAGGAAAAGTACAAAGAGAGATGAGAGAGCATCATCTTCACCCAAATTTCCACTCAAAGTTTCACTTGAATCACCTCAAGTTCCATCTCTAGCAGTTGGGATTGAAGAGGTACAAATTGCACAAGAAGCTGAAGTGATTGAAGAGGTACAAGAATAAGAGGTTGAGCTTGAATCCTTAGCAATTATGTTAGGATTTGGAGAGACTCATGGACATTCATAAGAAGAGGATTTCACGAGAGACTTCAAATACATTCAAAGAATGATTATATCATGTTTGACGCATTCACTACAGAAAGAGCAGGAGAAGGTTATAAGCCTCCACATGGAGAAGGACCTTCAGATGGTAAGAAGGATGAAGAGAAGAGTTTGAAAGGTAGTGGAGGAAAGCCACCTCCATCTCCACCATCCTCATCCTCATCATCTTCATCAGCATCTTCATCTTCCACTTCCACCACAAAAACCACCCACACTCATTCAAAAATCCCAAAAGGAAAAACTCCATTACTCAATTTGGACATCAATTTTGAACTTCCCATGTAAAATGGTGATGTAAATGCAGAGAAGTTAGACAATTGGATCCATCAATTAGAATTATACTGCAAAATTCAGAATCTACAAGAGGACGACATAAAGATCCAATTGGCTTCATTAAGGCTAGAAGCAGCAGCACTAGTTTGGTGGGATACAAAGACTCAAGAAGAAATGTGAATTCATGGTAAGATATCCATTTCTTGGGTTGAATTAATTTCTTCCATTAAAAGACAGTTTTATCCAATAGAATATATTCAAAAATCCATAATGAGTTGGAAAAACTTTAGGCAACTCAAAGGCCAAACTGTTCAAGAGTACACCCAGGAGTTTAGAAAGAGGGCTTTGTTGTTAGGAGTAAATTGTAATTCACAAGACACACTCTTGAAATACATTGGGGGCTTACATTCCTACTTGAAACATATTATCTTTATGTTTAACCGAAAAAACTTAAATGAAGTATGTGTGCAAGCCATGCATCTTGAAGCAAGGGGAAAGAACATTCAGGAAGAGGGGAGTAGGAAGAAGCCATTCTAGGGTAAGGGAAAAGAGAAGGGAGGAAAATGGAAGGGAAAGAATAATGCAAGCATCAAGAAAGAAGGGGAGAAAACTACATGCAAACATTGTTCCAAAGAGGGGCATGATGAAGCCAACTATTGGAAACTACATCCCGAACTAAGGCAAAAGAAACCAAATAACAAAGGGAAACAAAAGATGACTGCCACCACACAACAAGATCTTGGATCTGATTCAAGAGATGAGACCAAGATTGTAGCCATGGTTAAAAAAGGAAAGGAATCCATAGCAAGTACTAGTTCCTCAAATAGTCACAACAACACTCCAAATGAAGACACAAGGATAGAATTCTTCCATGTTAGAGTGATTTCAAATCATACAAAGATCGATGCATTGTTTGATAGTGGTTGACAAGAAAACCCGATTTTATAAGACTTGGTCAAAAATATTAACCTTGAAACTGTACCACATCATAAACCATACCCTTTGGGTTGGATAGTTAAGAATGAAAATTTACACGTGAAAAGGAAATTCATATTTTGATTTGCTATTACTGCAACCTTTATTGATGAAGTCGAGTTAGATGTGGTTCCACTTGACATTTTCGGGATTATCTTGGGAAGTCCATATTTCTATGACAGGAAAGCGGTGTTTTATCTCCATGAGAACAAATATCATTTTCTTAAGGATGGGGTGGAGTATATTGTGAGAGATCATCGCAAGAAACTGAATATTTATTTAGTTATGCAGGGAAAATGAAGAGGCTAGTTAATGCAAGTAAAAATTTTGTGCTTCTCATGATTAAGAAAAAGGATGATGTTGACTATGAATATTTTCAAGGATGTGATGAAAAATTAAAATCTGATTTGTTTGATGTGGTAAGTCAGCATGGAGAGATGTTTCAAGAACCAAATGGGTTACCTCCCAAGAGGGGAATTCAGCATGAGACTTGGTTGCAGCAGGATGTTCCACTTCCAACCATTGGTATGTATCACATGTAAATTATGGAGAGTTTGGAAATCAAGAAGCAAATCCAAGAATTTTTTAACAAAGGTATCATACAACCATCTACTTCGCCGTGTGGTTCACCAATTTTTTTGGTACTAAAGAAGGACGGGACTTGGTGCATGTGCATATATTTCCGTGCACTGAATAAAATCACAGTAAATAATTGCTACCCACTCCCAAGCATTGATGATTTGATAGATCATTTAAAGTATCAAATATATTTCACTAATTTAGACTTGCGAAGTGGTTATCATTAAGTTAGAATATTTGAGGAAGACATTTGGAAAATTTCTTTTAAAACTAGACAAGGATTGTTTGAGTGGTTAGTTATGCCATTCGATTTAACAAATTCTCCAGCTACTTTCATGAGAGTCGTGAATGATGTACTAAGAAAATTTCTGGATGAATTAGTTATTTTTTACTTATGTGACATACTTATATTTATCAAATCAAGAGATGAACATGTCATGCATGTGAACAAGGTACTTAATGTCTTGAAAAAAAGAGAAATTATTTTTAAAGATGAAGATGTCGAAGTGCGAGTTTGGAAATACTTCTTCAGTGTATTTGGGACACATTGTTGGAGGAGGTGAGTTGAAGATAGACCCTTCTAAAGTATAGGTCATTATAAATTGGCCCAAGCCCAATACAGTTACAGAGGTGAGAAGCTTTCTTGGGGCAACACAGTATTGGAGGAAATTCATTGCTAATTTTTCTTCAATTGCATCTTTGTTACATGCATTGACAAGTATTAAGAAATTATTCCATTGGGGAGATATGAAGCAAAAATCATTTGATGCTTTAAAAATATATATAATTTCAACGTCGGTATTGTCTCTTCCGTATCTTAGATAGCCATTTGAGATCCAAACAGATGCAAGTGATTATGTTATGGGAGTAGTTCTCATGCAGCATGGTAAGCCTATTCCGTTTCATTCTGAATTTTTTAATGGAGTTGTCACTAATTATCCCACCTATGACAAAGAGTTACATGCATTGGTACAAATTTTAAATAAATGGAAGCACTATTTTATGGGGAAAGAAACCATTATCCATACCTTCCATCAGTCTTTGTAGTACTTACAATCACAGTCGAATTTCAAGCAATCAAGACATTTCAAATGGATGGGATTTCTACAACAATTTAATTTGGTTATCAAGTATTAAAAGGGAATATACAATAAGGTAGATGATCTGATTTCTAGGCCTATTGTAAATTCATCTATTATACTCAAGCACAATTTAGTTATGCATGAAAGTTACATTGAACAATATGCATATGATAGTGAATTTCAAGATGTGTACGAAAGCTTGAGTCAAGGAAACCAAAATGAAGAGTTAGATTATCATGTGCATAACAATGTGTTGTATCACTTGGGCAACTTATGTATACCACAAGGAGAAAGAAACAGTATCATAAGGGAGGCACACACTTCATTGATTGTTGGACATTTTAGTGTAGGCAAGACAATAGTGAATATCCAAAGGTATTGTTATTGGCCACGCATGATTGATAGTGTATCTTGTTTTATAAGAGGATGTTCTTTATGTGCAATAATTAAGCCTAGTAATAGGAAAATTGGATTGTACACTCCACTTTTGGCTCCTTCACATCCTTGGGAGAGTATCTCAATAGATTTTGTAGGTGGTCTTCCTATGTCAAGGAAATGTCATGATTATTTGTATGGTGTGGTAGATAGGTTGAGAAAAATGCGTCTTTTGATGCCATGTAAGAAAAAAATTATAGATGAACAAACTGCTAATCTTTTCTTTCAAAATTTATTTTTTCATTTTGGTCTTATTACTTCTATTGTAAGTGATCGAGATTCCTGGTTTGTTGGGAATTTTTGGTAAAAATTAAGGGACATGATGGAAACAAAGTTGAAGAAGAGTACAGCATTTCATCTGCAAATAGATGGTCATACCGAGGTGGTAAACAGGAAATTTATTCATCTTCTTATAGGTTATTGCAGCAAACATCCCAAGTTGTGGGATGAATAGTTGCATTACATTCAGCATGCATACAACAAGGTAAAGCATTCTTCCACAAACACATCGTTGTTTGAGGCATGTTTTGGGTACTTTCCAAGATCGCCTTTGGACTCCATCTTTGAGAAATATGTCACTATAGATGTTCATAGTGACATAGATAAGGAAAGGAAGTTCATTGAGAAAATTCAGTTGGTACATCACACAGTGCAAGAGAAACTTGAAAAGAGTCAAAGAAGCTACAAGTCAAGGCAATGTAAACACCATGTTGATCATAAATTCTAGGTTGGAGATGAAGTTTGGTTTAATATCAGCAAGGAGAGATTGCAAGGGGAAGGAAAAAAGCTCAAGCCAATCTGTTATGGTCCATTTAAAATTTTATAAAAGGTTGGTACTAATTCATGTAAGCTAGATTTGCCTCCTTATATGCAAATATATTCTGTCATTAATGTTGAGAATTTGAGATTGTTTGAGCCTCCTTTGATTGATGATCAAGGAGATCATGTTCAGCTGCCATCAATAAATTATTTCTTTCCAAAATATCTTGATGAACTTCAACAAGATCTCATAATTGACAGAAGAATCAGAACTTTGCGGAGAGGGAATGTCGAATACCTTATAGTGGGACTCAAGGGAAAAAATCCTTCAAAGGCCAAATGGACAAAGAGTGAAAGGGTGAGGGAGTTGTACCCTCACCTGCTGAAAAATTGATAGTATATTTTGGGGTCCAAGTGGGGAGGAATGATCAGAGGCTCATTATTTAGCTAAAAAATTAAAGTGTTCGTAAATTCTCCAAACCAGAGTCACTGGATAGAGCTCATCACCAGGATTTCAACGCAACTCGTTTCATCAAAATCCAAGCTCGTATAAGTAAGTTATGGTATGTTGTTCATTTTCCCAAACAGGTAAAAAATGTGTAGAACAGTGACAGACTGATGACTTGGAAGTCCAGTCATAACCTCAGGAATCTTCAAGGAATATTCTCTAGTTTTCAGCCAGTGACACTGTGACAAGTTTCATTACCATATTTGCCAATGTTGCTTGGGGAAGTTGAATTTTCCTCCTAATCCTAAGGTTACATTTCTTATATGGTTGATTCTTATGTTTTTATGGTGGATTTTTAAGCCAATGAAGAAGGGCCACCTGGTACAGCCGAAGGCTACCACATTCCCTCCCCCATGGCAAGGTGGATGGCATACATTATTATAGCAAGGTCAAAATTCAAGTCCAAATGCAAGGTTTGAACCATAGTTATGGGCATATATATTTAAAGGTTTGAACCATACCATGGGCACAACATATTACATATATCAACATATGGCAATTATAACCAAAGTCTTTATCAAAGTTTCGAACCGAAGTTCCATTTACCAAATTTATGACCGGAGGGGCGAAGGTCAGGGTTGACCCCGCGACCTCCCCTGGACTAGCGCCCAAGATTACCGCCACACCATCCACTTGATCCTTCTTAAACATAGGATCCTGCATCTACTTAAGATATTTCCACTCTATGGTTGGGGGTTCAGAGGGGACCAATCCCCTCCCACATGTGTCCAAGGCACGAAGACCAGGGGCTAAAGACGGTTCGGCGGGAATTTTAAAATAACGATTAAGCCTAGTTTTATTACCACTAATTCATGGTTAAGTCATGCTAATCTGAAATCAATGGTAAAGTGTGGTTAGCGCTAAACGTGCCCTTAACCTCACTTAACTACGTGCTTATTTTTAATTAATGGTCCTATTATCTTAGCGGCAGGTTTGGCTGACCCGCAAAATGCAGAGAAGCTCCACATTTAGTGGAGTTAATTGGCAGACTTCAAGAATTAGTGGAGAAAAACTAGGAAAATTTGGTTTTTCCATAACTGACGAAATTTTCAACCAATTTTGGCTGAGAAAGAGTCATTATTGGTAAATTTGATGTTTTGGAGCCATTGGAGCAGGTTTCAGAGGCAACGGGACACTATAAATAGCACTTTTGCACTATTGAAGCTAATACAAAGGCCCACACTGTGAATCTGGACCAAGGAGATGTAGCCCAGGAGGTGTGAACTTCTTCATCAAAAACTTGTGTATTTGTCTACGTTATTTGTGCTTGTTGTGTTTTTATATGATGTTGCTTAGCATTGAGTTTCCATGTTTTTAAGTTCATGAAATACACTTAATCTCATCAAGTTTAATGAATTTTCAATCATAAGCACATGTATAAACCCTTGTATGATAAGCAAACCAAAGCACTTTCATGTTAATTCTGAAACTGATATTAGCACAACACTAACTAACAATCAATTTCAGATCAATATGGGGGTTCAAAATTGTTAAAGTGTTGAACTTCAGAGAGGCGTAGTTTTTCTCATGAATTGGATATAGCAAGAAATCATCAGAATTCATGAAGGGGAAAGGACTTGTCGATCCCCATACCAGGTTGATGTGGAAATGCCACATAGCCACCCATTTCTTGCTATTGAATCCTTTACACATTGAACATGTGATGGGTGTGTCAAAAATGGTTGCATCATATCTAACCACAATTCCAATGCATAACCTTACCATCACTTGTCACCCGCCACCCTTCCTTCCTTTGGTTAGTGTTTAATGTCACGGGTGGTATGACATGGAGTCGTAACACCACCTACCTCTGAGAGTCTTAGATGTGCTAAAATATGTTGATATGCGGTAAAAATAAGGGGTTGACGTGGTCATAGTTCTGACACATAACCTTGCAACCACTCATTGTTGAAACATATATGCACATGTAATGCATTACAGCCACATCAAAGAAGGTTGGTCGATCTGATTGTGATTTCATCGAGGAACCTTGCTACCGCTCACTTCCATGACCATTACACTACTAAACATAAGAACGAGATACCAGTGAATATATCGTTGGTCTGATGTTATATGGACCTATAGACTCCATCTAGATTGGGCTTCCAAAAAAATACATATAACAGGGAAAACCATGCAAATACATGGGGGGGGGGGGGGGATAGGGAACCTGTGGACCTTGTGCCTGGGATGATGAGGAAATGACCACATGAACGCCATGTAGGGACTTGCAATGAGTTGGACCCATGTGAATTTGATGTGGTAGTTCCATATGGGCTACATGGGGATACCACATGGATGCCATGTGGCAGACCAATTATAATGTGACCTAATATGATTGATCAAACTTCAAAAAGTCATAAATTTTGATCTAAGAGTCGTATTTAAATAAAATTTAAATCACTATAAATATATCAATGAGTTGAACGCAGTGCTGGAATTTGGTTTGATTTTTGATGAGATTGGTAAAAGGGTATTTTTGTAACACCATCCTCATAATAGGCCTTGGAGGTCGGGTTAAGTCATAATTAACACCTCTCACAGCCTGAGAAAGAACAAGGGGTTGGGAGGGAGTGTTACAAATAGTTATGACATCATTTAATATAATATTTATGAGTGCAACCACACAATTTGACACCACCTAAATGTGACCCCATGTTTATAATAAAAACTCTTGTGGAAACTAAACCCTACCCACTAGTGAAAAAATCCCCTCTCCCCACTAATGGATCCAACCTCTCTCTCTCTCTCTCTCTCTCTCTCTAACATAATATATGATTTTTTAATGAGTTATTGACTTGACCCTATTTCTTGAAGAATTTAGGCTTTACCATAAGTAACATTTTTCAAACAAGAGGAAGTGCACAAGAGATTTTCCAAAGAGAGATGCATTTTCTTTTCCCGGTAACATATCCCATGGAAAATATCTCATGCACGTCCTCTCATTTGAAATATGGTACCCAGGATAAATCATGTGTGTGTGTGTGTGTATTCATGATAAATATCTCTATATGACCCCATGGTTGTGAGAACATGATCTGAATGGAAAATGGCATCAACCCATGGTATTCATCTACCCATGTTATCCATCCACCCATGGTATTGTAAATGGCATCGACCCATGGTATTCATCCACCCATGATATTTATTCGCCCATGGTATTGTAAGTGACCCATGGTATGTATCCACCCATGTTATTCATCCACACATGGGATTTACCCATGGTATTGTAAGTGGTATCTACCCATGGTATTCGCCCATGGTATCCACCTATGGTATTCTATCTAAAAAAAAGGCTATAAATAAAAAGCCTCACTTTGTAAAAGGACAGATTGACCGCCACAATGTAGCTTCTACAGTTATTCTCTGTTTTAATAAAACAAGTTTCTTTGTGGTTTTATTTACTTTGTGTTCTCTCTTTTTTTTCTGGCATTCTAATTTTGCAGATCTTATCAGATCTATGTCATATTTTTAGATCTTGGGGGTCTCCCCCCAAGATCTGGATCAGTGGTATCAGATTCAGGTTACGAATCCATGGGAATGAGGGTTTATTTTAGTTTCAATTTTCGGCAGCAATCTTCAGCAAACTCCATGAATTTCTTGGGCGGTGAGTTTGAAGATTAGATCTAAAAAATTTGGTGAAAATTTTACAAAATCGATGACTAGATCTAGATTTTTTGCAAAAAAAAAACACCCAAATTCAAAAAAAAAAATCGGCCGAATTGGAGTTCAGATGAGGGAGATATTGTTGATTCTAAATCAGCAATATTGCAGAAAATGTTCTGACGACAATTCGTGGATGGAGGCTCTCCTGTCATATTTCATATTTTTCATTGTGAAATTTCAGGGAAATGGCTATATATCTGAGCTCCCCTTGAAAAATCACCCAATTTCAAAAAAAAATCGATCGAATCGGAGTTCGGATGTGGGAGTTATTTTTTATTTAAAATAAACTATTTTTTTCAGAAATTTTGTGATGGCGAGATAGTTCCAGCGCGAATCTGAGAGTTTGGAGTCTCTAGATAGCGATTTCAAATACATGAGAAGATGCAGAATGATTATTCTATTTCCAAAAACAGGTTATAATAAATATTACGAGTTATATTGACCGAGTTATGCTCATTTTAAATATGGAGCGGCATTCGGAGCGAGTTCCCTTTGGAGACGTGCCCTCCCACCCCGCTTTAGTAGGCACCTACTTCACATTCATTAGTTTAAACATAGTAGCGTTCGGCTTGGGTTATTTGGAGACATGCCCTCCCACCCCAAGCTATGTAGGCACCTGCTACTTCATCAAAAATCAGCATCACGGTTATGGGTCAACTGCACAAAATCCATTTCATCGAAGTCTATTTGCAAGGCCGCACACTGTTAGTAACACAGTTGGTCACAAGCATTACAGGGTATCTCTATCCTCGGATCTTAGTTTTTCATGGTTTTTGTTCATCCACAAACCCACACTTCATCGAAGTCCATTTGCTAGGCTGCACATTGTCAATATCACAGTTGGTCACAAGCATTACAGGGTATCTCTATCATCGGATCTTAGTTCATCACGGTTATGGGTTAACTACACAAAACCCTTCTCTTTAGTGGCTCTTCATATTCAACAAAGGCTTCTCAGGAGGGAACTTCACGCAATGGGGACCATTGCTTCTTAAGGAGGGAGGAATTATCCGAATGGAAAATGGCATCAACCCATGGTATTCATCTACCCATGTTATCCATCCACCCATGGAATTTACCCATGGTATTGTAAATGGCATTGACCCATTGTATTCATCCACCCATGATATTTGTTCGCCCATGGTATTGTAAGTGACCCATGGTATGTATCCACCCATGGTATTCATCCACACATGGGATTTACCCATGGCATTGTAAGTGGTATCTACCCATGGTATTGGCCCATGGTATCCACCTATGGTATTCTATCTCAAAAAAAGGCTATAAATAACAAGCCTCACTTTGTAAAAGGACAGATTGTACGCCACAATGTAGCTTCTACAATTATTCTTTGTTTTAAGAAAACAAGTTTCTTTGTGGTTTTATTTGCTTCATGTTCTCTCTTTTTTTCTGGAATTCTAATTTTACAGATCTTGTCAGATATATTTCAACTTTTTAGATCTTGGGAGCCTCCCCCCCAAGATCCGGATCAGAACAAACCTAGTGACAACTAAACCCTTCCCACTATTGAAAAAACTCCTTGCTCCCTACTAATGGATCCAACCTATGTGTGTGTGTGTGTGTGTGTGTGTGTGTGCGTGTGTGTGTGGATCCAAACTCTATATGTTTGTGTGTGTGTGTATTCATGAGAAATATTTCTATATTCCATATGAGGAATATACATGTTTCGGTCCTATTTTCCTTTGAGATAATTGGGGTCAATAATCATGCCAAAGCATCTATAATTTTTTTATTTGTTTTGAAATTTTGGATGACCAATGTATAAAATAACCTTTGCAAACAATTATCTCTTAAATCTTTCAGATAATATCAGAAAATAAGAGTAAGGGTTGCTTGTTTATCTCACATAGTGATTAAGATTTTGTAAATGGTTAAGTAGACTTATGTAAGAAGATATGATAACCAAATATTCAGATAGAATTCTTTAATTTATCATAAGTTTAAAAACCTTTAAACAATGTCTAAAAGTTCAACATAATATATTTAACATTATCAAGATGTTGGAAATTTATAAATGAAAGGGACTTACATCAACAAATTGTTTAGTAAATCATTCTTTATACTAATAATAACTTCAGGAGGAATTGTAAGATAACTGAAACACAGTTAATCTCACCTGATTATCTTGATAACAATTAAACACATGTAGAGACAAAATGTAATGAAACAAAGAAAAACTCATAGAAGGAACAAAGTTGTATGAGACAAATTCAGAATCCTCCTTCTATTATTGATGATCGAAAAAAAGTACAATTATGTTTACAAAAAAAATCTTATCGAAGGGTGCAACCCTTATTAACTCGTAATGAGAGTTATTTATACTAATTTCTAAAACTTGGAAATATATTAAATTGATGACTTTGCCCTTGTAAATCTGATGTGCTGGCATGCTCTAAATATCATAATTTTACTCGATGGTCTAACAAAATTTATCCCATTTTTATTGACTTGGGATCTCTACACTCATCATTTTTCTGAAAATTTCATCTACCTCTGTATATCTCTCGAAAGTAGACTTATAAATGAGTAAATGTTTGATTTCATGTTGAACGATCAAATCAAACTACAAAGCTTCTAAAAATGCTTTCCCTATAATTTGTCCTTTAATATCAGCAAATTTAGACTTATCCACTGCAATAGTATATACCTCCTTACAATAATCCACTAATTTAATCCACTTATCATCTAGATCTACCAATCCTAACAATCCTTTATGATTCAAAGTGTTAAACTTTGTATGAAACCGTTGAACAACATTATTCAAAGCTTCACATTTTGTTTGCAGTTGGTTGATTAAATTCCTCTTCTACAAAAAATTCTTGATCTCTAAGATTGTTGCAGTTCTGTCCATTTCATTTTTTTCTTCCAACTCCTCTTTGTTCTTTTATTTCAAGACCTTGATCATATCAGTGGCTTCACCTGGATTTTTCTTGAGATGTTTTTTTTTTTCTTCTATTGCTGATTTGCACTTGGTGATGAGCTCTTGATGTTCAAAAATTATCTGTATGGATGGCCATACCCCTGTCATATAATTTTTGATGTCTTCTCAAATGTTCTGCTTGGCTTCAACCAATCTACTTGCCATTAAAGATTCACTTTCCAATTCTTTAACCTTGAGTCCGAACTTATGTGATTTTTGCATTTCCTCCATATATAAGGTATCATTTATGATCTTTTTTTATTCTAGAATCTGAAATCCTTGTTGCAACTTCTCATGTTCCTACTTTTGAATAGGAAAATCCTGTGTCAATTTCGATGTATCAGTTGTTGTCAATGATGCTGAAGGCTCTGTACCTGCAGAAGATATTTGAACTATTGTATTTGGATCAGTAGCCACCTGTGTGATTGATTTCTCCTTTAACAACTCTTCAATTTGTTCCTCCATTTTTCTTATTTGAATGTTTTTCTCAATTATCAATCTGAGCATTTCCTCCTTGTTTTATTCATTTTCTGCAATTTATATTGTCTGTGGATATTTAGTTGAAGGAAATTTGAGTTTTTTGCGTAGAGTAGACATGTCTGCATTCTTATTCTTAATAATTTCTTCAACTCTTTGCAGTCTTTTGGATCATATCAAACCTTCACTACAAGATCCTCAAAATTCTTCAGTCTGTTATATTTGGCCAATGAAGACAGCTTTTCAACCTTAAACTGAGATTGAACATTTGAAAATGTAGTCTTTGGTTTGGAGAGTGACATAGTTGTAGTTGTCATTATTTAAAAGAGAATTTATCCAGATTGTTTGTGCATGTCCATCTGATCAATAGGATGGATCTTGCTTGCATCAAAAGAGAACAAAGTTTGTTTATATTCAACATGAGTCTTTGGAAAAGGAATTGTTGCCTGCAAAAAGGCCATTTTCATCCTTCCTTTCTCACTATCAAAGGCAGTGAGAAACCTATGCTAGGAAGTTGATGTTTATTTCCAGAACTGACTATAGATATTGGATTTTAATGCTTCATTCTTGTGCTTAATGTCTAAAAATATAGAGAAAATATTATGCTCTTCAGAAGAACTGGCTTATGAGTGCTGGATAATCTCTAGAGGTTCTCTAGTAGGTGATGATGATGGATGAGTCATGGGAACACTTGTTGACGTGGAAACTTCAGTTTCTCCCAAATCCATAATCTTTGGTTGTCCTCCTTCTGAAAGTAAAGTCAAACCAAGCTTTGGCTTCTTGTGTTGCAATATAAACTTCTTCATGATTTCTTCAGTAGGTGGAAGGTCTTCTCTGACTCTTTTTTGCTGCTTACTCTCAGGGACTGGGGTCTCCACATTAGAAGTTGAAATAACTTGTTCATCTGCCTCCTGAAGAGTGCCTTCAACCCATTGATTTTGATTCATATATTTTTCTATTTCTGCTCTGGATGTATGATTAGAGGACGTTGTTTTACGTTCAACTCTCAGAGAAAAAATAATTCCATGTGGGTCATAAGACCAAGTGAAACTTGGTTGGAAACCCATTTTCTTCAACATTGCATCATCTTCAGCACCAGTTGATCTAGTATTACAAATGAAAGACTAATTCTTGCCTTGAGCTTGAACTGGGATTTCTTTTTCCCTGAAACAAAATGGAGGTCATCCATATTTATCATTTGTCGAATATACTCTAGGGAAAAGACTCTCATAGGTACATATCTAGGGAGCTTATATGGTGGGATTTCACAGCCATATACTCTAATTTCTGTGTAGTTTTGGTATAAATACCATCCCCTGTTTTGGCTTGCTCACTCAAATGTAAGATCATTTTGATCTCTTCTCCAATTATGGGTTCTGTCTGACTGGTAAGCAGTTGCTTCACTGGGTGTATGAAGGAACCTATGAACTCTGGAAATGTAGGTTTTTTTTTATGTAGCCCTGGCTAATTCTATCCAGTGAATCACTGATTGATTCACTCCTTGTACATCATGTTTTTTGAAGTTTATAGGAAGCATCTCTGCCTGTTGAAAAAGAATCATGTGTATATTTACAAAACTGTAATTAAACACACCCTGAGTTGTAAAATTCATGAATTTCTCATGTATATTTTTAGCCAAGAATTGGTTGTAATTATACATGAACAATGGTGCTTTTTCTTTGCTAAAAATGGATAGGAAACCCATGATGGGTTCATCAACTGTTTGGCCATCTGGGTATCCTAGTAGGTATGAAAGAAGTGAAATGCAGTGTTTGGAGGCTTCATGAAAGATAGAGGATGAGCATGGTGGATTTTTCTTAGGCAATTATGCATCCTTAGGTAAGAATATTTCAAAAATCTAGGCTCTTTGTGGGAAGGTTAACTTATGGTAGAGGTCCATAAGAGTAGCTGGTGAAAAATGGGTCAGAGAATCAAATTGAGGGATAAGGAGCATTTGGTTTATGGTCTCTAGAGAGATGGTGATCAGAATGTTTCCATTCTGAGCCACCACTACTCTCTTTATAGGATCATACTGTGCTTGGCACCAGGAAATAAGGTCAAGGAAAGAATGGGTCTATGGAAAAGCAAACAGGGGTAACATTGATTCCCAGAACCTGATAGGGTCCTAATTATCAGTGTGTTTCTGTCTAAGCCATAGATATAATTCATGGAAATAAAATTCGCAATGAGCATTTGTGACCTTAAATAAGGCGTTTGTGAGGGATATTAGATCCAGGTTGAGTTGTGGTGTAGGAGCGGAGATATCTTCTGCAACTGGGTTGGTGGTCTGCAGCTCTTCGACCACTTTCTTCTTGCCTTTTCCTTTCGAGGTCACCTGCTTTTTGTTTTTGGCTTTCGGGGCCATTTTAGAAAGTGAAATGGAATGAGAGGAAGAATTTGAAGGTTGGGCGGTCGTAGAAATGGTGACAGGGAAATTTTGATGACAGGGAACAGAGTGCAGAGATGGTAAATTGTAATGAATCGAAAAGAAGGTAAAAGTGATATAGGGCAATTATAAAACCATTTTATAAGTGACAATTTTTGTTTAACAGCCTGGATAGTGACCATAGAAGCTTAACGGTTCAGGAGCGAGATTTAATGAGCAACGATGAACCAAACGGTTATCGAGTGAATGTGTGAAAGGAGAAGTACAAACAGTTGGGGAGCGGAGGCGTAGGAGGATAATTGTTGGATGACATGGAGGAATGGAATTAGTTAGATGTACAATAGTTATGGTGTCGAAGGAGTGACCCATTAGGTTGCGGCGCAGGAGGAAACATACATTGGAAAAATTTTACCATCGGCGGATTTCGGGGGGGTACTTCACGGTTTATGGTTTTGGGATGAGGGGGTGCGAAGTAACGAGGTGTTGACACATTACAAAAAGATGCAGCCATTGAAACCACTTTTCGAACCCCCCCCCCGCACGTTAACGAGAAATGGTCCAGGGGGGGGGGGGGGGGGGGGGGGGGGGGGTGGTGTCGCGAAGTGATCCTCCGCTGTTGATCTTGAGCAGGAGAGAGATCATCCGTTGAAACCTGTCATCCTTTTATTAGTGCAATTTGACCCTTTGTCATTTTGTCAATTAGGATAAAATTAAATAGGCGCTTATATGATTTTCTTAATTAATTAAAATATGAACCCTTTTTAAAGAATTTAATCACCATTAATTAATATTTAATCTTTTTTGTAATTGGCACATTTAAATAGGCAACCAAGAATTTATTTTTGAAGACTAAAGCATTTATATTTTGTGTTTGCTTCCCTAACATTTTATTCTTTTTGCCTTCATTATTTAGGGAAACTAACTCTAACATTTTTATTTGACATGGATGTATAAAAACATAATTTTTCCTAACTTTTTTTTTTATTTTCTTTTTCATTCATATCCTAACTTAGCATTTTATTTTTTATTTTTTAAACTAACATACTGAATTATCAAAACCAAATGATGTTACAACATCAGATCCAGCTGGGGACTGCTTCCCCCTGTGGGATGCAGAGAACAAGCAGTTCCCTGTGCTTTCTCCTCGGGCTATGGATTTTTTGTTGTAGAAAACAAAATAGACTTGAAATGATAAAGAAATATGATAATGTACAATGATGATCTGGGATCTCCTTCAGTAATGTATATAATGTTTCAAAAATCTTCCATTGACATGCATTTTTATGAACTTTCCTTCCAAATTTTGTAGAACAAATGTGTTGTTCCCCTTTACCTTTGCTATGTTGAGTGGTCCAAACCATAGATTATCAAATTTTCCATGTTTGCCTTTGTCTTCTCTTCTAGCATCCCATCTCAAAACTAAATATCCTTCCCTAAAATATCTTTCCCTAGCCTTTCTGTCAAAAATAATTTTCATCTTATTATGATATTTTCTCAATTTGTATTGAATCTCATCTATGTTTTCATTTAATTCAATAATCTGATTTATTCTTCTAAAGAAAAAATCAGGTTCATCCGTAGATTCTTGTAAAAACTTAAGCACAGGGAAAGCCAAATTTGTAGGAAAAATAGAATCTTTGATATAAACCAGTTGAAATGGATATTTACCTATTGATATTTTGGGAGAAATCATGTTTTCCCAAACTACATCGATAAGATGATTGTCCCAATTTTACTTATGGTCTTCTAGAGTTTTCTTGATCACCTTTACTAGGCTCTTTTTATATGATTCAGCAAGACCATTTCCTTGAGGATAATAAGGGGTTGAATGATGTAGTAAAATCTAATACTTTTGGAAAAATTCAATCATCTTTATAATATTAAATGTTGTGGCATTGTCAGTCACTATTTGTTGAGGACAACCAAATCTAGAGAGAATGTTTTCTTCAATAAATCTGATTACAACTGAATATGTGGCATTTATGACTGGAATGGCCTCCACCAACTTGGTGAAATAGTATGTGGCGGTTAAAATCCATCTTTTCTGATTACTTGAAGTTGGGTGAATTTCTCCTATAAAATCTAGTCCCCATTGGAGGAATGGTGTTGATACAACCACTGGAACTAGTGGAAGAGTTGCTAGTTTTTGCTTACCATCAAACATCTGACATGGAACATAGGATCTAACCTTTACTCCCACTTGTGAAAACAGAGTGGGCTAATAGAATCATGCCCTTAATATTTTGTATGATGCTTCTCTCCAAGAATAATGCCCCCCACATATTCATGCATGAAACTAATCAATGATTCCTTCAGTCTCTAATTCTATTAAGAAAAATAATAGAATGTTAAGAGGATCTTTCTAGTAAAAGTTGGAATTGATGATACAGTATTTTATGGATTTAAATTTAAGTGTTTTGCACTGGATTTTTGAAAACTTAGAAAGACACTCAAAATGGATCAGAAAATGGACAATATCTGCATACCTATTTGATAGTACAAAATTTTCATCAATATGAACAGGAACTGTTTTAGTTGAAGGAGAAGGTTCTTGTGGGTTATTTCCTTGAGAATGTTGGGAAGGTTCTTGTGGATTATCCCCTTCTACATTTAAGGAAGGTTCTTGTGGATTCTCCCTTTCTAAATTTGAAGAAGGTTCTTGTGCATGTTTCTCAGAGACTTCAAAAACAGATTTTATGCCTAACGCTTTGCAATTAGATTCAGCTCACGATTTATCTAAACCTTGTCCTTTTACTAAATTGGTGGTTTTAATGGTGATGTCAAACTCAATTATTTGAGTAATCCATCTTCCTCTTCTTCCATCAGTGTCTGGTTGTGTAAGAAGATTTTTTATAGCATTATTAGGTACATAAGCAATAATGGTAGAATGGAGGACATACATTCTGAAATATTTCAGGGCTTGAACTAAGGCATAAGCATGATTTTCAATGATATCATACTTGAGTTCAGCATCTTGCATGACCTTGCTAAAAAAATTTATGGGTTGATCATGATAATCTTCATTTTTTTGCAAAAGAATAGCAGCAAGGGTGGTTTCAGAAGAAAAGGAGAATATATTGAAAGGCTTGGGGTAGTTTGGATTGGCTAAGGTGGGAGCTTCATAAATGGCCTTCTTTATTTGATCAAATGCATATCTAGTAAGAATGGTCCATTTGACTTCATGATTCTTTTTTAGCATATCTGTAATTTCTTTAACTATTTCAGCATAGTTAGGTATGAATCTTCTCAAAAAGTTAATATTTCCTAAAAAGGCTTGTATTTCTTTCTTATTTCTAGGTAATGATAATGATTGAATAGCAGAGACCCTTTTGGGATCTATTACTACTCCATCCTTTGAAATAATATGGCCTAGTAACTTTCCTTCTTTGATGGAAAACGAGGACTTCTTAGGATTGAGAGATATTTTGAACTTTTTGCACCTGTTAAAAACCTTCATCAAGTGTTTTAAATGTTTCTGATCTAATTCAGAAAAAATGGTTAAATCATCAAGATAAATAACAAAAAAATTGTTTACCTTCCCAACAAAGGCTAATTCCATATCTCTTTGGAACGTTTCTCCTACATTTGATAGGCCAAAAGGCATCCTGGAATACATAAATGTACCCAAGGGTGTAGTAAAGGTCATCTTCTCTCTGTCTTCTGAATTTACCAATATCTGATTATAACCAGAGAAGCCATAAAGAATGGAGAGTCTATTAGCACCTGAAACCCTTTGGAGTAACTAATCCATCTTTGGAAGTGGATAATATCTTTTAGAGATGATCTATTAATGTTTTTAAAGTCTACACAAAGTCTAATTTCACCATTCTTTTTTCTAATAGGGACTAAATTGGATACCCAACTAGAGTATCTTAAAGGGACAATTATCTGGGCATCTAAAAGCTTTTTAAGTTATTTTTGCTGTGGTATGAATCAGAATTGGATTCATTCTTCTCATTTTTTTCTGATATGGTTTTGCTTCAGGTTTTAGTGGAATTTTATGCTCTATCAGAGATGTGTCATAAGTTTTCAAATCAGTAGAAGACCAAGAAAAAAAATATTTATAATTATTAAGAAGTTTGATGTATTCATATTTAACTTCAAGATTTAAAGATGCACAAATTTTAATATTTTTAATCTCTTCATTGGTGCCAATGTTAGATTCTTCAATATCATCTTCTAGAGAAACAGAAAGTGGATTTCTAGGAACATCATTTTGATCAAATAATTTTTCTAAAGGAGCTAGTCCTTTAGGGATAAAATTATTTGATAGTTGTATAATCATGATCAGCTATTGTTGAACTTAGATCTAAAATTTCTTTGTCTTCAGTAGCTTCATTTATGTCTGAATAATATTCTTCAATTTGTAAGACATAAAATTCATAAATAACTTGAAGAAAAGATTTCACTTGTTCATCATCTTCAAATATTTTCCAATGCTTTAGATTATCTAGAATGGATGGCCTATATTTTACTTGAATTTGGTATTTTATCTGAAATTGATCTGGTATCTTAAAAGAACTGGCAGAAACAGCTAAGGAATCTGCATGAATGTTTTCATTTCTAGGAATGAAAGTTATATTGAAAGCATTAAAGGACTTTTCATTGGTATCCCAAATTTCATTTCTGTAAGACTTGAGTCTGGGATGCTTTGTTTGACAAATATTCCTAACCTGTCTTACTATAATTTTTGAATCAGTAAAAACACTCAAATTTTGCACCTTTAGGCTTTTGGCATGTTGTAATCCTAGAATAAAAGCTCCATATTCAGCAATGTTATTTGTGACCTCAAAATATAACTTGCATGATTGAGTGATATTTTCTTTATCAGGTGAAATTAAAACAACTCCTACTCCAGCTCCATATTTGGTGCAAGATCCATCAAATAAAAGTTTCCAAATATCAGTTTGAACACATTTAGGAGTTTTAAATACATCATCAATCTTGAGTTGATAATTATGTGAAATATCTGAAGATAGTTGGAAGCAATTAAAGTCTTGGTCAACTACATAAATGGGATGGTTTCTAGCTTGATCTGCTTTGCAAACAGTGTTTAAGAATCTGACTTCCCTATATAACCTAAGGCTTTCTCCACCATATACATGAATAATGGAAAAAGACATATCCATTTGAAGACTTCCTCCTAATTTTGCACAACATGATCCTGAAAAAATAATTCCAAACTTAGGGGGAATATCAGTGACAACTATGTCTAATAAAATACTTTTGACTAGTATTTGGTGTAAGGTCACCACTAGGTATTTGATAAGTCCTAAACATTGCACTCTTTTAGAGTCAAAGGTATATAGGTCATGATAAGTTCGAGTGATATCAAAATTAAGTTGTTCCATAATGAACTTTGGCATTATATTGTGTGAAGCTCCAGAATCCAACATACAATTGTATAACAAGGATTCATGCACTTTCAAAGTTACATAGAAATGTGGTATGGATTCATCAATCATGTCATAACTAGGACCAAAAGCTATGGTGGGTCTTTCATTTTGCAGACTAATAATATCCCCTTCAGCATCCACACTGGAGTTTTGGATCCATTTTTCTACTTGTATCTTATATCCAAGGTTTTTAGAAAGTTTTGAAAGTGGAATATGAATTTTAACTCTTTCTAGCTCTTTTTCAACATTAAAAGAAGTCAATATAATTTTATCAATTTGAGTAGAATCACTTGACTGATTTAGAGGTGGAGTAGAATTAGTTTGAGTTTCAACAGTTTTTACTTAAGACTCAATTATGATAGGGTTTTTTGGAGGTCTACCAGGACCAGCTCTAGGTATTAAGTCATACCTTCTATTGAGTTCTGCAATCAAAAACTCAGAAAAGGCTTGATATTTAGAAACCTGAGAAGTATCTTGGTCTTCTTGAGGGATTTGAATTTGAGGAACATGAAAAATGGCAGTCTGAAGATATGTATGATCTATTTTATTAATATCTTCAGTGATAGATAAATTATTATCATCAAGTTGTTGATCATCAATCAACAATGGTGTAGGTATTTGTTGATCATTATGTGGTCTCTAAAGAATTTGTAATGGAGGAGACTTTTTGTACTGACCTTGGACCTATGTTTTGGGTCTAGAAATAGTTTTTTGGACTGTTCTAGGTTGTGTTTCAATCTTTGAAATCCTATTTCAGAGGTTTCTAAGAAGTGATGCGATTTCATCTATTTTTGCATCTTCATTTTTAGATTTAGAGGAAGAAGAAGCTTCCTGATTTGATTTTAATTTCCTCTGGGCTTTTTCAGCTTTAGCTTTTAGCTTAGTTGATGTAGACCTATTTTATTCAACCTCTATAGCATTTATTTGCATATCATCTAAGGTTTTGGATGTTCTCTCTCTTAACATGACAACAAAGTCATCTTCAAAGGCTTTTGAAAATCTAACCTTAGTTGTTGCTACAGGAGGTTTACAATCAGAAATCATCTTGTGATAAAGTTTATTAAATATTTTGATGAAATCAATAGCTGGTTCTCCATAATTTATTTTAAGTTCTTCAAATTTTGTTAAGAAATACACAGGATCCTTTTTCACTCCCCATTGATTTTTAAATATATTGGTTAATTCCTCCCAGGATCTAATAGAATGAGTTGTTAGTTTTCTAAACCAAATCCTAACATTTCCTTCTAGATATTGCACAAACAATCTCATATAAACATTTTCATGTTCTATGTTCATGTTATCAGCAAAATCTAGAAATGTTGCTAGATGATCTTCAGCTGACAAACCAGTTTCTCCATTAAATCTAAGGAGATGTTTTAGATATCCAGCAAGAAAATCATTAAGAATATTAGGGATTAATAGGGGAGCATATCTTGCTTGTACAATTGGTCTAAAACCATCCATACCTGAAGATGTAGATGTAGAAGAATGAGTATTAGTGGTTGTAGAAGAAGAAGTAGAGTTTGAAGGTGAATATGGGGAAGAAGGAGGTGATGAATGAGGTGGATAATGAGGAGGAGAATGAAATGGGATGGAATACCTTCTTTGAGATATTAAAGGAGTTCGAATGAACAAATTTTGAACCTCTTCTTCTCCTTGCTTGTGTTCAAATAAAGGATTAGAATAAAGAGAAAAGAGATATTCTGGTTGGTGTGAAGTAGAAGATGTAGAGTATGTAAAAGGGGAAATGAAATCAGTAGGTTTGAATCCAGGTAAATTTAGATCCAAATCCTATTCTGATATAAGATATTCAGAAGGTTCCTCAGGTAATTTATAGGATTCCAAAGAATCAACTAACAAAGCTGATTGAAAATCCACTCCTTTGGATACTAACTCATGCACTCTAAGAGGTATGTCTTTTGTTCTAGAGGAATAGGTCCAGATATGAAAGGATCAGGAACTATGGTGGTCTCCTATTGAGGGGTAGAAAAAGGGGTTTGATGCCTTCTTCTGGAAGAAACCTGTCTTACTAGTCTCTCTGGATCTGATAAAGTTAAGACAATTTCAAAGCTAGAATGAGACCTGGTATGCTTTGAAAGAGCCAACTTGATCTCAGTGAAGTCGCCAGGTGAAATTTTTTTACCTAACTAGACCTTTAATCACCTTTAAAGGAACGGGGTTTTATCGTTGTCCAAAGGAAAACAAATCAAATCTGGCAACAATGCCAGATTGATGTTGTCCTTTGAGATAATTGGGGTCAATAATTATGCCAAAGCATCTATAATGTTTTGTTTTATTTTGAAATTTTAGATGACCAATGTATAAAATAACTTTTGCAAACAATTATTTCTTAAATCTTTCAGATAATATCAGAAAATAAGATTAAGGGTTGCTTGTTTATCTCACACAGTGATTAAGATTTTGTAAATGGTTAAGTACACTTATGTAAGAAGATATGATAACCAAATATTCAAATTGAATTCTTTAATTAATCATAAGTTTGAAAACCTTTAAACAATGTCTAAAATTTCAACAGAATACATTTAACATTATCAAGATGCCAACAATTTATAAATGAAAGGGACTTACATCAACAAACTGTTTAGTAAAGCATTCTTTATATTAATAATAACTTCAGGAGGAATTGTAAGATAACTGAAACACAGTTAATCTCACTTGATTTTATTGATAACAATTAAACATATGTAGAGACAAAATGTAATGAAAACAAGAAAACATCATAGAAGGAACAAATTTGCTTTAAGTCTCAAAGCACGCTTTGCTATGTAATTGGGATATAATGGAGCATATCCACTTTTCAAGAAAAATTTTGTATTAGCATATTGTGACTGAGAATCGTTTAGGCTTACCTTGTACAGTTGTATTTCATTTAATATTGATCTCCTTCTGTTTATGTATGAGAAGCTCCAGTTAACATCCTACAAATACCTTGTCCTTTAACAATTTTAGCAGGGCGTATCTCTACATCATATTCTTGAAGTGTGGTAACCCAATTTGCTCTCTTCTCTCCTACTTCTCGTTGGATTAATAATTTCCTTACTGCTGAGTAAGGTACTATTATTTTAGTATGTGTCTTTAGGAAAAAGGGTCTAAAATTTTTCAAAGCTTTGAATACAGCATAAGCTTATTTTTCCATAGCTGAATAATTCAACTCAGCACCTTATAGATTGGAACTAAAAAATGCAATTGGTGCTTCAATGTTTTGATTATTTAACTCTGTTAGAACTGTTGCATATGATGTGTCAGAAGAAAACGTGCATAATCTAAATGATTTAAAAAAATCAAGAGTTGTTAAAGAGGGGGCTTCTATGATGGCTTTCTTAATCAAATCAAAAGAATTTCTCTCTTCTTTAACCCATTTGAAGATTGAAATTTTCTTGATCATTGATTGTAGGGGTAAAATGATTTGGGAAATATCGGGAACAAATCATTTTACAAAATTAATTTTTCCTAAAAATGATTGCAATGTTTTTTTATTATGTGGTAAAGGGATTTTTTCAATTTCCTGAATTCTATCAGGGTCAATGTGGATTCCATTTTTGGAAACAATGAATCCTAATAATTTACCTTCTGATAAGGAAAAATAATTTTTTTTTGGATTCAAGGAAATACAATCTTCTACATCTTTCAAAAATGTGTTTTAGGTGATTAACATGATTGTTTCTATGCTTAGAGTAAACAGTGATGTCATCTAAGTATATAACAACTGAGCTATTGATTATTCCTCTGAAAGCTATATTCATAGCACGTTGAAATGTAGCACCAGCATTAATCAACCCAAAGGGAATTTTTTGATATGCGTATGTTTCCCATTTTGTCCTGAATATTGTCTTTAATATATCATCTGGATGCACCATAATCTGATTATATCCTGAAAATCCGTCGAGGAAAGACATTAATTCAAATCCTGTAACTCCCTGTAATATTTGTTCCATAGTAGGCAAGGGAAAATTATCTTTTTGGCAAGCTTTATTCAAATTTCTAAAGTCTATGCAAATCCTAATGTCTCCATTCTTCTTCCTAAATGGAACCATGTTTGACACCCATTTTGAATGCCTAACAGGAAAAATTACTTTGGCTTTGAGCATTTTATTTAACTCAAATTTAATTTGACTTTCTAAATTTGGGTGAATTTTTCTAAGTTTTTGTTGTACAGGCTTATCATCTGAGGTCAAAGGTATGGTGTGTTGAATTATGGAAGTATCATATGTTTTAAGATCTGAATAATCCCATGCAAAGATATATTTATATGTTTTTAATAACTTAATGAATGACATCCTTTCTTTAGGTTCTAATCCAAGACCTAAGTTGATATTCTGAGGTTTTTCTAATGTATCAAGATTAATCAATTCAAACTTTAAAGTAGAAATCTATGTTTTTGAATTGGTATTCTTCTTAAACCTATATTTCAAATCATAGATATCTTCCATTTTGACTACAGATTTAGGAATTGGAATTGAATTTTGTTTATCTTCAATCTGTGAATCATGTTGATGTTCATCTATAAATTGACCTTCATAAGCTCTTTCTGATGTAAGAAAGTCTAGTATATCTACATCATTGTTAAATACTCTCCAACTTGTTATATTGTCAAGAATGGAGGGCCTAAAATTAAGTCAATTGAAAATCTATCTGGGCTAAATTCTTTGGATGGTATAAGTCTAGATGCTACATTAGCAAGTAAATCAACACTTGTATTTTGTAATCTAGGAATTGTGGAGATATTAAATGCAGTAAAATGAGAAGTATGATTCTGAGCTAAAGTTTGATAATGTTTTAAATGTCCAGAAATAAAATGAATTGTATTTCTGACTTGTCTAACAATTATTTTAGAATCTCCATATACTTGCAAATATTTAACATTCAATCCAATATCTTTATATAGGCCTTGTATCAATGCTTCATATTCGGCGGTATTTTTATTGCATTTAAATTCAATTCTACAAGCTAGCATTGTTTTCTCTCCTTGTGGATCGATTAAAATACAACCTGCTCCTACACCATCTTCTAATTTTGAACCATCAAAGTATAGAGTCCAAAATAAAGATTGTTTTGGAATCTAATTTCTGAGATTAACACATCTAGAAGTATCTGTTTGAGAAAAATTTTCAATTTGAGAAATAGCAGTGTTTATTGGAAAAGGTGAAACCTAAGCATTGAATGATCCAAGAAATGGTTCAACTGAATAATTTCCTATAATTTTATTAGTGAAAGCTATAGGCTCGTTTGTTCCTTCTAATTCAGTAACTGTATGTTTCATAAATTTCTCACGTTCAATTCTGATTTGATTTGGTTTACCATTATACAGTAACCACATGTGTGACCAATCAGTAGCAAAATATCCATGTAACTTTTCAGACCAATCTCTACTTAGAATAAGACCATAAAATTCAGGGATGTCTGCAACCAAAATATCAATTACTTGTAATACCTTTGGATTGGATGATAATCTAATGGATACTGACAGCATTTCTCCAATGTCTTCTACTTTTGTTCTATCTAATTGAACTATATGTACAACATATTTTTGAGGAGTGATATTCAAATTTGTACATACTGCTCTTGGCATAATGTTTGAAGAATTTCCTGAATCAATAAGACAATTACGAACATTTTTGTTAAAAATCTCATAAGTCAAAAGTAAAGGAGGAGTGTGTGAAATAGATCTATCAGGAATTAAAACTAAATCATTGGGATTTACCTTGTTTTAAAATGATGGAGGTTTCCCTGTATCTTTAGAAGCTTGTGCTATAACTGGTGGTTGTATAGGTTCTACGAGGATTGCCTTGAGTTCTCTAAGAAATATTTTCTGATGTTGCTTGAGTTTGATCATTTCGTGTAATGAAATATTTGCTTTGATCTTTTTTATATCTTCGACTATATTATATTCCACTGTATCTGAAACTATCAAAGTTTTAGAATTTGTATAAGGATCAAGTGGAACAAAATCTGTCTGAACAATTTTATATTTTTTAACAGTTGTTTTCTCCTTGGTGGGGAGGGTTTTTTGTTTTTGATTTGATATGATTGAATCAGAAGAAGTTTTACTTCTTGTAGATACAGGCATAGATTCTCTTTCTTCTTCTGAAGGAATAATGAAATCCCATAATCCGTTCAGTTCAACTTCTTCCTCAAACTCTAATTCTCGTTCAGATGGCGAAGGATCTTTAGTATCTTGCTCAGATTCAGCATTTGAAATCACATTTGGAGGCTGAGATGTTGAAGAAGGGTTTTTATTAAATGGACGAAATGATTTCTTAGGAGTTGAAGTTTCAGCAACCTGTTTCTTTATTTCAATCATATCATTTGACATAGTCTTTAATACTTTTTGAAGACCTTCAAGATCAAATGGATCTTTCGAGGCTTTCTTTTTAGAATCTTGACTAAATGTCACTTTTTTGGATTTCCTGTCTTCTATCTCTGAACTTTTTTCTAATGCTAAAATTATTTTCTCTACAGCAAGAGCTTATTTCATGTTATCTAAAAGGGTAGCTTTACCAACTCTATCTACAAAAATAGCTATATTAGAAGGTAAAGAAGAAATATACCACACTATGTGTACATCAACAGCAGGTTTGAAAGTAGTTGGAATTTTGTTTAATAACTTGTTAAATCTGGAGTTGAAATATTTGATCCTTTCCCCTGAATTTGTTTTAAGATTGGAAAGAGTGTTAATCAAGGATGAAATAGTTCTACCATCTCCAAATTTTGCAAGGAAAACTTGTTCTAAAGTTTCCCAATCGGTGATAGATCCTGCTGGAAGTGAAAAATATCAGGATCCTGCAGATCCTTATAAAGTATAGGGAAACAATCTAACTACAATATCTTCATGAGAAACTCCATTAAGATTCATGGCTAACATAAAATTATTGATGTGTTCTTCACCAGGAAGACCATCATCAGGATTATATTTAGGTAACCATTTTTCTGGATGATCTAGAAGAGGATTTGGATTTTCTATTAATACAGCACTAGGATTTGTCCAAGGTTGAGTGGACATAGTTGGATTAAAAGTTTGTGAATATATCGAAGTAGATCCAGAAGTAGGGGGAATGAATGAAGAACTTACAACTGGAATAGTACTACTTGTAACAGCATTGATTGTTTGAGTAGAGGAAATGGAAGACTGAGAAGATGGAGATTGAATCAGAGGATATGAAGAAGTAACTGAAGGGAAATTTGATGTGACTTCACTTGTATCTAACATAGATCTGGATATAGGAACTTTTTTTCGAAATGATTCAATTGGAAATTCAAAAGGTGGAATTCCAAGTTTCTCACTTCTAGATCTAGTTAATATACCAGTTTCTCTAAATAGAGAAGTAATACTTTCCTCAGAAGCTTCTGGGTTAACAGGATTTTCAGCAGAAATAGATATTCCTTCTAATATCTAAATTAAAGACTGAACTTCTGGAGACTCAGGGATGGATTCTGAAGCAGATGGTTGATGAAATATTTGAGGAGATGAGCGGAAAGCTCTACAATTTCTGATTTTCGAGTTGGTGATTTAGAATCTGATCGGGAAGTTGTAGGATGCTTTTGGGGAGATCAACTCTTATGAGGGCTTCTACTTTGAGGTTTAGATTTATGTGCCATTCATAGTCGGCCCTCCTTCTAGTGCCAAAAATGTTGAGGCCTCAGAAATATGTGGCAACAACAAAGGGGGATAACCACCTAGTACGGCCCTTAAGACAGTTCCTTTTTCCGTTTGGGATAGTGGCTCTGACTGGATATAATGGGACCAATTTCCCAGAGTTGGGTTTTTGTTTAATTGTTGGATTTCTCTCAAGGGATTAACATGAACAATTCCTAAAAAACTAAAAAAAAATTATTCTAACATGAAAAAAACTGAAATTAAAACTAATTTAATCTAACCCAAGATAATACTATTTCGATGCAATATAAAATGATATATATTCAATCTGTGATGATTAAGATCATCACATATTTAATAGAATTACTACTTTGTAAAATAATTATCTTGAAGAATAATTTAATCAAAAGAAAGTGAAAAACATATCGCATATATTTGATGATCATATACAAAAACAAATCAATTCCTATCTCTATATCGTACAGTAGTGCAACTGATATTTCAAACAAAAACAATTGATTTCGTATATCATTCATGAAATATGGATTCATCATTAATATTCAAAACAAAACTAACAAACATGATAATAGTACTAGATGTGTATCATCCTGTTCATCTGATCAATGATTGTAGGCCACATTCAACTCATACATCAGTAAGTCTTTCAAAGAATACAGAAGTGCATCAACAGTGATCAACAAAATGATATGCAGCTGAAATGGTCGTGTTCCATTATTTCATCAAGACATCCACAAACTTACTTACAATTAAGAATTATTTTCGAATGTTCTCAATAAAATTCTAGACCCTTCTCTAAATGCATGAGAAGGGTTTAAATACTATGCTAATTACATACAAAAAGATTATACAAAAATATCTTATGAGATGGTTTCAAACAACCTTCCTCATCTTTAGTATATTTTTTCTAAAAATTGAAAAACAAACTAACTAATAATCATGCTGGATGATAAGTTACTACCAGTTGCGCTTTTTTGTTCACAAATGTCGGACATCGATTGCACTTGTGGAGGTTTGCCGGATTATATCTTCATTTTTGCAACAAATATAGCGTCCAGTAAGAGCGGATGTATTCTCTGTATGGAGTTCAGAAAGAAGTTCATTTTCATGATCTGAATTTGTGGTTTGACCTATAGCTGCCAGTATGCTTCCCAATCAGTTTTCTTTAGCTATAGAAATGTTTCTTCCCTACGTTGACCAGCTTCTTTCCAACTTTGTTTTAAATATTTGATATCAGGAAGAGATTTGAGATTTCCTTCTCTGATAAGCTCGGAAGTATGTAACATATGGTTAATCATTTTAACCATATTCGTTGATATACCTGTTGCTCTGGCTATGGCTATTTCTGCTTGTTTCACTCGTGCATCCCAGTCTGTAAAAAGAATATCTTTGAAAGTTTCCTTGATCTTTGGGAGATCTGACTTCTTCCCTTCTTTTGTATCCTGGCATTTAATATAATTAGAGATTTTGATATTGATTTCATTGAACTCAATCCTTTGATCAATGATTGTGTTTGTTAATTGTTCACTAAGTTCTAGATGTGGAATTATGTTTGAAATTTGTACAACAAACAGATTTTGTTGTTTTGAGAGTAAGGCACTTAATTTTGATGCTTATTTTATGAATTCCTCTGCAGTAGGAATTCCTTCATATTTAGTAAGATATTCTCTCAACTGTTCAATCAGTGAATTTTTGCTAAATAAGTCATTTTCATGACTTATCTTAAGCATTTCTATCTCTTGATGTACTCTGAGAAGTTGTTGTTCCACTTTATGATTTGAACTCTTTCTTTCTTCATCTAGCTGTTGTAGTAGTTCCATGATTTTGACATCCTTTTCTTGGATCAAAATAGATACTTCTGTTGCCTTATTAATTGTCACAGTGGTGTATGCACCAGCGAATTGAGATAGCTTAGTTAAATTTTCAATCAGATTTGATGGAGTATCTTTCCATACTACTTCCATAACTTCATTCCCGGGTGGTGTTTCAATTCTCCTTCTTTTCCTTTGTTTTCTCACTACAGCCTTATGAAGAGGGCTATAGAATACATCTAGTGGGGGAATATCAGTCACCTTGAGGATAATCTCATCAGTCGGATATGTGGGAATTATTTCCGTTTCTTGGGAGATTATCTCAAGAGTTTCAATGATTCACTTTGTTGAAACTATTTGTTGCTGACGAGTCTAGAATTTTGTATTCTTCTAAGATGATGATGCCTCTGGAGTATTTGTGAGTGTATTGCTGAATGAAGTACAAATTTTTTCTAATTCACTTTGATTTTGTGAATTTAATTATTCTGCCCGGATTTCTTTAATAGCTTTAATCGTATGACTGGTAATTAAAACATCCTGTGGAATCCGTATGAGTCTCTGTTCTCTGAATTCATTGAATCTTTGTATTTATTCTGGATTCAGGTTCAATTTGACAAAAAATTAGGATTTCTTCAAAAGTCTCGACAGACTGTAAAATATCTTCAAATTTGTCATCAGTGTGCACAATAGGTTTGAGTTTGACTGACATAGTGAATTTGTTAGCAACCTTTTCTGGGTCGAACTATCTGGAGGGTAAAACGGGGAGCTTTAACAGCTCAATATTCTCACATTCTTTCAATGTGTGATTGAAATTGCTGAGTGTAAATGAACCACATGAAATTGGAAAACTTGGCCACAAAGACTTTTTACTATCTTTCAACGCTTTAGTGAGTCCATTACCAACTGTTTGGTAAGCAATTTCCCTTGCCATCAACTTGTCTGAAACATATAATGGAAGAATATGTGGGGGACTAGAGCTTCCAAAAACTCTAATATAGGAAAATTATTCTTCAATAAAACTCCTGCCTATCATTTGAAGGTCCGTAAGAGCTTCCTTAGTGAACCTAGGGCTCACTGTGTCATACATATATTGGTGTAACGGTAGT
Organism: Pinus albicaulis; assembly: GCA_034641835.2. Lineage (NCBI taxonomy): Eukaryota > Viridiplantae > Streptophyta > Pinopsida > Pinales > Pinaceae > Pinus > Pinus albicaulis. Next base: position 270,250,814 of record CM076570.1, on the reverse strand, counting down.
ACAACACCATAGCACAACCTATGAAAATGTGGTGCATAATTATGTTCCCATATCTCTTTATGACTCAAATGTATCGGGGTAGGGTCTTCAGAAGCCCATTTCCATCCCATAACTGGAAAGTTGGTAGAAAAACAAATAGCATCAAAAATGTATGCACTCATATATAATTGGGGAACATATTTGGAGGAAGAAGTTCTGGTTTGGCGATATTCATTAATTGCCTTAACTAGATTATCTGAAAGGATAGTCGCCCAATTCATTATGAGGGAGTTAACAGAGGATTAAGTTAGGGGAATCTAATTTATGGAGTACTTCGAATTATCAGGTAAACCATATAATCTAGATAAAATTGCTACTGCAAAGTTGTAAGGGTTTGCTAATGACGCGATAGGATACATACCGGTTTTCTCATATTTGAACTTGTTGTCTAATTTCCTCCAACCTTGAATTTCCTTGAACGGGTCTTGGTTCTTCTCAACAAAATTTTCAACAAACTGACTATTGTAGGTATATTGCGGGTTGGGCAGCTTATACATGATATTCAGGTCTTCAGGTCTGAAAGAACCTAGAATCTCATCCTTGCAGGTCCTTAACTGTCTGTCTTTGATTACTGATTTATCAAGCACCCATCTAATCATGTCGGTATATGGAAGAAGAGTAGCTCTCGCTGCCATCCTATGGAGGAAATAACATGCAATATCTTTGAATTGAAAGTCTGAATGTGTTGCATCATCGGCAATCGCCACGACTTCCACTACTTCTGGCTCTTTGTCTTCAAGTATAGTGTAAATAACTTTCCATTTAGTAGCTCCCCCATCAGCAGTGCAAACAGTATCAGAGACTATAGGTGCCATTCTTGTTTGTTCGAATTCTTCAATAACCTATTTTTCGTGCTTTTGAATAACTTTTCGGATGGACATATCTTTGAAAGGAAATCCCTATTAAAGACAGAGTAAATGATAAAATGATGAAAGATCTATTGAAATGATCTGTTTTGAAAGGAAAAATCCATAAAATAGCTATATCATTAATTAATCATGACGTGTCCATAATTGTTTACATCGGGATGATAAAACATAATTAATACTTTCTGACATGATTTATTTTGCATAAAAACTTCTATTAAAACCTGTCAAATCGATCGCATCGCATCCTTTGAACCTGTCTTAGTGATGTATATTGCCTTATGTTTATGCGATATGCGATTTCGCAAAATCGCAATATCACAATATCGCAGTTTCATTAAGGATTACTTAAGGTTTGGCAGTGTAAATGTGCGATATGCGATTTATTGTGTCGCTTGCGAAATTTCACATCGGCAATCGCAAAATTAGGATTTCGCCGATCTATTGTTTTGACTTAAGAAAAGATTTGTGCGAAATTGTGATTTGTGATAGAGATGTTTTTATTTAAGGAGTTTTGATGTTTTTTGGAGTTTGATTTTAATAAAAAGACAAAAATAATTTCAAAAAGGGTCCTTATTTTTATTTATCAAAGGTATAAATAGCTAGTTAAAAAATAAAAATGGGGGGGGGGGGGGGGGGGTGTTGTTGCATAGCACAACATATTCAAAATGTTAAACTTTGTATGAAACCCTTGAACAAGAGTATTCAAAGCTTCACATTTTGTTTGCATTTGGTTGATTAAATTCCTCTTCTGCAAAACTTTCTTGATCTCTAAGACTGTTGCAGTTTTGTCTCGTATGTTTATTTCTTCCAACTCTTCTTTGTTCTTTGATTTCAAGTCCTTGATCGTATCAATGGCTTCACTTGGATTTTTCTTGAGATGTTCTTTTTGTTCTTATATTGCTGCTTTGCACTTGGTGATGTGCTTTTGTTGTTCAAAAATAATATGTATGGATGGTTATACCTCTGTCATAGACTTGCTAATGTCTTCCCAAATGTTCTGCTTGGCTACAGCCAATATCCCAGCCATTAAAGACTCACTTTCCAATTCTTTAACCTTGAGTCCCAACTTATGTGATTTTTTCATTTCCTCCATATATAAGGTATCATTTATGATCTTCTGTGATTCTAGAATCTGAAATATTTGATGCAATTTCTCATGTTCCTACTTCTTAATAGCCAAATCCTGTGACAATTTTTTTGTATCAGTTGTTTTCAATGATGTTGAAGGCTCTGTACCTGCAGAATATGTTTGAACTGATGTATTTGGATCAGTAGCCACTTGTGTTGTTTATTTCTCCTTTAAAAAATCTTCAATTTGTTCCTCCATTTATCTTATTTGAATGTTTTTCTCATTGATCAATCTAAGCATTTCCTCCTCGTTGTATTCATTTTTTGAAATTTATTTTGTCTGTGGATCTTCAGTTGAAGGCAATTTGAGTTGTTTGCATGGACCAGAGATGTTTGCATTCTTCTTCTTAATAATTCCTTCAACTGCTTTGCAGTCTTTTGGATCGTGTCCAACTTTAACTACGATATCCTCCAAAGACTCCAGTCTGTTATCTTTGGCCAATGAAGACAACTTTTCAATCTTAAGCTGAGATTGAACATTTGACAATGAAATATTTAGTTTGGAGAGTGACATGGTTGTAGTTTTCATTGTTTAAAAGATAATTTCTCCATATTGTCTGTGCATGTCCATATGATCAATAGGATGGATATGACTTACATCAAAATAAAACACGGTATTTTTATATTCAGCATGAGTCTTTGGAAACAGAAGTGTTTCCTGTAAAAAGGCCATTTGCATCCTTCCTTTCTCACTGTCAAAGGCAATGAGAAGCCTGTGATGGGAATTTGATGTTTGTTTCCGAAACTGACTATAGACATTGGATTTTAATGCTTCATTCTTGTGCTTAATATCTAAAAATCTAGAGAAAATATTTTGTTCTTCAGAAGAACTAGCTTCTGGGTGTTGGATAATCTCTGGAGGTTCTCTAGTAGGTGATGATGATGTAGGAGTCATGGGAATACTTGTTTATGTGGAAACTTCGGTTTCTCCCAAATAAATAGTCTTTGGTTTTCCTCCTTCTGAAAGTAAAGTTGAACCAAGCTTTGGCTTCTTGTGTTCCAAGATAAACTCCTTCATGATTTCTTTAGCAGGTGGAAGGTCTTATCTGACTCTTTTCTGCTACTTACTCTCACGAACTAGGGTCTACACATTAGAATTTGAAAGAACTTGTTCCTCTGCCTCCTGAAGAGTGCCTTCAACCCATTGATATTAATTCATATATTTTTCTATTTCTACTCTCGAGGTATGATTATAGGAGGTCGTTTTGAGTTCAACTCTCAAAGAAGAAATAATGCCATGTTGGTCATAATACCAAGTGAAACTTGGTTGGAAACCCATTTTCTTCAACATTGCATTGGATGATATGGTATTACAAATGAAAGATCCAATGCTTGCCTTGAGCTTGAACCAAGCTTTCCTTTTCCCTGAAACAAAAATGGAGTTCATCCATATTTATCATCTATCGAATATACTCTAGGGAAAATACTCTCATAGGGACATATCTAGGGAGCTTATATGGTGGGATTTCACAGCCATATACTCTAATTTATGTGTAGTTTTGGTATAAAAACCAATCCCCTGTTTTGGCTTGCTCACTCAAATGTAATATCCTTTTGATTTCTTCTCCAATTTTGGGTTATGTCTGACTGGTAAGTAGCTGCTTCACTATGTGTATGAAGGAATCTATGAACTCTGAAAATGTAGGTTTTGTTGATGTAGCCCTGGCTAATTCTGTCCAGTGAATCACTGATTGATTCACTCCTTGTACATCTTGTTTGTTGAAGTTTATAGGTAGCATCTCTTCTTGTTGAAAAAGAATCATGTGGTTAATTAAAAAAGTGTAATTAAACACACCTTGAGTTGTAAACTTCATGAATTTCTCATGTATATTTTCAACCAAGAATTGGTTGTAATTATAGATGAACAATGGTGCTAGGTCTTTGGTAAAAATGGATAGGAACCCCATGATGGGTTCATCAACTGTTTGGTCATCTGGGTATCCTAGCATGTATGAAAGAAGTGAAATTCACTATTTGGAGGCTTCATAAATGATAGAGGATGAGTATGGTGTATTTTTCTTAGGAAATTTTGCATCCTCAGGTAAACATATTTCAAGAATCTAGGCTATCTGTGAGAAGGTTAACTTATGATAGAGGTCCATAAGAGCATCTGGTGAAAAATGGGTCAGAGAATCAGATTGAGGGATAAGGAGCATTTGGTTTATGGCCTCTTGAGAGATGGCGATTAGAATGTTTCCATTCTGAGCCACCATTGCTCTCTTTATAGGATCATACTGTTCTTGGCACCAGAAAATAAGGTCAGGGAAAGAATGGGTCTGTGGAAAAGCAAACAGGGGTAACAATTATTCCCATAACCTAGTAGGGTTCTGATTATCAGTGTGTTTAGCCATAGATATCATTCATGAAAATAAAATTCACAATGGACATATGTGACCTTAAATAAGGCGTCTTCCAGGGGTATCAGATCCAAGTTGAGTGTGGTGTAGGAGTGGAGATATCTTCTGCAACTAGGTTGGTGGTCTGCAGCTCTTCGACCACCTGTTTCTTGGCTTTTCCTTTCGGGGTCACCTGCTTTTTGGTTTTGTCTTTCGGGGCCATTTTAGACAGGGATATGGAATGAGAGGAAGAATTTGAAGGTTGGGCAGTTGTAGAAATGGTGACAGGGAATAGAGTGCAGATATGGTAAGCTATAATGAATCGACAAGAAGGCAAAAGTGATATAAGGAAAATCGTAAACAGTGTAATGTTTTATCTGATTACCTTCCCACCATTTGGGCCTCTGAATATTTTCCTGAACTCTATTATTCTACAATCACCTGGAGAAATTCTTGATTACATTTCATGTTTCATAACGCACTCAACATTGAAATGAAACATTTTCATAGTCAACCTTATGAACAGATACATAATATGGATCCATTAGGTTTATCTCAGCAGGAAAACCTTTATTAAAATCCATCTCCACACATATTCGGGCTTAGGTCTTCAGGAAAGGACCAATTTTTGAACTATGGCAATAAAATTTCCTTATTGCATTTCCAATATAATTTAACAAAGGGATATTCCAAATATGAAAGGGATGGTTCGAGATCCTTATCCAAACTTGATCTAGGGGATCAAAAATATGTTCAAATATCAAAGTACTCAAAATCTTCTAAAACCAGTGCCAAATCGTAGATCTCATCAATTTTATTACAACGACGCTTAAATCGCCTCAATCCAACATCATATGAGGAATTTATCACATTATGAATTTTTTGGAAAATAGTAAAAAAAACAACTTGTAGGGTTGATTGGGCAGTGTATGGGTGCCATGTGGAAGTACGTACACTGACGTAGTGCTGACGTCAGCAAGATGACAGTGCAACACATAGCCAATTAGGATTGGACATGTGGCTCAGTCGTATAGAGGAAAGTGGTACATTTTTATTGGTTGACAAGATTGTGGTTGGGTCAATCACAGACCACCACATGGCCCAATGAAAGGCTGCCACGTGGCCCTATAGAAGTTCACCACGGGGTTTATTTTTCAGCACCAAAAACTTTTGTTAATGATTGACATACCTCCACAGGTTTTGACCCTGCAGCCTCATCGCCACAAGTCGCATTCCTTACCACAACACCATCATAGTTCCTTATTAATGCATGGCAGATGAGTTATTGTTAAATTTGTGTGTTGGCATCATTGGGGGGAGGTCCAGGCCGGCGAGCTCGCTTGACCAGCCCAGCCTCGGGTCATATGATTGTATGGTGACTATGGAAAAAGGCGGGAGGGGTGGGGATGTAGCACCCTACACACGGCAACCCTGAGTCACATTTAATTTCAAACGACTAAGAGTGGGGTCGACGGGCATGTGGCCTTTAGTCTGCGCAAATTCCATGTGCCACATGGTCACATTACTTTCGGCGTGACTGATTGGAGCACGGATAATAGGGGCACAGAGGCCAACTAACGGTTCGACAAATTGCACCAAAATTGGCGGATCGACAAGGTGCGCCAAAATCGACGGGTTTCGTGGCTGATCCAGCCACACGTAACAATAAAATTGTCGACTTACAATGACGCCAAAGCCAAATTTCATTGCCAATTTTTACGAAGCGATGAATTTGCAGAAAAATTAGCAGACAAATGAAGAAGCGGGCCTAACTTGGCCATTTTTCATTTTTTTTTAGCCTAAGAAGAGCCTACACAAGGGTTTTTGGGTGTTCTGGACACAATGGAAATTTTATTTTTGTAGTTTTAGCATTGTATAATGATGTAATTACACATTTTAGCATATAATTTAAATGGATGACATTGGAAGCTGGACCTAGAGATGTATCCTAGGAGGGGTGAACTCCATCATCAAATAGATGTTTTTCATGCTGCTTGTTGTTTATTATTCACTGTTAAAATCTACAAAATTTAACCTTTTTTGTGTTGTTAACATGTCGATCCATTGCTCATAAGACATAAACTAGCTTGAAAAACTTTACATTGAACCTTCAATTTTAATTTCAGATCAAAATTGGAGCCAAGGAGATTGTCTTCGTAACTAGATCAAAAGTAGGAGACGGGAGTTACGTGAAGAGACCAACACTTACCCAAAACCAGGGCCCGAAATCCCAAATAATCTTCTTATCATCAAAATTGTTAAAGACAACAACAACAACAACAAAAATCCTGAGCCAAAGGGTAAATATTTAGATCATCAAACAATAATATTTCCATGAATCCACTTATGTAAATCATTCAACGGCGGCCAAAACCCATTATATGTACAGAGAAAATATTTTTCATAACAAATAAAATAAAACAAAAAATAAAATCATGATTAAATGCTTCATCCCCCTAGGGAACATCAAAAGAAGGTGCTTCTTGAACTATTAGAAGAAAAGATCTGGATCACAACATGGCATTCTCAGAAACCTTGGCTTGAGCAGCCTAAGAAGAAGAGCTACCAGAATCAATTTCCATTGCTTCAAGAGTAATTTTCTTCTCTACTAAATCATGTAGATTGGTCATTATTCAAGTTGCAAGAGTCATGCTACGTAAGTATATAGAAAATTCCACGCAATATATGGATAACACACACACACACATGTATATAAAATTTAAGAAATATTAATTAAATAATAATAATAATAATAATTAATATGGATTATATATGAAGAGAGATAATTCTTATTCTAGGTTCTTTTAAATAGATTTGTAATTCATTCATTTTTAAATATGAAATTGACATATAACATTTTAAACATTAATAACAAAAATTATATATATATAGTAACACCCTCCTCCCACATTTACCCAAGCTAACCAGTCCACTGGGGTAAACATGTGACTAAGAGTTACTATGATATGATTCAACTCCCCAATTACATTTAAGAAAGTGGAACCGACAATACAAGACCAATCTGACCTTCCTCAAATGCTACAGACCCTTCAGAAGTCGACCAACCCCTAAGACAAATTGTTGTTTTGTTGAACTAGATCTCTAGTCGCACTGATGGAAAGCTCTCAATGTGATTGAAACCCTCGAGTCACATGCACAACAAGGCATCCATGCGATTGCATTCTTTTTCAGGAAGTTTTGTGTGAGAAACCCCGGATTCTGAGCAACTTTTTCAAGGTCAGGACTCAGGCCACTGCCCAAAACTTCATGAAACTTATAGGACTGATAAATAACATGATGACAAGGCTTCTAATACAAAACTTGAACAAGGACCTGATCTGACAAGGCCTAGCCATGATAGGAATTTTGTTAAACACATCATGAAGATCTAATCTACAGGTCATATAAACACATCTAAGCATAGGGACTTCATACTTATTTGAGAATCGTCAAGAAGGACTAATGCCTCCTCATAATAGCTGCAATGATCCAGGTGGATAATGGTGGCCACCCGCCTATTCCACTTGGAACCCTACCATTGTTTCTTTCAGTTTTTCAATTTCCTTAATTGTAGCACAATTTACTATATTTGGCAGTTTTTCAGGTCCTGAATTTCTGGAGCCGTTTTGAGGCCCTAAACGACATTTTTTTGGGAAAACCAGGGCCAACTTGGATCTATAGAGATTTTGGCCACTTGAAAATGGTATTCCTCAGATATATATTTCTAACAAGGTATTGTGTGCGACAAACGAATATTGTATGCCAAATTTATGACCTAAGGAAATCGATGTACCAATTTACCCAAACGGGGCCCATATTTTTGGTGCTTTATCTCCTAGGGCTAGGTTCTTAGATGTTTAGGGTTTTCCATTTCTTGTCAATAATAAATAGGCCTTCGAGCCTCATTGTAACATAGTTTAGAGGCATGTAGCCACCACATCTCTTCTCAGAGATAAGCTATCATCACCCAAGCTAGTTTAATTCCATTCTGTATGTAAGCATATTTCAGTTCTTTGATATTAACGAAATGAAGTTATATTTGTGCTGCATATTTGTTTCTATGTTCATATTTTTATTTTTTTAAATTCATATTATTGGTATCATAGTGGTCTACTCTTTCTCTATTTTTCTTTGCATGCCCCCAACAAGGTCAGGGTATAAGGAGTTAGGGTTCGATCAAGTTGAACCCTTGCAAGATCATCCTCGCAAACCCTGATGGCCTCCCATGGCGGACGAAAAGAAAGATGAGGGAGTAAGAGATCTTATCAAAATATTGCTCGAGGAGGCCCTCTAGAAACATAGGAATGCGATGATGGATAAATTTTCCCAGATCCTTCGACAAATGCCCACAAGCAACGCATATTCATCTAGAAGCCACTATGGAGGCACCACTCCCTTTAAGCTACAATTCAACTTTGACATTACCACATTTGAAGGCTAGATAGATGCATATGTTGTAGATAAATGGTTAAATCTGTTGGAAGTATATTTTTTTGTTCATGATTTTTCCAATAGGGAAAAAATTACTTTTGCACCCTTGAAATCCACCCACCGCGTCAAGGACTGGTGGGAAACCTACTATGAGCAGAAGAATGAGGGGGAACCCTCACTATTCTCGGTCGCACCCTCCTGGAATTTTTTCTTATACGCCATTAAGGAATATTACTACCTAGTTGGGAGCTATTAAGAGAAGTGCATATGAAAGACTATGTTGTTGCACCAAAGGGATCAAGATGTGCATGAGCTAACAAATATTTTCCATACCCTACACACAAAGTTGGGTATCAAAGATTCTTAGAAACATATAGTGCTCAAGTAACATAATTTTTTACACAAATACATTCAAGAGGAGATGGAATTCCTGGAAATCTTCTCACTTGGTGCAAAATATCGATATGTTGCCAAAATTGAGCAGAAATTCAAGTAGAATAAGAAAGACTTTGGATCTACGAACCCAAAGCAGAACAAAGGTTCCCCCAAGCCACAGAGAAAAGTACAGAGCCCGACCGGGACACCATAGTGAATCTCCTTGAAGCTGCAAGCCAAGGGTGACGGGAAGGAAAAGAAGGACACCAGAAAGTGGTGTGAGTTCCATAAAAGCACCACTCACAACACGAATGAATGTTGCACAAAGAAAGCATTGGTGGCTAAGCTGAGAGACTCAGAGATGGATGCATGTTCTAATTCTGAGTTGTAACTCGACAAGGGAACTAGCAAGGGTAAGCAGGTCATTAATGCAGGACCCATTGCGGCGGTAGCCACCACCAAGCTCCAAAAGATGGAAACCAAAGATCCAGAGGAGGGGGAGTGCCTCTTTCACTCACAGATGTGGGTGAAGGTCTCACTGATGCAATTCATTGTCGACATCGGGAGCCAAAAGAACCTGATTTCAGCATAGGTCGTGAATTTTTTGGGCCTACAAACCACACCACACCTGCAGTCATACACAATCGGATGGCTTCACCAAGGACGAGATATTTGTGTCAACCAGCAGTGTCGCCTTCCCTATAGCATCAAGCCCTTCACGGATGAGGTATTGTATGATGTATCTCCTCTTGAAATTTATGATGTATTATTAGGCCAACCATACTTGTGGAAGCTTCATGCCATGTATGATTCTAGGCCTCACATTTTTATTATTTCTTTGGGTAATAAGTTATGCAGGATACCAGAGGTAGCCCCACCTACTACCATATATTTGATCATTTCTAAGAAATGCAGTAAGATAATATCCCAGACGAAGAAATCTTTTTTCTTTCTGATTTACTCTCAAAGTAAGGGGAATATTGTATCCACATCTTTGGCCCTCAGGAAGGATTCCTCCACGCAGCAGAATAAGGTGGATACAGTCGTGGAAGAATACAGGGACATCTTCTCCTCACCCACAGGGGTAATATTGCACTGTCAGGTCAAGCATTTGATCAATCTAACTCCCAGAGTGTTATATGTAAATTTGGGCATCATCCCCCATGACCTGGTCAAACTGGACATCATCCCCAAGACCAATGAAATAGGGTCTATCATCCCCTTATATTTCATTTGCTTTATTCCCTAAGAGAAGAAAAATTCAGTCATGGCTTCTATTGTGAGATTTCCAAGGTTTTAAGTATATGTTATATCACCTATTGACTCACCAACGTAGCCTCTAAAGGGACTAATTGCATTTCATATGCAATATCCTCCATTCAAGGGTGCACTTAAATGCACTTCCCTACATTCAAGAGTGTGTTGGTCACCTGGGAGCATAATTCTCATTGTTTTGGGAATCTCCACAATGCCAATGCCTTCTAGAAGAGTCCATATGTGTCAAACTTCAAATCCAAGTGTCCATCTAACACCTCTAAACTTGGTAACATGTTTTTCCTATTATTAGAAATTCATTCATTGAGAAAATACCATCATTTTCCCTATAAATTGAGCACAGATCCAAGTGCTAGGGAAGGAAGAATTTTGGTAAAGACATGTTGTTGTATTTTCATTTGAGAGAGTGAAAGTACTGATATGGTTCTGGAGTGATGTTTGATGTGATGAGGTTGGTATGAAGTTAGAGCTGGTGGCAACAAATCGATCATTGGTTTCATCCTCCCCCTTCTACTCTTTAATAAATATTGTTGTTCATTTTCCCATATATATGTCTCTATATGTCTCTATTTATTTTGCAATAGATTCTTGAATGATATATATATTTCACATCTAATCGATTTGATTGAGTAAGATAAGTAGATATATTTATATGCATGTTGTTTTCTTTTATTTGTTTGTGTTTGCAGGAATCGATCTGATGATAAAAGTTGGATTGAGAGCGACAAAAACAACAACGGAAGGAGAAGGAGAAGCACTTGGATCATAAGTAGGTTCTTTCTGCATTCTGTGTATCTTCTTATTTTAGAGAGAGTGATAGTAAATTCTTTCCTATGTTGTTCTAAGTTCCTAGCACCACACTTAGGGAATTTGATTTATCCATATATCACAATTTCGCATAACACAGAGTACCTCTACCCAATGGGTTGATATATCATCGCTCTATTTTAGAAAATGAAGAAATCAAGCGGAAAATCTAGGAGTTTATGAAAAAAGGGCACATCCGACCAAGTTCCTCACCTTGTGGGAGCCTTATTGTACTTGTACAGAAGAAGGATGGGACCTAGAGGCTCTGCATTTATTATCAAGCACTAAAAAAAATCACTGCTAGGAACAAGTATCCAATCCCCTGGATTGATGACCTTCTGGACAAAATCAAGGGATCCAAGTATTTCAGCAAGATCAATTTGAATTCTGGCTATCACCAGGTTCCAATAGAACCCACAGATGTATGGAAGGTTGCTTTCAAATCCAAGGAAGGCCTTTTTCAATGGTTGGTTATGCCCTTTGGGTTGAAAAATTCCCTTGCTACTTTTATGAGCCTAATGGATGACATATTGTAGCCCTTCACCAACTCATTCTGGGTTCTTTATCTGGATGACATCCTCATCTTTAACAAGAGATGGAAAGAACACTTGCAAAACATTCGGCAGGTCCTTCAAACCCTTCAGCAGCACAAACTCTGTGCCAACTTGGAGAAATGCACCTTTGGCATGGGTGAGGTCCAATATCTAGGTTACATCATAAATGAATGTGTCATGCAAGTGGATCCGACTAAGATCCAAGTCATTTGGGATAGGCCAACCCTGACCACTCTAAGAGAGCTTAGCAGCATTTTGGGCCTTGCAAATTTTTATCGGAGTTTCATGTTGGGATTCTCCCATATCACTTGGCCTTTGAGTCAGATTACTAAGGGTGGGGTGAAAGCAAATTTTTCCTCGTCTGAGTCCCAACAAAAGGCGTTTGTTGAGTTTAAGCATCACCTCTGCTTTGCACCGATACTCACACCACCAGATCTGCAGTAGCCATTTGAAATTGAGACACACACCTCTGACTATGCTATTGGTGAAGTCCTCATCTAGCACGAACATCCAACGTCCTATCATAATGAGACACTTTCTGATACAATTCGGAAGTAACCCACCTATGATAAAGAAATTTATTCCATCATGTAGGGTTGTTGGCAATGGAAGCGTTACATTCTATAGAAGGAGATGGTCATCAAAACCGATCACCGACCTCTTCAGTTTATACAGGCACAAGGTAAGTTACAGCACAATTGCCATCAGAAGTGGTCTACAAATTTTCAACAATTCCTTTTGAACATTAAATAAAAAAAGGGTAGCACCAATCATGTTGTAGATTGCCTCAACTGACCACCAATTGCAGCATTGACTATTGTTCTCAACTCTTGTGGTTGTGATACCTCTAAATGGCCGCAACTATACAAAATGATCTAGAGTTCACATCCACATACCAGATGCTAGTAGATGGAAAGCAAGTTCATGATTTCCACCTCCAGGACACATTATTATGCTACCCAGGCCACCATTTTATTCCTTCAAGCGAGTGTGCCAAGATGATTTGGGAGGTGCACTAGAGTTGTGTTGCAGGACACTTTAGTGTGGATAAAATTGTGGTTGTACTACAAAAGAACTTTTATTGGCCAAAAATCTAGCTGGATGTTGGGAAATATATCAGATCTTGCATTGCCTGCGTGATCCAGGAGGATCTCCACACACGCAAAATTTTACTTTGTACACTATGAAGAAATTTGATGATAGGTGACAAAGCTTGGGATAAGAGAGTAAATGGGATTAAAAATTTATGCTTTATTTTATTTGAAATTGTAAAGTGAATAATGTGTAAGTGAGTAGAAAATGACTCACAAAATATTCACTTATTTTCCATTTGAGAAATTGGTTTTTTGTGAGAATTGACCTCACAACTAATTTTCCATTTCTCAATGAGAGATCGACGTCTCTTGGCATGGTTGAGATTCTTGAAGTTTTGATTTTACCATTTTTTTCCTTGAGTAAGTTTTAGATCCTAGAATCATGGAGCTTGTTTTTTTCCTTAAAATGTCCTAAGATCCTACTATTTTGGATGAGGATTTATGTCTTTTGTTGGGGAAAAACTATATAAACTCATGATGTTATATTTTTTTTGGGGGGGGAAGTATTTTGGAGAGTGTTTAGTGTGAGTTTTTAAAGGATCTTTATAAGAGCTTGAAGCCTTGTTCTGAGAGAAAATGTAGCCCTTTTGGTGCTGAGGAAATGTCTCTTATGTGAGTGACTTGTGAGAAGGAAAATCTTTAAGGAATGTGATCCACATATTGTTAGATTTTTTTAGCCTATTGTAATAAGGAGAATGCCTCATAATTAATTAATTGATTCGTAATTCTAAACGAATCCGGAGATGTAGCCCTTTCCCCCAGGATGAACTCTGTTATCATATCGGTGTTATTATTATTCATGGTTGTTTGTGTTATTTGTTTCTTTGTTGTTTTTTATTTCTTTGAATAACTTTGATATGATGGTAAATCATTAATTAAAGAATGTGTCTCTCATGTTTACATGCAAATCATGTCAGTGAAAGGTCCTGCAATGAGTATTTTGTGTAAGTGTTATCAAAATTACTCAGATCAAGTGGTATCAGAGCGGTCTGACTATTTTGTCGGGAATGTGGATATCATCATGGGTAGTGACTTGAAGCAAGCAATAATTGGAGAGTTGGAGGAAATCAACCATTCAATTCAAGCTGAGAATGCAGAGCTTCGATGGCTTCTCCAATATTCAAAAGAAGAAAAGCGAAAGTTGAGGCTTATGTTGAAGCAGGCTATGGAGGAAAAAATGGGAAGTTTTTCCACCAACAAAGGAGAGCAGCCAAAGTCAATGATCAGGCATCACCAATGGGATCGAAGGCAGTGTAACCTTCAAAGCCATTGATAAAACCAGCCAAGAAAGTAGAAAAGTCCAAATATTCTTCTTGGGTGCTGCAGCAAGGAGAGGTCTACAAGGTATGATCCACACAGGTATGCCATTGTTCCTTTCAATTACAAGAAAACTAAAATAGAAAAGAACAATCTATGGTATAATAAACCTTGTACAATTTGTGGGTTAAATAATCATTGTACTTCAAGATGTTGGAAAGGATTATCTCTGGATAGATAAATCTAATCAACAAAGCAAAGGGGTAATTCTCTATGTCATAAGAAAGAGAGTAGCAAAAATAATTTCTGCACTCATCTCCAAATGAGTGGTCACTAGATTGGTAATTGTTGGAAATTTCATCTGCACCTTCTCCCCAACTAAATCAAGGGAACCATGCAAGTATCTGCAAAGAGAAAAATAAGTTCGGCACAAAATGAAATAAAGAAGGAGGTCGCAACAGCTATTATGTCAACCTTCTGATGAGCATCTATTCCCTTGCTATACACAATTGTAATTTTATCCAGTCCTTCAACATCGACGGGAGGTTACAATGGAGCATCGAGTCTCCATGGTTGTATCGCGAAGAGTATCCTTTTTTGGATCATCGATGAACACATAATTGGAATGTGTTGCCACCATGTTGACACAAGTGGTGAAAATGACTTGAATATTGTGGAAGGTGGTGTAAGAGGTGGAGGTTATTGCCATATTTGGTAAGGAATTCTTATAGTGATTGGTGCACAAGTTTTGTTCCAGATTTCCACAAAGGTTGTTGTGATAATCTTCAGATTTGGTGGGATCATTTCTGCTAAATATATGTTGCGTCAATATCTATTGGGAGATCTAATGTGTTGATTGATGATTATGATAGTTGTTCTACATAGTTATCATAACCGAGTTTGTGGCCACATTTTTGCCTCTATATGTGATAGTTCCTGCCGTCATCGGGAATACTAACAATAAGAGTCAATGTGCAAGCATGGGCACCCTTTTATCTCCTGGTCTTTTGGCGGAATGATCTTTGTCCTCACGTATTGCACCACTGGAATTTCAGTGTGTGGGTGCAATCTGCAGGGTGGGAATGGTGAAAGAATTGAAAAAAATTACTATTCTAGAGGGGGCGGAGGGGGAAATTCAATGTCGAAGGGATATTCCAATGAAATATCTCTCACCGTAGAGATAGTTGGAACTTTCGTCTTGGTGTATACCGCCTTCCATATGACCGACCCCAAGAGCAACACTCGTGACGCACACGTTCATGTACGTTATACATTTTTTAGATCTCAAAACAAAAGCTATTATATTTATCTAGATGGTTTTCTTGCAGTTGTTCTCAAAGGATTTTCTAGAGGTGATGTCTTCACTAGTTGACATTAATATTCCGAATGGAATTACAATTCAAGAAGCACTAAAATATTTTCAGTAGGATAAGAGAAATTCAACCCCTGTGACGATGCATGCAGATGTTTATCGAGACTATGGGGTTCATGGCACTTTGTATGTTCTTTGATGTAAGGCATATATTTTGTTGGATTCATTACCCACTAATGTAATGAGAGTTGTAGTGGGAACGATAAGGCAAGACATAATGGAATTTGATGTCATGGGTCTTGCGGTTGTTGTGATGGGGAGAATGCATTTGTGGGTTTCTTTCTCCACATTTAGAGGGGTCATCGTTCTCAGTGGATTCCTAACTTAGTTTCTTCCGAAGACCAAAAATCATCCGCTCTATGAAACACACAAAGAGGAGGAGCACGTGGAAGAGGAAAAAGGAGGAATATGAAAATGCATCAATCTAATTTTCCACTAATGGCATAAAGCATGGTTTTCATTAAATTTTCTTCCATTTTGAATTTTTTACGTAATGTTATGCTCAAAATCCATAATTGGATTTGAATTGTGTTGAAGAGTCTTCGACTTCAAAGGGAAATTTCAGCTTGATATCGCAACTTGAGTGAGAGTGCTTGTTGAGCTGCCTTTTTGTCTATATTTTTACGATTTTCTATCAGATAATTTTACGATTGTACCTAGTATTTTAATCTGTTTTATTTTATTAAGTTGATGCTTAGAGGCATTTATAATTAAATTATAAATTCTTGTTATTAATTAAATTGAATAAGTGTTTTGTGTAATAGTCTCGTTAATAAATGCCTTCTTGATGGCAGGTGGTGGCAAATTCTCTATCCTTTGGCAAAACTGGACTTATGATTCATGGATGGTGGATCGTGCTTCAACTTTGAGAATGTTGAGAAAATGATGAATGCTATTTTGTTGAGAATGTTTGTAGAATGTTTAAATATGTCATGAGTTCGATTCATCGCACCTTTGTTTTCACAAGAATGTTTTTCTCTTACAAATCACTAGCTTTGAAGGAACACTCGACAAGGATCACATCAACATTCATTTTCAAAGAAGTTTATGGTGAAACCCATCAGTCTGTCTATATTTCGCTATACAAAAAGGGGCGTTCTTTTCTTATGGTAAAACAGGCAGTGGTAAAACATCACAGATTTTCCTTTACAACGTAGGGTCACTCTGCAACATGGTGCCAGAAGGAATTCACCAACGATATAGAGAGCATAAGAGCAACAGTGAGGGGTTTGGTAGCAAATTCCCTGTACATACACTATGACCTCGCTCAGCTCTTTAGAATGGTTTTCACTGAGGCTAAGAAGTCTCGTTCTCAGTCTTGAACTCTTTGAGTGATTATTATATAGTGCAAATCTTCTGTAATGCCTGAATACCCAGCTCACTGTCCACAGGAAGTTTACAATGCTCTTGTTGATAACTTAAAGCGTACTACTGAACACGAGGGAATTTATGCACTTCTAGTCCTCTATTACATCATCGAAGTCAGATGGGAAATTATAAATGACGGACGGGAAAAAGACATTGATCTCATCACTTCTGATTCATATTTACAACAACAGGGAGCTTGTGGATTTAATAAAGTTATTTCGCCTCGGCCTCATGGTGCATTGATTACTGAATTCGAGGCAGTCAAAGGTGGAGTCACTCTTAATCAAAATGCCTTTGAAAATGCCATCTTCTACCTCTGATCCTTTGCTAACAAAGGAGGTGCCCAGCTATTTATTCCTGTAGGTAGATGCTTGACAATAAGCTTCAACCTCACACGCCACTTGACACTAAATCTGGATTCGGACTTTGTCTTTTACCTTAAGTCGTCTCGTCATCAAGCACTTATAACGCAAATGGAAAGTGATTGCAAATTTTTGGAATCTGAGAGAATTATGGAAAATAGTCTTTTACTTGGTGTTCACCTGCGTAGATCTTGGAGCCAAGAACACACGTGAATAACGGTTTGTAGATGCTGGCCTCATATGTTGTATGCGTGGTGATAGATAATGCATGGCTTACCTGCTTTTTGAAACAGAAATCGTAATCTTGGATTGAATTTTGTCGGACATGCATTTCCTCTACCAGCAGTGCATCAGATCACATTCTTCCAGAGGCTGGATCGACCCAACTCAAACTAAAATTGGGAAGAAAATATTCTAGTTTTGATTTTTCCCAAATTGTATTAACCTGAATCCTAATTTTGTATCCTATGAAACAATTGATTCTTAATTAGGGCAGCACTGCTGCTATAAAGCATAGGGTGCGCACTAATTAATCAATTAATTTTAATTTCCCAGGTGTAATTAGAGTTTGTCCATCAATTAAACAGGGCATAGATGGAGGTAGTCTGTCAATTAGATAGAGGGAAGCTAGGATCGATTAATTTCTCAGATGTAGAGCGTAGAATTTCTCAGATATAGAGAGGGAATTTCTCAAATGTGAAGTCTAATTTATGAGATGTAGAACTAGCATCAAATTTGCAAGATCCATGTAATAGAGATAAGGAAATTGCTGTGTGTAAACCAGTTGTGCCTGATTTTTCAATGATGTTTTAAATATATACATTCGCCTTCAATCTGTAAGTAGTAGTGTTGTGCCATGAGTAATTTCGAATTTCAATATTTGATGTCTTAAATCCTTCCTCAGTTGCAATAAGCTAGCTTACTCCAGGCGTGGGAGGGCCCACCACCTCTGGAGTTAAGCTTGATCAATCAGCATAGGCTAATTAGATGTGTGCGATTTTAATGTTTCATGTTTCTGTGTGAATGTGTGATTCAATTTCAAAGCATTTCAGTCATCTTCGTATTGCACAAATTAATGGTCTAAAGAACTATTACTCATTACATAATCTATGTTTGCATTGCAATATATATTCCTCTTATTAAATCGAATGTAATGGTAGATAGGAATATAATTATTATGATTTCTAAGTTTGATTCAGGAATTAGAACATATAGTAGTGCTTTGAATTTTAATATGGAATTAGAATAGATTTAGATGCTTTGAATTTGAATAGGTTAACATTGCCCATTTAAAATATTAAATCAAGGTTTTCATTACTTAGTTTCTTTTGAATATTTGCAGGATTTAAATGCGCATTTGATTCGTTTACGAATGACTTCACTCAATCATTAGATCTATTTTAATTATAATTTTTCTTGTTTTAGATCTCTTTTTAATGAGTTTCGTTATTGTTTTCGTAGTGTAATCATTTTCTTATAAAAGCAAGTTTGAGTGCGGATTTGATTAGGTAGAGATATCAAGTTTAAATGCAATGTTATTTAGTTTTAGTTATTGAGTTACATGATTCAATTTTGAAGTAGGCTTGCTTTTCAATAGTTCCTTTTCATTTAGATTAAATAGAAGGTTTATCATAGATTACTTGCAATGCCATTTCTAATAGGATATTTTAATGTGTTATTTTATATGAAGCCAAGTAGTTTTCTTTTAGAAATAGTTAGGATTGTCTTTTTTTAATTTGAATATTGAGTTTGTTTTTAGGAATAGTTCTAGTTAGTTTAAGGTGTGAATTTATAATGTGTGTCCTTTTTGCTTATTAGTTTCAAGTTAGTGAGAAGAGTTAATAGATTAGTTTTTTTTTCAAGATATCATAGGAGATTTTAAAAGTAGAATGCGAGTGCAAGAATGTTACATGATTGAGGATTGTTTTGTAGTTTAATTGCAGTATGGAGTTTTCTTGATAGGAATTAGTTCAGTGAGTTTCATTTTCAAGATTGTTTATTTGCGAGCAAATGTGTGTTTCATTCCAGTATCTATTTTATCATTACAAAGGAATATATTTATACTCTTACCATTAAGCTGAGCCAATACACAGTACAACTCGCTTTTACGACTCCCAGATTGATAATTAATATTGAGAGGTTTAATCCAACAATTCAGTTGCACAACATTTTGGCGCCATTTCCGGGGAGTTGTATTTTGGCTCGGGTAAAATTTTCTCCCAGAGTTTCAAGGATATTGCAGGACGTCAGAGGGCGGAGAGTGTACGGTAAGACGTGAGTGAAGAGCCACGCATCCACTATTGTGGGGTTGCTCCAAAGTCTAGCCATCTTGCTCATCACTTGAACTTTTATTTCCTTTCCTATAGAAGTAGGCTTTAGAAATTTAATTCCCAAATTTCGTTACTTTAAATAGATTATATATTTCTTTGATTCAGCATTTTCCCCAACACGTCGTTCCTTCCTTTTATGTAAATTTATTTTTTATGCAAGTGTGGTGAGATGTTTTTCAGCAATAGCTTTTAAAATTTGATTATCTTTAGAATCCAATCTTCAAACGTTATATCATTTTTGGGGTACTGTAAGAACCCTTGCGTACTAATCCATGTGATGACAGAATGTGCCAGTTTTCCTGTTGAAGACAAGAATGTGGTATTTTGAGGAATCATTCAATGAGGATTTTTTATGCTGCTACAGAGATAGACAAGTCATCCGATGAAGAATTGACAAGTGCAGAATTTAATATCTTGCATGAACATAAATTTAATATTATTAAATATTTGATTTCGAAATTGCATGATTTGCAGGAGCAAGAGAAGGATGAAGAACCATTGCTTATCCTTTGCGCAAACTGCCAAAAGAAACATTGCCTTGGAAAGTTCCCACTTAGCGGTCTAGAAGTTTGCAAAATTTGCGAGGATGGTCATGCAACCGAACATTTCCCATCACTGCCACAATTACGAAAGGTACTCAGGGAATCAAGTAAGGAATCGAATCAACCACCAGGTATAACTCAAAACCCAACACCATTTGATACTTGGAATAATGATTATTTTCCTGACCAAGTTCCTCAACATGTTTATAATCCTGCAGCTTCATGGCAAACTTTTAATCCTCCTCCAATTGAATATCCTACTTCATGGCCACAGTGGCCCTCGCTTATGCCCTCATCCTCGAGCTAGACATCTCCATGGCCCCAATAATCATTTGGATCCTTCTCTCTAGGGAAATATCCCATGTAAATTCAATCATATGAGCACCAACAACAACCACAATTTCTTTCCAATGCACCATTAAGTTATCCTCATCCATGGTCCCAGCCGTATGTGCAACCTCACCCTATCCCTAATCCATGCCCTAACCCTAGTTCATACACTAGTCCATACGCTAGTTCATAACCTAGTCCATACCCTAACCCTAACCCTAGTTCATACCCTAGACCTAATCCTAATCCATACCCTAGACCTAACCCTAATCCACACCCTAGACCTAACCCTAATTCTAATTTAAAACCTAAACCTAACCCTAGTCCAAATCCTAATCCCAATCCAAATCCAATTCTTAGTCCAAGCATTAACCAAAACCCTACCCCAAACCATCTTTTAAACCCTAATCTAAACCATGAGGTTGCACAGCAGTTTGAGCCACCTATTCCTTCCATTGATTCCCCTATTGAACATAATTCTACATCTTCCATGTTGGGAAAGGGAATGAATCTAGAAAATTCCACCATTACTGCAGAACATTCACCTCGGGAAGGTGTAATTCAAAGACCACTAGAGAAGGAATCTTTCATTGGAACATGTTCTAAAAATGTTGTTAAAACTCAAAACCCTAGAATCTCTCTCAACCATTCTTGTCAATTTGAAAATCAAATATTTGAGCCTGAACTTGAGGGATTTATCTTTTCTCTATCTCCAGAGTATTTGAGCCTCCAGGAGAGTGACTATCAAACTATGGAAGATTTGCATCAGTTGGAGAATCCCAAATATGTGGATTCCATTGAATCCTAGTTTCGAGTAGTCATCAAGCCATCTTATTTCCTCAGCATTCAGAAACTCTTGGAACCATATCAATTGAAGCAATTGGTTTCTCATGCTTTCGTATGTCTTGAAGTCTATTCTTTAAAACTAAGTGTGACTATCACCAGCATTTTGTTACGCACATGGCTTCATTGGAAGTAATCCTATACTTAAAAAGGAGTCTTTCACCTCTTAGAGTAAAGTAGGGTAATAAATAAATAAAGTTGTTATAATGCTATTAGGGTTCTGAATTTTAAATCATGCCTGTTAAAACTACTTTTGATCCGCATTAGTTGTTAACCCACACATTTGTGACAAATCTTGTTGAGTACAATTCACTCTAATACCTTATGATTTTGCAAAAGTAACCATGATTAATCACTCTAATAAGTTGTCGTCTTGGATATATATTTTCAATTTCCCTTAGAAGGTACTATTGGAAAGCCCTTATGGTGGACCACTCTTGTTAAGATCATAATGAGCTATTCATGAGAACACTAGCATTATTAACTCAAGGAATCTTTCATTCATTTTCTGGGATATCTTTAATAAGTTCTTAGGGTAGAGGAATTAGCCAACAATGATTAGTCATTAAAAACTTTTCACGCCATCATGTACTCTTAAGGAGTAGATATGTCTCCCCACTTATTAAGTAACCTTTAAGGTTAATCATAATCAGAGCTTACAAATATTTAGGGAAGGATGGGAGGTCTCGTGATGAGCCGACCTACCACGATCATGAGACCTAACATGCATGACATTAGTACTACTGGTCACCAAGCCAGAGTAATGGCTTTCAGCCAAAAAGCTGGAAGACAGGAGGTCTCATCACGAGCCAACCTATTCATCCATGTTACTTCTTGTGAGTGGCACTGTCATCAACGGGTTACCAAGCCAGGATAGTGGCCTTCATCTAAAGATTCAAATAAGCTAACTTTGAATTTGTATCTAGTAAGTGGGATACTGACATTTCGCTAGGTTAGAAGACATCCCTGTCAAGGTTATGGACACCTGCGAGCAGCAGGACCATGTCTGTGGTATTAAAGTTAACTACATACTATGATTTGTTTGGTTATCCTTCTCTTTCCCTAAGACTCATATTTTTTCTTTGGCAATGGTTTTAAGACAATTTGAACATGATGCTTTGAGTTCTATCTTTCAAAAATCAAGAATATTTGAATGATGTGGTACCCTTAGTGAAGGTAATCCTTTGTACTAGATTAAGAGGAAATTTATTTTTGAATTTGGATAACAACAGAATTTAGAGAGTTCAATAAAGAGGTTGTTGATTGGTGTCATAACTCACTTTAATTTTCAAGGTATTCAGAGTGATGAATTACTTAATGACGATTACTCACAAGTTGTTGGTTGCCGACAATGCATATTGATTGTAGCTGCCTCTAAATATGTGTTGCATAACCTAGGTACAAGATTATTATTGTAGGTGCAGGAATATTGTGTTAGTATTTTTGAAATTGCACCTCTTCAGTGAAATTTGATTCTTATCATAAGACTTTGGGCAGAAACAAAATATGGAATTCATTTGGGACAAGGCAACAAGTATGTGCAACGCCATTTTCTCCATAAATGTTACTTTCGGTACCTGATCTTGTTTTATCATTTCACGTGATTTTAGCTAGTAAAGTAATAGTAATAACAATGTTTCGGGCGAATGAATGCATTACAATACATCAAGAATATTCATCCCTACTTGCTAGAACCTTTGCTGACATTTTCCCTACCTTATTTCATCATCTTATAGTTTCGGGTTGCACGAGGACGTGCAAGAAGTTCAGCGTGGGGGGATGTTGAGCTGCCTTTTTGTCTATATTTTCACGATTTTTTATCAGATAATTTTATGATTGTGCCTAGTATTTTAATCCGTTTTATCTTATTAAGTTGATGATAGAGGCATTTATAATTAAATTATAAATTGTCGTTATTAATTAATTTGAATAAGTGTTTTGTGTAATAGTCTCGTTAATAAATGCCTTCTTGATGGCAGGTGGTGACAGATTCTCTATCCTTTGGAAAAACTGGACTTATGATTCATGGATGTTGAATCGTGCTTCAACTTTGAGAATTTTGAGCAAATGATGAATGCTATTTTGTTGAGAATGTTTTGAGAATGTTTAAATATGTCATGCGTTCGATTCATCGCACCTCCATTGTCACAAGAATGTTTTTCTCTTGTAAATCACTAGCTTTGAAGGAACACTCCACAAGGATCACACCAACATTCATTTTTGAAGAATTTTATGGTGAAACCCATCATTCTATCTATATTTCGCTATAAAAAAAGGGGCGTTCTTTTCTTATGGTCAAACAGGCAGTGGTAAAACATCATAGATTTTCCTTTGCAACGTAGGGTCACTCTGCAACATGGTGCCAGAAGGAATTCACCAACGACATAAAGAGCATAAGAGCAACAGTGAGAGGTTTGGCAGCAGATTCCATGTACATACACTATGACCTCGCTCAGCTCTTTAGAATGGTTGTCACCGAAGCTAAGAAGTCTCGTTCTTAGTCTTGAACTCTCAGAATGATTATTATATAGTGCATATCTTCTGTAATGCATGAATACCCAGCTCACTATCCATAGGAAGTTTACGATGCTCTTGTTGATAACTTAAAGCGTACTACTGAACATGAGGGCATCTATGCAATTCTGGTCCTTTGCTGCATCAACGAAGTTGGATGGGAAATTAGAAATGACGGACAGGAAAAATACATTGATCTCATCACTTCTGATTCATATTTTCAACAACAAGGAGCTTGTGGATTTAATAAAGTTCTTTCACCTCGGCCTCACAGTGCATCGATTCTAAATTCAGGGCAGTCGGAGGTGGAGCCACTCTTAATCAAATTCCTTTGAAAATGCCATCTTCTACCTCCGATCCTTTGCTGAAAAAGGTGGTGCCCAGTTATTTGTTCCTGTAGGTAGATGGTTGATAGTAACCTTCGACCTCATGCGCCACTTGATACTAAATTTGGATTCGGACTTTCTATTTTACCTTAAGCCATCTTGTCATCAAGCACTTATAATGCAAATGGAACGTGACTGCAAATTTTTGAATCTGAGAGAATTATGGACTATAGTCTCTTACTTGGCGTTCACCTGCGTAGCTCTTGGAGCCAAGAATGTACGTGAATGACGGTTTGTAGATGTCGACCTCATCCGTTGTATGCATGGTGAAAGATAATGCATGGCTTACCTGCTTGTTGAAACAGAAATCGTAATCTTGGATTGAATTTTGCCGAACGTGTGTTGCCTCTACCAGCAATGCGTCAAATCACATTCTTCCAGAGGTTGGAACGACCCAACTCAAACTAAAATTGGGAAGAAAATCTTCTAGTTCCGATTTTTCCCAAATTGTATTAACCTGAATCCTAATTTCGTATCCTATGCAACAATCGATTCTTAATTAGGGCAACACTGCTGCTATAAAGTAGAGGGTGCACACTAATTAATCAATTAATTTTAATTTCCCAGATGTAATTATAGTTTTTCCATAAATTAGATAGGGCGTAGATGGAGGCAGTCCATCAATTAGATAGAGGGAAGCTGGGATCGATTAATTTCTCAGATGTAGAGGGGTAGAATTTCTCAGATATAGTGAGGGAATTTCTCAAATGTGAAGTCGAATTTCTGAGATGTAGAACTGGCATCAAATTTGAAAGAGCCATGTAATAGAGATAAGGGAATTGTTGTGTGTAAAACAGTTGTGCCTGATTTCTCAATGATGTTTTAAATATATACATTCGCCTTCAATCCGTAAGCAGTAGTGTTGTGCCATGAGTAATTTCGAATTTCAGTATTTTATCTCTTAAATCCTTCCTCAGTTGCAGTAAGCTAACTTACTCCAGGTGTGGGAGGGCCCACCGCCTCTGGATTTAAGCTTGATCAATCAGCATAGGCTAATTAGATGTGTGCGACTTTAATGTTTCATGTTTCTGTGTGAATGCGTGGTTCCATTTCAAAGCATTTCAGTCATCTTCATGTTGCGCAAATTAATGTTCTAAAGAACTATTACTCATTACATAATCTGTGTTTGTGTTGCAATATATATTCCTCTTATTAAATAGAATGTAATGGGAGATAGGAATATAATTATTATGATTTCTAAGTTTGATTTAGGAATTAGAACATATAGTAGTGCTTTGAATTTGAATATGAATTAGAATAGATTTAGATGCTTTGAATTTGAATAGGTTAACATTGCCCATTTAAAATATTAAATCAAGGTTTTCATTACTTAGTTTCTTTTGAATATTTGCAGGATTTAAATGCGCATTTGATTCGTTTACGAATGACTTCACTCAATAATTAGATCTCTTTTAATTAGAATTTTTCTTGTTTTAGATCTCTTTTTAATTAGTTTCGTTTTTGTTTTTGTAGTGTAATCATTTTCTTATAAGAGCAAGTTTGAGTGCGGATTTGATTAGGTAGAGATATAAAGTTTAAATGCAGCGTGATTTAGTTTTAGTTATTGAGTTACATGATTCGATTTTGAAGTAGGCTTGCTTTTTAATAGTTCCTTTTCATTTAGATTAAATAGAAGGTTTATCATAGATTACTTGCAATGCCATTTTTAATAGGATATTTTAAAGTGTTATTTTATATGAAGCCAAGTAGTTTTCTTTTAGCAATAGTTAGGATTGTCTTTTGTTAATTTGAATATTGAGTTTGTTTTCAGGAATAGTTCTAATTAGTTTAAGGTGTGAATTTATAATGTGTGTCCTTTTTGCTAATTAGTTTCAAGTGATAATTTCAAGTTAGTGAGAAGAGTTAATAGATTAGTTTTTTTCAAGATATCATAGGAAATTTAAAAAGTAGAATGCGAGTGCAAGAATGTTACATGATTGAGGATTGTTTTGTAGTTTAATTGCAGTATGGAGTTTGCTTGATAGGAATTAGTTCAATGAGTTTCATTTTCAAGATTGTTTATTTGCGAGAAAATGTGTGTTTAATTCCAGTATCTAGTTTATCATTACAAAGGAATATATTTATACTCTTACCATTAAGCGGAGCTAATACGCAGTACAACTTGAGTTTACGACTCCCGGATTGATAATTAAGATTGAGAGGTTTAATCCGACAATTAAGCCACACAACAGTGCTACAAATTGAAATAAGTGTTGAGATACCTACAGGTTCAGATTTCTACTTTTAGAGGACCAAAAGTTTCTATGTTAGGAGGATTGATCCAGGAGGATCTCCACACACGCAGAAGTTTACTTTGTACACCATGAAGAAATTTGATGATAGGTGACAAAGCTTGGGATAAGAAAGTAAATGGGAATAAAAAAATTATGCTTTATTTTATTTAAAATTGTAAAGTGGATAATGTGAAAGTGAGTAGAAAATGGCTCACAAAATTTTCACTTATTTTCCATTTGAGAAATTAGTTTTATGTGAGAATTTACCTCACAAATAATTTTCTATTTCTCAATGAGAGGTTGAGGTCTCTTGGCATGGTTGAGATCCTTGGAGTTTGGATTTAACCATTTTTTTCCTTAAGTAATTTTTACATCCTAGAATCATGGAGCTTGTTTTTTCCTTAAAATGTCTTAAGATCCTACTATTGTGGATGAGGATTTATGTCTTTTGTTGGGGAAAAAATATATAAACTCATGATGTGAGGTTTCTTTTTGGGGTGGGGGAGTCTTTTTAAGAGTGTTTAGTGTGAGTTTTTGAAGGATATTTATAAGGGCTTGATGCCTTTTTTTGACAGAAAATGTATCCCTTATGGTGCTGAGGAAATGTCTCTTATGTGAGTAGGCCCATTTGTGAGAAGGAAAATATTTAAGGAGTGTGATCCACATATTGTGATATGTTTTCATCCCATTGTAATAAGTATAATGCCTCAAAAATAATAAAGAGATTCATAGTTCCAAACGAATCTGGAGATGTAGCCCTTCCCCCCCAGGGTGAACTCCATTATCATATCGGTGTTATGATTATTCATGGTTGTTTGTGTTGTTTGTTTCTTTGTTGTTTTGGATTTCTTTAAATAATGTTGATGTGATGGTAAATCATTAATTAAACAATGTGTCTATCATGTCTGCACGCAAATCATGTCAGTGAAATGTCCTGCAATGAGTATTTTGTTTAACTGTTATAAAAATTACACAGATCATTGCGTCATCACCAAGCAAACCATCAAGAAGCAAGGCTTGTACACTCCTATGAATACTCCCAGCCAACCGTGGGAATCCATCTCCATGGACTATATGTCTGGCCTCCCTTCTACCAAGCATAGTAATGATTGTGTATTTGTGGTTGCGGATAAATTTTCTAAGATGACCATATTGGCGGCCTGCAAGAAGAGTATCACAGTAGAGGACACTACCAAACTCTTCTCTGAACGAGTGTGGATACATTTCAGGATCCCATAGACCATTATATCATATCAGGATAGCAGGTTCCTAAGCACATTCTGGTCAACCTTGTAGACACTATTAGACACCAAGCTCACCAAGTCAACTACCTTCCATCCCCAGACTTATGGACAGACGAGGGTCGTCAATAGGATGATAGTGCACATACATCGCATGTACAAATACAAGCATCCATGAACCTAGGATGAGATTCTTCCCTATGTGCAGCATTACTATAACAGCACTCTCCATAGCTCGATTGGTCACAGTCCCTTTCAAGTAGGTCTAGGATTTCAACCATTGTGTTCGATTGATGTTTCCATACCTTATTCGACTACACATATAGAATCCACACATGCATTGTCTGAGGCTGATAAAGAAACCAGATTTATTGAATACATCTAGCACGTCCACCAGCAGGTTCACGACATCTTAGCTAAGTCCAATTCCAAGTACAAACATCGACATGATCAACATCAGGTGCCAGACAAGTTTCAGGTGGGTGACAAAGTTTGGTTGCATTTGCAGAAAAAACGAATAACCGAAGCCCATCGGAAGCTCAAACCACTCCAATATGGGCCTTACATCATCATCAAGGTTGTGGGAGACAATTATTTTAATCTCATCATTCCCCCATTCCTTGTTCTGCACCTAGTGTTCAATGTGGACCGCCTTCGACCATACTTTCCACCATTACTGGACACATCAGACATTGTAGAACAACTCACACCAAAAGAGCTAAACCCTGACTGGATGGAACAGGTTACAACTGATCGGATCATGTACATGCATATCAAGAACACTCGCCAGCAGAATATCCAACTGTATCGGGTTGTCAAAGCTGGCTAACTCCTACACCAAGGCAAGTGGCTCACTAGGGACCAAGTTCAGCAGAAGTTTCCTCATCTCATGGAGGAACTCAACACAACGGGTACCATTGCATCCTAAGGGGGGAGGAATGATCTAGGTGGATATTGGTGTCCACCCACCTATTCCACTTGGACCCCCACCATTATTTCTTTCTGTTTTTCAATTTCCTTAATTGTAGCACAGTTTACTATTTTTGGCAGTTTTTCAGGTTCTGAACTTTTGGAGTCATTTTGAGGCCCTAAACGACGTTTTCTAGGAATACTGGGGCCAACATGGGTTTTAACTAATTTTGGCCACTCGAAAGTGGTATTTCTCAGATATACCTTTCTAATGAGGTATTTTTCACGTCAAACAGAGATTGTATTCCAAAGTTACGACCCTGTGAAATTGATCTACCAATTTACCCAAACGAGGCCAATAGTTTTTGCACTTCATCTCCTAGGGTTAGGTTTTTGGATGTTTAGGGTTTTCCATTATTTCTCAATAATATATAGACCTTCAAGCCCATTGTAACACATTTCAGAGGCATGTAGCCACCACATATCTTCTCAGAGATAAGCTACCATCACCCAAGCTAGTTTATTTCAATTTTGTATGTAAGCATATATTAGTTCTTTGATATTAATGAAATGAAGTTATATTTTTGCTGCATCTCTATGTCTATGTTCATATTTGTATTCTATTGCATTCCTGCATAAATTCATATCATGCAAGATCATATATTAGGTCATACATTCATTAACATTTCATCTACTAATCAAAACATGATGTGATCTGTAACTCAAGTATCTCATAAATCATGCTTATAAATAGCAAAATAAAAATGATATAAAAACCATTAAGATCACATTAAAACAAGTACATTTATCCATAAAATACTAGAGGAAAAGAGCTCTTATTGACATATGAAAAATGCAACCAGACATTGGACTTCCATGTACCACCTGACCATAGATTGGGCTGAACTAAATCTCTCTTTCATACAATCACCCCCATATTGCATTCTAAGCACAAATGTGGGATATCATGGAATAACCAAATCAGGGCTTCTAGAGGCCAAACCACCTCAACCCTCAACCAGTGATTCCACCTCATGATTGAACATCACTAACCTTCACCAAGTCATTCTCTACCCAAGTTGTCCAAGGCTCCAGAGCGTTTGTTCCAACCAGGGCTTCCAGGACTAGTACCTCAACCCATATTTGTTGTCGAGATTCCAGAGCTTTTTTCCAACCAGGGCTTCCAAGACTAGTAACTCAACAAACCAAGGGTTTCGAGAGCGTTTTTCCAACAAAGGCTTCTAGGACTAGTTACTCAACCCACGCTATTATAAGGCGAGCGTTTGTCCAACTAAGGCCTCCATGAACTAGTAACTCAACTCACAACCATAAGGACAATGAGCACCATCCATAAAAATAAGGTAAAACCACAACACCATGGTTATCCAGGAAATGTAAATTCTAGGCAAAACCATTGTCAATACAGGAAATCCTCCATGACAATGATAGATCATAACCAAGAAACCACATGCATGTGTCATGCATGCCAAAACTAGCAAGAAAATCATACATGCAACTCGGTACCTAAAAATCAAATCCGTTGTAGTTGTTGATCCCATTGTCCTCTTGCGCTTTCCTACTTTTCCTTTTCCTTCTTGATCAAAATCCAAAGTATACCACACTCCTCCAAGATTTATCCAAGAAAACTCTAAGTGTACAAGAGTATGGGAGAGAGAAAAGAGAACTTCAAGCTAAAACTGACAAAAGCCATGAATTGATCCTCGGAAGCCTTTTTATCAATGAGGCCTCTATTTTCTTCATTTTCCATTATTTTCCTTCATTTTCCTCCTCACATGCAACCTATGAGCTTTCACCTTCCTTTTCTCCTATTTTCCATTATTTTCATAAATAAATGCCAATTAATACCACTTTTCCTTTCCAAAGCCTATGTCATTTCCTCTCCCAATTTCCATAGCCATTTATTAATCACAAGTGATCATGTTACTATGTTTTTTCCCAAAGTTAGCTTGGAATACGTGTCCCATGACCATGGTTATTATTTTTCCTTTATTAACTTTATTACATGAATTTTTAACTCAGGGTTGTTACAGACCCGTGCCCCCTTATGGGAACACCTTCCTCAGTGTTCAATGACACCTACAACCAACAAAACCACTGAAAAACCAAAATATATTGCTTATGGAGATTGATAACTTAGCTTGATGTAGTATTTACAATGAACAACCTGCTAGAAACTAACCAACATGACAACCATACCGCTTATTAGAGCTTTATAACATAGCTCGAAGTGATATTTACATCATACATATGCATATACATGGATATGACCAAAACACAACATCAACACATATACCAAAATTTCTTTGCCTCAATCAACAAACAATCAAGGATCCATACCCCACATATGATCAGCCATCTCCCATGTATCTTTATCAGGCCCAAAGTACTTCCACTGCACTTTAACCTTCTTGATTGCTCGATTTCAGAGCACGAGCATCTTTCTCTGCAAAATGAACTAAGGTTGCGATTGGAATTCTCTTTCTGGCTCCACCTACAATATAGACCAGTCAATCACATGATCATCATCTTTAACATACTTCTTAAGCAATGAATCATGGAAAACATTATGGATTTTCATTATCGAAGGTAATGCAAATCTGTAGGCCACTAGTTCAATCCGCTCAAGGATATCAAAAGGCCCGCAATACTGAAATTCCAACTTCACACATGTTCCAAACCTCAAGGAGATATTCTTGGGCTTGATCTGCAAGTACACATGCTCCCCAACTTGAAACTTCTTAAACAACATGTGTTGATTTGCATATCTCTTATGTCTATCCTATGCTAATTTTAAATTCTACTTAATAACCTACACTTCTGGTTCTATCTCTGGCAACATGTTTGGTCCAATCAATACCCTATTAACGGGATCACTCCAATTAATACCATTTTTACTGGATCACTCCAACTGATAGGACTATTAAAACTCTGCCAATAGAGTGCCTCAAACGGACTCATCCTCAATGACTCCTAATACCCATTGTTGTAAGCAAAGTCAACCATAGGTAGACACTCTTCCCACTTTTTTTGTTGATGCGTCACATACATCCTCAACATGTTCTATAGTATCTTGTTGACCCTCTATGTCTTTCCATCTTTCTGTGGATGATAATTTGTGCTTAAGCCCAACTTTGTACCCAAACCTGCAAATAACACTTTCTAGAACCTAGAAGTGAACTTAGCATCCCTGTCTGACACAATATTCTCCAGCACACCATGCAACCTCACCACATCTCTAATGAATACATGTGCCACATCTATACTTGAATACGTATAATTCACTGGAATGAAGTGTGCTACCTTGGTCAACCTATCCACCACAACCATAATAGAATCATGCTTTCTAGATGTCCTCGACAAACATGTGATGAAATCCATAGAAATGACCTCCCATATCCACTTTGGAATTGGAATCAGTTGTAGTAAACACCATGGATTCTTACATTCTGTTTTTATATGTTGACAATCTGAACATCTAGCCACAAACTATACCACTTCTTTCTTAAAATTAGGCCAATAATAGAACTTATTCACAACTATCAATGTTTTATGATATCTTGGGTGAGGTTAATATGGCTTAGCATGAAGTTCTCTCAATATAAGCTTCTTGAGATCATTGTTGTCTGACACATAGATCTTTCCCCTAAATCTAACCAATCCATCCATTGTGAGAAGATAGTCCACATCTTGATCACATGTACCCTGGTGTATCTTTTTCATAAGCTCCCTATACTTGTCATCCTATTTTCCTTCTTGCAATATCTTATCTTGTAAATCTATCCCATCGGAGTTCATAGTTGATATATTGTTCACCTGGATTCTTCTACTAAGAGCATATACAACCATGTTCTCTTTACCTTTAATGTACCTAATAATCTCAAATTCGAACTCACTAATCGTGGAAAACTATCTAGGTTGCCTGCCATTCATATTCAGTTGATCAAATAAGTATCTCAATCCACTATGATCACTCATCAGTACAAACCTCCTTCCAAGAATATAGTTCCTCTACATCTTCAATGCATAAGCATATATCCCAACTCAATATCACGTGTCACATATTTATGCTCGTTCTCATTCAATTTACTTGATTCATAACATACTACATGTCCCTCATGCATAAGGAATCCACCTAGTCCTCTCTTGCAGGCATTGTTACACTAAAATATGTCATCCTGACATTCTGCTATGTGTATGAGCTCATTATTACTCATACTTCTCCCTTTGCAAGTCTAACATATCAGTTCCTCATTTCAAGCCTTGAAAATCAGAGAAATGTTCCTAAAAATCTCCTAAACTTTGGTGTCGCACTTTCTCTCTATCTTGCCTGCGGTACTGCACCTAATGTCCAGCTCTCTTGCGTACCCAAACGCACTTTATCTGTGTTAAAGGTGCGGACCCCTGTAAGATCAAAAATGCGCAAGTAAATTCCAAAAAGCTCAATAAAAGTGAATTCTAGAAGCTTCCAGAAAATATCTTGCGGTGATAGAACCGCTCTTATGAGGTGCATGTATCCCTTACCTTATGGAGCTAACCCCTTGATGTGAGGAGCTTATCCCTTTGAAGGAGGATTCTATCCCTTCATAGTTGGAACATAAAACCTCCTCTTTTCCACTATAAAAAGAGGCATTGGGTAGTCTCAAGGGGAGTTCAAGCTTTAGAATATTTGAAGTTAAGTGTTGTTGAGATTCAGACTCAGTTAACTAAGACTTTTGTGAGGAGAGATTACATACCTCTATTCGTCTTGGTTGGAGGAGTGAAGAGATTATCAAAGTAGAGGAGACTCCTGCTTCGGACCCCGGGAAGTCCTGTTCAACATCAAGGCTCAGGTTGTAAGGTTTTCCTTCTTTTGAAATTAATACAAATATACTCATTTTTCAAATAAGCTTTCAGTTAATGGTTTATTTCATAGATTCCTTGATCACTATGATAAGCATGGTTTATGATGATTTCTATACAGGTGCTATGTAATATTTTTCTTGTTTGTGACTGCAGGTTTACGAGGAAAACTCCTTCAAGCGCGCGAAGGACAACAACGACTTCAAACAAGCGTTGGACATACGGTAAGTCTTCTACACCTCTATAGAGCTTTTCGTAGATCATATATTCTTAGAGAAAGATTAGTTTATTTGGCTGTTTGTTGCTAGATACTTTTAGTACTAGGGATATCGGTCTTGTCCGCAAGACGAATTAATCCACACAATAAATTGGCGACTCCACTGGGGAAAGAACTTGTTGTTTTTTGTTCTCTTTTATTTTGATTTGAGGAAACGTTTTTCCTGGTTTTTGATTGATAGACATCTGCCTGGGTAGCTTTGGTTTTCTCTGTTTTCAAAAATTTTGAGATCTTTTATGTTTTTCTCTACTTTTTCCTGGGACCGCACTTTGCCTTCTATGCACAGTGCAGGCAGTTTCGCATATTTGCTTGAGTAAACAGTGCGGTACTGCACCTGTTACTTCTGCAAGCCTGCGGACCCTTTTAAAATTTTGAAAAACTATAGATTTATTTCTTTAGTTTATCTTTATTTTGATTTAGAGTTTTTGGTTTCTACCCAGATTGATGATTGTTTCTGTCAAAAGCTTTCTGTGAATGAATCTTAGGAGTATTGGTGTTTTGATGATTTTCTAGAAGTTTTGCATTTTGGATTGTTTTTCACTTGGTCTTTGTAGCAATTCGAAGCATTGACTGTTTGAAGTACCTGAGATTATATTGGTCTTTTGTCTTTTGCTGAATCTGACCTGATTGTGAAATATCCTTTCTTGAGAAATAGAGCTACTTGTTTCTTCGCAAATCTTCAAAAAGAAACTTTGTTATAGGTTTTTGAATTTCATTTTTTATAAAAAACATGTTTGAGTGTTTTTGATCTGTTTTTTATTCTGAACGAATAGATCCTTAGTTTGCTGAGTAACTAAGTAAAACATTCTTCAAAAAAAAAATCTTAAAGCTTTTATTCAATTAGATTGTTAAAACTTGTAGATCTCAGAATTAGTTTTGTATTTTTGAGTGCTTTTAAAATTTTGTAGATTTCTTTTGAAGGAAATTTGTTTTGTAG
Organism: Pinus albicaulis; assembly: GCA_034641835.2. Taxonomy (NCBI): domain Eukaryota; kingdom Viridiplantae; phylum Streptophyta; class Pinopsida; order Pinales; family Pinaceae; genus Pinus; species Pinus albicaulis. Next base: position 270,216,144 of record CM076570.1, on the reverse strand, counting down.
CTTCAAGTTTTGAAAGTGAAAGGATTTTCTTATGAACTTTGATAATTTCTCTCATTTTGAGTTATTGCTGAAAAGACAAAATTATTTTCTTTCAATTGTTCTTTATGTTTTAAGAAGGAATTGTTCATTAAAAGAATTGAATTCTCCAACTCTTCCTTAATTAGAATTTCATTGAAAGGAAATGATCTGATTATCATTTTTAGGTGCATTTTTAGTGTTTTTTGGAAGTCGAGTCTTCACACCATCAGAGTTTCATTTCCGCACCCATTGACTTAAGAAACAGCTCTTAAAAGTAACGCTTAATTAAAATTCATCTAGCAATCTTTTATTTTCTAGGGCTCTTATCACCAACATAGCTTAGGCTAGTATCTTGGAGTAGGGAGTAGTTAACTCTCCAAGGTAGTAAAAAAAAACAAGTAGACAAATCTTGCGGTAGGAGATAAATCCAATTGTAATTTGTATAATCTGGGAAGCTTCTCTTAAAGAAGTCAATCACGAGATCATATCCGAACCTTTGAGACAATCAATTCTATTTCATTGGGGAAGATAGAAGATTTTGCGCGCATTACAAATGGTAAACCTCGGATTAACCATTGTCGAGGAGCCTGGGGTCACTTGTCAGTAAACCTCGAATTAACCATGTCGAGGAACCTTCAAGGGGATTGAGCTTTGTTACTCTGCCCTTGCGCGTGGGATCGGATCGTAGACTGTTCCCCCAGTTATATTTGTTACTGTTGGTAACCTTAGTGTCCACAAACTTAAGATTATTTCCTAAGGTGACGGTGAAGGAAAGATCTCACTGTACCTGGAGCAGACGTCGACTAGACTCACTTGGACTCTCTGGGGGGTTCTCTTCACATGAGATGGTTTTGTGAAGAAACTTGTGCCAGTCTGTTTCATTAAGTAGGTTGTCGGGGTAACTGTTCCCACCGCCCTTTCTGTATTGAATTTCTACTAAGTTGGATTTCATCACCAAGTAGTGTTTTTAGTACAGGAAGTTACTGTTTGTGTGTGGTTTGAACTCTTAGATTTATAAGCGTGTGATTCAGCTGTTTGTTTCTTTAGAGACTTTAGGTGTTTTCATTGAAATTTTCTTTGTTTTCGTGTGATTAGTTAAATATTTAATCGTGGCCGAATTGTCGAGACAATCCTAGAGACTACAAGGGAAACCCCCTGAATATACACCAAGTCAGCTTGAAGGGCTTCGTGCTCTGGTATCATCTAGCAGCGGTAGAATTAAATCAACAGAAGTTGGAACTTCATCTATAGTGGTTCATCCTGATTATCAAACACCCATAAAAAAACACATTCAAGAGCCGATTTCAGTTTCTAAAGTTACTGGTAGTATTTCTCCTACTAGTGAACTAGCTGACGAACTTGAAATCTCTGAACCTAAAACTGAACCTTTTGTTTTGGAAACATACTCAGGATTTATTTCACCAACTTCTAGCGATCCTGGTTCACCTAGGGTAAGAAATATTGTCATTGACAATCTTCCATCTGGACTAATTTCTATTGAAGAACTTACTAATCCAGACGAAGAGTTATCTCTTCCCGATTCCCCTTAGTCTTTAAATCTTAGGGAGCGTGAATCAATTTTCTACAGCCCTATTCGAACTACTGCTTGGTATTTATCCTTAATGAATTTTTTAGAGAATCCGGGTCTTTCTTTTTCTCCACCTCGAGTTTTATTTCATCCAACACCCAGAGGTTACTATTCATCATCCATTATGGTAGGAGAGTCATCCATGTTTTCCCAGACACCGGAAGCATTTTTACATGGTGGTCCTTCTGTTCCTTCGGGATATCAAGCTCTGTCTGGTACTTTCTCGGGGGCAGCTCCTCAACTGATTGAAAGCGTGTTATCATCTGGTTTAAGTGGAATTAAAACTGAAACGTCGAACGCAGAGCAAATATTTATGATGTCTGGTAATATTCTGAATCCGCAACCTCAAGGCAGTCAGTTACCGCCTGGAGGGAAATCTCAGGGAAATCAGTTACCTCCTGGGGGGCAACCTCAAGGTATTCAGTTACGGCCTGGGGGGCAACCTTCAGGAAGTCAGTTACCACTTGGGGGTCAACCTCAAGATATTTTTTTCCTAGGACAAACTGTGGAATCGTATTATTTTGGGGGGCAACCCCAAGGATAATACATGCCTCAAGGATATCAACCTTTAGGATAGTACATACCACAGGGTCAATCCCAAGCTCAATATGCTCCTCAGGGTCATTATCAACCCTAGCTTCAGTACTCGCCTTAGGTTTATCAACCTCAAGGTCAGTACCCAATTCAAGGTTACCAGCAGCCTTTTGGTCAGTCATCTATTCAAGGAGCCGGAAATTTACCACTTACTTATCAACCCTACGTTCAACCAGGTTATGGTCCTTACGTTCAACATTCTGCAGGACAATACCCCGGAATGAATATGGTGTGGGATTCGTCCCAGTATCAACAGCCTAATGTGTAGTTGCCTTTTCAACCTGGACAGCCTTTGGTTTCTGGTCCAACCCAGCAACATGTCCAGCCTACTATTCAAACTCCCGCACCTAGTTTTGTTCAGCAGTCTGCGCCTAGTACACCTCAGACTTCGCCTCAAACTGCTGCAACTGCTGCAACGTCTGTTCAACCTGTAACACCTATTTCTGGAGTATCTGTAACGCCGAGTTCATCTATCCCTGCATCCGTACAACTCCCTCAAGTCTCTGTACCCCAGTCAGGACCTTCAGTTCAGACTTCGGTTCAGATGCCTGCAGGACAAGTCGGTACAAGTACGGTTGTCACAAGTCAACCGCAATTCACGTATCAACCATACCAGGGATATCCTCAATTCAGTCCTGGTTCACAAAATCCAAGTTATCAGTATCAACCGTACCTTGGCTACACTTATCAGCAGCCTCAACAACCCCGGTTTGGTCCGGTTAATCCTGGTTTTCCAAGAGGTCACACAATTCCTCATGCAAATCCGATTCCCAGTTATCCTGGGTATCCACCTCCTGGAACTGCTTTGGCTACTCAAGGTTTTCGTGAACCTAACCGTCAGTTACCATTTATTGCAACTTTGGATTTACCTGATTTGACGTGCCTTACGAATTATCCGATTTTCTATTATCTTTGCTGGCCACCAATGCCGCATAAGTTGCCTAGTGATATACCAAAATTCGAAGGTAAGTCAGGAGAGGATCCATCAAATCAAGTCATGACTTATCACCTCTGGTGTGCGTCTAATTCAATTATTGATGATTCGATTCGCTTACATCTTTTCCAAATAACTCTTATTGGTCTCGCAGCCAAATGGTACATTGAGTTACCACGAGGCTCGTTTAATAATTTCAGTTAGTTAACAACTGCCTTCTTGACTCATTTTTAGTTGCCTGTCAGATACAACAATGGCACGAAACTATTAACTTCACTAAAACAATCTATGTCTACATATATTTCTGATCATATTCATGAATGGCGACGTAGACGGCATTTGATGAAAGTTTACATTCCAGATCAAATTTTGGCAGAATGGTTTGTTAAATCATTGTTGCCCAAGATCACTGAAGATGTAGCTAAGGCTAGTGTTGTTACTGAAGAGAAAGTAATCGCTCAAGCTCAGTACCTTGACCTCGTTTATACGCAGTCAGGTACTTTACACGAAAAAATCCCAGACCTTCCAAAACAAAGTCAAATAGCTGCTGCTCCTTCAGGGTCTCATGCCACTGATGGTATGATTGGTAAAATCAATACTAAAAGCAAGAAGAAATCTTCAAAGAATTATTCTCCTATTATAACTTTACCAGATTCCCCGAAAGGAGAATCTTCCCCCGAAATTTCTACCGACATTCATGTTGTAGAGACATCTATGGCTAAATCTAAATCCGATGGTAAAAAGAAAGGGAAGAATAAAAAGAAAAAGAATTCAAAAGAGAAAATTGATAAAAATGAATCCAATGACGAAAAGCGCAAACCTCGCTATCCTTGTTACATTTGTGACGAGGATCATTTTACTAAGGAATGCCCACATCGAGCAGAGGTTGCAAAATTCGTTAAAGGTTCACAACAACATGTTGTCTTGAAGGATCCTTCTCCAACTCAAGATAGCAAGATGGTTGGTTCCGAAGAGCCAATTTTGATGATGTCTCATGTAAGGATTGTGACACGATCGCAAGATTATGGTACTAAGAATCCTGTTGATGGTAAAGAAGCAGAATCCTTTAATGCAAATACATCAACGACACCTCCTCCTGTTTCTGGTCCGCTACAGATCGAGAAACAAAATCCAGACTTAATAATCAAACTGCCTGCTAAAGGTGTTCTTCGTAAATCAGCGTTCAATCCACATGTGAGAGCTGCTCATAATTACAACCTCGTTGAAGACTTAGCTATTTCTCTTTCAGCAATGTCGGCTTTGGAAGTGCTGTAATCATGCCCAGCACAGCGTAAATTGCTTTTGTCTGCCATAGGAGCTGTAGATATTTAGGATTCTAATCTTATAATCTTCGATTTAGAAAATAGTACACCTTGCCTACCTCACCAAATGGCTTTCCAAATTCCAGTGTTAGTCAAAAATAGACCGATCTATCAGACTGTGATTGATGAGGGAGCTTCAACGTGTATTATGTCGATTCAGTGTTGGAAATCGCTTGGTTCTCCTACACTCAACCAATCTCTGACGATTCTTAAAGCTTTTGATGGTCGAGGTTTCCACCCTTTTGGTATTTTGCAGGATTTACCCATAGGGGTCGAAGGTAAAACCGTAAATCTAGATGTGGAAGTGGTTGATGCCCCTTTAGATTACAACCTTATCCTGGGTCGTAGTTGGTCTTATGCTATGACTGTTGTTGTTTCTTCGGTCTTTTGACTCATAAAATTTCCATATCAAGGAAGGATCATTACAATAGATCAGTTAACTTATTTTTCTTCCGACCCAGCCTCTACAGAAACAATCCAGCACGTTGGTAAAGTGGCTATCCCTTATAAGGATGTTGGAGTAGGTTTGATTAAAGATTCTGGTTTACTACGAACTTTTTCCTTTCCTTCTCCTAATGTATCGCCTCCTACCGCAACTATTCACATGATTTCGTCAAACACTGTTATGTTTGATGATCCTTGGATCATACCTTCCAACTCCGAGTTAGATTCAATTGATGGCATGATGCCTTTGATTCCATTTGAAATTGCGTATCAAGCTGTACAGTCACTTTCCGACCCCTCTTCAAGCGAAATTGATCCAATGAATGGGATCCATGAGGAATCACTTTCTATATCCAGTTTAGCCACAACGACATTCCCTGATCTTGTTCATACTGATGAATAGATTCGTGAATTTTTGTCCGTTGATGATTTACCATGGGAAGATCTACATCACCGATCTTTATTTTTACCTGAACTCGATCATTTTGAAGATGATTTCGCTTCAATTTTTACTGTTGAATATGTCAAAGAACCCCATAATCCATTGTGAAATCCTGATTCTGAGTTAAATTTGGAAAATATTTCTCGAACGGTTCCGATTGACATTTTAGTAAAACCAGGAATAATTGAGAACATTCATATAGGTGCTTATTGTACTAGAGATGAAATTCAAACTTATAAAGCCCTATTTCAAGAATTTCGTGATGTGTTTGCCTGGTCCTATGAAGAAATGCCAGGAATTGATCCATCAATTGTCGTACATGAAATTAAGACTTACCCGGATGCCAAACCTATTCGTCAACGTCTAAGTCAAATGCATCCTAGAAAAGCTGCTGCTATCAAAGCAGAAGTTGAAAAATTACTTCGTGCAGGTTTCATTTATCCAATTCCCTTAACGGATTGGGTATCAAATATTGTTCCTGTGACTAAAAAACAAGGAATGATACGAGTATGTATCGATTATAGGGATATTAATCAAGCTTGTCCTAAAGACAATTATCCAACTCCCTATATCGATCAAATAATCGATGATTGTGCCGACAGTGAAATGTTTTCCTTTATGGATGGCTTTTCTGGGTATAATCAAATAAACATACTCCCTGCTGATCAGCCAAAAACAGCTTTTATTTGTCTGTGGGGGACGTTTGTTTATTGCAAGCTACCCTTTGGATTGAAGAACACTGGAGAAACTTTTCAAAGGGAAATGTCTTACGCGTTTCATGACATTAAGCATATTGTGCAGCCATATCTCGATGATTTACCTGCTCATTCATCATGCAGGGTCGATCATCTCACTCACTTACGAGCTATCTTTATGAGGTGTCGGCATTATTGAATTAGGCTGAATCCACATAAATGTGTTTTTTGTGTAGAGTCGGGTCGTTTAATGGGATTTTTTGTTTCGAAAGTGGGCATTCGCGTCGATCCGTCGAAGGTCGAAGCTATTGTTAAATTACCTCCTCCTTCGACTTTACGCCAACTCCAAAGTTTGCAGGGGAAAGCAAACTTTTTACATCGATTCATTCCTAACTATGCCGAGCTTACAAAGGGTTTTACCTATTTGCTGAAACAGAACATTCCATTCTTTTGGGATGAGATCGTTGATCGATCTTTTGATGCACTTAAACACGCGTTGACCCATGCACCGTTATTGCATCCTCCCAACTACAACTAGGATTACGTTTTATACCTCGCTGCTTCTCATTCCACTATTGGGATGGTTTTAGTTCAGGAAGATGAATCTAACACTGAACATGTGATTTACTATATTATTCAGAATCTGCATCCAACCGAGATCAAATACACATGTGGAGAAATTGGCATTGGCAGCTGTTCAAGCTGTCCAAAGATTTAGACACTACATCTTGTTACGTAAAACCACAGTAATTTATGATTGCAACCCTATGATGTACATTTTAACCAAACAATTGCTAGGGGGCAAGTATTCCAAATGGATCTTCATCCTGCAGGAATTCGACTTGGAATTTGAGAAATCCAGGGCAAAGAAATCTTTGGCATTTGCGGAACTGATGTGTGATTTCCTCTCTACTGATACTGAAATTGTGGCAGAAGAGCCCATTGCGGACGAATCTTTGTTTCTTATCAGTACGCTCGATCCATGGTATGGAGATATTATTGTTTATCTCCAAACCCAATATTTTCGGCCTGAAATCTCACGATCTCAGTGACGGAAAATACGCTTCCAATCCCAGCAGTACAATATTATTGGTGATACACTCTATCGTTGTGGAGTGGATTCTGTTTTCTGACGCTGTCTTGTTCATGAAGAAGCTGAAAATGTTTTAAATGACTGCCATTCTGGAGCATGTGGTGGTCATATGTCTAGGTATGCCACAGCCCAAAAGATATTGTGCACTGGCTATTTTTGGTCGTCATTATTCAAAGATTGTATTTATGCAGTCCGGAAATGCCACAATTGTCAACTTTTTTATCGCAAGATGCGCGCGCTGCCCGCTCCTCTTCATCCCATAATTGTTGTTGGTCATTTCGCGAAATGGGGTATCGATTTTATTACATGTAACCCTCACTCGGCCGGGGGGCATGCGTATATTATCTTAGAAGTAGATTATTTTACTAATTGGGCCGAGGCGATGCCTACATTTTCGGCTGACGGCAAGACTGCTGCAACTTTCGTATTTAATCACATAATTGCTAGGTTCGGTGTTCCTCAAGCCATTATTACAGATCATGGAAGTCATTTTCGCAATGTCATGATGACTGAACTGACAGATCAACTTGGCCTGCGTCACGATAGTTCCACTCCGTATTATCCACAAGCCAATGGTCTGGTTGAAGCCATAAATAAATTTTTAGTCACCATGATTAGACGAATTATTGGTATTCACAAAACAAATTGGCATTCCATGTTATTTTCAGCACTTTGGGCATATCGAACCTCAGTAAAAACATCAACTGGTTTCACTCCCTTTCAACTCGTTTACGGTTTGGAAGTTGTGTTGCCGATTGAATGCGAAATTCCGTCACTGAAATTAGCCATAGAATTACTCCCAGCTACGTCTAAAGAGGAGAAACGTTTCTTGTACTTGGCTCAGCTGGATGAGAATCGACGAAATGTTGCAATAGAAAACGAGGTTCATGTTAAACGAATAAAAGCTCAGTATGATAGAAGTGTTACCCCTCGAAATTTTTCAGAAGGAGACCTAGTCTTAGTTTATGATCAAGCCAACGATAAGCTAGGAGCTGGGAAATTCATGCCCATGTGGCATGGCCCTTTCATTGTTAAGCGAAAGTTAGCAAAAGGGGCCTATGAGCTGATATATTTTGATGGTGTCCCTTTAGATAAACCCAGAAATGGACTTTATCTGAAGCGATACTATGCTTAAACTTGGTATGGATATTTTTTATTAGATTAGATTTCTTTACTACTGGTGTGCCTTAGATTAGAAAAGTGTGCTTAGTTTGGAAGTGTGTTTTTATCACTATTCCTGCTTATCTGAGTTTTACTCCTGATATTGCAGATGTCGACATCTCTTCAAACCTACATTGGTTTTGATGATGGTGCTTGTCGTAGTACACGGAACATTTATTCCGCAGCTTGGGTTATCTATTCACCCTCTGACAAGTTAGTATCCATGCATGGGGTAAGCCTTGGTCAAACAACAAATAACATTGCCGAGTATAGTGCAGTAATTGAGTTATTATCTAAATCCATATCATTTGGAATTCGAAGTTTGACTGTTAGGTTGGATTCTAAACTTGTTGTATTACAGCTTAACAGGGCCTATGCCATTAGAAATCCAGTGTTATTACGATTATTTTTAAGAGTTCGACTCTTAGAACGTGAATTTGATTACATTGAATATCAACATATTCCAAGACATTTAAATACATTAGCAGACGCAGTTGCTTCTAGTATAATAAATCGACATTTGCAATGATCAAAATAGTAGAACAAACAACATTCATAATATGTACACAGATAGCCGATAAATAGTGATATATCATAGTATAGAAGTGTTTTCAAAAAATATACATCGTCCTCGATCATAGGTTGGAAACACCTTATGATCGGCAAAATGATAACACAAAAGTCAAAAATATGAGTCTACAACACGATCATCCCATCACTGATGGTGATCATGATAAGAAACCACTTCCCGGGCCACCCTACACAGGAACCTCCTAAAAGGTCCTGGAACACCAATCACGTATCTCTACAATCTGAGTGGGATCTCATCTATGTCCGTCTCTGGAATATCTAGAGTCAGACACTCTAGATGATGCTCTAAATCAGACAAGATATCTGCTGATTGGCCTACTGGGGCTGGGGTGGCTACAACTGGTTGTCTTCTGTCATAAGGCTGGAGATGGGTTGGTCGCCGTGGGCCCACATCTGCATTCAAAAAACTTTTGGTTATTAATTGTCAAGACAATAAAAAATAAAAAATTAGAATTTAGAACTTGTTGAAAATGATTTTACCTGATTCATCCCACTATTCCCCTGCTGGGAGAGTCATCTCCCGGTCGCTGTGGAAATCTATCCCGGCGTATGGAAAGTCCTCAATGACAAAAATTTGGCGGTCCAACCAACGAAAATATGAAGGAGGAAATCGAACAATCTCAGCGCCCTCAATACCGTGACGGGCCATCAATGCAACCCAACGAACCATCCTAGGTTCTCGGGGTTGACCAACATCAACAGGAATACTCTGCGGAGCTAGCATGGGTATCCTCTCTAGAGCAAAAGTGACCACGATGGATCCATATCCAAAGTTATTTAGTTTTCCATTTCTCGCTCTAGTTAGTTGGCCTTTTACATTGGCCAACACAGCTTCGCACCAGTTGAAAATGGTGCCTCGAAAACAGTCTACAGTAATGCGCATCTGGGAACTGGTAGCTAAATGTAGTGCTGCACTCCCACACAGTCTGGTAACATTAAATGCAATAACTTTCAGCTCAGGGTGGATGATAGTTTTTATATCAATCCATTTGTCCCTGGGGTCTGCCTCATCATTACAGAACTCTTGTCGAAGACTAGCGACAGTTTGGCCACATAGCCTAGTCCCAAAAAAGGAAAGTTGTTTGCCCCTCTTGGACAAACCAGTCAGAAAATAAATACCCTCCAGCTCAATTTCGAGCCGGTGGCCGCCAATAATGAAACACTGGTTCCGCACGTTCCACCTGTTTACCAGCCATGTCAGGAGGTCTACCTATGCCCTCATGCCCTGAATGGCCCAGAATTTATACAAACCGCATGCTCTTAATGCCTGCATTGTGGGTAAATGGAGCATTGCGGCGTCATCCACATCCTCATGCTCACGTTCTCTCCAAATCAACATCTTGCTAATCCTACAATGCATAAAAAGATATGTTAGAAAAATCTAATTTGAAAATTTTCGAGCCCCAAAAGAGAAATTGGATTTTGAAATTTAAAAACGTGGGGACCGCACTTTCCCTTTGTACACAGTGCGTAGGAACACACGTGCTCTGTAGGAAAAGTGCATACCCACGACTTTTTTCTACATAGGAAAAAGTCTGGGTCCACAGGTCCCATGTGTGGCACCTGCGGACCTCTGCGGGCAATTTCTTAAACTATGTTTCTTCCTTAAAAATAAAATCTAAAGCCATAAAATGAATTGTAAATGGATGAAAAGCAAGATTAAGAAGTCGTGGATTACCTGGGGCTGACGGTTCTCGATTTCGTCAGACGTATTTTCCAGAATCTTCACAGGAACGTTTTTACCCAAAAGCTTCTACTTTTCACTCTGAACTTAAACGGTAAAAATGAAATTGAAAAGTCCTTTTTATAAGTTTTTTCGAATAGATGAATTTTTAATTTGTTTATTTTTCTCTTTAAAAAGGGTATTTTGAAAGCATTTTTATTTATCTTAAACAGGTATGTGTAATGTTTCAAGTTTTTGTGCAGAAATTGGATTTTTCAGAAGAATTGATCATTTTTCAACAAAGAGCATACTTTTATCACTTTTTCGGACTCTTTCAAAAATTCACGAAAAAACGAAACATTGGAGTTCTCTTTTAAGCCATTTTCAGACTCTCTAAACATGAAAATATTGCCGAGTACTTGATTGTTCGAACTCGTTAAAGTAAACGAATGATCGTCCCTTCAGTATAAGTTTACCCCTTTTACGGACTGAAATGGACTATTTACGAAAAAGGTATACGTTGACTAATTACAGTCAATAGAGTTCTCTCCCGCATTATTTTATCCTTTTTCGGGCTCGAGAGACTAAATTTACAAAAAAGTACACCCATGGAGTTTTCTTAAGTTTTTTCTTTTGACTCCCTAAAATTGAAAAACACCGAGTTTCTCCTATACTGGACTCGTTAAAATTTAATAGTAAAGGACCTGTTTAATTTTTAACAGGAACGGACCATTCCTTCTTAGGGTTCGAATCTTAAACTAAGTTGGACTCATCCAAAGGATAAGCTTATAAACAAGCAAATTTAATCCTCCTCAATCTTATCAAAAATAAAGAGGCACTCGCCAGAAATGGTGGGGGAAAAGAGAGAAAAATGACTTGTTTGTTGTGTTTTGAATTTTCGAAAATCCAGTTAACCACTCTTGAACACGACACTTTCATTCACCTAGGTTGGGAAATCCTTTGCCTAACAGTTAATCAAACCTCATTGAAAGTCTTCATCCGGTTTCTGGGTATTAGCTTTGGGTCAATTGTCACCAAGCCATCTACAGTGTCATTATGTGTTCAAGAGGAAAGTTCAAATAAAACCATTCATCTACAAAATATCTGTCATCCATTTTGACCATCCCTGAGTTAGTCCTTGCCAATATATTTTCAAAACTTGATCTATGATTTTGTGTTGTGGGCTTGCCTACGACGGATCACTTTCTATCAATGACAACTCATTATCTAGGAAGTTGATCTAGAAATCGTCAGTACCTTGAAATCTGCATGCCTCAATGGCAGGTTTCTCGCCTTCGACGACAGGCTGCATCATTGACCTTCGATCGAATGATTCTGTGATATGTTCGACTTCAGCTCATTCATTCACATTTCACAGATTGAACTGGGTACTTTGAGAGCCATTGACATTACTGGTGGTTACTCTCACACTTGTTAACAGTTTACATCATTGATTGGTAATCAAGTGGTTTCTGCCATGTTCGACTTCGACAAATTCATTCACATGGATAGAATCGTACTAGTTCGAGATGCGGAAATCAAGACCCTGGATCTAGTTTCTACCATCCAGGCTGCAAGGAATTTTGTTATCATTTATACAGTGGACTATTTATAAATAGATGGTTGTGTCCATACTGTGTCTACACATGTCTATACTGTGATGTACTCAAAATCATTCATGTATCAGAACAAGTTTGAATTAGTTTCTAGTTAGTTTTGATCTAAGTATGGGAATGCCTACCTCAGCGATGAGATATATATATATATATATATATATATATATATATATATATATATTTGTGATTGAATAAGCTTGCATGTTCGATCGTGTCCACAAACATGATCCTTGAAATGATAAATTGTTTCACTCTTCATATATGATAGACTTCAACATCATCTATTCCAGACTTTTCACTTTAGGGGGCAATCTGTTACACTGAAAATTTTCATCCTGACATTCTGCTATGTGTATGAGCTCATTATTACTCATACTTCTCCTTTTGCAAGTCTAACATACCAGTTCCTCATGTCAAGCCTTGAAAATCAGAGAAATGTTCCTAAAAAATCTCCTAAACTTTGGTGTCGCACTTTCTCTCTATCTTGCCTACGGTCCCGCACCTAATGTTCAGCTCTCTTGCGTACCTGAATGCACTTTATTTGTGTTAAAGGTGCGGACCCCTGTAAGATAAAAAAGGCGCAAGTAAATTCCAAAAATCTCGATAATAGTGAATTCTAGAAGCTTCCAGAAAATATCTTGCGGTGATAGAACCGCTCTTATGAGGTGCATGTATCCCTTACCTTATGTAGCGAACCCCTTGATGTGAGGAGCTTATCCCTTTGAAGGAGGATTCTATCCCTTCATAGTTGGAACAAAAAACCTCCTCTTTTCCACAATAAAAAGAGGCATTGGGTAGCCTCAAAGGGGAGTTGAAGCTTTAGAATATTTGAGGTTAAGTGCTGTTGAGATTCAGACTCAGTTAACCAAGACTTTTGTGAGGAGAGATTACATACCTCTATTCATCTTGGTTGGAGGAGTGCAGAGCTTATCAAATTAGAGGAGACTCCTGCTTCGGACCCCGGGAAGGCCTGTGCAACATCAAGGCTCAGGTTGTAAGGTTTTCTTTCTTTTGAAATTAATACAAATATACCCATTTTTCTCAATAAGCTGTCAGTTAATAGTTGATTTCATAGATTCCTTGATCACTATGATAAGCATGGTTTATGATGATGTCTATACAAGTGCTATTTAATATCTTGCTTGTTTTTTACTGCAGTTTTACGAGGATAACTCCTTCAAGTGCACGAGGGACAACAACGACTTCAAACAAGCGTTGGACATACGGTAAGTCTTTTACACCTCTACAGAGATTTTTGTAAATCATATATGCTTAGAGAAATATTAGTTTATTTGGCTATTTGTTGCTAGATACTTTTAGGACTAGGGAGATCGGTCTTGTCTGCAAGACGGATTAATCCACACAACAAATTCTTTGAAGGGGATTTTGAGGGTTTTTGGCTTCTCTAAGAGAGCCGTAAAAGAAAGGGTTTTTTAAACCCGTAAATGGATCTTTAAAGGTTTAAAGGGGATTTAAGGCTTTTAGAGGCTAAATGGAGGGTTAAAAGATGAAAAGAAGGCTTTATGAAAATGGAGGGAAATAAGTGAAAATAGGCAGTTTCAGTGG